>JAOWCC010001629.1:0-745835 GCA_030867875.1 Actinernus sp. WN-2022
GTGGTGGTAACACATCTGAATGAAAGGTAAGTGTAAGATATATGGGAGGGGGAGAGAGATCAGTGAAGGGATGGGAAGGAAGGAAGGAGGGAGGTGGGAGAGTGAATTTTTGATTTAGAATCATTGATAGCAACAACCTGGGTGACTGATTTGACCTATTAAGGTTGAATTGACCTGGGTCAATTTGAGACCTATAAGGCTGGCTGTTGACCGGGTCAAATTGAAACTACCGTATTCACTCACAGATAAGCTGCACCCCGAGTTTAGAAGCTTGATTCAGGGAAAAAAGTTTTTTTGGAAGAATTTCAAACATACATGTACATTTTAATAAAACTTCATAAGTTTCATCAGACTTTCAAACAGGCTGGAGAAAACTCCAAAGTTGTACCTGTAATTTCAGCCTCTGAAATAGTATAAACTTCATGTCCTACATACTGGGATCTGGTCATTCAGATCACCTTTTGGATCGAATTTTACATGTCAACGAAGCCAACAACGTGCTCATGTTTGTCCGCAGGCTTAGTAGCCAGGGCACCTGTTGGAAGAGAGAGAACTGGACACTAAACGTTTTGTTTTCGCTGAAGCCAAAACATAGAGTAGCCGGTTTGCTTTTTTCATCACCTGTCTGTTGCTATCCATGCCAAAAAGGATATCCGGAAGCCATCTATTGGAGAAAAACTTGTTACTCAAAGGAGAGGTGGAAGATCTGTTTGACAAATTTTATGTTAAAGTGCAAAGCTGCAAAGAATCATATGTGCCATTTAGCGTGGTATTTATCACTTGCATAAAAACATAAACGGATCTGATTTGGAGCCCACCAAACTTTGCAAAGTAATGGCCAGTGCTTACTTTATTTTGGTTTTGGTGTAGTATTTATTATTATAGCTTAGTATTTCTTTGAAATGTTAATTTATGGAAATTACCGGACTTTTGTTGCGGTACGGATGTTCTCGCATATAAGCCGCACCACCGATTTTAAACGAAGATGTAAAAAGGTGCAGCTTATCTTGTGAGTGAATACGGTAGTTGAATATGACCAAATGGTCAAATTGAACTACATGTAGTTTGTTTCGACTTCTTTGGTCAAATTGAACTGAATGGTCAATTTCAACTGCAACATACACATATATATACATGTACCAGTAGTTTAAGGAGGAATTTCGTTGCCCCAGGTGGGGCAATTTGATCATAATTGATAAATTTTATCTTTCCCCTAGGGTGGGGGAATCTGACCAAAATTTTTCGAAAAAAGTGAAATGCCTCACATTTGCCCTACCCCCTCTCCCCTCTGGCTTAACATTGATACATGCATTATTGGCACTTGTTCCGCATGAAACGGGAAAGTGAAATAACTGTTGACAATGTTTTGAGTTATTTTTGTGTAAGTTCTCGATCATTTATCCAGTTTTTACATCTTTTTCACATTCTCTTAGCAATTTCTTTGATTAGAGTACAATAATATTATAAGATAGTATAATGTAAAATATATAAGTATATATATATATTGTACTTTTGTGTTTGTTTCTCACAAAAAGGTATTAATCTTGCAAATTTTGTAACATTTTCTGGCATTTAATCCCTAATTTTGGTTACTTCTCGTGGATCCTGTGGCGTCATAAGATGAATGAACTCCTCTTCCCTAGAGAAAATTACTACAATAAAATCCTGTAGGTTTTCATTGTGACATCCCACAATTCGGGTAGTGTTTATTCTAGTTTAATTTCTGCTCCTGCCTCTCAAAGAAACTAAGTTAGACAACTGAAGTATATCGGAAATAGAATTTGGAGTAAAAATAGTTAATGTGTTTTATGGTACTACAGTGTACTTGCACTTTAAATCCCCCCCCCCAAAAAAAAATATTATGAGTCCCAAAAAATAAAAATTCCCTTTATAGAAGTCATTGACATTCCAATCTAGGTGTTTGGAATAACAACCTGAAATGAGAAACAACCTGAATTAAGAAACAACCTACATGTACAACATAATATATAACTCGCTTGTTTTGCCATGACTACAATAACTGCACTTTAATCTGCGCAGCAATCTGTAAGAAAGACATGCCAATGTTTATCTGCCTACACAATATATAGAACTTCCAATTTTAGGTGTAATCTTTCAGAATGACTGTAGGTTCGTTTCTCATATCAGAAGTAAGCTCATTAAGGGCTAACAAATGCCAGGAAATTTAAGGCAAAAGGCATTCAAGGAGTAGAGGACTTGAACTGGGTGTTCAAGTCCGACATTTTGTTGGCGACGAAGTCACAAAATAATAAGCCTTTATACATGTATAAGGCCAATTATTAACAATTGGCCTTATATTAAAGGCTTATTATGTTGTGACTTCGTCGCCAACAAAATGTCGGACTTGAACTTATTAAGCATATTATTTTTTTACTTTTAGTAATTGAGATAAAAGACATGGGAAAATCAAAAGAGTGTTGCTCTTCTACGGAAGCCCACAAGTGCACACCGAATTCTAAAAGCTCACCACTGAATTCCAAAAGCTCACACTGAATTCCAAAAGCTAGCTCACACCGAATTCTCAAAAGGTCACACCAAATTCCAATAGCTCACACCAAATTCCAAAAGCTCACACCGAATTCCAAATAGCTCACTTACCGAATTCCAAAAGCTCACACCCGAATTCCAAAAGCTCTATACAGCACTATATACATGTAGCACTATACAGCCCTATACATCGCTATATAGCACTATACAGCCACATACAGCCCCATATATATATATACAACCCTATAACAGCAATACGCAGCACTTAATACAACACTATAAAGCTGCAGCACTCTACAGCACTCTACATCGCTATACAACACTATACATCGCTATATACAGTCCCCTCGGTACAGCCCCTACAGGCCCCCTACAGCTCACTGCAGCCCTATAGAGCACCATACCGAGCCATATACACATATATACATCCCTATACAGCCATATACATAGCACTACATGTATATACCCCAGTATACATGTACAGTGCCATACACCCTATCCAGCCCTCTACAGCCGACTCACAGCACTCTACAGTCCTCTACAGCCCTCTACAGCCCTCTACAGCCCTCTACAGCTCCCGACAAGGAGAAGAAATTCATAACACAATTATATTCATTTGATGGAAGTGTACTTAAAGTATACTTTTCTCTGGGAAAAAAGTATACTTTAATTAGTGTGTTCAAACTTCTGGTGCAAAAAAGTATCATATACATGTAAGTATACTTTAAGTACACTTTTTGTTTGTCGGGAAAGCACACTTTTTAGGTAAGTTAAAATATACTTGTAGTATACTAGAATTTCATAAGGTAAGGGCTGTATAGTACTGTATAGTACGTGTTGTATAGGGCTGTATAGGGCTATATACAATGTAGTGCTGTATAGCAATGTATTAAGTGCTGTATAGGGCTGAACGGATGGTTTGCACTCAATCCTCAGATCGAGATTCAAATGACAAAGGGCATGCATGCAGGCAGCCATGTTGGTGTACAGAACAAAAGTAGCTAATGAAGAATCTATTGTTTAATAACTGTACACCAACATGGCCGCTATGACGTAAAGACAGTGCAAAGGGTCTATAGATAGTGATGTATAGTACTCCTGATTATAAGTGCTGTATAGGGCTATTATTATAGTGTTGTATAGGGCTGTATAGCGATGTAAAGTGCTGTATAGAGCTTTTGGAATTCGGTGTGAGCTATTGGAATTTGGTGTGAGCTTTTGGAATTTGATGTGAGCTTTTGGAATTCGGTGTGAGCTTTTGGAATTCGGTGTGCACTTGTGGGCTTCCGTAGTTTTCCCTCTCTTCTACTGTAGCTTGATTCCTCATTCTACATTGTATTCATACATGTATATCAGGATTGTTTAAAAGCTAGACTTGCGGTATGTGTTGTAGTTTTACTGTATAAAACAAGTTAAAAGGGAAGTGGTTTTGTTTCTTGAATCCACAAATAAAAATATTTCGGCCAGGATGGTTAGCAAATTTGATAATGTCATGTTGGTCGGTTGTATTTTTGTTAAATATATCTGTTAGTTTGCCAATTAAAATCCTGTTGAAAGTCTATGTTTGGTGAAGACATTATCCTTTTCATTTGCCATTCATTCACAATTGCATGCCATCACAAACAGCAAGATGCCAGCGCATTGCCATGTCCATAGACATTACATATAAACACTGCTTTCAGCCAATCAGAGCCAAGTTTCCTCTGGGTTATTTTATAATTTGTTTTATCAATCAAATTTTATTATAGTATAATAATATTCACTCTGTTTAAGTTTTAGAAATCTATATAATTATATGTTGCAGTTAATTTGTGTTGTTACTGTACAAGTAGTTTTTTTCTAACCAGTTTATTATTTTCTATGAATGATATTCTAAAAAGGGATTTCAATTTTTTTGGGATTCATGAAAAAAGAAGAGTTTTTTGGGAGGGAATTAAAAAAGAAATAAAAATCACCCACCCCTCCCCTAAAAATGTATTTTGACAACCCACCCCTCCACTTCCTCAACTGAGCTAAAATAAAGGCAAAAGAAAAGCAAAATCACCTGAGTCTAACATTGTATCTAGATAGAAGAAAACTTTTACCAAAGACCTAAAGAATATCTCAAAGTAACAAGTGCAGAGAATCTTGAAGTAACCCCTCGTATTCATTTAATAGACTCGGCTTTCCAAATGGAATAACACACTGACAAGAAGAAAATGGTAATATGCAAATAACATTACTTCTAACTCCTGACAACAAAGAAGTTTGCTAAAAAAAAAATTAGAATCTAATGGGACCTGAAACAACCATAGGGCTGATCAAAATCAGGACCCGGCTAATCCACAGAGCTTGTTGGCTTTAAAATTTGTGGATGGAGGAAAACCGGAGAAGCCTTAGAAAAACCATTGGAGGGTGAGATAATATGGAACACAGTGTGCCATCCTGGCTCAAAGAAATGCTGTACATGTATACTAAGTACTATTCTCTTGTTCTCTCATCAAAGAATCGCCCACAGAGGATGTGAAAAGACGCAAAAATGGATAAATGATTGAGAACTGCAAAGTACATGTAACTCAAAACGTTATACATGTAAATCAACATTTCTGCTTTGCCATTTCCATGCAGAACGAGAACCAAATGAATAACAAGCAGCTTTATTGAAGCCACTCAACACTCCACTCCAAGCAAACTCATTTCTAACACAATCCAAGCATTAAAAAACTAACCTCAATAAACGAATTGCGGTCGTTTCGCCACCAAGTCGTTTCGCCACCAGTCGATTCGCCACCACTTTCTAGTCGATTCGCCACCACTTTCTAGTCGATTCGCCACCACTCAAAGTCGATTCGCCACCACTCAAAGTCGATTCTCCCCAAACATGTATTTAAATTTACCGTAGTGTTTTAACAGAAATGAAGGATTTCGAACATGAAACTTCGAACATGAAACTTCGAACATGAAACTTCGAACATGAAACTTCGAACGTGTGGACATGAAACTCAAACACACGGGACTTGTGTACCTTCACACAAATTAGGTATAATACTCTGCCAAGCAAGCAAGAACTCTCAGCAAATCCCTCTCAGCTATTAAAGTCTCAAACCTCAAACCTTGCTCGAACAATAGCCGCCATCTTGTGACACGCGTCACGGCGAATCCGTCACGGCCGTATTTGAAGTTGTGCTTGTAATAATTATTGGTGTGAATCTGGCCAGGCAATCTGGCTAAGCTCGTGTCACCGAGTTCTGGGTGATTATGTAAATTGCTGTTTGGTTTGGCCCCAGCCCACCCCTACGAGTCACTATTTGATTACCAATTAATATTATGGAGGGCAAATTACGATCCAGGAAAAAAAATATTTTAACGGTGCTCACTAATTTAGGGTTTTTAGAGCTATTAGTCACTAAATTTGGGTTTTTAGGGCTAGATCACTGAACAACACAGAACAAGGAATATATAAGCATAAGAAAAAGGAACTCATTCCTTTTTCTTATGCTTATGTTGTTATGTCACAAGTGTTAACCAGACAGCATACATGTAAGCATAAGAATAAACTTAAGGTAAAAATCGAGCAACATAAGCATGAGCATAAGGAAGATCTTGTGTGTGAACCGGGTGACGTAAACACATTAGGATAAGCATTTCCAAACAGCTATTATGATTAATTTAGCACATAGTGTGGCTGCATATGTTGCTTTTCCTGTGCTTACATGTATGTTACAAGTGTGAACATTCTTATGATTATGCTTATGTCACAAGTGTGAACCAGCTACCTTTTGGCTTTGACCTTTTATAGTCACAATCGTAGTTTGTAGCACGCCAAACTACTCTCAAAACACCAAAATAACTATGACACATCAGTGGAACAATAAGCGGGCCCAATAAGCACTCACCTTGAACTTTTCTAGACCTTCTTTGTACATTTTTCTATCAAATTTTGCCCGGCACTCAAACGCCGAAATAACTCGTACGCGTCCACCATCTTGAAATCTGAGTCTGCAAGCAGAGTAGACCAGCAGTCTCTATTGTTTTTCATTCCTCGCGCGGATATTTCCACAGAGACCCCAATTAAAGAAAGAAGCTTTTACAATTTACACCCAATACGAGTGAGGTCTATTGTTGCTGGTATTTATACCGTACTTACATTCGTTAAAGCATCGTGAACCAGAGAGGTTGCTTCTTTGGCGCAAGTACCGAAAGCAGCAAACGCTTCGACGGAGCCCACGGTTACAGTTTCTGTTATGGACCCAGCATGCACCCGTAGTAGTACTTAATAGTAATTATCATATGACCCGTACGGCCCCGCGCGCGCTTTCCTTTCAAAACCTTTTACGAAAGTCACGTGCTGAGGGCCGGACGTGTATGACGTGAACGGGCCGGAAAAAGCCGTCCGCCCCTGCACAATGTTTTCTTGCTGTTTTGTGGTTTGTTCTACAAAAAATATATGGTCATACATGTATGATAAAAAGCCTATTGATTGACTCTCGGTCATTTTGCACGTCATGACCTCGAGCCAAATATTTTCCCGTCCAGCCTTCCCACTCAGTTAATAAGTACCTATGATTGTATAATTGCTGTAACTATTGATATGTTTATCAACGGAATAGATACTTTATTATTATTGTTATGTTAATCAAAAGTGCAGAAATACAGTAGAAGAAAGGTGCTAATGTCATAAAGCTAAAGGTGCAGTTTACGATATTGTACATATAGTTGTTACATTTCAAAATAAATGAATATTCAACAATATATTATGGAATAAACAAAGAAAAAGATTGCTGAGGACTGTCAAGTTAATTAAAACGATTTGTACTCATAATGAACCTTCGGAACAGCTAAAACAAATTGTAATTGTCAAGTTTGCTCAAGAGATTTTTAGCTTTATGATTTAGAGCTCATCATTCGTGAAGTTTGTAATTGCGACAGCCTTTTCTTTCATTATTGATATTAATATTACTTTCATTAAGAGATTGACGTAACGGGTGCGATGCTTAAGTTGTATTTAATTATAGTCCATTCAAGAGCGCCTCAAGGTGATAGAGAAGAGGCTGAACAGCCATCGGTCGCATCATTATTGGCAAAGATCTCACGTACCGCCATCAGGTGCATAGAGGACTTCGACAAATACGAAGCGCTCGCCCTCGCAGAGCAATTAAGCCTGCATGCATGGTCGCCCACTTGGTGAAACACGACAAGGCGCCCTACTATACGCACTCGTTCACGAGACCCTGCGAGAGCGGATCGCCAAGCCAAAGCAGGAGTTCAAGGCGTACTTCATGTCATTGCTGGCCGACAAGGATTATGAGAAGATAATGGCGTCAGTGGCGCGTGTGGAGAAGATTCTCAGCCGCGCTGACAGGCATGCAGCCCCAGCCTCCCTCCTCGTCTCCCCAGTCGCAGCCATCTGCCAACAATTACCACTGCTACTACTGCGGTAGACCTGGTCATTTTGCCTCGAGATGCTCTCTGAAGAGGGTCAGACAAGGCTCCGACCGTACCGGCCCACGTCCACTGCAATATAGTGGTGTTTCGTGTCTTATTTACGCCTACCCTACCGCTTGTTTGATCTTCTTACCTCTCGCCTTACTATTGGGTATCGGGCATAATGTTTTAATGGCAGTTTTGAAAGGTTAACTAAATCAGCCCTCTCGGATTACCGGGGCTCAAAGCTGCCATCCCCTTGATTTTTTATTTCCTTCTGTTTGTTATCAATTTATTTTTTGTTCTTTTCTTGCCGTTCGCTTTCAGACTCCACCTAAAAAGAGAAAGGTCGCACTATCATTCCCGGCCTGGGACCCACATTGTCCTTCGACCCGCGGGACATCCTGGCTCCTGTTTCATCATGGTTGCCCTTGTCCGCGTCCCAGGGGATCGCAGCCATTTAACTCGTTGACGTATCCATCCTTGCATTTAGAGACACTCGCACGTTGCGCGTCGGTGAACTCTTCAGCCACAGTGAGATTGCAGCGCAGCCACTTAGCGCCCATGTGCGGGAGGTATGTATTATTTTATTTATTTTATAAACAATACTTGGACCTGGGCCCGGTTGTTCGAAGCAAGGGTAAGCGCGTGACGTGGACATCGCTGATTGGCTGAGAAGCGATGTCCACACACTTAAAATTATCGTATTTTACGTGTCTCTAGATACGATATTTCTCAGTGCTGGAAATCCTTGTAAAATACTGTAGTTTACGTAGGGGTTAGATAATGGCACGAGAGTTCTATGCGATTTAGAGTGCCGAGAATTTAGATAGAAAACAACGAGCGCGCTAGCAATGCCAAGGGTGATACTAAGATATGGGAGAGATCAGCCCTTCGGTGGCCGGGCCCTGGTAACTCCGCATTCGAACTGGCGCCACTCCTGTAGAGGACGTATGCACTGGAATAGCATAGGTATAACTATAAAACAAGTGCTTTCCTCCCAAAACTCGGAAAGTCCGAAAATCAAATGTCAAATCAGAGACTAACAACGCTAACAAATTCAGACCAATCCGAATCACATCCGGGACATATCTCAGTGCGGGCAGCAGCGCTAAATTCAAGGTTACGGAATGACACGTAAAGAGATAAAATTTAAGGAAAAACAAAGGAAACGGAATTAAGTATATATATTAAGCGGACGACTAATGTGTAATATCATTCGCACATGTCTGTCGTAATCCTTATAATATTCTCCATTGATCACAAAATAAATAATTAAAATTCGGCATGTCGGCCTTAGGCTTTGTTCGGACCCAATCTGAATTGCAATCATCGCAAGTTATTAGGAACTTGCCATCATTCGTTTCCACAGATTAAATCAGTCTAGGAGTGTTTATTGATGAAAACGACTTACAATGGGATGCTCAAGTTAAACATATAAGCAGTAAAATAGCAAAGAATGTAGGAAATATATCTAAGTTAAGATACTATGTACACTTTAATACATTGAAACAATTATATTATACGTTTATTTACCCCTATTTGAACTTATGAGTTGGGGCACTGCAACCCAAACTAGACTAAAAAGAATTAAGAGCGAGTAACGCATGTCCTGTTTTGAGACTCGCCTTTTTACTATTGTAGAGGAGCATTAATAACGCATGTCCTGTTTTGAGACTCGCCTTTTTACTATTGTAGAAGAGCATTAACGCATGCCCTGTTTTGAGACTCGCCTTTTTACTATTGTAGAATAGCTTTGTCACTCCCTCCGTGAAGTGTTAACAAATCGATATTATCGATTGTCTCATCTAATTCAATCGATATTTTACAAGTTCACGTACCTAAAATACTTGCGTTCCTTGCGCCCAGATCTCTCCTTACACGACACAAGCAGTTGTTGTTTCTTTATCGACAATTGAATAGTTTGGCTCGGGTTTATTAAGTTTCTGTTTAATTCTCGGTAAAGCTTGAGGCATATATAACCGAGGTTGGTGGTGGACAGGCTAATGTACCGAGTAACAACCCCCTTCTCTACATGGGTAGCACAACAGGTTCTTTATTGTCCACCATATCTGAAGAGAAAGTGTCGGGAGACAAAGCCAATGGTTTTACGTCTCTGTCCATGAACGCGGTCGGAGCCTGGATTCGAACTCACGACCTTCCGCATTCATGGCCGCTGCTTTACCAACTGAGCTAGTAACTGTGTGCTTCTTGATTTGCCTTTTTTGTCGAAAATATAGGCGTTACCTCGGTGTAAGAACCTCACAGACTGCGTCATAAAACTCCCTTTGTTAACTATGAATAATTTGCGACTCGAAGCGGAACTTATAAATTTTACAAGGAATCGAAGAGCCTCTATTTGAAAAATAAAAATACACAGCTACAATGTTTAAATGTAGTTTCAATATGCATTTACATAATTTCTTCTGCTTAACTTCAAACCTTCCATTGTTCCTTCTCTCGTTTCATCGAGTTTCTTTGTTAGCTCTAAAATGACACGTTATCAATTGAGCATTGTAGCAAATTGTGCTGTTCCCTCGGAACAAGTCGTTAAGTATTAAATATGACTTATTATCAGCAAAGCTATATGATTTCCCTTTATCCAACTATTTATAAAAACTGTTTCCTAAATTAAGAGTAGTTTTGGTAAGGACACATATAATTACTAAACATACTTTATTGCGTTTTCCCTGTGGGACTTCTCGACACACATTACAATATTAAAAATATATAAAATACCAATTCTAAGATAATTTAAGTAATGGTCCGCGTAAGAACTAGGCAAAGAACAATAGGCTTGCGGCAATGAGCATATCCCACATACGATTTGATGAGATGTCCACAATAGAAATTACACCCAGAAAATAAACTATTTGTTATGCTCTTGGCATTTTTGCTGTGAAAACTCAAAGCAACTACCGTCCAGCCAATCGGAAATGGAGAAAACAAAAGATTTTTCAATCGCAAATTTGAGAACGTTCCCCACATACGATATTCTTCGAAATTAAACCATAGCTACTTGGATCAAAAATAAATTCAAACCTCCAAAATTATCGAATGAAAATGCGTTATTTCGAGGGTTTTCTACGGGTTCTCCGGTTTCCTCCCTCCGTAAAAATCAACATGTGAGTTTGAGAGTAGTACGTATAAAATATATGCATGTAGTGGGGAGTGTGTGTGGAGTTGAACGTAGGCCCCCACCAGCTATGCTGAAATACATAGCCTGCTACTGACAAAAAGATTTGTTTTCCTTATAGCTACACACGGTGATGTAACAAGGTGGAGGCTTTCGGGACTGCAACCTAAATACGGCGTAGATTGGAAGGTGGCCATTAATAGGAGTATTGAAAACACCACTGTTGCGTACAAGTTCAGGGGACGAGACAAGGAGAACATCGATGAGTGACTGGCAGGTGTCTGTCATTCTGGTTGGAGTGTTGATAACTTGCGTGAGATTCAGTTCAGTAGAGATATTTACGAGTGCCCTGTTCTCGGGGCCGTCTTTCAAGGTGTTGCAATTCAGGTCGCCAAGAACAACAATCGGTTTGCTTAACGTGAGAACTTGGATATAGTTAGGCTTGAAAAGGTTCTCATAACAGGACAGAGGACAGTCTTGTGGTCGATATGGAGTAATACAGTACCGCTCGAAACATGTATTCTGTTTGCTTTCATTATACTGTATAGCGTAGCTCTATTGTTTTTGTACTGCTCGTTCTAAAGGTTAGGGTGTTTTGTATTGTTGGGTAAGCCAATGCTGTGGCTCGTTTCGAGCGGTACAGGCCGGCTCTCGATATGATACACATATCACGACTGACTTTGATTTCTTGCGTTGAAATTTTATCCAGAGCTGATGAAAATTGGCATCGGATATTTGTGAAAGCTCGTTTAATACAGAAGATGTAATATTCTTCCGCACGTAAGCGCATACACCACCGCCCTTCTTGTGTAGACGATCAAGTCTATACAACTTGTACCCATCGATACTGATCTCGCCATTGGTTACCGTGAAATTCAGCCATGTTTCTGAGATTGTAAACACTAGACTATTTTTTAGAGTTTTGACAACTTTAGGTTTGAACACTTTTACAGAAAAACGTAACCTGAATTGTGTGTGAGATACAAAACAATCTGAGCTAACCAGTTTGAGTGACGTCCTTTGTTGGTTTACACATCGCTATCCGGCACACGAGAACTACAGTCAGTAGTAGTTGAACTGGTTTTTCAGTCGAGATGTAGACCAGGTGATATTCGACTCGATTGAACTTGAACATTTTTTAAAAGGTTAGAAAAGCAGTGCGCCATACTTCCCACGAATATTCAAGACAACATTGCATTGGAAAAAAGACGAGTAGCCTAAACAGCCAAAAGCCCAGCGGCTTGGGATCCCTGTGGTGACGTCATTATTTCCCGCCAAAATCCAGTGAGCATGACATTGTTTGTGGTCAGCGGCACGTACCGTTTCTAAAATCTCAAATGTATACGGGTGCAGATGGAGCTTCTATTAAAATGGACAAGAAAATGGAAAGAAAACCCACAAACAGAGGTTATAGGAGTGTTTTAGAGCTGATAAATACGTTACTAAAGGTCTGTACGGTATGATTCTCCACTGGATTGTATTCAAAGGTGCTACATGTGATTTACCAGCGAGTCGATCGACTCACTCCAACTTAGTCCAAAGGCAAAGAAACATGTGATTTACAAAATGTATACTACTGACTTATGATTATTGGAAAACGTGCCGAAATACCCGGTGAAAAGGCAAAATGGAGGCAATAATCCGGGGAATAACGCTACATGGATGGTCTTGATACCACTTGAGATCATGGAAAGAACAGTACCTTCACATAATGAGTGCGTGTGAACTGGAAGGAGGAAATTGACATCAAAATGGCTAATGTAATAAACACAGCAAAGACTATACTATATGTATACAGAAACAGGACATGATTTATTATGTAAGCTGACGTGTGAAAGAACAAAGCTGCTTCTAAACCGGTAAGATATGTTATACAATGTACTTATTGCTGAGGTAAAGATGTTTCTTGCCTTTTCGTTTCTGAAGAGGAGGAAATGTTTAGCCTTTAGGTAAACTTTACAAATACGATGTATAACGTACAATAACAACCAGAAATACACCAATAACATCCAGAATAATAACCATAATAAGGAAAGTTCCTTCACATAATGAGTGTGAAATGGAAGGAGGGAATTGAGATGAAAATGGCTAGTAAACACAAGAAAGATTTGGTACTATAATATACTAAATGTACATGTACTGATTTATTGGGTTTAACCTCGGTGTATTAATAGGACCACTCACTGGAGACCGCAATTGCCATTGTACACTCTGTGAGTTGTTGTATTACCAATTATAGTGTATTGAATACTATAATGCTATTATAATTTATGTACCTACTCATCATTAGTTGATTATATAAATACCTGAAAAAACAATTGCTACCAAGCAGTTCACTCATGGTCTAGTGGTTAGGGCATGCCATTGCACACTCTGTGAGTTGTTGTATTACCAATTATAGTGTATTGAATACTATAATGCTATTATAATTTATGTACCTACTCATCATTAGTTGATTATATAAATACCTGAAAAAACAATTGCTACCAAGCAGTTCACTCATGGTCTAGTGGTTAGGGCATGCCATTGCACACTCTGTGAGTTGTTGTATTACCGATTATAGTGTATTGAATACTATAATACTATTATAATTTATGTACCTACTCATCATTAGTTGATATAAATACCTAAAAAAAACAATTGCTACCAAGCAGTTCACTCATGGTCTAGTGGTTAGGGCATGCCATTACACACTCTGTGAGTTGTTGTATTACCAATTACAGTGTATTGAATACTATAATACTATTATAATTTATGCACCTACTCATCATTAGTTGATGTAAATACCTGAAAAAAACAATTGCTACCAAGCAGTTCACTCATGGTCTAGTGGTTAGGGCATGCCATTGCACACTCTGTGAGTTGTTGTATTACCAATTACAGTGTATTGAATACTATAATACTATTATAATTTATGCACCTACTCATCATTAGTTGATATAAATACCTGAAAAAAACAATTGCTACCAAGCAGTTCACTCATGGTCTAGTGGTTAGGGTAGGGGTATACATGTATGTCAGCCATTATAATCTGATTTTTCTGGGTTCAACCCCTACCCTTGGTACGGCGTATTTTTTTTAAAGTAGAGGCTGCCCATTCCTTGTAAAATTGTAGAAGTGCTGCTTCAGGTGCTTGGGAAATATTCTAAGTAACAAATTATTCATAGTTAACAAAGGGAGTTTTATCATGATGCAGTTTGTGTGGTTCTCACACTGGGGTAATAGCACAGAATTATTATATATGTTGTAGGTTGTTTCTAATTTCAGGTTGTTTTTCAAATAACCTAGGTTGGAATATCAATGATTCTAAAAAGGGATTTTTTATTTTTTTGGGATTCATAAAAAAAGGTTTTTTTTTTTTTTTTGGGGGGGGGGGGATTTAAAAAGAAAAAGAAATCACCCACCCCTCCCCTACAAAATTCTTTTTGACAAACCACCCCTCCCCTCTACTTCCTCCCCCTTCCTTCCCCCTTCCTTCCCCCTGCCTCTCAATTTTGTCCTTGTCCCCCCTGACACACCTTACTGTACCACTTAACTTGACGGTCACCCATCCACTTACTAACCTTGCCCGGTCAGGCTTAACTTGGCCGAATCACGAGGAACGCCTGGTAGATATTAATCCAGTGGATTGTCGCACCGCGCCACAAAAGCGCTTGTTGATTTAAACACATTTATTCTCCAAGTGACTAATCGTCGAATCCAGTCCCTCTCGTTATGTGCGCATGCATACTTCTTTCGAAACGAGACTTGAAACTTTCAGGGTCACACTTCAATGAAAATGGTAATAGTTCAGTTGTATTTATCTACTAGTTCTATGAATGATTTGGGGTTGAAAGTGGGTAGCTTTTTTTTAGAGTGCGGGGATTTGATGAACCATTGGAAGTACTGTGTGCTAGGAGAGTTTGAACTTGATTTGAATTGAATTTGTTGGTAAAACTTAGCATTTTGTTGAGTTCACCACCCTTTCTACTTTTTATGAAGGGGAGGAAATGTTTAATAGGTAAACAGTCGGTAGATTTCGTATTCTCGAAGGCCCAATTCAGCTGTCAAAATATTCCCATCAAGGTGAGTTTCGGTAGCGTTGATAATTTTTGGTTTATGATGATCAACCAAGGCTACCAGAGCACATTGTTTTTGTTCACTTCTCAAACTTCGACAGTTAACTGTTAAGATCTTAAGTTTGGATGGTGAATTATTCTTGGTCCTAGTAATTAATGTTGCGGCTGGTGTTGGGGATGAGGTATGCTCGGGTGAACCAATGCTAGCGATTGATGAGTCGTTCAGGGAAGAATACTTGTTCACTTGGCTGATATCAACACGGGAGTCCAGTAGAGAACTAGAAGAGTTTGGCAAACCACAGTTATTACATGTACATTCCCAAACACAGGATGAATTTGCCAAGGCATTGTAGACAATGGTGTTCATGTCCATGCATTGTTTGTGGTGCCAAATATCGCAAAAGTCACATTGTATCCCCCTCTGGTTTATCTTGACCGGTTTACTACAAATTCCGCAAGGATATTTGTAGGGCTCTGGGTTAAGTTGAATATCTCCACTTAAAAATAAGAGAGAAATAACTATCTTAGCCGACAGGGTTTCACTTCGTTTCGAGTCACGCTCGAAGACATCACATGCCAGACCATGAACTCGGGCTAAACCAGCTTGAATTGGTTGTTTTGACGCAAAAGTGATGTTCAGAATAACTTCAGATGGATCTCGAAGATTCTTCTCAAAGCCAAAATGACTTTTCGATGAGCACTGAACGAAGAATAAGGCGATAAACACGACTGTCAACGGAGCTCTAAAAAACATGTCCAGCATCTTTGGAAACCGCGCTCTTTCTTTGGCAAAAACTTTGGTTTGCACTCGTTGCAGTGAGCTCGTCGACGGCGAAACCCAACATCTTTTTACGCACTCCGAGGCTACTGAGGGATTGATTACTTCGATCTGCCGTTGTTGCACCGCCATAGATTGTCTGTACTTCTCCTTAAATTCCTCAAGATCACTTGAAATGGCTTTTAAGGTCTCGATAAAGGTTCAAAATGGAAAAGTTTCTAAAATGCGTTTTTTTGCAAATTCGAAATCTAAAAGCCCTAATCTAGCATCACAAAAAAACTCAAACTCAAAAACAATATTTAAAGCCTTGAAAATGCGACTTTTTGATTTCCCGCTAAAATAGGCGCGAAAAATGATTGACAGCTGCTGTCATTCACTGGGCATGTTATTTCATTCTCGCTATCCTGTGATTTTCTGCGCTACTTTTCGTTCGTAAAAAAATCCTACGTTTATAATGCAAAGCCCAAAAGTGTAGATGTTGATCTTTCTTGGTGCCGTATTCAAAAAAGAAGAAGAAAAACACAGCATCATTTAGTTTGGAATAATTTAGTTTGTGAGTAAATTTGGAAGCGGTACTCAATTCAAGTTCCAAGAAGTTAGAATCATCGAAGACTGAAAGTCCACAAAGAATGAAGCAATAAAGTTTTGTTATCTTCAATCGGCCAAACATTTAAAGAGAATTCAATGCACGAAGCTAAGGTTTGCTGGTTTTGTTTCAGCGTGATGAAATTTTTTAGAATGACATAAACAGTCTACTGTGTACATTGGTGTGGATCGAGCCGTGCGCTTCAGTGGTTTTCCTAGACTTTCTCAAAGTCCTTCTTAGCCCCCCGCACGAGGGACTTTTCCCACTTGCAGCGCGCCAAATTTACCGGTTGATTTTTCAACCGGAGGCGTGGCTTAGGACGTACTAAGATTCGCCCAATCACAAAGCGTCAATTCTTCAGGCATTGTATGTTGACGTGTCAAGTCAGTTGACCGTGGATGTGGTATTTACAATTTGATTGTACTCGGAAAGAGTTTGTCAAAGGCGCGAAATGTAAGCTCCGCCCCTGAAACGTATTTTCGCGCCAATACATAAACCTCCGATTCAATTTCCTGCAAGTGAAACAAGTCGAACTCGCCTCTCGCTTTGATTCTCGCGCTCGATTTTTGACCCAATAATCGCTTACCAAGTGACTCAGCGAGTTCGACTTGGAGCAAGTCTATGGTTTTCCCTGCATGATATTAATCGTTTGCTTTCTGTGGTGCCATTTTTCTGTACTCCTAAGAGAGTGTTTCTCCTTGAAATTAAGCTGGAATCTACGCTATAGCTAACTAGTTTCTGTAGAAGTATCGAGCATCGGCAAATTGTATAGCTTTCTCTGTACTGCGGCTCGTCTGAAATTTGTAATCGGCCGAGACTGAACACAACATGAATCGCTCTGATTGGCTAATGTTACCTTTGGAGGCGGGACTCTTTAGTCAACCGTGAAATGAATCGAAAACCTTTATCGGGCTGTTTCTCTGGTCTTTTTTTCCGGCCAAAAACAGAACTTTGTTGAAGTCCAGCCTTTTAGCGTTTTGTACAATTTTCCTAAAATTTTCAAGAGTCGTAGAAAACAGCTGTTTCTAAAATACTCTGTCGGGGAATTTTAAAATTATTTTTCATTCTGGTTTTATGACCTGGTTTGTATAAAAATGGGATGAAAGACTACTTTTTCGACTTTGAAAAGGGATAAAATCTGTAATACGCAATATATCAAAAATGCCCGACACAGTATTTGAGTCAATTTAGTTGGGATTCGAAAGGGCTAATTAAGAAAAAAATTGTTTCAAAGCCTGAAGTGCTGAACTCCTTCTGGCGGACGGAGTCATTTTGCGTAGAAATATAATAATACAACATCTACGCTCTTAACTTTTGTTCAAAACGGATTAAATATATACTTTCTTCAATTCAAGACCTTTAAAGCGGTATATAGTACGTCTATGTGGCTTTAATTCCGACGTTGCAAGAGCGTTTTTCCGAAATGACACGTTGAACCTTTATCGAGACCTTAAATAGCCTTCGAACCGTTCGAAATCTCTTCGGCACTTATAACAAACCACGCAAGAAACTCCATCGCACCTCAAAATCGGTGTACCAAGGACCTTCGCCAAACGTTCTGCCAGCTTTTGTTTGAGCGAAGCTTTCCCAGTAAAAAATTACATTTTCCCCTACCTAAAATTGTCAAGTTACACATGCATATCCTACATATTTCGTTTGGCTTCACGATTTTCATGGGTGTTTTCTTCATACATGTACATTGTTGTAGCTTTTCATCGTTCGCACGTGAACACACTGACACAGCGCGCAAAAGCCAGTGTTTGTAAACATGCAATATGACACTTTTTGACAACTTCACATACCACGTGAACAAAACCGATTTGGCCAGGTTTATA
Source organism: Actinernus sp. WN-2022 (assembly GCA_030867875.1). Classification (NCBI taxonomy): domain Eukaryota; kingdom Metazoa; phylum Cnidaria; class Anthozoa; order Actiniaria; family Actinernidae; genus Actinernus; species Actinernus sp. WN-2022. The sequence continues at coordinate 18,305 of JAOWCC010001629.1, forward strand.
TTTTTAGCACATTTTACGCATGCCAATCTAATTGGATTATGTTCTAAGGAACCGTAAACAGTACTAGAGTCTACCAGAGGCTCATCGCTACGCTCGACGTCAGCTTAAAGAGGTCTTGCTTCGAGCCTCTGGCATCCAGGGTAACTCCCCATAGTTCGTAATATGATTTTAGCAATAGTACAACTAGTTACACCTTGAAACAATCGTCTGATGATAAGGAATCGTTTGCACCTGCTAAAATTGTGATCACACCGTCGTGTAAAAAATTTGAGTATAAATTTCGTCTTTGATTTCACTGGTCAATTTCACGAAATCAACACTACTTGTTAGTAGCACAATGTGGTGCTTGCAATGCATATTGTAGTTGCACCACAAGTATAAAAAACATGGTGCAATTTCAATTTGTTTTTTACATATTATGTTGTCCGGGCCCTTTTTGCCTGACACCGCCCATATGTTGTTGCTAGTGGATCAGATCATGTTGTTACTAAACATTAGTGACAACTACATGTAGCAACAGTTGCTAGTGGTACTATTTTCCTCACATTTCAAGCCCTGGCAAGTATGCTTTAGTTTGACTGAGAAATTGGCAGAATTGTAAGCAAACTGTTTTTATCTGCTTCTTAGCTGGTGCTGTGGTTCTATTTTAATATTTTTGCTAGTGGTACTATTTTCCTCACATTTCAAGCCCTGGCAAGTATGCTTTAGTTTGACTGAGAAATTGGCAGAATTGTAAGCAAACTGTTTTTATCTGCTTCTGAGCTGGTGCTGTGAAGTTAAACAAGCAACAGACGGATGTTGCCATCAACTGGGCAGGAGGTCTACATCATGCCAAGAAGTATGAAGCATCTGGATTTTGCTATGTTAATGACATTGTTCTTGCAATCCTTGAGCTTCTCAAGTACGTGACTTATGCACCTATCAGCGGCTTCCCTGAGGGGTCGACCCCGGGGCTGACCAGGGGGATTGTAAAAAGACGGAAACAATCTTGACGATTTGCCCCAGGGGTAGGGGAATTGTCTCTTTCAAAGTCCCCTGGTTACTGTAAGTCTTCCACGACCTACAATCCACCATCATTTTGCACGAAATGAGATTGATGGAGCTGAATTGACTACTGAATCTCGTTACTAACATTATTTCTATAACATTGAACACTATTTTCAACAGAAAATAGAAATTTATTAACACTTCAATGAACTTCATAGTATCTTTAAGGAACAATACACTTCAATGTACTTCAGTTAGTAGCCAATAAGGAACAAAACATTGGCTGGTTGGGCTGTCTTTCATAGAGTACAAACCACAAACCTGTAAAATATCCACTAAATGATGTTGAAACAGAAAGTTGTAAATTACTAAAGCATGGTTTTAATTGTGCGGTTGTGTTTCAATAGTGATTTTACTTAACCTGTGAAACAGAAACTATTACTTTATACATGTACATGTACATGTAGTGCCGTGTAATACCAAGATAAACACAAAAGAGCAAGTCAAGAATATTCGAAATTCTATGCTGGTCTTGGTAGCTTGAAAGTCTCGGTATATCTCATATCACGCTAAACATGAGATGAAGAAAAAATCTTTGTTGTTTATTTCATGACAAAAACAATTTGAACAAATCCACCACCCCAGTTTTCCAACCCAACAATAAAGTCGAGCATTTCCCCAACCCCAGGGGCAATGTTTGCATTCTATCCTCCTGTATTCTCCCACATACATGTATCTCCATGGTTAGCCCGGGGGTCGACCCCTCGGGGAAGCCGCTGATAGGTGCATTACATAAGTGATGTAGTGTAAAGATAAACTCTTGTTGGGCATTTTTAACTTGTGGATGTATGCAAGTGCAGGAACGAGTTATTGGGATGGTTAGGGAAATCGTGTCGCTCGCTCACTCACTCATAAACATGTTAGCAGAATGGAATGCCAGGAATGCAGATTGATGATACCATCAATATTTAAATAATTAATAATTGAAGGGTGAGAATGAAAACAACTTAAATGATAATTTTGCTTAGCATCGGTCTTTTCTGTTTTTTACAGTCGCTTCTATTTTTTCAAGGTGAATTTTACGAAGATCGTGACCATTCGTGTATGTGAAAATGCTGATTGTAGAAAAAACTTATGTTTTTAAAAATAAATATAGTTTATCTTTTTTTCGCCTCGTATCTATTTTGGCTACTTTAAAAAAAAATTCAAGTCTTTCATTGAGGTCCATTCCTAATTTTGTTTGTTTATTTTACCTGATCTTTCATTGCCGTATTTATTTTTCAAATCCCTTTCACTCATTAAAAATTTTCTTCATGCTGTAGTACACTTCACAAAGAAAAGTTGTTTAAGTACTTAGGTTTTCACATATTCAGTTATTTTGATTGGAAAGTGGATTTATTGCATGACCGACAGAGTTTAGTCACTAAATGCTGTTTGAAACTATAATCTTTCTGAAATCCTCATGAGCTATCCCCGTAGCTAACACAGATTAGACCCTTTGGTTTACCTTGGACTTAAAAGAATTGTGGGTACACAGCATAATTTTCGACAGGGAATGCCATAGGGTTTTGTCTTAGAATCTTTTAGAAGTCTCCAGGTGAAGCACAAACAAGGTCCAACACTATTATCTTTAGAAAGCTAAGACCTTGCAACTTACCAAAATGGCCTTCTTACATTTTTTACCTCCAATTTATTAACAGTTTGCAGTCAAACAGTTCTTTGTTCAACCATGAGTTAAGTCAGCAACTTAATGATGACAGTGCAACAGCACTTTACACAAAGTCACTCTTTCCAAATGTTAGTCTTCCATTCCAACAAGAATCCCCACTTTTTCAACCATCTCCATTATTTTGAAAATGTGGTCAGATTGGATTTGCTTGGAACCGGACGAACTCAAGATCCTTTGTAATAGACTCGTGCTGTGATTGGGTGAATTATATTGGGTGGCCACGGTTGAAGTCGTCGCACTGTAAATTGCAAGTGATCAAAAAGCAAAGTTGACTTTCAAGTTTTTCAAATAATAGATCGTTTTCATTCCAACTCCTTCAATTATTGTGTCTACATATCAAAGGTTTTCAACATCAAGGTTGAAAGTAATTATAAGTTTGATGATGAATTGAAAAGGTCTTTAGGATCTGTAGGTAGCCTGCAAATGGTAGTATTAATATTCATAATGTTATCAATATTTCTGAGTGTGTGACTTCAGCAAATCACAAACCAATGTACTCTTCAATGGCTATCACAATATTAGTACTTTACATTTCATGTGCAATGCTTACTAGTCTTAGTAGTTTTGTTTACTGATTGTGACAATTGAATTCTAGGTATCATCAACGTGTGTTGTACATAGATATTGACATTCATCATGGAGATGGAGTCGAGGAAGCATTCTACACCACTGATAGGGTGATGACCGTCTCCTTCCACAAATATGGAGAATACTTCCCTGGGACTGGAGATTTAAGGGTAAGGCTAAAAACCCAGCTTCAGTCGTTGGAAGCCTGATTCAATTGATAGTATTCCAGAATAAGAGTACAATGTAGATGGAATAGTCTCTGGAAATCACTGGTTCAGGCGCATTTTGCACTGTGAGCTACAAATACTTGAAGACATGCTAAACTCATTGCCAATTGCTGGTTTTCACGTGATGTCATAGCAGCCATGTTGGTGCCCTTAAACAATAGATTCCTCGTTAGCTTCTTTTGTTGGGGCACCAACATGGCCGCCATGCCCTTTGTCATTTGAATCTCTGGGGATTGAGTGAAAACCAGCAATAGATTACAGTACAGCCTGTATGTATGTTAACATTTACACGCGTGTAACGTGTGTGTACAAAATTAATTTACTACATGTACATGCATTTTAGTGTATTACTAAAATGCGTGTAGTTTTCATTTGTTATACAGTTATTGTCAAAAATCAATTTGGCATGAAATTGTTTGTAACCTGCAACTCCATGCAGCACCATCTCTAGATCTTCGAGCGGTTTCAATTACCAAAGGTTTCCGCCAAAACGTAATAAATTATGCTGAAGGAAACTTTTGATTGTATGTTTCGCATTCACTCTGCAATTAACGTAATAAATGTTCAAACGACTTGCCCTAAATGTTCGAACGACTTTTCCTTAGGTTTGAACAATTCAACATCACAAAACTGCAAAAGTTTGATGTGGTTCGTGTGATCTCACGCTAATTAACAAACAACAAATTAAAACTGAATGGACTCAAACCATTTTTCGCACCAGGTGGAAACTGTTCAGATACGTAAATGAAGTCAAAACTTTCAAAATGTTTGATTCTGTAAGCATCTCTATTTCTAAAAGAAAATTTTAACTGTAGAGAATATTTGGTGCGATTTCAAGGCAAAACAAACACGGAGCCATTGATTATTCAAATCATGCAGTTTGCAGAAAATTTCACACTTCTGTGTCACGGAATTCAAGATTCGGACCTCATTACCTTTGAAAACGGATCCACATTACATAATTATTAAAAAGAACTCCAGAATGTTCTGTTTTATAGTAGACGTGATCATTTGCCAGCAAAGTTGAGAAGCATTGTGGTGATTGAAACTACAATGCAATAAATTCACATTTCAAATTCACCCTCTTTAATTGTTGTGTGAAAAACCAGACAATCAGTCTCCACGGCCGAAAGCACATATCAACAGAGAATCTTTGTATCTCCAAAAACGTTGCTGTGCATTTGAGGGAGCTGAATTCAAGAAGTTAAAGCTTTTTTCATGACAGTTGTAGTGTGCCGCGGTGTTTGGCGAGTTTTTTTATCGAAGCATGCATCAGGTTATTTTCTAATACAGGATACAGGATACACATAAGTGTGTGTAATTACAAAGTTTGAAGAAATTTGTTTTAGAGTGTCAAACAATGCCGCTGTTGCTGTGTATTTAAGCAAGCAGTTAAATAATGGATTAACTCTCAACAAAACATATTAGTGGTCATGGTAATTAACTCTGGATTAGCGCTAATCAGGCTTTCAGGAACCGGGCCCAGAGCTTTACCTTAAAAACCAAAACTTTGGCTACTATTTAAAAAAAAAAAGGTTTTGTTGTCAGTTTGATTTTTGAAGCTTTATTTTAAAAATGGAATCTAACCCTAGGGTTTTCCAATAGAACACTTTTTCTCTTGAGTCAAGATCAGTGTGGTCTATTGAAACTTTCCAGTTTTGTTTGTTTGTTAAAGGGATACCCGAGTGAAAAACACATTGGGGCTCAAAAGAATCTTCAACATGTTCTTTGTTCAGAAAATGTATTAAAATTTGATCAAACGTTTTTAGTATTAAGAACGAGCACCTCAAAGTTGGCCCCGCGAAGACATGGGCACCGCCATCTTTGTTTGCATTTACGGAAGTGACGTCACTTCGTCCCACCAGCGTGTTTTTAGGATGATAAACGCCTTAACTGTACCTCACATACATTGTAGTTCTTATACTTATTCAGAAGTCACTCGAGTCTTTTAAGCCATGTTGTTTTGCTGTTATTAAATGGCAGTTACGAGACCTTGTTGTTCGTCTGATAATTTCTCGCCGTCCCAATGCTTTTCTTCCTCCTCCCAGTCTTCTGAACTTTTCTCATAATGTCGTCTTCATCATAATTCCGGTTTCTGTAAGAATTCCTCTGCAATCTCGATGAAAATATATCCACTTTAATTCCGAGCGTGTGAAAATCATACAAAGACAAGTAGCCGCGATACGCTGGTGGGACGAAGTGACGTCACTTCCGTAAATGCAAACAAAGATGGCGGCGCCCATGTCTTCGCGGGGCCAACTTTGAGGTGCTCGTTCTTAATACTAAAAACGTTTGATCAAATTTTAATACATTTTCTGAACGAAGAACATGTTGAAGATTCTTTTGAGCCCCAATGTGTTTTTCACTCGGGTATCCCTTTAAATTATTTTATTTTATTTGATGATCCTGCAGATGGTATCCAAGGTGATGGAGGTCTACCAGCCCAATGCAGTGGTCTTACAATGTGGAGCTGACTCGTTAGCAGGAGATCGACTGGGATGCTTCAACTTGTCACTCAAAGGTGCGGGATTTCTGGTGCCTGTTCTGTGCCTATTTTACCATCACTCAAGTTGGTAAATGTCAAACTCAAAGTTGTTAGCTGATGGAAACCTAAGAATAGTGGTCTCTTCATGTTGTTAGTCAACTTTCTTTGGGTTGGAATCAGGTTTGTCAATTGTCCTACAATGTACAGCTAGGACAGTAAGATCAACCTTGACATAATTCAGCACTTTTTGCAAAAACTTTGAATGGAAGGAAACAGAAAGCAATCGGACCAGCGTCCTGTCGTGTTGAATATCTATCAGACATTTTTTGCAAAATGATTGGTCTAACCACCAAAACCTACATTTTTGTATGTGCATCACTCAAAACACCCACATTTAAACAAAGGTACACCAATGGGGGGGGGGGAGGTGGGGTGTTTGAGAAATTAGGGAACTTGAAGTACTTGCTTAGGTATGGAAGGGCCAGGCCTAGGTTCGGTTTCCAGCTTTGGGGGTTTCGGTGAGCCCGTAATCCTCTCCTCACTCATGGCTGGACGTGTGAGCTGAGGCATTGTTGGTTTTAGCCAATCACAAACATGCAGCCATTGAAATCCTGTCACTGAATGTATTTGCATAATTTACATTGTAAATTTTACATTGCTGTTCCAAAATGCATTTAAATTTGCTCTGGAAAGTTTGGTTTCAAATAATTCAAGGATTCACACAAAGAAGCAGTAAGAGAGTTAGTTTTGGGTGAAGACATTTTGTCAGTAAATGCACCGGCTCTGGAAAGTCACAATGCCCAAAAGTGTAAAAGTAGATTGTTCTTGGTGCTGTATTCAAAAAAGAAGAAGAAAAAGATATTTGGCAGCGGGCGTAAAGTTCTTACATGTAGGACCAACAATATGGCTGGAGGGATATACTGAAGTTCCAAGATGTTAGAATCATCGAAGACCAAAAGTCCACAAAGAATAAAGCAATATATTTTAGTTGTTGTTTTTATATTTCAAATTATATAGAGTTATTATCGACAATTGCTAAGCAAGATTTATATAGCAGGACTATTCACTTGAATGTTTTAATGTTAAGATTATAGAATATCACAGAAAATTGTTATATTGGAGGGCCACAATTTCTTCAGCCACTGGCTGTCAAGTGTTTTTACCCTTATTAAATAAAGGTTATTATTATTATCTATTCTTTTACAGGTCATGCCCAGTGTGTTGAATATGTTAAAAAGTTTGCACTTCCAATGCTTATCCTTGGAGGTGGTGGTTACACCATTAGAAATGTTGCTCGCTGCTGGACCTACGAGACATCCGTTGCTCTGGACAGTGACATTGCTAACAAGCTACCGTACAATGATTATTTTGAGTACTTTGGTCCTGATTTCAAGCTGCACATTAGTCCATCCAACATGACAAACCAGAACACACCAGAATACCTGGAAAAGATCAAGTTAGTCACATGTTTAGCACTTATCCAATACAAACTTTATTATTGTATTTATCCATGTATAATACACACTTTTTTACCCAAAATAATAATGTCCTTAAAAATCATGATGTGCATTACACATGAATCAATTGCCCTATATCATTATGACGTCAAATCAAAACAATCTATTGTTTAAATGGGGGACAAAACAGCAACAACACAAAGGAAATCGCTATCAAATGCATTTTGTAGAACGTAGAATAGCAGTAACAGCCATCAAATACGGTAAATATTGTGGGATAAACAATGATTCATACAGCTGATATCTGGAAACCAGACAATTCGAAGTTAAATTTTCCTCAGCAGAACAGATTTAATTCTGTCCCCCTCATAAACAAGCCGTGACGTCATAATGATATAGGGCAATTCATTGAGCATGATCTCATTTGCACCTTAGACCTAATATATTAGAATTTCGTGAATATTTAAACGTGATTAAGCTTATTTACCTTCCAAAACAGGCTGATTCGCAGCGGTTGTCAAAGCATGCATCTATCTTCGCAATTTTACACGTGGGAGATTGGCACTACTTAAAGTGCCCCTACGATCAAATTTTCACATATCAATGTTTTTGCATATTCATAAAGTAGAGTTCATATATTATTACCAGTTCAAATTGTTTTTCGATACAACGACAGGAAGTCTTATTTTTTTAGCTCCGAATATTGAATCTACACGTCCGCCATTACTGGAAGCCGTGCCCTTTGTTCAGCTTTAAACAAAGGTTTATTCACCGGAAATGATGTCATACACTTAACGCTCGCCTGCAGAACACAACGCCTGGAGGCATATTTCTACTAAAAACGTCTTCACGTACATAAGAAGAAAGTTATATTTATCTTTGCGAGGTTGGCTACTTTTTTATGCACGCTATTTCGTGCCACGAGGTTGTCGTGTTAAGTGTATGACATCACTTCCGGTGAATAAACCTTTGTTTAAAGCTGAACAAAGGGCACGGCTTCCAGCAATGGCGGACAGGATTTTACCGGTAAACTCTCCTAAAATTTGTGGTTTAAGATGCCCATTTGGGAATATTTTTTACTATTTCGGATATTTCTAATACTGATTGACCTATAGACACTGAAAAAGTGGCAAATCGAAATGGTAAATTTTCGTCGTAGTGGCACTTTAATGAAAATCCAAGATGGCTGCCCTGACCTACTTGTGCAAGTATTGTTTTGCCAGAAAACCTTTCTTGCTCTAGCGATTAAAGGAAAGCAGTTCCTTGGAATTGTTGTTAGTTAATTGGGGAATAAATGCTGAAGAATTCTGGAGTGATTTAAAGACTGCAGGTTAAAATATACACAAGAAATGACAAGGCATTAGTTGAACCATATTCGATCGAATTAAAGTTGTGATTATTTACTTATGACAAATGATCTGATGAAGTACGAGTGTTTATGAACTCCAACAAAAGATTATTCTTTTTTTGAAGAAGTTTGGCATCAAGTACAAGCGTTTATGAACTCGGACAAAAGATTTTCTATATTTTTTTTGTATTTTTCAAAAAAAGTTTTGTTCCTAAATTCAAGCTTCAAAACTTGGGGTGCAGCTAATATCTATGAGTGCGGCTTATACACGGGTAAATGCGGTAATGTGTTCCATGTATGGAAATTATAATTTTATGAATTGCCATTGCAAAGACCATCAATGGGAAATCCGAACAGTCCCCATTCATGGTTTTTAATGAAAATCCATGAATGGAAGATTTAAAATTCCCACAGGTGGAAAGTGTGTATTACAACAATGGATATTTGCAGTTATCCATTATTGGTTTTATCGATTCCCATGAATGCATATTTAATGTTTTTCATGTATGGAAATTTCCATTGGAAAAACCATCAATGGGAAATCCGAACAGTCCCCATTCATGGTTTTTAATGAAAATCCATGAATGGAAGATTCAAAATTCCCACAGGTGGAAAGTGTGTATTACAACAATGGATATTTGCAGTTATCCATTATTGGTTTTATCGATTCCCATGAATGCATATTTACTGTTTTCCATGTATGGAAATTTACGAATTGCCATTACAAAAACCATTGATGTGAAATCCGAACAGTCCCCATTCATGGTTTTTAATGAAAATCCATGAATGGAAGATTTCAATTCCCACAGGTGGAAAGTGTGTAATTATACCACTTATGTATTTGTCATTTACATGTGTACAACAATGGATATTTGCGGTTATCCATCATTGGTCTTAAAACAGCAATGGGTATTGACAAAAAACATTAACCGACAACGTTTTATTCATTACAGTAGTAACATAGTATTAAGTACCATAGCGTCACCTTAACTACTGGTATACAACAACTAATTGTATAAACTGTTATTAATAAGTGAAATTCAAAAACAATTCAAAGTTTCAAAATTAAATACTTTTTGTGACTTAATTTTATGAGAAAACTGTTAGCAGTAAAGAAACAATAAATATAATGTAGCTGGTATGTACTTCATGTGTATGCATTAATAACTTTATTGTTCTTGCATTAATTAACCTTTTGAAGGATTGGATCATTGCACAAAGATACCTAATTCTGATTAAGAAGAGATTGAGGCAGACTACATGTATCTGCATGCAAGGTTACAGCCCATAATTTGCTGCATGTGTCAGATGATGCTGAGTGAGGTTCTCACAGCATGACAATTATTGGTTTTAATTTTGAGGGCAGTCTAGCGATAACTAGAAATATATGTACCATCCAATTACAAAAACTTTGAATGTACCAGAATGGGCCTCCATATACAGGTATTATATTATATTACGGTGAGGCGGTTTGTTATTATATTTTTTTATTAACTGCGTCTAAGGCAATAGCATAGTTATACAAAATAAATATCTAGCTCAAAATTAATGACATAAAAGTTTCAACTCATCTTTATAGTAGCACTCCAGCAATGCAGGTCATCCCATCTTCAATTTACTGTGGGATGTGACAATTTGGCACCTTCTTGGTGGTCTATACATACCCCAGACAGTGCACTCTTGGTTTGTTGCCTACAGATATTGCCATGAATATTGCTTGGAGACCTTTGTGGTGGAGTAAAATAAATCACATTAGTACATTATTATTAAATAAAACCATGAATGCTTTAGTCACAAATACATTGATGGTTTTGCATTCCCTTGAATGGTTCTGAATATTGTAAATCCCATTTGTGTGAATTAATAAAACCATGAATGGTTTAGTCACAAATGCATTGATGGTTTTGCATTTCCCTTGAATGGTTCTGAATATTGTAAATCCATTTATGTGAATGCCATTTGTGTGAATTAATAAAACCAACAATAATAAATTCCAATTTGATCTGTGGTTTGGCCGAGTCTAGCTGCCTTTGATCGGCCACTATGGTTGTTTCAGGTCCCGTTAAAGTTCAGAGTTTTTTTTACTCCAAATCAGTAGTCCAAGTTACCAAATCGAATTAAAGATTACCATTAATCCTAGATTAACTTAATCAGGCTTAGAGGAACTGGATCCATGGGAGCAAAAATCGAAGCCATGATTAAAGTGCACCTATCCTATTTTACAATTTTTATAGATCTATAGGAACATCCGCAAAGTTTTGAGTCGCCTCTGTGAAAAATGTTTTGGTTTATAGAGAATAATGCTACATGTATGTTCTACCCTTATTTGAAATCGTGAAAATTTGACCTTTCCTTACCCATGACCGAGTAAGTAAGTCATCTCATTAATGCATTATTCGTCAATCATGATGCCTTTCATTCACAACAACATTATTTGATTTATAGAGAATATACACAGTTTGTGAGTTGTTAGTAAAGAAAAAAGTAATTTAGTCAAAATGTTTAGTATTTCTTAAAATTATTTCAAAGTCCAATTAATGAGGTGACATCTACTCAGGAATCAACCAAAAACCACTGACTTTGTGTATTTAAAGGCACTAATGTATGAGATTGGACGTGTTTGTAAATATGATTTTTCACCTCCAATAAATTTATATTGATCGTTGATCTTTCTAAAACTGCGTTTTTGAAGATTGTTTGCCATCCAATAAAGCTTTCCCATGGGATCACAAGCTTGATTCATTAGTCATTGAAGTGATATATCAGCATGTGACTGTTTCGTGCAAATAAACGGCCCATTGCAGGGGATCTACTTGTATTATTCTTGTTGAGATTAACCTGTTAAAAATCATAAGAATGTGTTAGTTTATGTTGTTTAACACAGACTATAATATCAACTCCTAAAAGGTTGTGATAAATTCTGAAATTCTTTTTCGTTAAGGTTTTAAGACTTGGTTTGTATCAAAATAGGATTAAAAAAACTTTTCTACTGTGGCAGTACAACAGCTGGCGAGACCACAACCGAGGTACCTTCCCCACAGGATACAAACAGAAAGAGGTAATTACGGTGTTTGCATACTTCCTGCAGTCCTAGAAGTGCTTTTCAGTGGTATTTAACTCTACTTGCCATTAATTACCTCAAGTACTAAAACATTTATAGCAGTTGTCGTTTAGTAGAATTTGGAAGTTCACAGTTTGAGACCTTATACTGTACGTAATAGTTCTATCAAGTTCAATTTGGAGTTGATCTCTTTAAAAGAATCCTGTCTTGAAAAAGCATTCAAAAATTAGTCACACTGTACAGGGCCCGATACAGTTGCAAATGCGACCAAAATACTATCACTTGCGACTAAAACTTTTCCGACAGTCGCAAATTTTGAGAGTGGTTTTTGCCTAAATAAATAAATGAATAAATGTCCACCAGTCTCATGTGTTATGCTTCATTGATATTTTATAACTTTTCAGTGAAATCATGCACCATTTTAACCTTCATTTCCTCATTTTTTATCTCCCTTTAACCAAGTGACAGGAACCTTCGCTCAGACACAATTTTAAATGGGCGCAGCTTTTTCTCATAAGACCACTGGATTCTTTTTTTTTTTTGTGACTAAAAATTGCAAACTTGCGACCAAATTTTCGTAACTAGTCGCAGATGCAAGTAGAACTTACCGTATTTTATCACGTATAAGCCACACCTTTTTTGACTTTTAGAATTTGAAAGAAACAAAATATTGCCACAAAGTTGGGGGTGCGGCTTATACATGTATGTGAGTATTTTCTGAAAACTTTTTTTTGCAATGACCATAAACAAAGCCATATGAACAATAGAAATGGCACATTCAACTCACAGAACACGAGTGTCAGCAAGATTTCTACTCAAACTCCTCTCCTTCGCTTTCCAAAGAAAACTAGCTGTCCAGTTGCCTGTCATCTTCTCTGCTAACTCCTTGAATGGTGTTGTTAAAGGCCTTGATTGGTCTTGGAAGCCTTCAAATTTTCAAATAAAGTATAATTCTCATCAAGTTCATGTTGAACTTTGGAGCTCGATCACGCTCGATCGGACGTTTGCGAAAACTCTCACCCCAGGCCTCCTTGAAAATCCAAGATCACGGACTCATGCTCATATAGTTTTGCCAAAAAACTTACTTTCTTGTGTGCTTAAAGGAATGAAGTTCCTTAAATATTGTGTTGTTGGTTAATGGGGGAACAACAGAACAATTCTGACGTGATTTAAAGACACGAGGTTAAAATATACACAAGAAAGGACAAGGAAAGTTGTAACCAATTCGTTGTCGTGATATGACGATCTCTTATGAAGAAGTTTTGCTTCAATTACGGGCATTTATGAACTCAAACACAAGACTACTCTTACTGAATTTTGTGGTGCAGCTTATACACGAGGTTTTTCCTTAAACCTTTCGGGAAAAACAAGCTTCTGTTTATCAGGCAGCTTATACGTGAGGTACGGCTTGTACGTGATAAAATACGGTAAATTTAATTTCGAGCTACATGTATGCTATACTTTACCTCTCAGGCAGCATGCACTGTACATGTATGTGTATTAATAATAACTAGCAGGGACCCGCGGAACTTAGGGATGGACCATTATATTTTTGAGGGGGGGTTGTGCAAATACCCCAAAAAAAATCGAACACAGGATTTGAAAAAGAAAAAATGTCCTGCACAATAAACTCAAGGGGTCATGAAAAAAAATTCGTGCAAGCAAACGGGGTGACTAAAAAATTCGTGCAGAACTTTCAGTCATACAAAAAAAATCAGAAATAATTGCCCAACCCTCCCCCCCCCCCCCCCCCTCCCCAAATATAACGGTCCATCCCTTAGATGAAATCAACAAATATGATATAGTAGCACAACCTCGTTCCCAGGGGTCTTTACGCGCCTAATCAAAGATGGCGTCGAAAGTACCCCTGGTACAGGCTGGTTGGATTCGGCCACTGATTGGCTAGACGTTAAGCGCGCGCTGATTGGAGAATTTCAAATAGCGCGTGCATTTTTGCTTTGAAAATAAACTGGTGATGTCGTCTTTCGCATTGCGCGTTCAAAATTCGTTGAAAACAACTACAAATTCATCAGAACTTAGCGTTTTTGCCTTTTATTATACTCACTTCGCAACTGGGTACAAGTAGAATAATGTACGGGTGGAATTCATTGGGATCACACTTCAACCGCTAACCGTTTTTCAGCGATGATGAATCCAAGATGGCGGATGCTCCTCAAAATATGCCCACATATTGGGCATATTTTTGGGTCACATGACCAGCCTGTACCAGGGGTACTTTCGACGCCATCTTTGATTAGGCGCGTAAAGACCCCTGGGAACGAGGTTGATAGTAGCATAGTCTAACCGGCGAACGGACTCCTGACACAATGCAATGGCGTGTGTACTGGAGCTGTGGAGGTGTTTAGCGTAAGTTATATTTTGATAAAAAAAGGCAATATCTTACGGATCTCAGTTAATTTCTCAAACTGATGAACACAATTATACCTATTGTTGAGAAAGTGCCAAAACTGAAGATCAGAGGCAGCTCGAGTCATGGATTCGTGTGATGAAAACAAATATGGTCGCCAAAAGAGCAATGATCGAAGCAGAAAAAAACGGAATAAAAACAATAATCAAAAGCCCAGTTATTTGAATGTCTAGTTGTAGTGAATTTATGGTCTGAAGAGCCTACGATAGTTGGGCGAGGAAACAGTTTTTTTATATTTAAGAACACAGGAAACTACAGAGAACAGACACGGACAAAATATATTGCTCTTAGTCTTACTCTTAGACACACCATAGAGTTGTAAGATAAAAAAATGAACAGCCTTCTCCACGGACCACATTTCTAACTGTGTTTGAATACCTGGTCTTACCTCGTTCGGTCGTTTGACTTCGGCCGCTGCGCCTGGCGATAGGACAGGGGCGATAGGTTTTCCATGAAACATTCCCATTGTCTCGACGTAAACTCGATGGCCTGCTCGCCTAGGTTTTCCCTAAAACAGATTCCTGTAAACTCGATGGCCTGCTCGCCTAGGTTTTCCCTAAAACAGATTCCTGTAAACTCGATGGCTTGCTCGCCTAGGTTTTCCCTAAAACAGATTCCTGTAAACTCGATGGCCTTCTCGCCTAGGTTTTCCCTAAAACAGATTCCTGTAAACTCGATGGCTTGCTCGCCTAGGTTTTCCCTAAAACAGATTCCTGTAAACTCGATGGCTTGCTCGCCCAACTATAAAGTGTATAACTTGAGAAAACTCATTTCTTTTTAACATTATTTCCTCAAATTCAACCAAGACCAAGAGGCAAGTTGACAGAGAGCAACTTTTCGCATGATTCGTCGTCTTCGTTGGGATACCTGTGGCCATCACTTTTTGGCGCCATTTTCAGACGGTCGCGATCGTCCTCACCTCCATATTAGGATATCGATCGAAGGAGACTGGGAAAGAGCGTTACACACACACTGACACACACACACACACTTAGCGTATTATTATATAAGATACTATGATAATAATAGTTTATTTCACCACATTCACAGTCAAGGACTGAATTACAATCGTAGTCAGAAGACACATAAGAACGTTACAATAATATACCAAGTTCCCACACTCGGGTATTGAGTTTGTTTGTATCTTGCCCTTACTGTGAGGGTTTCGGGGTTTGCTTCCTAATCAAAAACCAACCTAAATTCCAATTCAACTAAGGAATTCATGTTCTCGATTAGTAGACCCCACCACCAAAAAGACTAAACATGTAACTAAAGTTGCTTATTTATTCATCAAAATCCAGAATTTGATCTTATTTCCTTATTTCTATCCAGTCCTGTGGAGCCAGAAGTACAGAACACAAGCCCTGCCAAAGAAGAAGAAGTCAGTGAACCCATGGACATCACTGAGGAGGAACCTGCACAAGAGGAAATCAGGTTGGTGAAGGAGTTGTATGCTCTGATCCTTAGATTTAGAAGAAGACAGTGTTTGTGTACAACCTACAGTCTGTTTCAGTACCAAATACAATACAATACTTTATTTACCCACGTGTCAACTAGGAGCTATATAACTCGTTAAAACTTGAACGTGAAAACACATTGATGGCTAAAGTAAACATTAAGTTGCACGTCCCGTAAATATGTTGTCAGTAGCTGACCACTTACTGACCTCATACATGTATGTACAGGCAGCTTGTTCACTTTAGCCCACATTGATTTACATGTACACTCTAATATATGATTATTTATGAATAATTAGATGGCTTCTCTGGGATTCTATGATTCTATGATTCTTCATCCCCAGAAGAGGCATAATTCTTGTAAAAAAAAAGAATTTTAAAGATTCTCATTTTAGAGTGTTACTAATTGAAGAACTTAGTACAAAAAGGATTTAAATGGCTTTTTCTAGATTTTCCAATTATTAAACCACTCTGAGTGAAATATAGAAACAAAGATTTTATTAATTCCCCAACTGATCGAATACACACGTAAACACACACTTCGTTGTTTGGCACAGGAGAGAAGTTTATTAAGAATTAGAAAAGGAATACAACACTGAGCTAAAACAATAAACCTCTCTGCCACCCATTTTATTAAACTAACCCAGGGTGGGCGGGTGGGAAAATCGAAAATAACGTTTGAGACTACTGACTTTAGTCTAAAGTCAGCACTTACGCCGACGATACTCAGATATTTTCTATTGGCAATGATCCTTCTCTGATCCATCAGAACATGCATGCTGATCTCCTCACTATCTGTCGGTGGTTCAGTTCCAACGGATTTGTAGTCAATTCGGATAAATGTCTTAGCATGTGGCTGGGAAACACTGCGGATAAGCCAGCCTACTGCCTTGACAGTGGTGAGATCAGCATGGTTGATGGGATCAAATTGCTCGGTGTAACCTTAGATAAAGACCTTAATTTCACAAAGCATGTGGCTGATATCACGCGCAGAGTCAGTTGTCAAACACAGGTCATGCAAAGGCATAAGAGGTTAATCGATACCGACACTAAGGTTAAGTTATACAATGCCTACTTATTACCACATCTAAATTACTGCTCAATAGTATGGCACCACTGCGGGCAGCGCAACTCGAAGAAACTGGAAAAACTTAATGAACGTACAATGTAGCTTGCGTTTCGTCTATAATGACCGCGACAGTACATATACGCAGTTACTTAAACGCATAGGACATCCATCCTTATATAATATGAGAATACATAATATCTTAACACTTGTATATAAGTCCTTACACAGGCTAGCTCCTGAATATATCAGTAATCTTTTTACCTATAGAACTTGTAGTATTAAGTTACGTGGAGTACACTCCCTTACTATTCCTTATGTTAATACTACTACATATGGTTTGCACTCTGTTTCTTACTATGGCAGTAAGCTATGGAACTCCCTCCCTAACACTATCAGGACACTTCCTACTGTTAGGGCTTTCAGATCTGCTATCAGCGACCTTGAATTTGATACTGACTGCTGTTCTTTCTGTAGATAGTTAATGATAGATTCATAAAATCAATAGTATTTTTATTATAGCATTCGATACAAATTGTAAATTATTTTACTCTATTCTATTTTATACATATATTTATTATTGTTATTATTTTCTCTCTCGAAGATATTAGCACCCTGTGCTACCTTAAATTCGAGTCGAAATAAAGGTTATTGTATTGTTGTATTGTAATCCACATGCGACTCCGATCACATCCAGCAAAGGAACTAACTGAAATCAGATCTACCAGCATCCGTCAGTTATGCAATTAATCCCTTTGAGCACGTGCCCAAAGGAAGCAAATTCCCCAACTGATCGAATACACACGTAAACACACACTTCGTTGTTTGGCACAGGAGAGAAGTTTATTAAGAATTAGAAAAGGAATACAACACTGAGCTAAAACAATAAACCTCTCTGCCACCAAGCAACGGCCAAAAACGAAAAGTGTGTTTACGGAACTGATGAAAGCCTGACTGAATAGCTGCCCTGAACTGATGGGCAAGGCCAAGCTTGGCCTCTACACTAAATTCCAAATAGAGCTTATACATGTATGCATCACTAGACCGGTCGCCGTACAACTGTATGAGTTCACCTGGTACCCCGTGATTGAAGGCCCACGAGGCAAATGACCTCGAAAGCATGAAGCATTACTGAAACCGGCAGAAGTCAAACCGTGACGAAAATTCCGAAATAAAGCGGCTTTTAGTCAAAACTGTGAGACCGTGCGACACAGGCAACAGGAACAAGGCGCGACGAGAGCTAGCGGGTATCAATTGAACTATACGCTTGTAAGCGGCAACGTGACACAGCGGAGAACCTGGAATTTGTAGCAACTGAATATGCAATTTGCGCTCCCCAAACTGAATTGTTTTTGTGTGCTTTATAAACGTAACGATGAAACCATACGCATTGACCGTAACATCCCCCCGAGTAAGATTCCGCACGGGATCAAAACTCCTAGCGGACTTAGGGACGATATTAGCCAAACGTGCCATGAGAAAGAATGTAAACAAATATGCACAATACAATGTGCAAGAAATCCGATATGAAATCCAAAGGCTTAGAAAGCTGTAACAAATGCGCGGGAGTTACTGGTGGTGCCCGACTGGGCGTAAAGAAAGCATTCCGAGGAATACCGCGAAATGCTAAGGCGAGAATAAAGTCCTTACTATAACGGTAATCAACCCCTGAGAATAAATGCAAAAGTCTAACCCCACTGAAGTATTTCCGTATAGGAGGACTGAGCGTCCGACTCAAGAATTGTACATACAGACAAAGTGTGTCTAAATTGGCCGGTAAGGGGTTCAAACGAAAATATTTACAAAACAAAAGAAAGGCCTTGAACTGTGTCCTCAAATTACTATACGTCCGGGTGCTGTAGGCTGAGCGAAGAGTGTTCTTGAGGTCCTGGCGAAGGGCTGACAAGGCCGAGTTTCTATAAACAAACATAATGTGCACGGCACGCTTGATAAAGCCTTCCTTCGCCAGAGAACTTGTTGCCCATCTCGATAGCAAGTCGGGGTCGGTGGTAGAAACCCCTGGCAGATGAAGTGATCATAGCTCAAACTCGTACTTTGCAGAGAGAAAACATATTTCCCGCAAACAAGAACTGAGGAAGGCATCCCTGCAGCGGCCTGAATTCAGACCTCATTATCGCACCGAACTGTCAACCGCAGGCCCGACAATAGATGACCCCAGAGCTTTAGGGCAACCGCAAGGAGTTAATGTCAAGGGATCTTGTCAATAAAATCCGGAAACACGGCGTCAAAATAACGTCCGGCACAAACGCCGCCACATCCAGTGAACATGAGACGAGCTGACCATGCACTACTGTTGATCACGGAGACGCCGTTATACTCGCGCAAGAAACGGCACCACCATTGAATGTCCTTGTGAAAATCGGCATTCAAATTAATATGGTGATGATTAAACGTGACAGTGCGTAGAAGACGCACACACCTCGACATAAAAAACAACTTGCCAAGTAACGATCGTAAGGCGGACTTGGTGCAAGACTTTTGGTGTAACGTAGTTACAAGTAGCCGGTCCCTACTAACAGAAAACGTGAAAGCTACTGTGTCCAAGTCGATTCCTAAGCAGGTCATAACCGAAGATGAAGGACAAGACTTGGAAACCGATTCCTCTAAACCAAGCGCCGACATCAAAATTCCACGCTTCTCAAAGTCAGAAAGAGACTCAGACTCCCCTGAAATTCAGATAAAAAATGTCTATATAAGGAAACAACTCTGTGCCCCTTTGCGCCTGAATCCAAGCAGCCGCCGAAGTAGACCGTTGGCAGGCCATAGCAACAGAACGCAGACGGTATCGAAATAATAATGACCGTCCCAAATGTATCCCAGAAGGATCAACCAGGAACTGTCTGTACGCTTTGCGTAAGTCTCGTTTATACAGCAGACATCCCGGACCTTTACCCGGCGCTCAACCGAATCTCGCTTCTCTACCGAATTTAGCGGTGAGACAACGAAGCAATCAGTAAACGGTGAGCTAACGAATGGCCCAGCGACCCGACCAAGATCAACCTCTGTCCACTGAAATACTGCTGAACGATGAGCATCGACATGAACAGATTGGAATG
This sequence comes from Actinernus sp. WN-2022, assembly GCA_030867875.1. NCBI lineage: Eukaryota > Metazoa > Cnidaria > Anthozoa > Actiniaria > Actinernidae > Actinernus > Actinernus sp. WN-2022. The sequence continues at coordinate 38,194 of JAOWCC010001629.1, forward strand.
ACACATTACAAAAAGCAGACACACCCCCATTGAGGGTGTCAACTGAAAGTCTCGAACAGACACGCGACTCAATGTCTCGATTGCTGTGAATGAACGCAAAGTCTCGATTGTCTAGAATAAACTCAATGTCTCGAATGTCATGAACAGGCGCAATGTCTAGATTACGATGAGCAACGACATGAAGATCTGTAACAGATTGGAATGACACATTACAAAAAACAGACACCCCCACTAAGGGAGTCAACTGAAAGTCTCGAACAGACACGCGACTCAATGACTCGATTGCATGCTGTGAATGAACGTAAAGTCTCGATTGTCTAGAATAAACTCAATGTCTCGAATGTCATGAATAGGTTGGAATGACACATTACAAAAAGCAGACACACCCCATTGAGCACGAGGGAGTCAACTGAAAGTCTCGAACAGACACGCGACTCAATGTCTTGATTGCTGTGAATGAACGCAAAGTCTCGATTGTCTAGAATAAACTCAATGTCTCGAATGTCACGAATAGGCGCAATGTCTACATTATCTGTACGTGATGCACAAATGTTAGGTTGAACAAACGGAGAGTCTCGACCGGAAACAACAACACTGTGAGCACCTAAAGACATGTTACTTGAACCCTCACAAACATTCCCAGGAAAACGAAACGAAACGCCCCATTCGGAGTTCCTCAAATGGCGGCGTCAGGATAAACCGCAGTAAATCGAGAGACTTTTTTCCTGGATGAGATGATCATACAGAGTCCTGCTCTCTAATTGCAAGAATATGAACGCAATGTCTCGATTGTCACGAATAAACTCAAATTATGTCTCGAATATCATTAATAGGCGCAATGTCTGGATTATCTGTAGTTGATGCACAAACGTTATCTTTGCTGTGAATGAATGCAATATCTCGATTATCATGCGTTAACGCAAAGATGTCTCGATTGTCATGAATAGGCGCAATATCTGGAATATCTGTACGTTAGTTTGAACAAACGTACGGAGAGTCTCGACCGGGAATAACAACCACTGATCGTGAGCACCTAAAGACATGTTACTTGAACCCTCGCATACAATTCCCAGCAACGGGAAACGAAACGCCCACAAATGGTGGCGTCAGAATAAACTATCAGTTTTTTTTGAGACCGAGGCCGTGGTCGTACCTCCACTCTCCTTCGACGGAAAATCACCTGACGTATCCCGGTGTAACTTCTCCTTTCTAGTCTGGATCCAACAGGCGGCACAAAATGTTCCTCAACCACTTCCTCTCTCAATGAATATCGAATGTAACCATAATGATCGTTCTCATGTATACACTTCTCCTTCCAATAATCGCAGCAAATTAGCACCGCATTTGAGGAGCCAGTAAATCGAGAGACTTTGTCCTGGATGAGATGACCATACAGAGTCCTACTCTCTAAATGCATCAATCGAAAATAACGTTTGAGACTACTGTTAATCCACATGCGACTCCGATCACATCCAGCAAAGGAACTAACTAAAATCAGATCTACCAGCATCCGTCAGTTATGCAATTAATCCCTTTGAGCACGTGCCCAAAGGAAGCAAATGTAACATATAAACTGTTTAACCCTTTAAGCCCCAAGAGTGCCATATGGCACTATTACTGGTTACTTGCTTTGAGGGTATAAATCTGACTAAGTTCAAAGAGCAATGCCCTGAGATTGCCACACACCTTAATGTATAGACCAATGATCCTATTGAACTGCATTAGGCATATTAAAAATGAATAATTTCATCTAAATCCCCCTTTCTTTGCATAAGTTAACTATAGTTGACATTATTTCACTTCAGAAAAAGGGACTAAAATGACAGTTACAGAAAAAAATATTTCCCCTCAGATTCTAAATTTTCTCACAAAAATGCATATTTCACATAAAATTTAGAGTTTCATGTTTGCACTAACCTCACTTTCTGTCTCCCAACACCTAAACTTGCCCAGCACCAAGCCATTCTGTCCACAAGCACTTCACAGCAAGCTAAATTCATCCATAATGACCGCAAAGCATGCCGGGAAATCCTACCAAACAGCGGCATGGCCCTTCCCCCATCTTCATTCTTCAAAATATATACTAAGTCTAAAGCCATTTCGACCTAATAGCTTCATATTGGAATCAATGGCAAGTAAATGTTGTCCAATATTCCAAAAAAGCTATGATAGGTGGCTCCAGACCTCCATTTATAAAGCTCACGCTAAAGTGACAGAAGACGTCCTGGCCCATTCACGAGTGGAAAATGAGGCTCTTTCTCTATCACAATAGCAGGCACAGACTCTCATCAGACTTAATGATGTCCTCCAGCACTCTAAAAATGAAAAAAAAAGGCTTTAAAAAGCCTTAAATTCTGTTTTCCCCCAAACAAACTTCCCTCCAGCTCCATAGCAATGCGACGTCAACGTATCCAAAATGGCCGACAAAAAACTTTGAGCCCCCAGTATTGTTGGTCAGATGAAAATTCCATGGTAACAGTGACTACAGTTTTCTTAGGGGGGGGAGGGTTTGTTGCAGTCTAGAATGAGCCAAAAATCAGTTAAAAGCCCTCGGGGCTTAAAGCGTTAACAAAGATTTTCATCATAGTCATAACATATGATAAATTAATTTACATTTGTTAATATCACCTATCTGATAAAATAGATTCAGTAATGTGCTTATTAGTTAACAAATTCAAGTTAGTTTTTTATGTGTCTGTCCCAATATTGACAATGATTTTCGTCATAACATGGTCAAAATAGCTGTGGATCCACGAGGCGTCTTCGCCAAGTGGGTCCGCAGCTATTTTGGCCATGTTATGCCGAAAATCGTTGTCAATATTAGACAGACACATAAAAAACTAACTTCAATTTGTTTTTTACAACAACTACAAACTAAATAGTCAATTTTACAACAACAAAACACTTTTAGCTTCAAACGGAAGCTGTACATGCACTCCTTGACAAATGAAGTCAGCTTTTGTTGTCTGTCCAAATATTGCATATGAAAAACAGCCAATCAGATTGCGAGAAATTTGGCGGTTGTTGTAAAATATTGTATATAAAATAAACAGAATAATACATGGATGCTTGGAGATCTTCTCATGTTCAACTGTGTGGTTGTGAAACTAATCGTCCAGGACTTTAATCACGATTTAAAAATCAGGGATTATACTGATTTCATTTTTTTTTTCTGTCGTCCCCAATTTTCATCTAGACATTGAAAAGAGATAAAACTAAAGTGTTGTCTCTTTCCTGCAGTGATTCAAGGAGGGAGTTATCAAAAGGAGACAGTGCACAGGAAAGTGCTGCAGGTATTACAGATGGCTGTAAAATCACTTTCTCTAAGAACAGAAAGATTAGTAATAATATTATTATTTTAACAATTATTCACTTCCAGTCTCAGTGGATATCGAACCATTATTCACCAAAGTGGAGGTGAATAGTGGTGGATATTTACCGAGCAGCAAGGTAAATATCCACCACTTTTCACCGACACTGAAGTGAATAATTGTATATACCACACAAGTTAATAGCCAGCGCCAAATACCGGTAGTTTTAATTTTATTTTCTGTCAAATGGACAAAAGCTCGTGCGAGGTGATTGCTGCTATGCTTGGAGTTGAATAGCAAAGAATATTCGCCTCCTGAGTAGCCAATCAGAGCATGTGAAAAGCACTTTTCACTTGTGTGGCATATACTATTGGTGAATATTCGCCTCCTGAGTAGCCAATCAGAGCATGTGAAAAGCACTTTTCACTTGTGTGGTATATACTATTGGTGAATATTTACCTCCTGAGTAGCCAATCAGAGCATGTGAAAAGCACTTTTCACTTGTGTGGTATATACTATTGGTGAATATTTACCTCCTGAGTAGCCAATCAGAGCATGTGAAAAGCACTTTTCACTTGTGTGGTATATACTATTGGTGAATATTCGCCTCCTGAGTAGCCAATCAGAGCATGTGAAAAGCACTTTTCACTTGTGTGGCATATACTATTGGTGAATATTCGCCTCCTGAGTAGCCAATCAGAGCATGTGAAAAGCACTTTTCACTTGTGTGGCATATACTATTGGTGAATATTTGCCTCCTGAGTAGCCAATCAGAGCATGTGAAAAGCACTTTTCACTTGTGTGGTATATACTATTGGTGAATATTTACTGAGACCGAGGTGAATATATGATACTTCTTTTAGTATAATTTCAGAGTTGACTATCAGGGAAACTTAAAACCAGACCAGTCTGCTAACTTTTTTTAAATTCTTACTGGACATGAGAGCGTGAGAACACCAAAACACACATCAAATTTTATTTTGTATGGCAGTGATTTTTGAACTTAAAGTGTATATCAGGTCAAATATTTGTATCACTAATATCCATTCTAAATCAAGTGAATAGTAGAATATTTGCCTATTCAAGCTGGTGACATAAAACCATTTATTATACAAAAACATACTGGTAGAGATAACTGACCTGTTGTAAAACATCTGTTATATTTGAAGGTTATATCATTGATGTTACTGTTGTCAGATTTTTGAACCGTTTGGCATGCATGCTCTCAACATCCTTCAACAAATGCTGAACCGAAGTTGAAAATATGTTGAAACTGTTAAACCTAGGCTTTAGCTGGAATGAGTAGATCTAATTATTATTCAACATGCTGTGTGGTGAATATAGCAACATAGTCAGAACCTCTTGACAAATCTCTAGGAAATTATACTAATGATTACTGCTGCTGCTGTTATTATTATTGATGATGCTGCTATTAGTATTAGTATTATTTTAATTATTACAGTGTATTTATTACAGCTGTTACTACATGTATTAGACGGTTGCTCCAACATTGGTGTTGATGATTTAGTTGAACTAAATTTAGTACTAATCTAGTTGACATCACCTAATTTGAAATTTCATGTGTCAATGGTCTTCAGATCCAGTATACTTTTGTATGGGATCTCACCTGAAGTTTATGTTCAACCCCCCTGATTTCCCTATGACTGTAGGTCTTGCGGTTACACTAATTTAGGTGACATCAACTAAATAGTTAACTAATTTAGTTAAATTTATCTAAATTGTCAACACCGCTGTTGGAGCGACTCTACTACTACTGTAAGTAACTATTACTGGTACATTTGTTTTTGTTTTTCGATGGTATTCTCTAGGGCCGGGTTGTTCGAAGCAAGGTTAACTTTAACCGTAGGTTAGCACTAAATCTGTAATTGCAATCTGTACAGTTTAACCCAGGGTTAGCGACTTAACCCTGAGTTAGCACTTAACCTTGCTTCGAACAACCGGGTCCAAGCCTATAAATGGCCTAGAATTAGGGTACTAACAGGAAAGTTTGGTTGCTGTTATCTGAAATTCAGCCTAATAGATAAAAAGAAAAAAGAAACTTATTTACTATTTAGTATTAACATGTAACACTGATAAACTTTCGTATTAAGATTCCACATTTCAAGAAGACAAACATTAATGCTGTGCTAGTTGCTTTTATATTTGCACAGCATTTGAAGGCTTGAGTGCCAGAACAGCTTATAAAATAAGTGATTAATGATCCAGTTCCTTATTCTTAGGAAACAAACCATATAGATAGGAATTTGGAACTTGTCATACGCTGTAGGCTCCTTAAGCTTTTTTATACACTCGCTCCTTCATCTAGAGAGTTAACTGTTGATTTCATCATCTTCGCAGTGGAAGCAGAGACCACGAAATCAGAACCGGTGGAAGAAGATATCCCGAAGCCAAAGGAAGGAGTAGAAAGCATGGAGTAATAATAATGTAGCCATGCCTGCAGTCTATAATAAACCACTTGCTTCATCAAGGGTTCTTACATCTATAATAGAAACTGTAATTATGTTGTTTTATATTTGTTTATCAAAATGCGAACTTCAGGAAATTGTTGTTGTCATTGTTGTCAAACATGCTTTGTGTAATATCCCGTTCACACCAAAGCTTAAACATGTCTAAAGCTGTTTAATTAAACTAGTTTCAAACTGACCTTTCTTAAGTAAACAACCTGTTCGAGGTACTTTTAATCCTGTGTAACTAAACACATTCAAGATAGGGGCTAGATAAATTCAGTTTAACTAAACAACCTGTTCGAGGTAGTTTTAAACCCTGTGTAACTAAACACATTGTAGATAGGGGCCAGATAAACTCAGTTTAAATAAACAGGTTGGTGTGAATGAGGTATTAAGTCTTACAATGCTTTACTGTAATTCGATGCTAAACCTCTGCTTTGGGTAAAGCATTTCTCAGTAGCCTTGAGTTACTATTGTCTTTTGGAAAACTCTTTTCCTGTCTTTCCGAAATATTTACCACATGGAAAAGTAGCTATTATTATTAGTAATATCATTAAAACCTCTCACACCCCAAGCCCTAAAGTAATGTTAATATATTTAAGTAAAGCACTAAAGTTGTTTAAAATTTCGTAACTGTCAAAAAAGCTGATCTTTCTTTCTCTAAATTTGAAGTCTTTTTGAAGTAATTCTGTCATTCTCGTTCCCAGTCCCTCCTCGACATAACTAAAAAAATCGGAGGCCCTAGTAAGACAAAAACCGGATGTCCTAGATTCTAGGACATTGAAACTGCGCATGCCAGTAGGAAATTTTACTTCCGGGCGTCAGAGTGCACATCAAAAACACAGAAATAAAACAATATTATGCAGTGGACTTTGTGCAAACAAACAGAAAATGATACTTATCGAACTCTCGGGTTTATTATCCGCCTTCAGTCGATGCTGGCGAAGTAAAGATTTCTATTGATTTAAATATTGATACAGTTTCGGTTTCAAATTTCCGGCTTTGACTTCTTGTTATTTTGCTGAACTGCACAGAAGACCTTGAATTTACCGTTCAATAAATCTACCTTAATTTATCCTCAGTAATACCATGATCGCCTCAGATTCCTTTGTTTGTCACGCACATTTAAGTAATGGTCCGCGCAAGAGGTAGGCATATGTTCTGCATGGATGTAAAAAGGTGCTAATTGTGGTATTGTTTCAATCTTCCACCTCATTGGCTTAGACATTAAAGTCTATCTAAAATTGAAGAAGAAGAATATTTTTTCTCATTTCGTAAGCAGATTTGAATTGCATCTAGTGAAAACTCTCATAACTTTCAATATGACGAACTTTCAATATGGGGAACATTTTTAATTGAACGTTATTTTTTTGCACTCTTCTGATTGGACAAAATGTTTTCACACAAAAGAACTCTACCTTTAAAATGCATTTTTAGTGGATATAATTTCAGAAATTTATGATTTAAGGGTTGATTAGTTGTCAGTATGAAAAACAGAAAATACTGAAGTGGGGAAAGCAAATTGCATCTGAACAATAGAATTGTGCCTACCTCTTGCGCGGACTGTTACTTAATCTCTAAATTCCCCGGTCATTACAAATGCAAGGAAAATTTAGAAATATGCATTGTCTTAAACAGAGAAATTTCTAAATTTCCCTGCAAGAACAATGCATATTTCTAATTTTCCCTTGCATCGTAATGAGAGAAAACTAGAAGACAATGCAGGCTGGACATGAGAGGGCGAAAAGCATCAACTCTTGCTTACCCTCTGGCACGACTAGCCCTGCGCTCCCGGGTGAAAGGAATCGTACCCAAACTGACCTGGCTTCATCATAACCTTCAACGTAATCCATGTGGGATCACGTATTTCAATCCGCACGTTCTTCTCTTATTTCTCAAACCCGCTTCTTCCATGTGGGATACTTAAAACCATATACGCATGACTTTAAATATTTAGTCAAGCACATAATTACATTGTGTTTTACTGCTATTCTTCTCAAAAACAAAACACTTGTTCCCAGGGGAAGTCAAGGTCATTTAATCCAGCATTAAAACGTTTTCGAAAGCAACTCAACTGCGACGTCTTTAGTTTAGGCAGAGAAAACTAAACTTCTCAGAGATTTGTTCCGTTCCTCGTGATCAGTTATACCATGACAATTCGGGAAATTAGTGATTAAATTTCCCCTCAAGCCTCAGGAGAGTTTGTAAAAGTCCCTCGGCCGCTTCAACAAACTCTCCGATCCCTCGGCTTGCGGGGAAATTTAATCACTAATTTCCCTCTTGTCATGGTATTACTTATAAAAAGCTTTCAATGATTTCTACCCTCGAAGAAGGGAATTTATTTTATTTTCCCCGCTACGCAGCGTCCTCGTGTCCTTTTAGCCGTTACAATAGGAAATGAGCAATCTGAAATCAACAATGTTTACTGTCTCGTTTTTCTCAGCTGATGGAAATCGAGATACCGTTCGGGTGCGTGAAGAGTTTTAACTTTTTGATATTCGCGCAGCCTTTGTTAAACGGCCAATCACAGTCGTGCTTCATTTGTGTCTAACAAGGGCCTCCGATTTTTCAGTTAAGTTGAGGAAGCACTGGGAACTAGGTGTTCATTGTATCAGTTTGTGTGCGCAGGTTTCTATGAATGAGATGTAACTCTTCTGGTGTATTTTTATTACTTCGCATGCAGATAAACGTGATCATGATGCCGGTACGAAATATAACTCCGGAACGAGTCATTTCAGACTCCTGTTCTCGTTCGACACGACCGTAGTCTTGGTACTTTACCGGCTGAAAATGTTTTTCTTACTACCGTGAACCACTCGGTGGTTTTCACTAGTCGAGAGAAAAGAAAGAAATCACCAATCTCCGGGTTGGGATGTACTCTTGTCTTTGCTGTTCTGCTATGAATTAAAACTCGAATAAGGAACAGATTTATAAAACATAATTTCATCCTCGAACCCTGCCATCATGTGCGTAGTTATGCGCGCAAGGGTACTAGGGAAGCTAAGAGATGTCATGCGCAGTAGAGCGGTTTCCGATTGAGTGTTGAAAGTAATAAGTGATTGCTTTGGTTTTGCGTTTGTTGAGTTTTTTTATTGGCTGTGAGAATGTTTTGTAATTATCAACCAACCAATTTCTAAACTAAAACCAAACATTGTTTTGGTCCGTCACGCAATCAATTTTCATTTTAGCGAGCGTTACTCTTCTCTTCCTAAATATGGGCGTACTGGCTTATGTGCTCGATGCACAGTCAGCGGAGCGGTTTAGTTGCTCCCGCGATTGGCTCTAATTACTTTGGTTTTAGTTTTATCATACGTCCGTTCGTGATTGGCTCATTGCGGTTTAGTTGCTCCCGTGATTGGTTCTAATTACTTTCAGTTTTACGATACTTAATCGACAACCGCTCTATCTTGTATTTGCCACGTAACGCTGAAATGGCGTAAACTGGACTATTTAAAAAGAAATTCTGCTCGTCTTGCAAAATAATTGTTTATTGAACTGAAGCTTTTTTGCCACAGACTGCACGAAGATATTTCCGTTCACGGTAAGTGCAGCCAAAAATGTAAAACATTTCATCACAAGTGTTTATATTATTCAATCCTTAAAATCTTTGATTATTGCTCTTCGTGCTTCAAGGGTAGTCGTTTCGCCTTATCATCATGTATATTATACTTCTAATACTGTTTTGCTATATCTTTAATAAAAGGAATTGTGCAAATCTTTCAAATTGTGGTATTTCTTCTATGGTTTGTTTGTGCGGTGGGGTTTGGTGGGATATTTACAAAATCCGGATTTAGAATCTAAAATAATAACATATTTTTTTTGGCCGGCATTTTGGGGGAATATCAAAAATGGATAATGAATCCGAGAAATCCATGATAAACAAGAGGCTGGCATTGCCAACCGAACTCGGGCCAATAGATATCGTTAGGTTGCTTTACCGAAATGTTGTGGAAAATAAAACTGAAAAGTTTTCTACTACGTGATTAGGGACCTTCAGCAACCACGACGACATAAAACAACAGCCTTAATTACAAAATACAATAACTGCACGTGAGAATGAACGCAGTTACCTACATTTTGACCGTTCTCTCAACAAAGCACAACGTGAAAACAAATTTTACGTTCAAAGGAGAACGCGAACGTAAGAAAGTAAATCACCGTTTATCATTCGGCCTGGAAAATATGGTTATAAACGGCATCTGGAGGCAACTAAAGGAAATAGTAAATTCTAAATTTCGGGAGAAAACACTTCTACGTTCCGTCGTCACATCCGTCGTCGTCCTGTTAATCTCCCTATTGTCATAACAGACCTAATTGGGTTCCCTGTGGCCAAAGTTAAGCCATGCCTCGTGCTGTTGCCATTTCGTTTTGGTTCTTCTTTTTTTTGGCCGATTTCTGTTTTTCTGATAGCGTGTAACCAACACCTTTAAAAAGGGAATTGGGAGTCCTCAATTTTATTAAGTTAAAATAACTAAAATCAATCCCTGGTCTTGCGAGGGATCGATCACCAGGCTAGTTCGCAATAAACAGGATAAATTAGAATGCACAAAAATTATGAGTGCTGCTGACATAATATCTAAGCGAACACATTTCTCACTCCTGTCGTAGCTTTGTATAAAATATCGAAGCTCTTTCGACCATGGAAACTATAAACCATTTCAAAATCTGGGCACTGATCGCGCTTCTGAATCGGAGCAATATAAGGCTAGCAAGTTATCGGTGAATGTAAACAAATCCAACTATATTATATTTGATCTGGCGATAGAAATAAACAATGTTAGGATTGACAAGGTTAATGAGGTCGTATTCCTGGGTGTGATCTTGGACGAAAATATGGCTTGGAAGTTTCACATTTCCCATCTTGCCAGTAAAATATCAAAATCAATAGGAATTATACACAAATCAAGTTTTTGCCTTTCCAAGCAAGCATTACGCACTTTATACTATTCCTTAGTTTATCCATATCTTCAATACTGTATCACGGTCTGGGGCTCTACCTATCCATCCAACCTTAATCGTATTGTTCTGCTTCAAAAACGCGTAGTACGAGTTATTAATAATGAGGCATTGATGCGCATACTAACCCTATATTTACTTATTCAATTTAGGAAAGTTCATGTTCCTGTTCAAAATTAATTTATTACCTAGAAGTTTTGAAAAATCTTTTCTACGAATTTATCAAGTTCACAGTTATAATACTAGACATTCTAAACTTTTTTATGTTCCTTTATGTAGAACCAAAATTAGACAGTTTTCTGTTTATTATCAGGGTCCAGCACATTCTCACTGAGAGAAACGCGCTAAAATGGTCATTTAACCCCAGGGGTGTTATGTAACGCCACGTGAGCATCCTAATTAACTTATATATTGTACGCCCATCTTAAGTCCACGTAGTTAGCAGAACTCGGTCAGAAGACGCCATCCTTCCGGCGAGCAGCATGGCTGACCATAATCTCCATCCCGTTGATGCTCAGGTGATAAGAAATTTGGATCCTGCAATTCCTGCTCCCCGAGTTCCTCCTGTTCTTCGGGACACAAGCCGATCCTCCAGCTCTCGACCACGTTATCGCGGAGCCGCGCGAGGTAATATACAGAGCTTCTATCTTCGGTTGTTTTCTCAGTATTCTCTAGTCGTGTTTTAGCGGCCAGGTTTTTCTAGTCCCCTAGTTGTTGGGGTTTATCTTTCTCTCGGTTTTATCTTTCCCTCAAGTACCTTTTAGGAGGTTTTTGCCTTCAGCGTTCAGTTGTTTGCGTTCATGGAGATTTGTTATTTCACGGCCAGCTTGTTAGTTCATACTGGTGTTTATTGTTATCTTATAGCATTCCTACCTTTTGTTTCTCATTTACCTTTTGATCTTATTGTGTAATTTTCGTCATTAGGTTATTTTCTCCCTGCTTCGTTGCGTTCCATTGTTTTTTGCGTCACTGGGGTGGGTATATTTTTGCTCTTACCCGTTTTTCAGTCTTTTTGTTGTCTACTTTTGGTTTCTTGTACCGGCCCATTAAATCTGCTTATACGTTGTTTGTAATTTTATCACGTGTTTGCAATTTTACCACGTGTTGGACTGACCCGTTGTTCAGTCGTAATATTTTCCAATTTCGGTTTGTTGTACCGACCCGTTGATCGGTCAAAAATTGTTAATTTCTTAACACGTGTCGGACTGACCTGTTGTTCAGTCGAGTATGTGGTACCGACCAGTTGTTTGGTCAGACATTGTTTGCAATTTTATCACGTGTTGGACTGACCCGTTGTTCAGTCGTAATATTTTCCAATTTCGGTTTGTTGTACCGACCCGTTGATCGGTCAAAAATTGTTAATTTCTTAACACGTGTCGGACTGACCTGTTGTTCAGTCGAGTATGTGGTACCGACCAGTTGTTCGGTCAGACATTGTTTGCAATTTTATCACGTGTTGGACTGACCCGTTGTTCAGTCGTAATATTTTCCAATTTCGGTTTGTTGTACCGACCCGTTGATCGGTCAAAAATTGTTAATTTCTTAACACGTGTCGGACTGACCTGTTGTTCAGTCGAGTATGTGGTACCGACCAGTTGTTCGGTCAGACATTGTTTGCAATTTTATCACGTGTTGGACTGACCCGTTGTTCAGTCGTAATATTTTCCAATTTCGGTTTGTTGTACCGACCCGTTGATCGGTCAAAAATTGTTAATTTCTTAACACGTGTCGGACTGACCTGTTGTTCAGTCGAGTATGTGGTACCGACCAGTTGTTCGGTCAGACATGGTTTGCAATTTTACCACGTGTTGGACTGACCCGTTGTTCAGTCGTAATATTTTCCAATTTCGGTTTGTTGTACCGACCGGTTGATCGGTCAAAAATTGTTAATTTCTTAACACGTGTCGGACTGACCTGTTGTTCAGTCGAGTATGTGGTACCGACCAGTTGTTCGGTCAGACATTGTTTGCAATTTTATCACGTGTTGGACTGACCCGTTGTTCAGTCGTAATATTTTCCAATTTCGGTTTGTTGTACCGACCCGTTGATCGGTCAAAAATTGTTAACTTCTTAACACGTGTCGGACTGACCTGTTGTTCAGTCGAGTATGTGGTAGCGACCAATTGTTCGGTCAGACATTGTTTGCAATTTTACCACGTGTTGGACTGACCCGTTGTTCAGTCGTAATATTTTCCAATTTCGGTTTGTTGTACCGACCCGTTGATCGGTCAAAAATTGTTAATTTCTTAACACGCGCGTGTCGGACTGACCTGTTGTTCAGTCAAGTATGTGGTACCGACCAGTTGTTCGGTCAGACGTTGTTTGCAATTTTACCACGTGTTGGACTGACCCGTTGTTCAGTCGTAATATTTTCCACTTCCGATTTGTTACACCTACCCGTTGATCGGTCAAAAATTGTTAATTTCTTAACACGTGTTGGACTGACCTGTTGTTCAGTCAAGTATGTGGCCGGTACCGACCAGTTGTTCGGTCAGACGTTGTTTGCAATTTTACCACGTGTTGGACTGACCCGTTGTTCAGTCGTAATATTTTCCGCTTCCGATTTGTTACACCGACCCGTTGATCGGTCAAAATTATTATAATTTCTTAACACGTATCGGACTGACCTGTTTTTCAGTCGAGTTCAGGGCGTAGCTTCCTGTACGCATATACGCACGTGCGTACACTTTGAGACGAAAATTCCCTGTCTGGGCTTGTATTTTTTTTTACGAGAGGGGGCCCTTAAAACCGGTAGCTACTGCACTTGTGCGTACAACTTGAAAATGCCTAGCTACGCCCCAGGAGTTTGTGGTACCGACAGGTTGTTCGGTCAAAACGTTGTTTGTAATTTTATCATGTGTTGGACTGACCTGTTGTTCAGTCGTAATATTCAGTTCCATTTTTGGTTTTAATACCGACCGGTTGTTCGGTCAAAATTGGTAATTTTCGTATTATCGTATTATATGTGGACTGACCTGTTGTTCAAACGTTTTGTTTTTCACTTTTGATGTGTTTTACCAACTCGTTGTTCGGTCAAAAGCGTTATAATTTTATGATCACGTGTTGGACTGACCTGTTGTTCAGTCGTAATTGTTTCCAGGTTTGGTTTGTTGTACCTATCCGTTGATCGGTTTGAATGGCTATAATTTATTTCCACGTTTGTTTGTTTGTTTGTGATATTTGGCCTCAAGGGCGCAGGAGGTTATGGCAATAGGACTCTAGGTCCATTTCTAGGCCTACCTCCGTGGGACCTACGATGTTACGTCTTTATTGGAAAAGACGTATAGATCTAGCCATTTGCGATGTTGTCACCAAGGCAGCACTTTCTACTCAGTTATTTTCATACCCTGAGTGTTGGCCCGTTTCTTGTTCAGCTCTAGGGCCATACCGTCTCCGGCTCTATTTGGGCAGTTTTGGGCCCTATCCTATAGCGTATTATAGTCCTATATATTAGTTTTCCGCTTTTTCCTTACTCGCCACTTCGTCAGCATTGCCGTCCCTCAAGTACGGGTGTCTTATGCCTTTATGCCTCATCGAGGTTGCTTGGGGATCGACAGAGCTGGCGGGTTGCGCTTTAGCCCCCTGTTACATTTCATGTTTGCACTTGGTCAGTTTCTCAGTTTCCCAGTATCTAGATTGTGTGCATCGGGGGGTTAACCCGCCCGCCTGTCGTTTCCCAGGCCTTACTGGATTTTTGCCCTATTATACCGTGACTTGCGTGAGTTTGCTTGTTCGTTTCTATTCCTGTTTCAGCCGGCTCGGCTGGTGCACGAGCTGCAAAATGACTTTGCTTCGTCTAAGCGTGAAACGTCTCAGACCGCCCTTCTGCGGGCTCTCGCATTTGTGCAGCAATTGGCATCCCGCCCACTGACGATTTTTGACGCCCATGCATCCTTAGCCGCGTTAGAGAATCTATGCTATGAAGCGATGCGTGCAGGGGATGTCAATTTAAAACGCTACCAGGCCATCCTTAGGCAGTGCCGCCCACTTAGGGAGTCCCCTGACCTGCCTGTCATCTTTACGAGGCTTCTAGGGGATAAGGTGTGAGGTGGCTTCGTCCATTGCCCAAGTTATGAAGCAGCAGCCACGACTCAACTCCAGGGCTTCCCCTTACTCCATTCCTTCACGTCCTATTACATACACCGCCGGTAGGTTATTTCGTGGCCGGTGTTTTCAGTGTGGTCAGGTCGGGCACACCCAGAGGACATGCAGAGTCCAACCTTCGGGTAGACGTGGGACACGATAGAATTTTCAGTGCATGGGCGTTGCTTCCGGTTGTTAGACTCGCTCATAGAACATGCGTATCGCTACCCGGGACTGGTCGCTGTGCTAGACAGTATCTCGCAACTAGGCGTTTATAGCATCTCGCTTCGAGGCTATTATGTTATCTGTTTATTTGTTGTGTATTGCATGATTCCTTGGATGCAATAAAATTAACATATCGTGGATACCTTGGTTCTTGTTTCCGTCCTTTGTCCCCTTATTTACATTTCTTTAGTTGGCGAGTTATTGGCCATCCCATTACCCCTTTCGTTTTTTCTCTCTTTCCCTAGCCTCCTTTTAAAAAGGAAAAAGTTCAGGGGTACACGTCTTCCGGGGAGTTCTCTACATCCTCCCCTCCTCGGTATCTTGGTGCGATATCACTGGCGCCTCCCGTCCCCCATATCCATATGGACCTCTCACTGATCCAGTTCTCGTGTTCCAACAAAAGATATGGGGGTCCCCCACCATGTTGCAGTTTAGAGGCCCTACTACATTTGTTGCCGGAGAGCTTCCTAATCATGTTGACTCGTGGAAGGTCGTGTTAGAGCATTTTCACAAGAAAGATGATATATTTTCTTATATCGCTCAGGGTGTACATGTGTTGGATTTCATTCGTCCCTTCATAGGAACTTTCTTAGGGAAAACCTATGATTCGTCCTTCCCTCCTACGGTCTCGTTCCCGAACCGTCCGGTTTTACCTAATATCCGACACCATTATAGAGCATGTCAGGAATGGTTCTCTTGTTGTTTGGAGAAAAGTTGGTCCGGTTTCACCCCCATATTTGGTAATGCCTATTGTCATCGAACCTACTAAGCCCCGGATGTGCCACGATGAAAGGTTTCTGAACCTGTGGATCACAGATCTGCCTGTTACGCTAGACTACATTTCAGATTTACCAAGATCAGTGGGCTGTTTTCATTTTCAAACTGTTATGGACGACAAGAATGGCTATAACCATATCCGTCTTATAAGAGAGAGCTCAGAATATTGGGTCTCGAGTGGAACGGCTGGTTTTTCTACTATAACACTTTACCTTTTGGTGGGAAAGGCAGTGCCTACATTTACCACACGACTGGTTTAGCGGCAACTAGCTACATCAGGTCCTTGTGCGTTCCTTGTTCTCAATACATTGACGACAGACATATTGGTCAACTTGCCTCGTCGTCTAAGAGCCAATGGGTCGCAAAATGGTCTGGTTTCCAGCTTGCAGAGGCAGCCGCGTATATCGCATGTCATACCCTAGTAAACTTGGGTTATTTTATCGCCCTGTCCAAGTCATTCCTCACCCTATGTAAGGTAATACAGTACCTTGGCTTCTTGGTTGACTCCCAACGATTGGCATTTATTCTTCCAGTAGAAAAGAGAGCTCGCTTCGCAGCACTTAGGGATTCCATCCTTGAACATGAATCATTTCACTTAAAAACTTACAAAGATTTTGTGGCAAGGCGAACTCCTACAGTATGGCAGTTCCTGCGGCTAGACTATACTGTAGAGAAGTAATCAGGGCCATATCACAGGCCGGCCGAAGAAAGTTCAACCTTCGTGTCTCGGTAGATCTGAGAACTAAGATCGCATACTGGAGATTTTTAGATACTTGGGAAGGCTGCTTACCGAGGCACAGGGAAGGGCATTTTATGGTATCTATTTCCTCCGACGCTTCGAATACCGGTTGGGGAGCAGTGATATCGGGTCCGAATAGTCCACCTTTCACTATTCGAGACTACTGGTCGTTTGAGGGGAGTAAGCGACCCATTGTTATTCGCGAGGCCTTTGCTGTGCTCAACGCCATGCAAGCCGCGTCTCCTACCCTACGGAATTCTAGGGTTGACGGACATGTGGACTCGAAACCTGTTGTACAGGCATGGAATAATCAGGGCGGACGGAGCAAGGACCTTGTGGATGTTATAAAACGCATCTTTCAGTTCTACCCTCGAGGCCAATATCAACCTGCGCCTTATCTACGTCACTGCCAGGGATAACATTGCAGATGCTCCTTCCCGGATTCTCAGTCCTGCTGATAGTATGTTGGCGCCCCAGGTATGGTCCAGGATCCAACGTATTTTGGGACCTCATTCCCTTGATTTGACATCTCTCGACTCCAATGTTCAACGACACCCCGACGGCTCCCCTTTTAGGCACTTCACCCCCTGGAATACTCCCCAGTCAGCAGGGGGAAATGTATTTTGCCAGACCATTTCTTGGTTCTGCCGTTCAGAATAGGCTTTAGTTGTACCTATCTGACCTTGGTAGGTTCGACGGGGAATCCATGCATGGCTTTAGAAGCGCGTGCTCCATCACGTTGTCTATGCTGGGCGTATCGAATGAGGCCGTTGCGGGTCATATCGGGTGGCGTTCATTAAGGTCGGTTGAGCACTACACGCAGATTATTAAAGTTCTAGACCACGAAGACCCCTCCGGTAGGCTAGCTAGGAGCACCGACCCCGTTAACCCACAGGGCCTCGAGATGGCTTTTCCTTAGATTTTGCACGTATTGGCATATGTAAGTTCGCGTCCTTTCCCACATTGATTCCATGTAACATTTGGACATTTATTTATTACACTTGGTTTAGTGTGTTTCTACGAGATGAGTATTGGTGGTTCGGGGGTTTGGGGAGAGGTGAGTTACGGGGTCACATTGGGTTAGGTTCGGAGGGAAGACTCAGGTTTGGGAGTGAGGTGAGTTATGGGTGTCACATTGGGTTAGGTTAGGAAGGATTAGACTTCCCCCTTAGGGTTTCCTAGTATTATAGGATGGGGATAAGCTCTGCGGCGAGGGCTTATCTTATCCCATATCTTAACCAACCATGCCTAATGGCCATTGTGAGCGGGGCGACCAGTGAGAATAATACCACATTCTCACTGAGAGAAACGCGCAAAAATGGTCATTTAACCCCAGGGGTGTTATGTAACGCCACGTGAGCATCCTAATTAACTAGGCTATATATTGTACGCCCATCTTAAGTCCACGTATAGTCCAGTCAATCTGTGGTTTGAGTTCAAACTAATTATACCAGAATTTATTTCACTGCTAAAAGAAGGTCTAAGGTGACCTTAGTAACATACTAAAAATCCCAAAAAATCCCTTCGGTGGAACATTCCGAAATTTAGCGATAAACATTTCAAACTTTTGCCACAGGGTACCCGCGTCGAGTAGAATCAAATAAACTGTAAAAATTAACTAAAATGCGTCCTCTTTCACAGTTTTCATGTTCAACACCTAAAAAATAATATAATTCATGTTAAAGATATTTGGAACAACGTTTTACAGCCGAAAAATAAGGCAAATTGCCTTTTTTTGCATACCACAGGGTACCCGCGTCGAGAGATTTTCACTTTTTTACAGAATCAAAATTAAACACTTTCTCTTTGTGATTTTGTTTCGTTTTTCAACTTATAAGCCCTATCAAGGGGTAAAATCGATAAATAGATGTAGAAATAAATAAATAAACAACATTGCTTTCAGTTTTGGGGCGACTCTTGATTTATTATCTAAAGCTCTGTAGCAAGAGGATCGCAGAGGCGAACCTGATAAATGCTAAACAAATGTTTCCTTTGAGAACAATGGAAATCAGTTCCAGATTAACGACCGGTTGGATTGTCTAATCCCATTGGCTTTTTTTTTACTGTTGAAATTTCATTAGAAATTCAATAACATGGCTTCAATAACGTGGCTGTTCTGCCACTATTATGCATAAGACACGTGAATTTCACATTCATTATATACAGATTATGTAAATAGCTAGTGTGTCCTCGGTATTCAAGGTCTATCTTGTTATTGTGTAACATTAACTCTTCGTTCAGTCTAGAAGTGTATTCCAGTTAGTCATCTTCTACGATGAAATCGGGTACTGGCGAATTCAGGCAGCTCTGGCCTTTGCATACCCCGCACGCAGGAGAACATTCCAGACCATGCTTCTTACAGCTGCACCTCTGCGTACTGCAGTTGGATCTACAGTTACACCTGATCATTTCCAGGAGGGACTCATGTGCTGCTGGCAGATCAGTTCTAACCGGAAGTAGCTTTCCATCAGTTAGTTTCCAGCCCCAGTCGATTGGTTGTAGCTCTTGGTTACCTTTCCACTCTTGCGCTTGATAGTACACTCTCAGGCTGTGGTATGCGGCTGCTGCTGAAGTAGGGGGTAGGTTTTCTGGTTGTAAAAAGGATGATCCCGTGGCTACCTTGTGGCAGAAACGTGTGTACCTCAAAGGGTCCAATCTGTCATCTGACCCTCCTCCATAAAGACACACGAGAGCCTTTTCTCCTGCCTTGATGATGTCCTCCCGTGTAGAATTAGGATTCAAAAATACGCCAGCTTGTTGAAAGAAGATGTTATTCTCTTCTACCTTCTTTAGAGCCATCGCTTTGCCGATTCCGTGCACTCGCGATGTTGTGTCACAGCCGAGTATTGCATGGACAAACAAGATATTTGTACATACCTTACTACCCAGGGCGCTCTTTGCTTTCTTGATGTTCCACACTCTCCTCGTTTGTGTCCTTTTTCTTGGCTCTGGGGTGAAGAACACGTCGTGGGCATCAAGGTTTACATGGTAGAAAAGAAGAATCAAGAGATCTGTATCGTCACCAACCAGTGCAGTAATGCTAGTTCTGGTTGACTCTATTGCCGTCTGCACGATGAGAACATCTGCATCTCCTGCAGCATGGAGAACTGTACAGCCAGCATCCTGGAGGTTGTTGGCGAGAAGGTTGATAAGCCTTTGCTTGTTCACTGTGTTGGCTAGAAATTCCTGCTTCGTAGAATTTAAAAGCATGCTGGTTTCAAAGTTCACTGTTGGTGCGTGTACCCCCGTTCGTCTTTGGTGCGTGCAATCTTTCGTCGATGGTCTATTTTTATACCCATCGAAGACGATTGTAGCCTTGTCGTATCTTCGGGATACGTACTCTATATAAAGGCGCAAAATGGTTTCATACGTAGTAGCGCCACGCGGCCACGGTATCCGGTGGAGGAGAGCGCCTCCATCCAGAACGTAATGGATCCTCCCTGTCGGTAGTGCAGTGTGATGCTCCTTTGTCTTCGTCCAGAGTGCGTCAGCTAACGCGGGTTTGTTCGCCTGCTTTGGTAGAAGGGATGACTCGAACAATGCAGGAGGATAGCTGCACATTTCATATTTGAACTGCTCCTGGGGACTATCGTATCTTCCTGACGTAGCAACAATACTGAGTCTCTGGAATAACAGTTGCGGGTCCACTTGAACACTTCCCCCAGAAAACGTCACAGCTGACTTTGATGCGAGTGTTACGGTCTGATCTTTCCGTCGGAATGAAAACTCGCGAACGTTCTTTCCAACCATAGATGTAAGAATTGTGGAACCTAATTCCTTGGCCTTGTCTGCATTCACGTTGTCATCCGCAACAACTCCAGACGCAATGCTGCGCAGAGAGGGGTCTGCACTAAACGGATTTCGCGCAGTAAGATATGTCGTTAGTGTTTGCAAGTCTTTGTAGTCACGTTGTTGTCTTGCGGTGGTCGAATCTCTGTGCTGCTCACTGGTGAGATAGTTAACCCCTGTCAAGCTCTGCATCGCATTGTTGACCTCTGCGCATGCAGGCATAGACAGCAGCCAAACTAGCCGCTGTATCTCTCCCATCCCTCTCCCTCGCGTCAGCCCACCACTTGTCTTGAGACTACGCATCAGGACCTGCTCGATAGTAAGGTCTGTTGAGAGGCCAGCCCAGTAGCGCTCGGTTCTTCGGACAACATGGAGTCCATCTTGAAAACTTTGATACACGTCTGGGTGCTTGTCTTTCAGATCACCCATAATCTGAAGATAAATGTGTGCTGATTTTGTGTACAAGTTGTGTCCTGCGATGGCAAAGAACGGCAGCATGTCGTACACTGCTTGAAGATGTAGATCCCAATTACCCGTTCTCTCAGCCTTGATGAATCGACGAAGTATATTAACCATCTCCATGTATTGTATCCAGAGGACTGCCGTGCGCTGGTTCTGCATCGTATCCTTTTTTCTCTTAAGTTTCTCCGATAATGTCGTGAGAATGTCCGCCGAACATGCTTCATCTACTTCGACTTCGCCATTAATCACCTTCTTATAAAGCTCCCCTGCTTGCTCCAAGTCTTTATCCACGGGACGCACCTCTCGTGTCACTGCCTCTCCTGGCTCCTCTTCTTCTACTAATTCTTCCTCTTGATCGGTGCGCGCACTTGGTAGATTGAATGTTTCACTTACCAACAAGGAATTCAGGGCTGCGTCCACAAGGAAATGTCCTCTAATAGCTCGTGCAAGAGCTTTACCGCTTAGCATATGCCCGACTGCATTCTTAGCATATACCAGTTCAAGAACGTCTTCCAAACCAGAACCCGCCATGATATGACCTATACAGCCGAGGAAGCTCATCTCTATATGCAAGCCTCCTAATCTTAGGACAATGGATTTAATAGCACTGTCTTGTGGCTCATTCAAGGTAATCATCAGAGCCTTCCACCAGAGGGGCTGATCGAAAGTGATGATGGGTGTTACACTGTAGCGCCTTGCTTGGTCGGCAATGAATCCAAGAGTCGAATATATACAGGTCATATCGCCTGGGTCCATGTCTATCATGGGCAAGAAGAGCACAGACGACTTTCCAGGGTGGTTACCGTGTTTGAATATCATTTGCATCGTTCCTGACCAAGCAGGCCGCGGAGATCGGATCAGTGGTTGTGTCAGCTTATATAAAAGATCTAAATTTGAAGTTGAGTCTTGTATCTTTAGATCCTTCAGTTCTTTGTAGAGCAATGCGGGCGTATCTTCAGCTGGCCCTTTGTAATAGCGAATATCGATTATCCCTGCGGCAGCGATTTCTTCTTTAGTAATAGATTTCTTCGGGACTGGTCTACTAGATACCGTACCAGGAGTAACGGTTGCGATAATCCCCATACCATGAAACGTCCCCAAGCCGTCCAAAGTTCTAATGTTGTGATCAACATTATCGGCAACGTGTTGGATGAAACTACCTGGCGTATATCCTGGAATATCAGTACCCTGGGTAACCGCGGCACTTCTCTCAAAGTTCTGAACGGTAGAATAGGACGAGCAGAACCCGTGCGAGTACAATGTATCGATAAGAAATTTAGATGAAAAGTGATGGTGCATCTGCACCCCGAGGCCTAGCTGCAATGGCGCCAAGATTACTCTTGGCCTTGTTCCTTGTATTATTGCTTGCGCAATTGAAGCAAGTTTCAGGTCAATTTCTTTACCAGTAAGAAGTGACCTCAAAAATAACCTCAGAAGATTCGGAACGAAGTCCATAGCGCGCTCAATGGATGACATATCCTCACTACTTGGATAGTTCTCGCCCGCAACATCTAAGTTCTTAATGTCGCTCTTAATCAGCTGCGCCGCTGTCTTGACGATTCTCACCTTCTCAGCGTCAAAGTCGTCCTGCTTGGGTGTGCAATAGAACTCATTTATTATAGATGCTGCGGATCTCTTAAATGTTACTACGTTAGCTTTGTTCCTGATGGTAGTTACAATGATTTTGTCACCGAAATGCTCTTGAAGCTTTTTTTTCATGTATACCGCGCTGTATGCCTTGTCTTCTGATCCCTCCAGGTATTCGTTCATCTTATCGCACAGGTCATTAACAGTAACCACTTCCTCATCTTTGTCTTCTAAAAACTGGGTGACTTTAATGAATGCCGTTGTTCTTGCCGTATCGAATGGTCGTCCGGATTGCCGTGGCCGTTTAGCGGGGTTCTCGTCATTTCTAGGGCTGCTGGAGTACTGCCCTGGAACTTGCTTGCCAGTGCGAAAATTAACGCTGCACTGCTGATGATATACAGCATCGGCAGCATGTAGGTCTCTTGCAAATTCTAACCGCCCTTGTACTATTTTTGCCCATTCATCATTTCGTTCCTTGCAGACTTCTGCTATAGTATCCTGAAAATCCATGGTTCGGACGGGAATTACTTCAAAACCCTTTTTTCTTCCGTCGTACATTGCTGATCCGCCACAGAATAAGCAATGCTCGTTCCAATGGAACTTAGGCATTGTGGAGCGTCTACCTATAACTGAACTAGAAGAACCATCTGCCTCCGTGACACTATTACCCCTTCTGCCAGCATCTCGACAAAAGTTACGACGACACTTGACATGGACACTCTGACCGGCCTCGAAATATATTGTCCCATCGCTTGCCTCATTAAGGCTATCAGCTCCTTTTTTGCGTATCACAGCAGTCTCGCCATTGCTTAGATTTTCATTACATATGACACACGTCTCCATTCTCCAAAGATTTTCACTTCAATGAATAAAGAAAACTATCTGTCAGTCACTTTTATTATGTCATTCTAACTGGAACAGGCAAGGTGGTAGTCGAAAGGAGTGAGGGGTTTATCGGAACAGGAAACTTTAATTCAAACATTTATTTAATACAAGACCATGGCTTTTACGAAATGCCACAATCGAAGGGCGTTTAATAAGTTCATATCCCTCAAACAGAACCCAACACACCACTGCTAAAAAAAGATGGCATACCTTAGGGTACCCAGAACGCTTTGCAGGATTTCGATGATTCCTCAAAGGCGGGCTTCAGGATAAGAAATTTAGATTGTGTGGAAATTTTATTTCTCTTCCACATTTTGGCAAGATCCAGAAATAAAATAATATCCATTAATTGGAGACCCTTATTTAGTATTTTTTTACTCTCGAAATCAACATTTTATTGACTTCATGAAATCTAGATATACTGGATCAAATCTACTAAAGCATAACACTCGTAAGGCTTGATATTGCTCTCTTGTGAGCAGCAGATCACAGGGATAAATATGTTGGGGGTCAAAATGTTGAGGCTGGCGGCGATAACTTTATATGTTTTATTGTTAACTTACCTGGTCTTGAGAAGACATGTAGAGAGAATCAACAGAAGAATAAAAGCATGTGAAGTCATCTAGGTAATCCCATTCACCATTTCTACGCACAACTAAGATTATCAATGCGATGCGCCTGATGTCCTTATGGAACAGAAACTACTAAGCACTATGATTTGCAGCTATTGAAATCTCTTATCATGAAAAGATATTCTAGAAACTGAAAAGCAACTGAACGGATAATACAGACTGCTAGAATTTCTTGTGTGTGTGTTAAGGTTTTCCCGCGCTTTCGTAATCTTCTGACGCCTGTGAAGTTCTGGCACGTGTGTCTGGTTTGTCTAGAGACTGAAAACAACATCCACTGTTAAGTTGCTCAAGCCTTGGAGAAATTTTTTTTTCAATTCTAAACACTGAAAATGGAAGAAAAGTACTTTCACACGCACCATTCGATAAGTCAAGAGCACCCAACGAGTACTTTTTGAAATTCGTTTGAAACCATTTGTATGCAGCTCATCTAGCCATTTTAAGGCGCCTACTATGTATGTCTTTTGACGTATTCTAGAAAGCTATTATAGCTGTTCGGATTTTCTAGGTGGAAATCGCGTCAACCGAAAATACTATGGCAAAATATTCCCGGCCTACGAATTTGTTAGTAGTCTAGAATTATAGCCCAAGTAACTTCATGTTGCAAAGTTTTGTGGAGGTACGAATTGTTTAGGGGTTCTTTTTTTGCTTTAGGCAATTATTTTAGGTGACCTCCATTTGCTAAAGGTTTATTCTTTCGGATTTTAGATGTTAGAACTTTAGGTGGCCGCTTCACTAAATGATTTGCGATAATATGTGGTGTTTTTTTTTCATTCCAACCAATGTTTTTTCCCCGGATCGTTCTGACTCTATTGATCAGACGAATTGGGACGTACGAATATTTATGGAGAAACCTTTTAGTCTCCCTTTTCTTCAATAATTTTCTAGGGATTGAAAACAAATTTTCAAGCCAGTATTTCAGAAAACAATTTTCAAGGGAATTTTTTTTTCAAATCCGAAAGTTTTAGGCTAACTTACTCTCCCGAACAGCTTTTTAACCGAAAACTTCGTTGGGTGCCCTTGATAAGTACTAGGACATTTGAACTCATTTCTTAAGGACTAGCCCCCAAGTTGTACAATTCTTGATACATTCATAGCTTTTAGTCATTTATTATTGTTGTTTAGCGGTACTGGCATTTTCAGACTTTCAAAACTCGAAAACGTTAACAAAATTCGCAATGAAAATAACATGAATTTAGTAAAATTTTCTCGACGCGGGTACCCTGTGGTATGCAAAAAGACAATTTGCCTATTTTTTTTACTGTAAAACGTTGTTCCAAATATTTTTTAACATGGATTCTATTTATTTATAGGTATTGAACGTGAAAACTGTGAAAAGGACGCATTTTAGTTAATTTTTACCGTTTATTCGATTTTACTCGACGCGGGTACCCTGTGGCAAACGTTTGAAATGTTTATCGCTAAATTTTGGGATGTTCCACCGAAGGGATTTTTTGGGATTTTTAGTATGTTACCAAGGTCACCACAGACCTTCATTTAGCAGTGAAATAAATTCTGTTGCAATTAGTTTGAACTGGACCCTAAAATTTTCGTAGATTGACTGGACTAGTAGTTAGCAGAACTCGGTCAGAAGACGCCATCCTTCCGGCGAGTAGTTGGCGGAACCTATCTTGCACGTTACTGGTTGGGTGGTGGGGTAGGGGCGGTGGTTTCCCCTCCCACCCTTCCCTATCTTCCTGGAGCTCTCGCTCCAATGCGTCATCGGGCTTATCTTATCCCATATCTTAACCAACCATGCCTAATGGCCATTGTGAGCGGGGCGACCAGTGAGAATAATACCATTTTTTAACTCGCTGAACGCAGACATTCGTGATGCCATGACCGTTTCCTCGTTTCAATCCAAGCTGAAAAAATATCTCTGCTCCCGTCTTTGAAATCGCTTATTATTTATTCATTAATTTCTTCAAATACGTGTTATCTCAATACTGATATAAACTGTTATCTTAGTGTGTTTTCTCCATTCTGTTATTCTTGTTTTCGCGCCACTCTCACTTTGTTTTATATTTTTTTGTTGGCAAAAAAAACAACTGTTAATATGTAGTGGAGCGAGATCAGTTGATGTGTCGTGGTCGGAACATTTAGAAAAACAATCGAGAAGTTTAGCGGCAGCTGTTTTATGTCTTGTGTTGTATGTGTTTTAACTTATTGTAACCGCGCAACCGAACGTTAAGCCCAACGGCTTGGGATCCCTGTGGTGACGTCATTATTTCCCGCCAAAATCTAGTGAGCATGACATTGTTTGTGGTCAGCGGCACGTACGTCGTAGATGGTGCTTCTATTAAAAATGGACAAGAAAATGGAAAGAAAACCCACAAACAGAGTTTATTGGAGTGTTTTAGAGCTGATAAATACGTTACTAAAGGTCTGTATGGAATGATTCTCCACTGGATTGGATTGAAAGGTGCTAGATGTGATTTACCAGCGAGTCGATCGACTCACTCCAAACAAACATGCTACATACCTGGGGATGTACCAAATGTATACTACTGACTTATGATTATTGGAAAACGTGCCGAAATACCCGGTGAAAAGGCAAAATGGAGACAATAACACGGGGAATAACAACACCTAACACTACATGGATGCCCTTGATACCACTTGAGATCATGGAAAGAACAGTACCTTCACATAATGAGTGCGTGTGAACTGGAAGGAGGAAATTGACATCAAAATGGCTAATGTAATAAACACAGCAAAGACTTGGTACTATACTATATCATATGTACACAGGGACAGGACATTATTTATTATGTAAGCTGACGTGTGAAAGAACAAAGCTGCTTCTAAACCGGTAAGATATGTTTTCCAATGTACTTATTGCTGAGTGTTATGTACCTAGAAAGCCACTAATTAAGCCTTAAGGCTTGGACTACTCTATAAACTCGGAGTACAGCTCGCTACTCGAGACCTCCTCAATCTACCTATCACATTATACATGGTTTCCCGAACTAGGAAACTCCCAGATGTATAAACACTACACTGAGGAATAGATGTTTCTTGCCTTTTCGTTCATGAAGGGGAGGAAATGTTTAGGTAAACTTTACAAATACAATGTAACGTACAATAACAACCAGAAATACAACCAGAATAATGACCATAATAAGGAAAGTTCCTTCACATAATGAGTGTGAAATGGCTAATAAACACAAGAAAGACTTGGTACTATAATATACTAAATATACATAATGACAGGACATGATTTATTGGGTTTACTTCGGTGTAAGGACCTGACTTGCTGGAGACTGCATGCCATCGCACACTCTGTGAATTGTTGTATTACCGATTATAGTGTATTGAATACTATAATACTATTATAATTTATGTACCTACTCATCATTAGGTGATATAAATACCTGAAAAAAACAATTGCTACCAAGCAGTTCACTCATGGTCTAGTGGTTAGGGCATGCCATTGCACACTCTGTGAGTTGTTGTATTACCAATTACAGTGTATTGAATACTATAATACTATTATAATTTATGCACCTACTCATCATTGGTTATATAAATAGGTGAAAAAACTATTGCTACCAAGCAAATTCACTTGTGGTGCAGCAGTTAGGGTTTGGGTAGCTGGGTTATATGTCAGCCATTGTAATCTTATTTTGCTGGGTTTGATTCTTACCCTCAGTACAGTGTAATTTTTTTTCAAGTAGAGGCTGCCCAATTCCATGTAAAATTTATAAGTGCTGCTTCAGGTGCTCTGGAAATATTCTAAGTAGCAAATTATTCATAGTTAACAAAGGGAGTTTTATGACGCAGTTTGTGTGGTTCTCACATTGAGGTACATTTGTAATAACACCAAATTATTATATATGTAAACTTACATGTGTTAGGAAAGAGCAAAGCTGCTTCTAAACTGGTAAGATATGTTGTGTTATTGCTGAGGAAAAGATGTTTCATGGCTATTCGTTTCATCAATGATTTTGTATCAGTTTGAGCGACTGTAAATTAATGTGCAATTACTCTGGCTGCCTGTACATGTACATACATGTATAGCAGAATCTATATTATTTTGTATGTGAATTTAAATTGATGAATAGCATTCAAAATGAAAGCTAGGAGAGAGTTTGTTTGGGCATGTACATTGTAGCTGTGAATTTGACTCCATTTTATGTGTATATAGTAAAGGTAAGGTAATGGCTTGGTAGTAATGTAGAATATCCCCTCCATTCAAAAGACCACTTGAATGGCTGTGTGCAAAAAGGGCATTAAGTGATTATTGATCACATTCTAAATTCTCCCTTAGAAAACAAATAAATCGAAGGAGAATATAGAATGTGATCACATTTGATCACATTCTAAATTCTCCCTTAGAAAACAAATAAATCGAAGGAGAATATAGAATGTGATCAAGAGTCACTTATGCCCTTGTTGCACACAGCCCTTCACAGTCTTGAAAACTGTGCTAAATTCTCCATTTTATTACCGTTTTCATTGAAGTGCGACCTTGAAAGTTGACTGTCAATCAGATGCGGAGCCTAGTCTCATACAAATCTTTACCACCTGGACTTAATTAAATTGTGATTGACGTTGGCTAAATGCAATTTTCCAAACGAGACTTGTAACTTTCAGGGTCACACTTCAATGAAAATGGTAATAGTTCAGGTGTAGTTAGACTTGTTCTATGAATCATTTGGGGTTGAAAGTGGGTAGCTTTTTTTGTGGGGATTTAATGAACAATTGGAAGTACTATGTGCTATAGGAGAGTTTGAACTCGGTTTGAATTGAATTTGTTGGTAAAACTTGGCATTTTGTTGAGTTATCCACCCTTTCTACTTTTTATGAAGGGGATGAAATGTTTCATAGGTAAACTTTACAAATACAATGCAACATACTGTACAATAACCAGGATAACAACCAGAAACACTGCACCAATAACAAACAGAATAACCAGAAACATGCACATACAAGATGTCCAACTGCATGTAATTATCAAGCTACATGTACATTGTATCTAAATTTAGTATGAGATGAATCCCAACAATCTATTCTTTACAAGCAACCACCCTAAATGTCTATCAAAGGTGGTCACTTAACAGAGGGGGTCGCAATTACAAGATGTCCAACTGTATATCAAGCTATCTGAAGTATGAGATCAAACCCAAAAATATATTCTTTATAACCAATCACCCTTATGTAGATACATGTACGGTCTTTGGAAAGTTTTTCTGAGTTTTCTTCTTGATGGGAAATCAAATATAATTCCTGTTGTTGTGTTCACCACGTACCCTTGAGACTCCACATGTCACATACAGTAGTTCTAGCTGGGTTGTATTGCTACATGCATTCCATTTGTATTCCTTAGTCTGGTTAGTCGACCCCATAGTTCTACTGGGGTTGTATTGTATCATTCTATGCTATAGTCATAGTCCTTAGTCCAGTTAGTCTCCTTAGTTCTAGCAGGGTTGTATTGCTACATGTACATGTCATTTGTATTCCTTAGTCCGGTTGGTCCCCTTAGTTCTAGCAGGGTTGTATCACTGCATGCTAGTCATAGTCCTTAGTCTGGTTCAGGTCCCCTTAGTTCTAGCAGGGTTGTATCACTGTATGCTAGTCATAGTCCTTAGTCTGGTTAAGCCCCTTACATGTAGTTCTAGCAGGGTTGTATCACTGTATGCTAGTCATAGTCCTTAGTCTGGTTAAGCCCCTTAGTTCTAGCAGGATTGTATCACTGTATGCTAGTCATAGTCCTTAGTCTGGTTAAGCCCCTTAGTTCTAGCAGGGTTGTATCACTGTATGCTAGTCATAGTCCTTAGTCTGGTTAAGCCCCTTAGTTCTAGCAGGGTTGTATCACTGTATGCTAGTCATAGTCCTTAGTCTGGTTAAGCCCCTTAGTTCTAGCAGGGTTGTATCACTGTATGCTAGTCACAGTCCTTAGTCTGGTTAAGCCCCTTAGTTCTAGCAGGGTTGTCATTCAGTATCACTGTATGCTAGTCATAGTCCTTAGTCTGGTTAAGCCCATTAGTTATAGCAGAGTTGTATCACTGTATGCTATAGTCATAGTCCTTAGTCTGGTTAAGCCCCTTAGTTCTGGCTGGGTTGTATCACTGTATGCTAGTCATAGTCCTTAGTCTGGTTAAGCCCCTTAGTTCTAGCAGGGTTGTATCACTGTATGCTAGTCATAGTCCTTAGTCTGGTTAAGCCCATTAGTTCTAGCAGGGTTGTATCACTGTATGCTAGTCATAGTCCTTAGTCTGGTTAAGCCCCTTAGTTCTAGCAGGGTTGTATCACTGTATGCTAGTCATAGTCCTTAGTCTGGTTAAGTCCCTTAGTTCTAGCAGAGTTGTATCACTGTATGCTATAGTCATAGTCCTTAGTCTGGATAAGCCCCTTAGTTCTGGCTGGGTTGTATCGCTGCATGGTGATCATAGTCCTTAGTCCGGTTAGTACATGTACCCTTAGTTCTGGCTGGGTCGTATCGCTGCATGCTGGTCATAGTCCTTAGTCCAGTTAGTACCCTTAGTTCTGGCTGGGTTAATTGTATTGCTGCATGCTGGTCATAGTCCGTTTAGTACATGTACCCTTAGTTCTGGCTGGGTTGTATCGCTGCATGCTGGTCATAGTCCTTAGTCCAGTTAGTACCCTTAGTTCTGGCTGGGTTAATTGTATTGCTGCATGCTGGTCATAGTCCGTTTAGTACATGTACCCTTAGTTCTGGCTGGGTTGTATTGCTGCATGCTGCATGGTCATAATCCTTAGCTAGTCGGGCATACATGTATATCCAGGGGTAAAATAAGCAGAAAAGTAAAGAAAGGGGGTCCTAAAACAGGCTCCGGATAAGAAAGGAACAGTTGAATGACAAGGAGTGTTAACAGATGTTAATTTTCTATTCTTCTTTCTCATAATTTCATTCAATAGAAGACCATTGAAATAATGCACTTTCATTAGCTATTAATTTTTGAAGTTTAAATTTATTTTTGATCAAACTAACTATGGTTTGATTTTGGAGAAATTTGTATGTGGGGATCGAATGTTATCAAATTTGTGATTCAAAAACTTGTTTTCTTTACGTTTTCACAGAAAAATAGTATGTACAGATATGCTGATTGTGCCAGGTCTATTGTTCTTGGGGTACAGTTCATGCACATGCCATTACTTAAAAGAAAACATGTTCTTTTTGACACTAAATCACTCTATATATAGAAGTGTGGCATCTGAATCAATTGACCGAGTTAGCTTGTACATTATTTTGTTGTTCCAATTCAGAACATGTGACAGCTCTCCAGAGCTTTCCAGTGCTTTGTTTCCCATGAATAATATTAATGAAATTTATACATTAATTTCCTCTAGGGATATAAAAAAAACAAGAAGACATTACTCAAGGGAAAAGTCAGGTGACCTGAATTGGGACAACAAATGTACAAGCTAGCTAAATTGGTCAATTGGGTTCAACATGTCTGTATTAGCTAGGTGCAGCAGATGAATTAGGTTTGGCACAATGCTGCATTGTGGGACTCTGGAGCGGTTGACTCAATTATGCCACTTTTTTCATGTGACAAACTTAATGCATATTAAATTATGCCATCTTGAAATTTAATGTATGTGCAATCTAGACCCAGATTCCCTAATTGCTACAATCAGTTCAACAAATTAAGTTCAACATCTGAATCAACCAGTCGCTTTGACATCAAACGTATTAAGTTTGGTGCACAAAGAGTTCACCATCTGAAATGGACATAAGACTACGTTAACCAGAGAAGTCTTAGGCCTGGTTTAGTGAATGAAATAGCAAAAAGAATAACAAACAAATTAAGATAATGAATTTAAAGTAAATTAAGTAACTATAATTTATTTCTAAAAACCTGTTTAGTATTTTTTTCTTCAGTCAAATCACTACATTTTAAACGTCTCTTAAGCGACAACCTGCTTTTGAGAATAATGGTAGAGTCGCGACCTACGAGAAGTTCCTCAGTCTGTAGTCAACACTTGTATTTGTTTTATGCTAATCAACAAACACTTCAGAAAGGATTTCCTATCAACACCTTACTAAATTGTTAGTCTGTAATCTGGCTGGACACAAGAACAGGGCCTGGTTGTTCAAAGCAAGGGTAGCTTTATACCTAGGATATCACTAAATCTGTAAGTGTAATCAACAACAAGAAGTTTTTTCATACATACCAAAAAAGGGAAAATACATTTATACTGCTAGGAAAAGAAAATTCGGTATAAAGGGTAATTGGATTGCCTAGAAATAAGTTAAAAGGTAATCTGAAATCTGCACAGTTTAACTTTGGGTTAGTGATTTAACCCCTGGGTAGTGCTTACATTACCCTTGCTTTGAACAACCAAGTTCAGGTGGATAAGGAATGGGCCGGCAAAAAAATCTGACTTCATTTATTTAAAGGCGCTTGTACAAGATCGATAGTGTTATAGCAAAACCTGTTTGTGAAATGTCTGTTCCACCTCCAATAGGCCCTTTGCAGCTATTACAGTCATGTGCTGATATAATACTTCATTAACGAATGAATTGAGCTCATGATCCCCATGGGAAGGCGTTGCCATGAATACTAGAGTCCTCGAGCAAGCTATCTTTAAAAACGCAGTTTTAGAAAGATCAGCAATTGATTGTAGGTGGAAAATAGCATTTGCAAACAGGCATTACCGATCTCGTACAAGGCCTTTAAATAAATGAAGTCAGTTATTTTTTGCTCTCCAGTACAACCACGTTATTTGTTAGCTGCAAAGGGCCTATCGATCGTCAATCTTTCAAAATCAGTGTTTTGTAGTTTCCTACAAAAGGCGTTTTGATATTTCCTGCAAAAGGCCTATTAGATAGACAAAATACATGTATAGAAATTGTATATTCCTGCCTTGTGTGTTATATTTTAACAGTTTTGTTTTCACATGTTCACAGTTCTTGGGACATTATTGAACCTGCATGAAGGAATTTTCACAAGTATTCAAGTGTCCCGTGGAGAGCCCAATGAATCCTGCTAAGAAGTGTGTCATCTGGTAATCAGCAGTCCCCCCTGAATCCCAAGCATACTGATAGGAGTGTTGCTTGACATATATTGTATGAAACGGGGGGTTATACGCATTAGGATTTGCTGTGTTTAGCTGGAGTAATTATATAAGCAAAGGTTAATAGGAGAGTTTGCCTATTTATACTCTTTTGAGCTAAACTTTGTTTAATTCAGAATTGGATTACAGGAAAGGAATCTGTAGCTTGTGCAGTGTGAGACTGGTTAAGATGACCAGTTAAGTTCCTTCCATAGACACTTTAATGTAGATATCTCTCGTAAGCAAGCTAGTTCTGGCAAGGGCTATTTGTAGTTTTATAGTAGTTAAACAAGGCCAGTGAAATTATTCACATTTTGATTCAAGGGCCTCAGATTACAAATTAGGAATCTTGTAATAATTAATAATAACTTTATGTAAACTGATAAGACCGATCAGCTAATCGTTTTTGATTAGCTGGTATCAACTGGTGACCAGTAAATAGGGGATGATTTTGTTGTACGACATTCGTTTATACCTGCTGGTTTTAAAGGGTAAAACAGTAAGATGAACAAGATGGTCACATTTTCACCAAAAAAAATTAATGTCTTTTCTGCAGTCATTCT
Organism: Actinernus sp. WN-2022; assembly: GCA_030867875.1. NCBI lineage: Eukaryota > Metazoa > Cnidaria > Anthozoa > Actiniaria > Actinernidae > Actinernus > Actinernus sp. WN-2022. Next base: position 71,692 of record JAOWCC010001629.1, read on the forward strand.
GCCCGTCGTAGCTCATATGATTTAGCAATAGTACAAATAAGTTATCATCTGAGGATTATCCTCAGATGATAACTTGTACATGTACTATTGCTAAAATCATATGAGCTATGATGGGCAGAATGACTGTAGGCAGTCCATTTGCAACTGCTAAAATTGCGATCAAACCTTGTATAAAATTTTGTTCTCTATTTCACTTGTCAACTAAATCAAATCAACATTGTTTAAGTAGCAAAATGTGGCACTTGCGATGCAGATCCTAATAGCCATACATGTACATGCATACAAAACGAAAAGCAAATTCAAATAATATTTACATTTTGTTGTCTGGGTCCTTTTTGCCTGACATGGCCCAAATAGCTTATGCTAATATCTAATTTTGCCATTATTATTGTATCATGATGATAGCTATTTCTTTCCCATTTCTTTCTATTTTTGACCCCTGGAGCATCAATAAAGTGATTTTAATATCTTGACGTTTTCACTTGTCTCGTGCAATCGTTAAAAGAATTCAGCCAGTCATAAACAGAGGAGCAGGTCATTTATTGACACTCACAGGTATCCCTAACGAATAATTACCAAAATAATTTGATTGGCTCAAGATCCCCCAAAAGAGAAAGGTCAGCTACAGTTAAAAGACTGTATGTTCACTATATATTGTAGCCCCTATTCCAGTAGGGCTGCTCTAATTTGCATAATGCAAAAAAAGGTAGGGTATAAATAGGTGAAGTGAATGCAGTCTGTAATAATTAGAAAATAAATAACATTACACTCTAAAAAAGTAACAGGCCCTAAAAGGTACAGATTGAGGCAAACATTTTCCCAAAAAAGTAGTGCAGAATACACGTATATCAGAGTTCAATATAGAAGAGTCCCCTGGGAAGAGATGATGACAAGCAAATGGACAGCGAGCTTTACTTTGTAAAACGAAGGAGAATTAGAGCTTGCCAAGAAAAACTCAGATACTTTGTGCTCTATTGTTGAACATGTAGCATTGCCATTGTATTTCAGTCATGTAGGGCGGGGGCAGTTGCCCCACTCTCAGAAGAGAGATTGACAGAAGTCATCAATGAAAATCTCCCAAAATTTATCATCCCCCCCCCCCCCCCCAACACAATTTTCAGAATTGTTTACAGCCATAATTGCAGAAAACATTTTTCCGTAAAAACTTGTAAGCTGCACTCCTGAGGTAATTTTCGTTACTTTCAAAATTTGAAAGGTTAAAAATCTGTGGTTTATACATGTATGTGAGGAAATACAGTATTTAAAAAATTGAGTTACTCATTTTTCAGGTAGCCTTGAAGTAAGATAATTTGTCCATTTTGATGAGTTTCAAAATTACCTGGAAAATCCCATACTCCATACTTTTTTTAAAGGAATCCAAAATCATTGAATCCTTCCTTTATTAATTGTCAATGTTTAATTACCCTCCAATTTAAATGAGGGGTTTCTGAAAATGCTCTTTCGACCCCAGTCCTCCACTTTGGTGTTAACATGTCCACCCCCTGTTAACAGATCACCAAACTCACGTCTTAAAATCTTACCCACAACTGCTATATAAATCCATTTCTGTTATTGTAAAACAACAAATTGATAGATGTACATTGTACAACAACATTATTTTATTCCTCTTTTTATACAAAGGTTATATACATTTGTTTCATTAGGCCATCTCAATCAAATGTTTTGTTTACTATTGCCCTCGGGTTCATGATGGTGGCATGGGTCGGTCGGTTAGTCGATTAAACAAAAAAAGCGTCTGGTCCAAGTTGGCTTCAGTTGAAGACTCTCGTAAAAATGTTCATGTATTCAACTACTTTTTTCCTCTACCAGTTGTGGATTGACAATTTGCAATTGAATGAGAAAGGCAAGAAACTAATATTTATTTAGAGAGCTCAGAAGAGGTGTAGTTAAAAAAATATTCTTCCATCTTTTTTCAATCTTCAATATTTTTTCTAAAAGGCATTGGGTCAGTCTTAAACCAAATTTTTTTAGGCTTTTAAAAAAAAGGGTAGTTCGGGAAATAGTAAACAAAATATTTTCAGGCTTCTCACACATTTGCAGTGAGAAAAAAAACTACATACACTGACCTCCAGTGCACCCTCGTATTCTTCCCCAAAATATTCAATTGCTATTTTGGGACAGCAACATTGAATGTTAACCGTGATTGTATTGGCAGGACCTTACATGTACATACATTACATTTTTAGTGACAATATCATTTAGATAATGAAATAATACTCTAACATACAAGTAGAACTGAGTCACAGTATACAAAACCAATATTCCTAAAATAACAGGATTCAAGTGTAACCAATCATGCAAATAGAGCTATTTAATTGACAAAACTTTAAATTGATACAAAATAACCAAAAAATGAGCAAATAGCAAAATTAATGGTTTATCATGATTGTGCTAGAAAATATATTTTACTTTAGGATTTGTTTCTCTATACACATTTAATGAAATGGCTGTTTCTGTTTAAAAAAAACTACATTAGTTCACATACCCCATCAATTGACACTACAAACTGCAATATATGTACACACCACACTATATACAAGACAACATACAAGATTAGTACACTAACAGCATGTGAATATCCTGATGAACATGACAACAATGGAGAATTTGTTCGCCAGAAAGACAGTGTATGGAATAAGCCATTTACTGGTCTGTGACAAGAATTCTCAATCAAATGAATAAAGGTTTAAGGCTCTGAATTTATGATATGTACAGCAAAGAAACAATCAAAAGAAATAATGTAATTACCAAAGAAAATTTGACAAAAACAAAGAAAACGAACTACTTTATGAAAATAATATCATTGCTTATCGGTGCATGTTTAGACACTGAAACAGTTATGTGAATTAATTAATTTTACAAAGAAACTACAACTAAATTATCAGTGAAATTATCTCTCTCTTTAATAAACTAAATTGTTTTAGTAAAGTCAAGCTAATTAGTTCTAAAAGAACTCTTGACAATTTAACAGAAATAGTTTACAGGGAAAACATTAAACCGATAATCAGTAGTGAAGTTTAAAAATAGTAAGCTCCCATTTACACGGCAAAAAAAACCTGGTTGTTTCAGTAAAATAATGAAAAATGCATCAATAATAAAACCTGTTTTCTATCATAAAAACATAAGAACGAAAAGTTTAAAAAGGAGGGAAGAAAATATTTAAAACTAAACATTGTACAGAAAACAGACAGCAATAAAAAATAACGCGCGAGTTTTATCGAAGAAAAAAATCTAACTAGTAAAAATGCAAAAAAAGAATAGTTGCGATAAATAGGAACAGTTGTAGATGTTGTGCTTACGTGTTGAAGGTTGTAGATATTGTGTGTTGATAGAGTAGAGTGGATTCAGTTCTACACTAACGCCATACATGAACACGATGGTTGTGTTGTGTCACCATCACAGTATGGCCATCAGGGAGAACTGTCAGGTCTGCTGGATACCATATCTCACCAAGATTAGAACCAGCTACACTACCGAATGTACTCACACATTCACCTTCCTGTGTTAGCACCTGAACACGATGATTACTACAGTCACAGACCAGTAGATAACTGTGTCTATACACTGTAAGGCCACGGGGATAATTAAACTGACCATTACCTTGTCCACGTGAACCGAACTGACGAACGAATTGTCCATTATCATCGGCAAACACACGTATACAATGTTCATCAGGATACGATACAAAATATGTACCGTTAGTGTACGTTATATAGTATGGGTATGTATATTGTTGTTGGTCACCAAACTCTCTAATAAACACTCCATCTCTACTAAACATCTTTACCCCTCGCTTATCTCCCTGACTACACACCACAATATTACCCTGCTTAGAAACACATACTCCACAAGGACTCTCAACTCTCCCCTCACCAATACTACGAATAAACACTCCATCTACTGAAAACACTTGAACCCTGTTATTACCCGTGTCACTAACAATTATATTATTATTGTATTTATCTACTGTGACTCCGTGAGGTGTTTTCATTTGTCCTTTTTTGCTTCCCTTGCCACCAAGTTCGCGTTGATATTCTCCACTGCTATTAAATACTTGAACTCGGTGGTTATAGGTGTCCGCTATGAGAACACACTGCTGCTCATTCACTGTTATGCCATATGGAAAATTAAACTGTCCTCTTCCTTTACCACGAGAACCAAATGTTTTAACAGGTTTCAATTCTCTGATAATATTTACAATTCTCTCATCAATGTCGTGTCCTTCAAATGTTGTTGTAATTCTGTACTGTCCTTCCTTCATTGTTTTTTGGTGTACAATGTTATTGCCGTTTTCCTTTTCATTATAAACAATCTTTACGTCTATTTGCCGTCCTTCATTATCCTTCATTTTAACACGTAGTGATTCCTCAGGACAAAAGCACAACTCTCCCATTCTGTTCCTTGTTAATATTCTTAGTTGTATTCCATGAGAAACATTTTCTACTTGAACTGTGCTGCGACGAGGGTCGACTGTGAAGAGAAAACACAACACAAACCGTTAGTTGAGAAGAGAGAAATAAAGACAGAATTAAACTGAAATGAAGTTTATGCATGTATGTATTTTAACACTTAATATTACATGAAGAGTTCTTATTGATTAGGCTAAGGTTAAGTATTTCTACACACTAATACAAACTAGTGTTTTTCAAGTTCTTTACCAAGGTTTCAAGATGAAGATTCTTTTCAAAACGGCAGACTAAGCTGATTCAGGCTGACATTTGCTAAAACACCGGACTAATTATTATTACAATATGAGCAGGAGAGATTTTCCAGTTGATATATCGCTCTCAGCAGTAGAGAATGATTAGAAAAATAACCGCAGCAGTTCAAAGAAAATTAAACGAGTTCTAACTAAAACAACTTCAACAAGAGGCCCTGAGTGGCCTTAACTCGGGCCGACCTAGGCCATGAATATGTGAACACATTTAGTTTATGGAGTTCTAACGTATTTTTGTGTCATACATTGTTTGTGCTAGGGGGTTTGTTGCCCCATTTCAGACCACGTGATAGTTCTCCAGAGGATTCAGTGCTTTGTTTTCCAATTATAGAAATTGGTACATTTCCTCGGGATACAAAAAACAAAAGCATTACTCAAGGCATAAGAAACACATGATAAATTAGGATTCGCAAAAACTCAAAGTGCTGCTGAAATAATATCTTAGGAAACGTATGTTCACTCCTGCCATAGCTTTGTATACATTATCGAAGCTCTTTTCAACCATGGAAACTAAAACCATTTCAAAATCTTGGCACTCTTATATAGCCGCCTAGGCACTTGAAGTGCAATTGCATTGAACAACAAAGCCAGTAGCAGTGTTAGATCTGGGAGCACATTATAGTACATGTACACAAGCTCCTGTGTATGTAACCAAAGTGAGCTTTTACCCCTCACCAACGGGCAACAAACATTTGACAAATGCCCATGGGTTTCTCAGGGGTCGACCCCTGGGGGAAGCCACAGATACATGCAATATTTACCCACCTATTTACAACAACAAAACATTTTAAGGCAGCGGTCATGATTAAATAATAATTTACATTTATAGTGCGCAGGCTGCATGAATATATGATCGCCTGCGCATCACAAAATTAACTATTAAAAATAGAAATATACAATAATATAAGAATTGAGCTAAAACCACAGTAAAACTATAATAAAATAAAATGAAAAGAATAATAAAATAATTCTAATAGATCTTAGTTATAAAAAAGCTAACTTAAATAAATGCGTTTTCAACACATTCTTAAAATTATCCAAGGCTCTACAGTTACGAATACTACATGGTATCGATTCCATAGTTTAGGGGCAGCAGCACAAAAGGCCCTGTCCCCCAATGTCCTCTTTGTACGCTCTCTTGGCAACTCGAGGAGAAGTTCATAAATCATTTATATATTCAGGCGCTAGCCCGTGAATAGCTTTAAATGTAATTACTAGTATCTTAAATTTAATTCTAAATTGCACTGGCAGCCAGTGAAGCTTAAAGAGCACAGGCGATATACGATCAAAGCGGGAAACATTGCAAATAAGGCGCGCAGCTGTGTTCTGGACACGCTGTAACTTAGACAACTGTGTTTGCGGCAAACCATATAATAAACTATTGCAGTAGTCAATTCTACTAGTAACTAGAGCATGCACTAACGTTTTAGTTGCTCCAGTTGATAAAAACTTCCTAATGCATCTAATGTTATGTAAGTTAAAATAAGACGCACTACAAATCCTATTGATATGTGTTGCCATACCAAGTTGCTGATCAAACCAGCAGCCCAGATTCCTGGCCTCTTGAGCTGGAGCAATCTGATGGTCACCAACAGCAAGAGAACCCGTGCTGACCTTAGACAATTGTTGTCTTGTTCCTATAAGTAAATACTCAGTTTTATCATCGTTAAGCTTGAGCCGGTCTGAGTCAGCATCCATTGACGAATATCCTCTATACAGTGCTGCATTGCTATAGTTGCCTCTTCTTGATTTACTTGCGAATCCGGTTTAAAAGCAAGATAAAGCTGAGAGTCATCCGCGTAACAATGAACGCTAGGCAAATGTGCGTTTACAATCTCAAAAAGCTTGGATGTGTAAATGATAAACAATATATGATTATATTTTATGTAGTATGTATGCTACTATCTACTAGATTTAGCCTGCGTATTAATATAATATATATAGCAGCACCTGAAGGGAGGAGAGGAAAAGAAAGACTACCACTAGGTATTGCTAATTGGAGAGGGCTACTCTTTTAATAAACTCTCTCTCTATAAGACTAGATATCCACTCCGCTCAAGGGTCAGGTCACTGACAGAGGTTCGTTTGCACTCTGTTTTAACATCCTGATCCACAGGCAGCCCAGACTCGACATATATTTCCCGCTTTTTGGGTTACCCGCTTATGTTTCATAAGCGATCTCGGAAGAGTTTATATAATTGCTCCTTGTGAATTCTCTTTTCCGATTCGTACCAAATGAGCATGAAAGCACCGCCTGCGATGTCTATACCGCTGATTTGTGGACCGATCAATCTGCAGATCACATACCGAGAGAAATATTTTGAATTCGGAATTTATTTTCCAGGCCGTTTTCACGTCGTTTGGCCTGAAACGTGGATGAGAAGTGCTTACACATCTCTGGATTTGTGTGCCGAAAGCAGAGGCGAAATCGATTTGAATTTCTTGTCGAATTTCGGCGGCGAGTGAGGTCACATCGATGAAAAGCGGCTCGAAGCTGAATACCTTGTGTATATTTGTGTCTTTGAGGTAGACACGCGGCCAACCGTCAAAAACTCGAGGCCCAATAAACTGCTTTAGAAGTCACCAAATCACCCCAAAACCACTCACACAACTTCATTAAGTATCAATCTTTTATTATTGAAGATTTATTTGGTAGGAATCGGAAAAGAGAATTCACAAGGAGCAATTATATAAACTCTTCCGAGATCGCTTATGAAACATACCACAGGTAACCCAAAAAGCGGGAAATATATGTCGAGTCTGGGCTGCCTGTGCCTGATCCAAGAAAACACGAAGGTCTAATCTGTCTATTAATCATTTGCAGATCATTGTTAAAATAACGGTTCATCTCAAATAGAGCATTTAGGCAGTACCTTCTCCCAGCTCTTTTAAGGTCTCACCAAACGTGGGGAGGGAACTGGGACCGACACTAAGAGCGGATACAAAGAAGGCTACACCAGGGTTTGAACCCACTACCTCTGCACAACAGACCAACACTTAACCACTGAGCTTACCACCTTGTGGACCAAACTTAGTTCAAATAAAATTACATGAGTGAAATTATACATAAAATTAGACATATATGAAATGTTAGCCTGAATTTCAGCCGTCTCCTCTGGGTTCGTTCCTATCTATAGGTTTTGTCATGCAAAACATAGCCTTTTGTCATGCAAAACAACTTGTTTCGCGCGGGAAAATAGTTACATTACAGGAGCTGTCAAACTTTGACATTTTGCGGTTAAAAGTTCAGACTTCACACGCCAAACGTCGCCGCGTAATTAGTAAACTATGCGTTTCAAACTTGAAACAACAGACAAAAAAGTTTACACTAAACGCTTGCTTGCAAATGGTAGTAAAATGCTAACAATTTTTTGTAGAAAGATGAGAGAAATCGTCTCTGCTTGCCGCTCTATTTGTCTCAAAGCCGGCGCGATAGATCTGTTTTAACAGCCTAGCTCAGCCTAGACTACCCTGGATACCAGAGGCTCGAAATCGTCGGGGCGAGCGAAGCGAGACCAGCTGAAATCAAGATTTCAGCACGAGTCGCTAAGCGACGAGCCTCTGGCCGCCCGAGTAGAGATTTTCGTTTCTTCCGGTACAGAATCTGTACCTCGTCCCTGATTGGTTGATTGAGTTGTGGCCATGGAAACTGAGGCATTCGGATCAAAGGAACATTTTGATTGGCTTTCATCTTGAGATCGTGTTACAAACCGGTTCACGAGTCTTGACAGATTATACACAAGCGTTAATGTTTCACAGTGCTGTACAATTTGAGTTAGCCTCGAAATCTTGAAACGAGTTGAAGTCTATTCATGTTCTTGAAGCGGCGTGATTTCTTCTCAGTACGGCCTTCTGGCCTGATTTTCCAACTCATACCTGGTATTTGCTTCTTCCTTCATGTTCGATTATCCAAAACGAGCAATTGTACTGGTGGTTTGCCCCGGGGGGGTGACTCCCATATAAAAAGGGTAGGGATGCTCGTCGGACATTTTCGATTTGACCCCTAAGAGGTACTAAAATGGGCGTGGCTCAAGCTTATTTTGACCCCTAAAAGATAATAAATATGTAAATTGATAACAGCTTTTTTGTTCAATTGACACCCGACCCCTAAAAGGTACCGCTTTACATAGAAATGTCTGTGTTTGATGGTGGATACCCTAAGTGGTACCAAACTCCTGATTTTGACCCCTAAAAGGTACGACGTCCATGTACCCCTCACATAAGGGAGTCCCCCCCCCCCCCGGGTGGTTTGCCCTCTATATGCCCTGAGTTACTCCCACATAACAGAGCTAGAACAACGAGGAATCAAAGCATGCTCATTGGGATATCCAAACATCAAACCCGACGAAGTAAATCGAGGAGAAGTTTCCTTTATCTTCACAAATCCCGACAACGGCATGTTTTATGTTTTGAATCACACACGACTTCACCACGTGAAAGTGACATGCAAATTAACCGCTGAGTCGAAACCAGTTTGACTAGACTTGTAAACATAAAAGCGAGGCTATGGGCATGAGATTGAGGTTGGCTATTCGAGCGGCCAGAGGGGCTCAACGGTCGTCATGCAAAACAAAACTCCTTCGGGGAATCAAAACTCTTTCGATCGCGGTACATTACAGTATATTCGTACCTGAGCCCCTCTGGAACCAGGGTAAGCCTAGACATGTACGTTACACTTAAACACTATCGTGTGGTGTTGGCACAGGCAGCCCAAGTTCTGTATCTGTACTGTGTGACTACTAGAAAAAAATGAAAACAATAAAATATTGAACTTTGAAGAACTTGTCTTGTGTTATCAAGTGTCCTTAAAGGGGCCGTCTCACCCACAGTGCTTAGCGCGCTCACATAGCATAGCGGCCATTTTCGATGCCATCGAAATCCAGAGTTTTATGGTAGTGGTTTTAATCTTCTCTACATCTCTGCCATCCTTCCAGCTATCGTCAAAAAAATCATACTAGGTTGAACCTTTTTTATTGCTCTTCCTATTGAGCCTCTTATTTAAGTGTTTTAAATTATTTGGTCATGCAAATTTTAGTTTTATTTCAGGTGGCCGTAGTCCTCTGATGTGTGCCAGTCTCGTTCGTCCTCAACGAAAGGAAATAATTGTCCGTTTGTGTCCACGATTTCCACCTTCAACATGGAGAAGCTATTCTGACCATTAATCTTTATATGTAAAGATATATTAGCGCTTAGTTGGAGCCGATTTGGGTTTTTGCCGAACACCGTGGCTGGCTTACGTGACTACAATCTGCAACAAAACTCCACTTGAAGAACAGTTTCCTAAAATCATTTTCAGGGCTTTCGCGTTTAACTTGTGGAAACAGGTCTCTCTCTCTGGTTTCGAAGGGCGGAATTCGGGCTTTTAGACAGTGATTTTGCCGAGATTTTCGGATTCACCGGGTTGATCATTTGAAGTTTATACTGGCACAAAATTTGACAAACAAAGCCGCCGAGACTGCATGATAATAAGTTCCTATTCAAGCGAACTGTTATTCGTTCACTGTTCTCTCTTGAACTGGTTCTCTGGCACCAGCAACGAGATTGCCTGCTAGCAGATTATCTCTCTCTCTGCAGGGAAAAATAAAACCGAGGGGAGAAATCTCTTTTCATAATTATTAGTATTCTCTGTTTATAGTTCGGAAGCGACGGGTGAGCGGTAAATATTATAGTCAACTCGCAAAATATTATAGGCAGCGAAACTCCGCTTGGTCGACCCGAAAAGAATTGAGCAATTTCCTAAAATCATTTTGAGGGCTTCGGCGTTTAACTTGTGGAAACAGGTCTCTCTCTCTAGTTTCGAAGGGCTTTCACACAGTGATTTTGCCGAGATTTTCGGATTCACCGGTGATCAAAGTTTATACTCGCACGAAATTTGACAACAGAGCCACCGTGATAATAATTTCCCATTGAAACGAGCTGTAATTCGTTCACTGTTCTATCTTGAACTGGTTCTCTGCTACTGCCAGCAACGAGATTGCCTGCTAGCAGATCTCTCTCTCTATCTCTCTCTCTGTCTGCATGCAAGTAAAAATATAACCGAGGAGAGAATTAACCCCAGAGAAACCTCTCGCTTTCATAATTATTAGTATTACCCGGAGAGAGTGTTCTCTGTTTATAGCTGAGCGACGGGTGAGCGGTAAATGTTATAGTACAGCCAAGTATTGCTGTATAACACTTTGTTGACTTCACATTCAACTTGTAAGGTACTATTAGTTTCATCAAGGTCATCCATGTTCAAATCAAAATTACATGTTACCAACACTGAAAGAATACGCTTCCCGCGGTGAACAAGGGTCAAAGTCCCGGATATAAACAATAACAAAAGCACGCTAAGCACTGTGGGTGAGACGGCCCCTTTAAGTATGGCTTCCTGCGAAACTTTGCGTGACCGCATGGAAAAAAGGCTTTGTCTTTCTCTGTCTTGTTTAAAAAAGCGATATTGAACTCAATGAGTTTAAAGTCGAATGTTTATTACCAAAAAAGCAATTGATTTCCAGGTGAACTCGTCCGATGGTTAGGGTTTGGTTTGTGGTTCAGGTTAGGATTCGTCGTAAGAATTAACGATTATCATTATTTCAAGCGTGTTTGCCATTTAAGGATAGCTGTTAATTCAACGGGGGGAATGCGTTGCAGAAGTAGACCTCTGCTAGCAGGGATGGAGTAGTCTGTCTTCACACCAAATTGTGGGAATATTTAAAACTAAAAGTACTCCTAACCCGTAGAATTTAAGTGCTGGCCTCCTGTAAGATCCAAGAACTGAGAAATCGGGCCAGTTTCTACTCTATTTGAAGCCGTTAACCTAATAAATGACAACACTGCAAGCTTGTATTAAAAGTTTGCGTTTACTTACAATTCGGTTATAAGTGTTTGACCCGGCCAGACTAGCCGTGCGTTGGGTTGCCACACTCCTTTCGTAAATGTGAGAATTTTCCATCGAAAGTCCTTAAAAGTCCTGTCAGCCCTAGAACAACTGAACATCTTGTTATTTCAGTCGAAGAAACCTTTGGTTTCAGCAAAATAATGGTTAAAGAGTGGCACAAATCTTCGCTCCCGTTTCTGGGAATTACAAATATCTTTGAGAACCAAGATCCCACGGGTGTCGAATCTGATTGGTTGATCCTGTCACGTGTTGAGTTTTCTATCGTCCAATGGGCTCCTGTGTAATCTGATTGGTTAACGGCGGAATAGCTCTGAAGCACATGGCGCAATGTGTCAAGTGACCAGTGCAATCTGATTGGTTGCCAGCGCCAAACAGCGACACGAAGAATAAAACACTTGCGATTTCTGACCCGAGCCGTCCAAAGGCCTGGCCCGAGTAATAAAAAAGCTTACTCGGCTATAAACCAGCACATTGTCTGATTGTCGTATTCCTTGTTTGATAATCTGTTTTCACCCGATAAACTGAATGAAGAAACTATTCTATCTTCATCACGAACACTTCCTGTTAATTTTGTGGACCTACAGACGTCCTTTTCAAGAGATTTTGTTCTTTCTAAACACACAATCAGGTTCTGTGAAGAACTCCAACGTTTCTTTGGTGAAGTTGAGCTTGAGTAAGAAAATGAACCAATCACAACACCGGAAAGTGCACCAATCACAACGCAGGTACATCCTCGGACGCGTGAGGAAACGAGATTTGCGTGTTGCAGTTAAATGGTATCTGTAATCTGATTGGTGGACTTCGATCCGGTTTTTGCTTGAATTGATAGTTGAAAATTACCTCAACTTTTCATCCATTATATTATACAAGTTATTTTTGTGGTTTAGAATATATTAATATACCTAGACGGATTAACAAAATATATATTTTGTAAAAAGAATTGCTTATCATAGAAAATACAAACTATTTCACTTTTGATTAATAAAACATACCAACTCGATCCAAATCACCCTAAAAGCGAGTTCACAAAATGGCGATTTATTTTCTGGGATCTATCTATGAGCCCGGTGACGAATCACTGGGAACAACATTTTCGAAATAGCAGTGATTCCCCGGTGACTTTAACCATTGATAATCTATCCAACTCGTAGCCTATAGCTAATCACCGTGAAATCTCCGCTAGATTGGTTGATTTGACCCACCTCTTGTCTCGAGAAATATATATTTTTTTAAATAAAGATATATAATAATAATAAAAAAATTAAAGTTTCTTTTTAATATCAGTAAATGTCTTCTGCTTGGTATCACCACAACGTCCGCCATCCAGGGGCAATAAAGCTGATACGAGGAATTGTATTTCTGAACATCTGACACTGAAGAAGAGAAACTGAGTGGTAATGTTTGTTTCATGACTAGGCATTTATAGATTGTGCTCGGCAACTTTTGGGCAACTTTTGGAGTCTCGAGCAACTTTTTGAAGTTTACGCAACTGTAAGCATTTTTTGGAGTTTTGAGCAACTTTTGAGCAATTTGTTAAAAAAATTAAGCCACAAATAAAATTTTAGAGTTTTAAAATACAAGATCTGTGTAAATACGGCAGAAAATACCCTGAACAACCTTACAAAAAGAAAGCAGTTTATTATGTGCCCTCGATTACCTCCATGTGGTCAGCGGCTGTTCGCAAACTGTACACGCTCTTTATGGTCAGCGGTTCGAAATTTTCGGGATCGACCATTTTGTTTCACGCTTTCATTAATGGCAGCACTAGAACCTATGGAAGACAGTTCTGTTTCTACGTCAGAAGACCCAATTGTTATTAGCCTGCGTAGCAAGCGTTTCCGTAGGTTTTTTTGAAGCGTAGGAAGACTTTTTCGCTATTTGGCCGCGCGAAAAATGGGGCGAGACCAAAAAATGGAAGGAGGGGGGAGGGGAGGAGAGAAGAAGGTAACGCTTGCAGACAGACCCCGGCATTCTGAAAACCGCCCATTTTCGATCCCAAATCATTTTAGAACGACTCTAAATACACCTGAAGTATAGGGAATCGTGGTGTGCCATAACATGAAGTCGAAAGATTTGTCGGCCATTTGACATGATGCCGAGTTGATTGTTCGAAGTCCTGGCCTTGCGTGCGTAAAAACGTGATTGATGGGATGTCAATCAAAGAACTCGAGCCGTGCCAATCAGAAACCCCGTTCGTGGACGAACGGGGTTTTCAGAATCCCGGGGTCTGTCTGCAAGCGTTACCTTCTTCTCTCCTCCCCTCCCCCCTCCTTCCATTTTTTGGTCTCGCCCCATTTTTCGCGCGGCCAAATAGCGAAAAAGTCTTCCTACGCTTCAAAAAAACCTACGGAAACGCTTGCTACGCAGGCTAAATTGTTATTGCAACAAATGCCTCTGTCATGTTGAGGTACAATAATGCCAAAAGGCAGTAATAACTGAACAATACACAAGCATCTCGGTTAAATGTACTCATTGGCAAGTTAAACGTTGTACATAGTGTAAAAAAAAATTACAAAGTGTTGTTTAAAGCTTTTACTTCAATAAAGCGATTTATATTGTAAAGTAACTTCTTGAATTATTGAAGCAACTTTTCTCCTTTTTGGGCAACTTTTTGAGCAACTTTTAACCCTTTTTTTGAGCAACTTTTTCGAAATTTTTGAGCACAATCTATAAAACCCTATTCATGATACCGTGGATGACAACTCGTCAAAGTGAGAATGAGTTTAGTTGCTGGTGAATTGTACAGTTCAACTGATGAAGACAACTGAGCAGCAAATCATTCAATCACTAGACAAAATATCGAATCTGGTAGAAATTCTCGTCAGAAGTAATGAAAGACGACATGGTTTGTGGTTATGAAAACTAGAGAGGATCAAGGGGTATGCTCCCGGTAGATATGTTTTGAAAATTAATAATAAAAACTACAGTTTTCTGTTAATTTTGCGACAACAGCTATTATTTGGGGATGAGAAAACAATCAGATCATATTTAAATCAAGTCAATCAAATCCGGGTTCACTGATTGTACGCGTAACAGATAATTCAAAACGGTATACTAGGGTAGAGTGTTGCGTGACGACCCATTAAATTACGGCTGCGATAAAGACTACATACTGCGGTTTAGATACCATATTAATGTACCGATCAAATCGAAACATCAACATACACCCCCCCCCCCCCCCCCCCCACTACCCCCCGACCAGACAACCCACGGGCATTTCACTCGTTTTCGTGGGAAGTAGGGAATTTGACATCTGTTGCTGTCCTTGGGTGGGGAATTTGATCGCGTAATACGACGATGGGGTGGGGCATTTGAACAACATTTTTGTCCCGCGGGACGGGAATTTGAAACTGTGATCCAAACTCCAAACATTCAAATGCCCGGTGGAGAGGCTGTTTCAATTTGATCGGTACATATAAAAGAACAACTGTAGCTTGATTGCTGATATATGGAATATTGAGGCGGTTATTGATAAGTAAAACCGAGTGACAATTGGGCCACTCATTTGATACAGAGCGCTAAATCCACTCATTACTACATACAGTTTATAAACACGAATGCCAAAAATACCCGATTTTCGTATAATATCGCGTGCTACCGAATCGGTCTCTCTTGATCTTACCGTGCTCCTTGTATTGTACTACAGTCAACTCTCTCTTAAGCGACCACCCTTGGTGCACGGACAAAGTGGTCGCTTACGGGAGGTGGTCGCAGGAGAGAGTTGACTGTACACGTTTAGGTTGATTTACAACAGTCGAGGACAATAAATAGTTCAGTGAAAAACAAGCTTGTACAACATTCTGTCAATACAGTCAGTCAACACTAACTGGGTTTCATAAAACAAATCAATTGTTGCTTTGAAAAACAACCTCGAGGGATTTTTGCATTATTTTTTTGCATTTTTACGTCAAAGACAAAACCGGAGTAATTATTGTATCGGTTTAATTAATTAAGTTGTTTCTAATGTGGAAACCTATGCGCTCGAGCCCCAGTTGTTGAAAGATAACGCTATCAACCTGATAAATAGACCAGTTCGCGGTAAATTCCTTTTTGTATCTGAAGAATATTTCAGAAATTCGATTTTACGGATTTTATTTGGCATCGGATTCGCATCGATTCCCATACAAACACTGTATTTCGCGCCATGTTTGCACCCCTTTCAAACTGTCGGAATTTACCGCGAACTGGTCTATCCCTAATCCAGTGGATACGATAATCTAGTTTGGTTGATACTTATCCACTGGATAAGGATTTATTCGATGAATAGCGTTATTTGAACAACGTACCGGAGTCCGGTTTCACGAAACGCTCGTAACACTTACGAGTATAATAATTAACTACAGTGTCACCGTAACTTACGGGTGTTGCATAAAATAACAAGTAAATTTACGAGACCCCTGGCGGTGCCGTACATTTAGAGCACATTTCGTATGAGTGGAGCAAACTACAGCACGACTACAGCACGGTTACGGTACGGTTACGGTACAGTTACGGTACGGCATGCTGTGACGTTCAGGGGCGTAGCCAGATGGGGGCCCCAGGCCCCCCCTTTCGTTAATAAAGCGCAACTGTAAAGTAGCGTCAAGTAACGCACCTAATAATAAGCTAAGTGATTTACCGGGAGTCAGTGAACAATGCGACAGTCTTACTGGAAAAGGTTGGTGACTGAAAACTGAGATGTACCTGAATAGACGAGATTGGTGCGAAAGACCGCGTTCTCTACATGTATGTAAAAGAGTACTGCAGTCGCGAAATTCGTGAGTTTGGTGGAATGGGGCCCCCCATATGCAAAATGCTGGCTACGCCCCTGACGTTGAAATGGTTTCCCATTGTTTTTGTCCAGCCGATCCAATCAAATCACAGAGTTACAGTACAGCACATGTGCGGACATGCCGCAGTTTGTCCCACTCATACGAAATCTGCTCTATAATGTTTGTACTGTGACTTAATTACTGTTTACTTGCCACTACGATAAAATTCAACCATTTCTTGTGGCACTTTTTAGTCTTCCAAGAGGACAAACAGTGGCGGAAATATCCAACTCGGTGACAATTATTGCCAAAGCCAAATTAAGCTATGAATTTTGCGTAGAGTTTACCGTCAAAATCACGTCCGCCACTGAAGTGCGTTCTAAATAGTGAAATATTGTACTTTACTTATTCGTTAACGCGAAGCCGGTTTGTTAATCAGTTAATATTTTGCCTGGTATCAGTGATATTTCAGAAATTCGATATTACGGAAATTATTTGGCATCGCATTCCCATACGAACACTGAATTTCGCGCCGTGTTTGCACCCTTTCAAAATCAGTGTCGTAAGGTCTATTCTACATGCATGCGAGTTCTGTGCGACATCTCTGAAGTTCTTGATCATTTTGTTGACCTAGAAAATCATTTCTAAAACTTTAATTCCGACATTTGTATTCATCAAATAAATAAAAGTAATTGCACATTAGTTTTTTCGCTTGAGAGTCCATAAATTCAAGTAAACTGGTTGATCTGTAGTTTTGTCAAAGTAATTAACTATTGTACCGCTATAAAGACGAATATACTCGTTTTTTAATGGTACCTTACTTTGAGGGCTTGAATTTTACAAAGTCCTGAGATTCCCACGAACTGCATTAGGCATTAAAAGTGAATAATTTCATGTACATCCTTCTTTCGTCTGTACATAGCAGAGGCTGTGAGGAAGGTTTTCGATTTTTCTCTTCTTAGGCGCGCAACACAGAAAAATAAAATAGCAGAACCTATTTATTTCGAATACGTGTTTGTATAGACATTGGAATGATTTTGGGGTTCAGTTCCCCTTTAAACTTGCCCAGCACAAAGCCATTCATTCCGTGAACACTTCACCGCAATCAAAATTCACCATTCTGACCGAAACGCATGCCGGGAAACCCAACCAATCGGTGGCTTGGCCCTCCCCTCATTCTTCAAAATATATATGTTTAAACTGAGCTATTTCGACCTAATACGTTCATGTTGGAATCGATGGAAAGCAAATGTTGTCCAATATTCCAAAAAAGGTATGATAGGCGGCTCCAGACCTTCATTTATAAAGTTTGTTAGGAAGAGTCATTTCACCTTCTTGACAAAAGTCTTTCCCACGTGGAGAACTTGAGCAATATCTTTTATCCTCCACCCTTCCCTCAGCATGAAAACAACTCTCCACCTTATTTCTTTAGGATATTCTCTAGTCATTTTACCATGCAGCTTGTGCTTACTCCCGTCTCACGAGTCTCGGTGAGCGGGCGAAGCTGGGCGAGTGTTTTATCGTGGTACAGTTGCATAAAGCCACGCCCCCTCACATGATTGACGGAACATAAAAACCCAAATCGAACTGAAGTTTGGAAAACGAAGGGTCGCGATACAGGCAAAACCGCTGTAAAACCTCGAAAGGACAAGGGTTAAAAGGGCCCCTAGCGTTGTTACAAGTTAGCGAGAAGTATGCATCGCTAATTCCTCGCATCAAGTCACATTGAAAAAATGTCACAGTTCCGCAAGCACGTACCGCAAAAGAAATTTTAGCTCTTTGAAAAGCACACAAGTTAGAATTGTTTCAAACGTTCACGAGAAATCCGTATGACAACTTTTTAATAACCTACATTAAAAAATACAAATAATCCCAGCTTTCGTTTATTCAGTCGCGTGTTCATAACAAAAAATCAAGCAGTTTCGAGTGCGCACTCTTTGTTCGAGTGGCGGGTATCAGCCCACGAACAAAAACTGAAACATACATCTAAGCAATTTTCAGCAGTTTTAACCCATTTTAACCTTTCTTTATTAAATATGAGGCAGGAATACACGATATCCAATAATACTACGATATTACGTCAGAATCGAACTGCACTGCTCTTAGCCAATCAATCCAGAAATGTTGTCGTTTCTAATCAATCCCCAGAGATTCAGATAACAAAGACCATGTTGGTTGAATCAAACAAAGAAATATTTTTGTTTCATTTTTGATCGAACAAGGAATCTTTTGTTGACGTCAACCACGATGGCGGCGATGACGTCACGCGAAAATTAACTAAATACAAAATATTAAGAACTTAGGAGGATATTCAAATATTGATATCTGTTAATTTTGTTTAAGATAGAAACATGTTATACGGTGGAGAGTTATAAAGTAATGAAGAAAATAATTACTCGGGCTGCCTGTGGGAGGCCCGAGTTGAAATCTGCAGGCCGATTTTGTTCGGTGCAACAAAATTTTTGCGCATGCGTTAAATTATGCATTAATTGACCTCCTGGCGCTAATATATTTCGCCATCGGACGGTATTCTTGTTTGAGGTACGTACGTACGTCATAATACATACCAGTGCAAACACCGTGATCTGTAGGCCAACACTAAAATATTTTTGACCGTGTTTTTGGTTGGTTTACCATCAATCAATCAATCAATCTTTATTTAGACACGGTGTGGCTCATCAGGTATAACATTTGGAGTAAAAGATATAATAATTATATTAATTATAGTGATATAAACTACTACTAACATTATGAAACTAATAATATTGGTATACTAAAATATTACTTATAAAAAACTACTAATATTGGTATGCTAAAAATACTACTATATAAAAGAATTATAATTCTACTCTACAACTCTATAATCCCTATTATACTAATTCCTGTTTTACATGAGCGCCGTGTGATCTAAATTAATTACAATGGCGTATTTGTGAAGTCGTAGCAGTTAATTTTATTCTTGAAAGATATTAGAGATTTTTCCTCCCGTATATCACTTGGCAGGCTGTTCCATACGGTTGCTCCACGATAGCTGAAGCTGCGCTTGCAATAATTTGTGCGTGGATATGGAACAGCAAGTTTGAAGGAAGAATCTCTAAGAACATAATTAGTAATCTCATTTCGTGCTATGAATTTAGAACAAAGATATTCGGGAGCAAGATTATTTAGACATTTGAAGACCATTATCGATAAATGAATAAGCCTCTGAGTCTTCAGATTCTTCCAGCCCAACGTTTTGAATAATCGTTCAGCATTGGAGTCATATGAAGCGTTTAAAAGAACACGGGCAGCACGGTTCTGGAGTTTTTGTAGTTTGTCACTTAGATCCTTGTTAAAATTTTCCCACACTTGACTACAATAGTCAAAGTGTGGTTGGACCAATGCATTGTACACGCTTAGTAATACTTTAAATGGAACAAAGGGTCTGATACGTTTTATGGTTCCAATGCCGGAGGCAATTTTCTTAGACGTAATTTCAATGTTTTTCCCACTCCAGGTTTTCATCAATATGCACGCCTAGTGATTTGGCCGTTTTGACTTGCTTGATTGCAATATTATTTATAGAGGATATGACGGTTTGTGATAGAGAATGTAGTTTTTGTCTAGAACTAATAATCATGAACTCTGTCTTACTAATATTTAATGTTAGCTTGTTAGCTCTAAGCCACTCATGAACGCATGCTAGATCAGATACAATGTTGTTGCTTAAAACATCAATGTCATTACTTGAGAAGGTTAGACTGGTATCGTCAGCATACATTCTTGGTGTAGAGTTTAAAACGCAGTGAGGGAGATCATTGATAAATAATAGAAACAACAATGGACCAAGGATTGTTCCTTGAGGAATGCCATGACTGAGATAGCGTGTTCCTGACAAAGACCCGTTGACAAAACATTTTTGAAAAATACTATGATTGACGGTATCAAAGGCCTTTTTGAGGTCTAGAAAAACAACAGCATTTATGTTTCCCCGGTCGATATTTAGCGCCCAATCATCAGTTGCTTCCAGCAAAGCCGTCAAAGTGGAATGTAAACGTCTGAAATCGGATTGTTTGCTTGATAAGAGTTTGTTGTCATTGATATAAGTAAACAATTGGTTATATACAAGCCTTTCGAAAATTTTAGCGACGATTGGAATGACTGATATGGGACGATAGTTATCAGGGTCAATGTGTTTCCCCTTTCTTATAAATCGGGGATACTTTGGAACACTGTAGTTCGGTTGGAAAAACACCAGTGGCTATTGATCGGTTAAATAACCAAGAGAGGGATTCTGAAACAATATCCGCACACTCTTTTAACAATTTTGCTGGGATATTGTCCAGGCCCGTTGACTTAGACTTGTCTTGTCTTAGATCTCGTATCGAGATCTCTGTACGTTATACTATACAGGTATAATGAATAGCTGATTTATAGCGAAATATAGCGATTTACTAGCAAATATATATATATACTGTGGTTGAGCAGTTATGGGTTTCTCTCCTCTATCGAAGTCTGAAGACATCTGAACTCCTGAACTGTGAGAGCCGACACTGTCGCTCGCCAACAAGAAGCCCGAAATACCCCGGAGAAATAAACACTCGGCACAGAATAATTTATGATGAGTGAAGCAATATTCAACTCTCAAGGTAAACAAGAATCCTGTCACGGCCGAGGTTTTGGTTCGAGAAATCACAGGAAGCCCAAGCTCTGTTTATGTAAATTTAATTTATAAGGGTTTGTATGGGAATTTTTTAATCTGGCTTTTCGATAAATATACTGTAATAAAGTGAATAAAACTTACCTGGTGTCTATGATCTGTGTCTTGGTTGTGTCTGTACGTAGTTTCAGCGAATTTGGGCGAATTTTGAATCCCCTACTCTTCATACTATAGAAGAAATGAAAGGTAGGAGACGAACTTCAAATCTCGGGTTCAAAGCCACTCACGTTTGGGTCGATTTTTTCACGAAAATCGCATCGATTTTACATTCTATCCCCATCAGCATACGCAGTGATAAATTTCCAGTCTATCTGTGCCAACCAAACGAAGATATCTGTATTTGCCGAGCTACAATCCACTATTGAGTCCGCCAAAATCTCGCCATAAGCAGCCATCTATGCCCGTGACTCGCCAAAGTGGTGCCAACACAGGAAGCCCAAGCTGTGTAATTTTTAAATCTAGCTTTCGTTAGTTGCAGAGAAAGGATTTAAAATTCGCCTAAATTCGCTGCAACTGCATACAAACATAGTCAAGACACAGGCTATAAACACCAGGTAAGTGTTATTCATTTTATTGCAATATATTTATCGAAAAGCTAGATTTAAAAATTCCCAACAGCCATAAACAGAGCTTGGGTTTCCTGTGTTGGCACCACTTTGGCGAGTCACGGGCATAGATGGCTGCTTATGGCGAGATTTTGGCGGACTCAATAGTGGATTGTAGCTCGGCAAATACAGATATCTTCGTTTGGTTGGCACAGATAGACTGGAAATTTATCACTGCGTATGCTGATGGGGATAGAATGTAAAATCGATGCGATTTTCGTGAAAAAATCGACCCAAACGTGAGTGGCTTTGAACCCGAATTCAAAATTCGCCCAAATTCGCTGAAACTACGTACAGACACAGCCAAGACACAGATCATAGACACCAGGTAAGTTTTATTCACTTTATTACAGTATATTTATCGAAAAGCCAGATTAAAAAATTCCCATACAAACCCTTATAAATTAAATTTACATAAACAGAGCTTGGGCTTCCTGTGGAGAAATTAAAGGCTTCCAACAGTTCCCTTTATAGTTCTGTAATATAATGAGCAGCCTGCAGTTTTGGGAAGGAGGGTAAAAGCTTTTAAATAGAGATAACCAACAGGCATTTCAGTTAATAATCTTTAATCCAACAAATACCAATATGGACGCGAGCTGCGATAAAGAGCCGCAGGGTAGAAAGAACAGTAGAGAAATGTAGTGATAGCTCCATCATAGATGGACAGGATACAACTTATAATATGGGACAAATACATTTGAGACACTCATCTATTAGTACTCTGAACCTGCAGAACAGCAGACTAAATTGTAAGCGTGCGTTACATGAATAAGTAGAGGTCAACTTCTTTAATTTACATACACGAGAAAAACAAAAATATTAAATTACATATATATACTAGGGGAGCAGAGAATGAATGTCACCGCGCTACCGGCCACTCCTAAAGACTGCTAAATTCAGCTAAGAATTCTTCCCTTCGGTTATTACTAAGAGGATTTCAATGAAAGTGTATTTCATCTTCAATCTCATGTGGCCCGAGTGAAAGCCCAGATGGGCTATTGTTTAATTCAAAATCGTTGGATATTTTGCTACATAAACAAGGTAAAACGATTAGTTACCTGTACAGCTTGAAATCACCAACTTGCCAACATTTAGAGCTTCATGAACGTTGTCACTCATCTTGTAATACACTGATGGACTTTCTCGTAGTTGTGGCCTTTGATTCTCTTGTGCGACCAGCAGTTCTTGTCCACGCTGAGCAGTAGTTGACTGGGTTTGCAAAACCTCGGTTTTCAGGTTTCTGTTAACTATACCCTCTACGTGTTCCACATAACTTGTCAGTTGGCCAATCTTCAGCTCCAAATCTTCCAGAAGGACGCTATGCGAGGTTTCTTGTTTGTTTTGTACCTCGTCTATCTTTGCCATCATTTCCGCTTCGTGTTCTCTTAACTTACGAATTGCGGTTTCAACGCTCCCGTGCACTTCGCGTCGAGCTAAGTCTAATTCTTTTTGTGTAGTAGCTAACTCGTTTTGTGAACTGGTCAGTACAGTACGACAAGATGTAACTGCATTCTTTACCCGTTCGACTTGCTCCATCATTGCTGCTTTCGCTTCTTCTGCTGCCTCCTCCATGCTTATTAAATCATGTCCCTTGTGAGTTAGCGTCACACACTTTCGGCAAACGCACTTTCGGCATGTTTTCGTTTTGCAAAAGTATTTCAGTTCTTTGCGTTCATGGTTTTCTTCCCTACAAAACTGGGGTCGTTGTAAGAAACCTTGAACATCTACGGACTGGAATTCACGTAGCAAAACAATTCGATGATCACGAAAGACTTTGGTTTGTCTGTGTAGTTGTACGCATTGTGTGCATAGAAGGTCACTGCAATTGGAACAAAATGCAGCAACAACGCCAGCGTTCTCGCAGCTGCCACACACTGTTCTTTGACCTTCTTGACTGGACACCGTTGCAGTAATGGCTGTGAAGAGCTCTAGTAAACCATCCATGTAGAATGATGAGGGAAGATGTGATATTCCATTCGGTAGCTCTATTACCGAACGGCAATAGGGACATGTGAAGGGCTGTTGATTTTCTTGGCACGTTCCCCACCACCTTCTTATACACTGTTCACAAAAACGGTGCATGCACGGGAGAGTTTTAGGTTTCGTAAATATTTCTCGGCATAGCGGACACTGTAACTTCTCCGAAAATTCTTTAAGGAGCTCTTCAAGCTCCATCTCGTTCTTTGCGTTTTTTTGGTTGTATTGAGCGTCTTCAGTTCAATTCAGTTTAGGCAGAACGCCTAACGGTAGAGATTGTTATATCTTGCGAAAAACACGTGATATAGGCATAGTGGATCTCCAGTTACCATGGATACCATTGATTAGAAAGTTGCTGTCAGGAGGGGTAAGTTGTGGACCTGCTCCCTAATGAACAGCTCTTGAAAGAAGCCCATCTTAGTACCAGACTCGACTTCAGTTCCTCAATTTAAGAGAGCTCTTAAGTCTAAGTTATTAGCTTCTTATTACGACTGAATTCAATGTAATAGTGTTTAATATTAGATATGACAGTTTTTACGCAATCTTATCGATAAGTATTTTAACAAATTTATAGTCTCTCCTCGTTTAACTTATTTTAATTTATTTGTAAATATATGTTGAAAAGCCCTTCTGGGAATTTATATTAAAGATATGTATGTATGTAGATCAGTATAGGTCGTGACGAGTTAAACTCGTCTTTAAGATATTATTCTTCACAAGTTAAAGTAATGATGGTGATTTAGATTACAAGAAATGGCTTGAACGTTTCGTTTAAATATCCATAGAGATTGTGGTACGCCTTACAAAATTTGCTATACTTAATTGGCTACAACAACTGTACTATAAGACACCACTGAAACCGCTTAGACCCAAATAGTCCAGGAGCATGTGTACTCCCGTGGGAAATCGGTGCTTAAAGCAAGCCACTGGTCTAGTTGTGCCAAGAAGCACTCAAATAACAAGAAAAACTTTGTTGCCAACTTTGCAACCTGCACCGCGCCATTTTATGGGGTATTTTTAAAAATGGTATTTTTGACCCAGCATGAAAACGAGGCTGAAATGTAAAAACGCCTATAACTTTATCAAATGGTTACGAAATGTCACCAAAATCGCAGGCAATATACAATGCAACGTTCTGAATATCACAAGATGTTGTATAGCAAGTCACGTCACCAAATTATCATGGAAACGAGGCTGTATTATGAAATCGCCTTTAAATCCTGCTTAATAGCCTGTTAAATAAGGTAATATCTTCTAAAACCCACCACAAATCACGATAGAACGCACCAGAGATGTTTCTAACCATTTACATGTTAATTCATTGGCAGTTCTTATGCCGTAAGCTTTTTGAAGGGATTTTTAGTAAACCACAGGTAGCCCGTGGGACCTGTTTTCACCAAAATCGTAGGAAATACACAATGCAATTTTCCTAATCTCACAAGATGTTGCTTGGCAGGTGAGGTGACTTAGCGAGCATTAAATGAGGCTGGAATTGAAAACGCCTATAACTTTATCAAATGGGGATGAAATATCACCAAAATCGCAAGGAATATCAAATGAAATGCTATTAAATGCTATAAGATGTTGTTTGCCAGGTCACATGACTTTCTAGATACTACTACTAATAATAATAAACATGGGCTTCCTGTTGCAAGTATTCTTGGAGGGCTGGGAACTGGAATGGATGTGAAATTTCACTGGCCAAAGCGTATGAACGAACCATAAAAGGTGACTATAAAGGAAACCAGAGATGCTGCTGTAATATCATCAGAAGAAGCTCATCTCAATGACTCTGAACAAATGAAGACTTTGTATGATGCTGCTGTCCTGCTACGACAATGTGTCAACAAATGCAAGAAGTGGGTTTTCACAAGTTCCCTTAGTGACAGCATAACTGATGAGCAATTGCCAAATGAACTTTACTCCTTTTTTAGATGGGTCATTCAAGGCCCCAAAGCGACATTAAATGCAGATGAGAAATCTTCAGAAGTATACAAGCGTACTATGAGTCTTGCACAGAGTACTATCTCCGTGACCTTGACAGAACGACAAGTGAAAAATAAGAAATCAGAAGTACTTAGAGTTACAAGTGAAATGCCACAACAACTTGCCGTTGCTTTAGCCGTTCACCAGGCAATTCGAAGTAAGGAGATTGCCAACATGCTCCATGGTTTTGGTATGGCTGGCTATTGAGTATACAACATGCTCCTGAGAGTAGAAGCACAGATAGAGAAGAGCGTCATTCAGCGCATGGAACAGAATGATGGAATCTATCTACCTCCAGATATTGTTTTTGGCAGGTGCGTGTTCTTTGCAGTTGATAATGTAGATTTCGCTGAAGACACACATGATGGACAGTGCACCCTCCACGGAACAGCAATGGCCATCTACCAGAAGAGAGAGCAATTATATTTGATTATTAATTAAAACATGAATATTTAGAAAAAGAAAAATTAAAATTAAAAACAAAGACAGCGCGCAATGAGCGCGCGTACTATGACGCCAACCGTTGTCTGGACTCTCATTTACCACAACAAATCGACCAATCAGCACGCGAGAATTCAGACAGTTGTGGTAACATATATATTTTTTAATTAGGTTGGAAAACTGCAACAGTGGATCGCGCCATCCACGATATACCAGAGGCAACACTGCTAGGCTGTCAGAAACCTCCCAACTCTATCAGCCCTGTATACCCATGCATCCTTCGGGTTATTTGCAGAGGATGAGCTACCAATAACAGTACTGCTCAAAGATTTTGCCTGGCTGCTTGAGCGTAACTTGACCAGAATTCCAATTGAAGAAAGAGCAGTAGAAAGTGAAGAGGATGACCTACAACGAAGTGACCCTGTCATCCGCACAGATGTCCCTGTTTGGTCAGAATATAATTATCTAATCCATGACAACGTGTCTGTAACACGCATTGCTTGCCGCACCAGCGCATGAATGGAACACATTACTCACCATTTTGATGCAAGCCCAGGCAATCACCACAAAGGTTGTAGGCCCTGAGAAAAAGACTGTCATCTCCCTTGATATGGGCTTGTATCAACCGGCTAAGAAGCTTCAAATGGCGCGAAATGACCTCGGTCATTTTATCCTGCGCACTGGTGAGCTATACGTGGTCATGGCACAGCTTCGAACACTCGGTGCCTTTATCGAAAACAGTGGACTTGACTTGACTCGAATCGGAGCTTTATGGCCCCACAACAGCCAAACAAATTCTTCTACCTTGTGAAAAGGGGAGAGGCAGCTCATATGGTCACCTTGCAGGCCTTGTTCAACGTGTATCAGAATGCTTTCCTTTCTGAACAAGAGCAACGCATGATTGAGCACCTCGAGAAGGCTGCAAAGCAGCTTGGTGAAGCCTGCACCAAAGGAACAAAAGGAGGATGTCAAGAAAGCTCACACCAGAATGGAAGAAGCCATGAAGTCTATGGATATCATTGGCAAAATGAAGGCTTTTGATGCTGCGCACATCCGGTAACCAAACTGTGGAGTTGCAAGAAGACCGAAACCTATTTTCCCGAATGCTTATTGTATGCAAGAGCCGACCGGAAATAGATGTCAAAGAAGCTGTTGGAACATATGAATTTACTGTCGTACCAAGGTTGATGTTTGCTGCAGACGGAACGATGTTACACTGCACATAGAAGAGCATGTTGATGAAGATCCTAGAGAAGCTCCCAGTGAATAACGAGAACAGCAATGTGGAAAGTGGAGGAACACGCATGAAAGTATCTGTCATCGATGGAATGGCCGAGGTCCAATCCCTGGACAAGCCCTCAATGGATCAGGAACTGTTCACAGTTAGCAGATTACTTTACAGGGCGTATCTTTACAAAGTATGGTTCCAGTGACGAAATCCGCCTAATTTTTGATCGGTATGACCTCCCAACATGTGAGTGAGTGTGAGTGCAAAGGAACGGCCAATGATATGTCATACCTTAGAAGCAACCAAGAGGAGGCAGATACAAAGATCATTTTGCATGCTCTTGATGCTACAGCCAACAGTGCTACGGAGCTGAGGATACACTCACCAGACACAGATGTCTTTATCCTGTCCCTCAGATGATATCCAGAGCTCTGTAAGGATACGTCATTTGTTACAGGCACAGGGCAAAACCATCGAGAAATCAAGCTACAGCCGATTGTTCGTGTTCTTGGCCCGACAAAAGCAGCAGCCCTTCCTGCGTTTCACGTTCTGAGTGGGTCGGATAACACAGGGTCCTTTTCAGAAAAAGGCAAGGCGTCATGCTGCAATGCATTCAAGGAAGCTGATGTTGAATTTGTCCGAGGGTTAGCAAGTCTGGGAGCAAGTGAGAGTCCTAGCCCCGAAACGGTGGATGCAGTAGAGAAGTTCGTATGCGAGCTGATTCTTCCCAAGACTGACATCTCCAAAGTGAAACCGGTGTCAATGTAGAAAGGCAGGTCTCAATTGCACAGATCTTTGTAGCTGTTCCGACAGTAGCGAGCTCTGCGAGAATGCACAAAATGATGTGTATGATGATGATAGCGAAGATGATGATTCTGATGATTCCACGAATGAATAGATCTGCAAAGGAGACTTAAGCTTGTTTAGTCTAGGCCGAATTTAATCTGATGTTGTTCCTCTTTATTGTTCAGTGACTTCTTTTTGCAGAAGATTTTAGTATGGTACATTTAGGGCAAAGATATGTCAATTGGAACACTAACATCCTAGGAGGTCCTAGCTTAGAAAATATGTAACATGTAATATAGCGTGTCAGAGGTCTGAAGTACAGCTTTTATATTATGTAAATGCCATTTGTAATGGTAAACACTAGACAATAGACGCATACATGTCTGGTGTTACACGCTCGATTTTAATATCAGTGACAGATTAAAAGGGTTTAAAATTCATATTGTTTATCGTGTTAATGTTTTCTCAAGGGTTTGAAAACAGGTCCCACGGGCTACCTGTCGTTTACTAAAAATCCCTTCAAAAACCTTACGATATACGAAATGCCAACGAATTAACATGTAAGTGGTTAGAAACATCTCGGATGCGTTCTTATCGTGATTTGTGGTGGGTTTTAGAGGATATTACCTTATTTAACAGACTATTAAGCAGGATTTAAAGGCAATTTTGTAATACAGCCTCGTTTCCATGATAATTTGGTCACGTGACTTGCTATACAACATCTTATGGTATTGAGAACGTTGCATTGTACATTGCCTGCAATTTTGGTGACATTTCGTAACCATTTGATAAAGTTATAGGCGTTTTTAAATTCCAGCCTCGTTTTCATGCTGGGTCAAAAATGCTAATTTAAAAAATACCCCATAAAATGGCGCGGTGCAGGTTGCAAAGTTGGCAACAAAGTTTTTCTTGTTATTTGAGTGCTTCTTGGCACAACTAGACCAGTGGCTTGCTTTAAGCACCGATTTCCCACGGGTCCTAATTTTACTACATATGCTCCTGGACTAAAATGGGAATCAGATCTTGCAGGGTTTCACGCTAGAAAGGTCTGGAAGCTGTACGTCTGATGGTGTTTGAAGCAACTTAATTTCTAACGTATTCAGTAAATTGCTTAAATATTGGTAGCAGTTAAAACTTGTTATAAAGAGAAGAGAGGACTCTATATTCACGTGATGTATGTCAGTCCCCCGGAAAACATAACACGGCGAATATGCAAATGTTACAAGACAATCAACTTCCTGGGTTTCTCAGAATTCAGACAAACGAAAAAGAACTTGACAGCGGCAAGTACGTACGTGGCAGTCGTGGGATTCTTTTGAAGGGTTGGTGATCATGAATATTTGTGAGAATTACAATAAGACATAAATAGCACACTGAAGCTTAACAGTTGACCTACCTCTATTAATTCTAATGAACTAAGAACTGTTATACGATTTGAAACGTTAGTTCTACTTCTTTTGTGTGATTTATAACTAACTTTTAAGCATAATTTTCATTGTAAATTGTTTCGTTTTAGTTCTGTTGCTCAGCAAAGTTTGTCTAACATGAGAACTTTGAAGTGAGAAACAATTCAAAAAATTCAACAACTACAAAACAAACTCAGTTATATTTAGTACAACTATGAAGGGTAAAGAAATCGGTTTGCTCAAAGGATGAACTACCATTGTCACAATCTTAAATGAGTCGAAACGAGTCAAAACAACGCTGCTGCGTTCTACAGTGTTGATAAACAAAGTTCATCCAACGAAACATCTGGATCCTTCCTTCACTTTTAATTATGTGGATTTGTGATTTATTAATCTATTTTATTGCTATAACATTAGTAACAACTGAAGTACACATCTAATGCTATTACTTTAGTAAGTTGGTACATATTTATCGCTTTGTATCAGTTCTGTGTTTGTAATGGCCATTGGTAATACGAGCCGTCCTGTTCAGTTGACATGTACGATACGCATGATCGACTCTATACATATTTCAGTATTGGCTTCTTATCAGTTTGCGTGTGTTGCGACTGAAAGTCGAAGTATTCAGATTAATGTCCCATATCATTTTCATAACTTCAGCTAACCAATTGTTTACATGGACTTTGTCACTTTAATTAAATGTTTGTCCACAGGAAGCCCAATCACATAGTCAAAGACTGGCTAATACAAAACAATACTTGACAAGATACAGGACAATCTAATTAATGTTAGCTCGATATATATCAAATATATTATAAATCTATTTGTTAAAAATTATGGTTAATCTTGTACATCATATGTAAATCAATATATTTTACATATATATATATATAAATTTATTAGATCCACAGCAATGTAACAAATATGTTTTCAAGGCGCTAATAAATCATATTGTATCGTCCTGAGGAGGTCATGCCACAGGCAGCCCGATCTCATGATTTGTGTATTTATACGCTTACAAATATCGCTTGAATAGTTCATATTATAAATCCTTCCAAAACATGAATGTTAGACAAATAAATACACGACTTCATCCTACAATGTTTCAGTTGTGGTTATTCATACCTCTGAGCTCCTCTAGGGTCGTTTCCGCTGTTTTTTTCGAACCTCTTTCCCTCACCTCCTAATAAAAGGAAAAGGCTGGAGACAACCGACAAGTGAACGATGCATAACCTGTAATCTTTGTCACGAAAATCACACTTCGCTCACTCCAAATAACTCCAAACTACGGCAGGCCATAAAATGACAAATGAACTCATGCCAACCCGAATTTTAAGATCCAACGATACCACATTCTGGAGAAATCGAACTATTTGTTGCCCATTTTCAAGTCCTTCGAGGTTGGCAGCCAACGAAGTTGGACGCCGGAAGTTCCGGTTAGGACCAACCGTCAAATAGCCTCGGTCTGGCGAAGCTGTTAGCTGGAGATACGATGCATAACCTGTAATCTTTGCCACGAAAATCAGACTTCGCTCACTCCAAATAACTCCAAACTACGGTAGGCCATCCCTTCATGTAGGACGACACGAATTGCTACCAAATTGTATTCTATTGTATTGTATTGTGTTGCGTTCTATTGTTGTATTGAATTGTATTGTGTTGTATTCTATTGTATTTTTGGTCAAAATTCGTGTCGTCCTACATGAAGGGATTGCCCTTAACTCAGTCAGTCAGGTCGTCCCGGAAGCCGATTTAAACCGAGTAGAATGCACATGCAAAGGTCAGTGCGCAAGGAGAAGAGGCAAGGGTTCGTGCAAATGCCGCGAAATACGACGTGAAGTGTCGTGACCAAAGTTGCCTTGGATAATTTTAGCTGACAGTAATGTTGTTTGAGATTGTCTCAATGATATAAATCATACATGTTATTTATATTTCGGTTTAATAGAACGAAGAAAGAGCCGACAACATTCAACCTGCAGCAGTGCAAGATGGGGCCATACGACTGATTACGAGTTCAAATTCTCAGGGTGAAATTGGTGGGTAGACTTGCGACAAGTCGACCTCTTTTCCTCCGAGCCTCTTAGAACGAGCGCGATGCGCGAGTTGAAGCGACCGACAAAGTCGCGACAAGTCGACCTCTTTTCCTCTGAGCCCCTAAGAACGAGCGCGATGCACGAGTTGAAGCGACCGACAAAGTCGCGAGAGGTCGACTTGTTTCACTTGTGAGGATTCGAATCTAATTAAATATTCTGGCGCGAAAGTTGATTGACATATGTGATATGTACATGCGCGTCCGGCCTGTAAAGCTTTATTTACAAACAGTCATGTCTCACTTCGAAAGATTCTATTGGACAGCTTTCTTTACGTCACCGGTGAATTTTTCCACCGATAAATTGGGCGCGAAACAGGTAGCAAAAGTCCCTTAAACCAGACAAGCGAAGGCGGGAAATAAAAATGTTGTTTTAAGAGAAGCGGAAGCAGGAAATGAAAATCTCGTAAGCGAATGCGAGAAATGAAAATCACGTTTTAAGGGACTTTGAGAAAGTCTAATTGGTGGGTTGCAACCCAATCCCCAGAGATTCAAATAACAAAGACGTGGTCGCCATGTTGGATGAACTAACAAGATAAGCTAACGAGGAATCTTTTGTTATTGTCATCCAACATGGCGGCCATGACGTCACATGCAACCCAGCAATAGAGGTATTAAAAATACGTATAATTTTCAGAAATCGTATTTCATACCAGTTTCAACCCATCTTGGATCCCTTCGTAGCACATTCACATGAAAATCTATAAGTTTTGATTGCTCATTTTCAACGGAAAAGCATGCACAATTTTGCAATGAACACCTTCTAAAAACAATGAAAATAACAGTATAAATAAAAATATAGGTATATAAGTGGTCTTTTTAGTACTTTGTATCAAGCGTGAACATGGAGAAAAGACATGCTATTGATCAACCTTTTAGGCATGAGTAGCAGCAGCCTTGACTTCACAAACCAGCAAGTTGGAATACCTGGAGAAGACTTGGGACCACCTGCAGGAAATCGTCCAGACTGGTGTGAATTCAAGGTGTGTTGGCCCATGCCTGACAAACATGAGAACGTGTGTTGCAAGAGGGTAACCTGTGTTACTGCATATACAGCATTTCGAAACATATGTTTAGACAGATATATCCTCGTTTCATGCATCCACGAGTTAAAAAGGCATATTTTAACCTTCACAAGGAATCCAGTTATGAGTTAGAAACAAGGATTAGGATACATATTTATACCTGTCTTTATTATTCACATAACATTATTACACACGATGTCAGTTACAAAATACAAAGATTTCCAACATACATAAAATTAATAAAAGATTGAGCAGTCCTCAACATGCTTGCATATAAAGAGTCATATTTACATTGTAAGTACTGAGTTGCACTTAGATTATTTACAATGTCAGTGGCCTGTTTTGGTATCCTCATCCGATCCATTCACTGATCTAAGATCTTGAAGAAATACCCCACCTACAGAAATATGAGCATATGTATTAAGAAACAGGTTGCAAACAAGTGTATTCGATGCAATGAACTACTAAGTCAGTACAGGAGGGTGGAGGGTAATCGATCCCTAGAAATTTGGGTGTACTGCCAGGGACCCCAAAAACCTGACCCTCTTTCAGACCCACATTTGAGATTTCGATAGTCATTTTTCACACCTGACCACAAAAAATTGGGACCATTTGGGAAGTGGGTTAGGGCAACTAGTGAACAGGGGTGATAATTTGAGCAAATAGCATAAAACCCACTCTGCGAGCAGGGTTTACTCCAGAGAAAAGAAACAATCTCAAGCCCAGGCTGAATAGGCTTCATGCATGATATTGAAATTACCACCAACCCTCACTTTGGCACAACATTTGCTCTCACCACAAATGTGAGGCTTGGTGGTGATGACAAAAGCACGTGACATCACGTGACGCCTACTGGTTGAGTGGCCTCGACATTGTACTCATAATTTATGCATGCACTGTACAAAACAATTTGACAATAGACCTATTGCATAAATGGTATCCAATTGTAATAACCATTGTTTAGTAATCTTTAGCCTCACATTCATGTGAACACGCTTTTGTGTCGCAACGTGAATACGAGGCTAAAGTCTCCAGGACAATACCTCATTAATTGGACGCCATTTATGCAAAGGGTCTCTGGTATAAAACCATTTGGCATGCACAGAAGTTGGGGCTACGACTGCACAATGCTCGAGCATACTCATGCAATATAAAAGAAGGCTATATGCTTGCAGGATGGGGGAAAACCTTTAGCTTTCTTTAGAACTACCAGAATGTTTCTTAACAAAGATAACATGGCATCAATCTATTGATACCATAGATGACACTAATAAATGGCAGTTAGTTTGATGTGACTCACCTCCAACACTCCATCTTCTGGTAAATCTGTACAATGAACTGCATTCATTATTTTATCCTTCCTAAACTTTGTCTTGAGAGACCTCGGTCTCAAGTGGCGTGCTATTTCCTGCAATAAAAGCAAACCATTGGTAGGCATTTGTCTGAGTAAAATGCTTGATAGTCTGTTAGCCTTAAATGGCTCCTCCAGAACTGCACAAAAATTATCTTTCTTAAAACGTTAACCGCTGGCCCTTCGTTTGTGTTCATAATTCCCCTTCCCCCCCCCCCCCCCCCCCCCAAAAAAAGAGGCTGCCTTATTGAAGTCCTAATAACACAGATACTAAATTAATATAAGCTTCTTAATCACTAGAGGTACGCATCCAGCGGTAATTCCTGAATGCAAAACTGGACTATTAAGTTTATTCATGGTTCATACAGACTTTGAACTTTTTCTTCAAAGCCTTTTCAAAAACTTTTTCAAGGACAAATCCACACTTTTCAAGGAATAGTCTTGTTTTCCACGAGATCACACATTAACGACCTCAAAATTCTACGCAATTTATCCCCGATGTTAGACCCGTTCTTGTTTGCACGGCATATCATTCAGTGCTGCTCTTATGTTAGACGCGTTCTTGTTTGCACGGCACATTCAGTGCTACTCTTATGTTAGACCCGTTCTTGTTTGCACGGCACATTCAGTGCTGCTCTTATGTTAGACCCGTTTTTGTTTGCACGGCACATCATTCAGTGCTGCTCTTATGTTAGACCCGTTCTTGTTTGCACGGCACATCATTCAGTGCTGCTCTTATGTTAGACCCGTTCTTGTTTGCACGGCACATTCAGTGCTGCTCTTATGTTAGACCCGTTCTTGTTTGCACGGCATATCATTCAGTGCTGCTCTTATGTTAGACCCGTTCTTGTTTGCACGGCATATCATTCAGTACTGCTCTTATGTTAGACCCGTTCTTGTTTGCACGGCACATTCAGTGCTGCTCTTATGTTAGACCCGTTCTTGTTTGCACGGCACATTCAGTGCTGCTCTTATGTTAGACCCGTTTTTGTTTGCACGGCACATCATTCAGTGCTGCTCTTATGTTAGACCCGTTCTTGTTTGCACGGCACATCATTCAGTGCTGCTCTTATGTTAGACCCGTTCTTGTTTGCACGGCATATCATTCAGTGCTGCTCTTACGATATTTTGGAGGCCAAATGAGGCTGTTTCATTTTCTTCTCAAACATCCAAAGAGATTTCAACAAAATTCAAGGAGTTTTGGTAAAATGCAAGCACTTTTCACGGCATTATTTCAAGCACTTTTCAAGGCCGTGTACTTAACGATGTAGTGCCCCATATACAAGACAAGAGTAGGACAAGAATGGAACATTTAAGATTGAAATATCATAACCATCTGAAAAGTCATAATGATTATGTCGGTAATCAGTGACAGGTGGTTAAAATACCAAATAATTTATTAATAATAATTGTGTCTGTTCAACAACTTTTGATTTGTTGATGGAAGTTATGTTGTTTCAACAGGAAAACTGATTAAAAATCAATACAATAAATATAAATTACCCAATAGTAGGGTTACTTGGAACTCAAAGGTGGGAGGGTGGCGCTAATCACGGGCGTACAGGGTAAGCACGAAAACATTAATATAACAGCTAACCCCACTGAAATGTTTAAAAAACCCTTTAACCATCTTGAACAAAAGAGCTGCATGGGGTGGGTGGCACAGTGGTTAAATGCTTCGCCTCTCACCTCTGTGGCCCAAGTTCGATTCCCGGACGCGGCACCAAATGTGAGTTGAGTATGTTGGTAACTCGCCCTTGCTCCGAGGGTTTTTCTCCGGGTTCTACATGTAGATCTCGGTTTTCCTTCCTCCGCAAAAACCAACACGCTAAATACCAATTCGATCTGAGGATTAGCTGGGTCCTGACTTTGATCAGCCTCTATGGTTGTTTCAGGTCCAGTAAGAAATTCAGTGTAAGATCACACTGGTAAATGAAGAGTTCTCACTAAGTTTAATTTGGGCTAGAGTTCACAGGTCAACAATTAAGTTTTTCCCTATTCCCCAAGGTATGCCCATGATTTAGTGCTAACCAAAATTGGATGGGTGAGTCCAAAACTTGTGTATCAGTCAATTCCAAACCCGTGCACCCCCCCCCCCCCCCCCGGGCCACCCTCGGGATCATAGGCTTGCTCCCGAGGGTGGGGAATTTGACGAGTATCTATGACCTCAGGGGCGGGCATTTGACAAACAGTGGGGGTAGGGGGTGGGGCATTTGATCAGTGTTTAAAAATATATCCTGTCTGACTACAAGCGTCGAAATGGCGAACGTACGTGTCTTCGAGGACTTCCCGGATAAGGATTGCGCATTTGTAGAGGCTTGAAAGAGTGAACCTGCCAAATTTGAAGGCGACTTTCAGAGGTAAATTGTTTATGTTTAAACCTATAAACTATGTTGTTTTGCTTTGCTTCGTGAACTTTGACCGACTGCGTGATATCAAGTGCGTGAGAAGAGTTGTGATAAGTTGAATTTGCTGCGACCATCGACAGCGCGAGTTAAAAACAATTATTTATATCGGTAAGACGGGCCGATTGGTGCCTGTTACATACATGTACTTTATATACCAACAACATAAGCTAACATATTCAATTTCAAACGTACCATTACGTTTATTATTAAGTATATACGATCGAGCCGGTAGAAATGATTGTTCTCATCCCTGACCGGTTGAAGGTGGTTTTCACCGTCGGTGTTTCCTGTGAATTGCTTGAGTCAGAGATTGTCAATAAAGTAATGATTTCATTTATTTCTCAATAGTCTTTGCCTTCCGAGCCGATCCCCGATGGTGGGGCATTTGAACAGCCTGGATGAAAAACTGGTGGGGCATTTGAACAGTTTTTCTGCCTTGGTAGTGGAGCATTTGATCGAATTGTTTTTCAAAATGTTCAAATGCCCGGGGGTGGCCCAGGGGGGCATGCACGGGTTTGGAATTGACTGATACATTACTGGGTCTGCTGGCCCAACAAATTCTCTGAAGGCTTTGGGTGCATCCAGCCCTCTTATCTCCAGAGCAAGACAAGGACCACTACACACCTCCCGACAACCATGCTCTGGAGAGGAAGAAAAAATACGTACATTAAAATGACAAGATTTTCAAATTGTCAGCTGGAGATATAAGTTGTTGAGCATGGTCAAATCAAGGGAGCATGGCAGACTTGCCTTAATTGTTTTTCTCTTCCAACAACGCGACTTTCCGCTGACAATAATTAATGTTACGCTCTCACGAATGACGTAGTGCCGAGCGAGCTCCGAAGGGGATAGAAAAGGCGGTGAGTGAAACCGTTAAAATTCTGTAGCTTGATGCTCGTAGCCGTTGCTAGGCACGGATACTGTAAACACAACACTAACTAGAAGGAAGGTGGGAGTACCTAAACCAAATAATTACATACGGATGAAGACGCTATTGCTAGCGGCACGGATTTGAACAAAGTACTGTGAACACAACACAAATTAGAAGGGAGGTGGGGGAATTACATACGAATGAAGAAGCTATTAAATTAAATTGAGGTGTGTGATTAATCAAAAGTCTGTTGTGAATTATTTCGTATCGAAAATCGTATGTTTAAGCCAAAATTTCCCGCTGGAAATTTAGTATACAATTTACCCTAGATGTTTCAGAGAGTTTCTATTTTCCCGCCTTTGTGTGCAAAGGCAGGTGAAAATGGCGGCCCTTCTTGTCCAACCAGCGCTGTATAAACTTAAAGCAACTTAAGGCTGCTAAAGTTGGCCTGAAAGCAGAACGTAGGGTATTTTTTCCTCAGGTTGCCTAAAAGGAGACTATTTACGAATATCAAGCGATTCAGGATAGCTACGTTTCGGGACCAGAAACTGCGAAGTTGTATTTCATTTTGAGGCAAATTAATGTACTAAGGTTGTGTTTAATTGCTACGCCAGTGTTTTCAAAATCACAGAACGACTGCCAATAATTGAAAACTTCTGAAGTGTTATAGAACCTATCATTAAAAATATCCGGTCAGCTGAATTCAAAGGATTTCCCCGTTTGTGGGTTGTTCCTCGTTTGATTGTAACTGTTAAGAACTGCCATAAGTGTTAACGGTTCTTCAAATACATTGAGAGAAAAACATTTTCCCAGCGATTTAGACTTTGAAATCAACAAGGCAGTCGGTCTGCGGTTTTCAAATATCAAACCTGTCTACAATCATTCTTGCTTCTGCCGAAATCGTTTCAGGGAAACTGCTACGAGCATCAGGAGAAGACACACACCGAGTTCTTGTTTCCAATTGGTTCATAGACGTCACGTGCACCACAGTTTCACTCCCCGCTTTTCCGCTTCGGGGCTCGCTCGAGTCTCGTGCGCGCCAACATTACTTATTGTCAGCGGAAAGTCGCATTGTAGAATTTCAAGATGGCGGCTAAAACTGGAAGAGATCGTGAGTGAAACAAAGCAAAAGGCAAGTCTGCCGTGCTCCCTTGGTGAAATCGTAATTAGAAATATTGAAGGAGGTTCTGGTGTGGTAAAAAGACGAAAATGGCTTAATTATTAAGTGACCGAATCTAGCTCTATGTTCTCCTTTAACGTTTATGCTGTTCAAAGGAGAATTTAAATATCTACTAACAGTTTCTAATATTGTTTGACCATCAACATATTCTTAGTGCCCTGCTTAACGTCCAATGTATGTTTAGGGGGGAGGGGGCATTAAGACCAAACAGTTCCAGGAACGAGATTGGAGCAAAATTGTGGACGTTAAGGGGGGAGGGGGGTCCAACCTTAATGTCCATTGGATGTTAATAGTCGGGGAGCTGAGGTCGAAAAATAGAGGTTTCGTTCAACCCAGACCACAGTAAAGGTTTGACACCGGATTATAGTAGAATAGAACCTACTGAACAATGCTAGGTACTTCGTAGAGTTGAATTGTGGTATCAGTTTCGAGTTAAGGCCATGTTTTGTTACGTAATTTACGCTTTAGCATGGAAACGAGGCTAATCAAATAATCCGCTTTAACCTGGCTAATTCTTTGTAAAAATAGGCAAAAACACAGAGAAAGGTAACTTGTCAATATTATGATTGATTATCGCTATTGATAAACATCAAAAGGTGTCACGTGACTTGTCACGTGATTTGCTGGAAGCCAGAAACTGGTAGAAATCGAAAAAAAGCGATACATGAAAGATTCTGTCACAGAACAGCACAATGAAACGGCTTATACTTTGAATTTTGGAATAACATTGATTTCTACATATTGCTACGTATTAATTAGGTATCTTAAAACTCTCAAACACTTATATTACGTTTTTATAGGCAAATGCACGTCAGCATGAAAACGAGGCTATGTTCAATCGGCTATAAATTGCGTTGGCTATCTGTATGAAACTAAAATCATACTGAGAAAGTGACTACATGTTGTAATTATAATGATAGTGTGTCAGCGAACTTTAA
Source organism: Actinernus sp. WN-2022 (assembly GCA_030867875.1). Classification (NCBI taxonomy): domain Eukaryota; kingdom Metazoa; phylum Cnidaria; class Anthozoa; order Actiniaria; family Actinernidae; genus Actinernus; species Actinernus sp. WN-2022. Next base: position 111,051 of record JAOWCC010001629.1, read on the forward strand.
GGGAGTCACGTGACCAGGGATATGGCAAAACACGTGATCAAATCAGACATGATTTATGAATAGAAAGATGCTAAAATAAAGATAAAAATCGGAAGCGCAAGGGTATTTATTTATATTTATTGCTTATTCTAGTGGAATATGACTTTCTGAATGTGGTATGCAGTCCCCGCGTAATTCCAGGACGTATCATAAAATACATGCTAAACGCCACCGAATTCCCTTATTACTTATAATCGGATGCTTGTCTGTGAGTTCTGGTATATTGAATGTTTTTAATCTCACTGAAAACTGTTCAATCCGAGTCAGATTCATCAGAATCACTAGAGTATTGCAGTAATGTTCCGTTAGGATTTTTGCACGTCTCATCAGCCATACAAAAACAAGCCTCTGTACAAGATAGTTCAATATTGTTACAGGAACAGTTACTTCTGCATTCTGACTTCTTACATTGGCATGTAGTCAACTCCAAAATGTTTCTTGGTGCCGGATCCTTTGTCATGAGAATTGGTTGTAAGCAGTTGTCTTCTACTGCCCATCCGTGGCAATCCGGAGATGGTAACTCTTGCATGGCGACAAGGGAACTCCTCCAAACAAAGGCTTGGTAATTTGCCCGTTTCAAATGTAGATTCAGGCTGTCTGAAGTTGGGGAAGCATCTCACTTTTCTGCTTCTTCTGGCAGAACATCAGGTATCTTAACTCATCAACTGTAGTCGTACTCCTCTTTGGTGACGGATACAAATTGCAGATGAAGGCAGCGCACTTTGTTGCGATTTCTTGATCCAGAGCATGACGTTCTCCTAAGAGGGCAAGGCTTTCCTGGTGCACTTGGCTATGACTGAGAATGTCCCATGCCTTCTTCTTCCCGATCCCGGCAATAGCACTGTTGGAGTCGCAACCTGTGAGGGCATTGAAGGCTGGAAGAGCTTTGCACATCTTTTCACCTAAGGTTCGGGATACGTCATGGACTGGAATGTATCGAAGTCGATCTTTGACACCGGTACGAAACCACAATTCCCCACAGCCCAGGTCTCTATAATGGGTAGCACATAACATGCACAACACGGTGGGCACAAACGACCATAAAAACGGCATCAGTTCTATATTTTAAACAGTTTTCAATGCAGACGATTGAATTTTGGTAGAAGGATGTAGAATCGCAAAAGGAATATAACCTGATTTTTTAAGCTATGTTACTACCATCGTGACGTCACAATGACGTCATTTATCCATTTGTAATACGTTTCTTGCAACTGTTCATTATCTCTAAAAACGAAATGTCGTATATTGTTAAAATCTACTCGTGATGAGAATGAAGGAATCGAAAACCCGATGTCGATTGGTTAAGGAAATCAAAAGTTATGAAAGTTTGAATTTTGTCCTTTTTCCCGCCAAAATTTGGCGGGAAATAAACACCACAAATGCATTTATAAAAACATCGCTTCATTCAATTTTTAGAGTTGTAAATATTGTTGCATGACATTTTGTCCAATCATAAAACACCTTGGTGGCTAAAATCGTATGTTTTTTGAATTTTGATTTTTTGTCCATAACCGACTTAAAATTGAAGTCATATTTTCGGCAACGTCATTATGACGTCATACTTTTTTATACATGCCCTTAGAAAAAAATCCTTTGAGTGATTTTCGAGTTTTAGTGATGAAATGCGCTAGTCTGGCACTCAAAACCCACATTTTCTTTTCTTGATTTTTTAACAATAGGCAGCCTTATTTAGGTATGACACCTGACGTCACTAAATATGACGTCATAGCAACAGTCATTCCTCTATAACTTTTGCTATAATAGTCGTAGAACGTTCAAATTTGCGCCAAAGGAATGTGTGTCATGAAGGCCCTTTGATGGTGTAGTCTGTTTGTAACATCTGTTAAAGGGAGAATTTTACCAAAAAAGGAGGCATCACTTATGACGTCACAACAACGTCATCATACTAACATAAAACACCTAAAATATGTAGTTTCATTTTGTTAACAAGTCACCAACATTTCTTCAAATTGAGACTATAAGTAAAGAAATGGTTTTAATTTGAATTATTTGTCCACGCACACTGCATGATGCCGATTTTGACGTACTTTATGCCCGACGTGCAAAGATATCAGTATCAGGTGACTGGATGACAACTCTCATTCCAACGTGTGCAGCATGTTTGGCGTGTAACAGTAATCTTGTGTCCGCTATTTCAGTGGTGTGGGAGTTTCCCAATGACCTTTTGTGATGGACACTGCTATTTCTCCATCCTTGAAACCCCCTACAATCACGAGTTTCTTGTCGTGTGGTATCTTCTCTTGACCCAACTTGAACAACGACTCTGTCAAAAAGTGACATAGATTACTTCGTTCTGTGGGTTTGCTATATACTTCCCCCATTGCTTCGGAACTGGTGTAGATGGACCGCTGATCTTGACCTCTAGAGCACTTGTTACTCCCCGTCTTATGCGCTCTCCAGCTTTGATTGACCTATCCCAGTATTGATCGAAGACAATGTCTACTTGATTGAAGTTATTATGATGTAGTGGAGCTGTGATGATGGAGTAGTATTTAGCTACCAGTTCACCAAAGTTGTTTGCACCACCAGACCTTGTCATCTGTAACAAAGCCACACCATCGATTATGTAGACTGAAGAAGTTTCCGGAGGTAGCGCTGGGAGCGTTGGAAGGACACAGACATTTCTCTCCATGATCGAGAAGAGGATGCTCTTGTTCGTCTTTCTTAGGCTACCATCTGGATGTACAAGTGCAAATGGTACTGAGGATAGCTCATAGCTTAAAACTTCCTTGAGATCGATTTGTCTAACATTAGCAGCGATTAGAAGCCGTCCAAACAAGTCTATCGGCACCGTCTGTGACATATTTCTCATCTGCCGCTTTAACGTGAACATTCTTTGTTAGCGTGTTAAATGTCTTGATCTTGAGATTTTGTGCGGGATGCCAGAAACTGACTTCGTTAGTATCGAGTCGCTTGTGGACCGATGTCTTCATCTGTTCCCGGCTATTCTCCGTGCAGTTGATTTTCTGCTACTTCAGTAGGCAGAACCACGCCTGTAGCAAAGTTGACAAGGGATTCTGTGTCTTGTGCAAAAGGGTCTGTCATCAGGCCAGATGTAAAACATGTGACAAGTTTCTGTATATCATCTTCATCCCGTTGTACCCTTTTTGGTGCCGCTTCTTTGTGCGTTCCTAATCTATCACACTCCCGAATGGTGTACGTAAATTTCCTTGAGTGCTGTTGTAACTGACGCACGCTCATGACTTGTAAGGAACCACCTCTCAAGTGCGGCTGGGCTCTGTGTGATGCCGATGATTCTACCCTTTGATTTGGAATCGGCGTTGATGGCCGGGGCTGTTCAAGAGCCATGTCAAGTCCAAACTTGAGAAAATGGCTGGTTGGAACGGCTTACGGCATGGTTTCCGTTAACAAATTGCTGATGAACTTGTGGATGTTTAGCTTCCTGCTCTTTCTGTAAATGTCACTTAGAATCTGTCGATCATTCTTTCGCGGAATGCCCAATGGCAGTCAATTTATATTTCGAATTCAAAGTTTTTCTTGCGCGTTTAAGCGTCGCTCTTCCCGACCTGTCCACCCCTAATATTATACTAGGAGTTGATCAAAAGGGAGTAACCAACTTGCTACTCATTTTCAAATTGACCGTATATAAAGCGAGGGACGAGGACCAAGGCCTCCATTTTAGGCGTCTTTTAGCCAATGTTAAGGAGTACGAAATGATTGAGCGCAGATGCGCAATTAACGCGAATACCCTAAAGTTCCATCTGGCAAAGTGGGGACAATTAGCTAACAATATTTAGATCTTCTATTTATTTTTTATTTTTTTATCCGGAATAACGCCCAGTACCAGCCAAAAAAATATGTTTATTTTATTTATTTTTTGTTTGTTTTGTGTTTGTGTGTGTTTGTGAGTGTCGCTGATCGCAGTTCCGAAAATTGTATAACTGTTCACTTTATTGTAAACTCAGCATTGTTTATGTATTGTTTTGAATGTATATGCTAGGATTGTGAGGTGAAAAACTTTAATAAACAGCATTGAAAAAAAAAGCTTCCAGCTGATTCAGGTCTGCGAGATAGACTGGCAACCAACGGGAGTAGTTTGGTCTATCAATTGCTTAGAAAGATTACGAAGAAGTTTGTACTGACAGTAAGTAAAATGAATAGATAAGGGTTCTTAGAGCAGTTTAATTGTCCATATAATAAAAAGAAAATTACACGGTGGTTTGAAGGATAAATTTAATATCTTCCCACCACCGTGTAATATCCTCTATTTAATATATAATTATCAATGAAATACCAGTTTCAATCTCCAACTAAAAAGGCTTGGAGATACGAATTTTATCCTCTCGTGTTGATGAAATATCTTACTCGTTCGCTGCGCTCACTCGTTAAGATATTTCATCAACACGAGAGGATAAAATCTGTATCTCCGCACGGCCATGTAATATCCTCTATATATATACTGTAGTACAACATATCTATAATAAAGCTCGCTGTATTAATAAGAAATCACTGAAAAGCGAACTTATTGAATATGAATTTGCCATACTTACAGACGACGTAGAGAAGTGACCATGGAGGCCGCCATGTTGGATATCTAGAGCCTCGATCTGGATCAACCCAATAACGAGGCTGGCGAATCAATCATATTAGGTTTTCTTTTGATGCAAGCAAATAGACATCTCTGGTCACGTGACTCCCTTAAAGTTCGCTGACACACTTTATCGTTATAATTACAACAGGTACTCACTTTCTCAGTATTATTTTAGTTTCATACACATAGCCAACGCAATTTATAGCCGATTGAATATAGCCTCGTTTTCATGCTGACGTGCATTTGCCTATAAAAACGTAATATAAAAGTTTGAGAGTTTCAATATACCTAATTAATACGTAGCAATATGTAGAAATCAATGTTATTCCAAAATTCAAAGTATAAGCCGTTACATTGGGAGGTTCTGTGACAGAATCTTTCATGTATCGCTTTTTTCCGATTTCTACCAGTTTCTGGCTTCCAGCAAATCACGTGACAAGTCACGTGACACCTTTTGATGTTTATCAATAGCGATAATCAATCATAATATTGACAAGTTACCTTTGTCGGTGTTTTGCCTATTTTTACAAAGAATTAGCCAGGTTAAAGCGGATTATTTGATTAGCCTCGTTTCCATGCTAAAACGTAGATTACGTAACAAAACATGGCCTTAACTCGAAACTGATACCACAATTCAACTCTACGAAGTACCTAGCATTGTTCAGTAGGTTCTATTCTACCATAATCTGGTGTCAAACCTTTACTGTGGTCTGGGTTGAACGAAACCTCTATTTTTCGACCTCAGCTCCCCGACTATAAGCGGGGCACTAAGAATTTGTCTATGGTCCCTAAGAGTGTTCTAATATGGCTGGCCATGTTACACAAATTAGTCTCCACAATTCTTCTATGCAAACATCATGTAATTATATGTCAATTTGGAGAGAAACTTTGAAATTGAATCTAACATTTATTTTCCTTGTACAATGCTCAATGTTGCAATAGTAGCTGCAATACACCAACACAGAATAAAGCTACGGTATGTGAGCCAGGAAAAAAACAATAGGCTGTACATCTTATGAACATACATTGTACTCACTGACCACTCCCTTATACACTTCGTGAAACTCTTCTGCATTAGCTCTCTCCAAATGGAACTGTTAACAAGAATGTAAAGCAATAGGCTGTACATCTTATGAACATACATTGTACTCCCTGACCACTCCCTTATACACTTCGTGAAACTCTTCTGCATTAGCTCTCTCCAAATGGAACTGTTGACAAGAATGTAAAACAATAGGCTGTACATCTTATGAACATACATTGTACTCACTGACCACTCCCTTATACACTTCGTGAAACTCTTCTGCATTAATTTGCTCTCTCCAAATGGAATTGTTAACAAGAATGTAAAACACGTCAGGCTCTCAGAGGTTTCATTAGAAGTCAGTTACTGCCCAGTGAGCTCTGGTGGTTTTAACTCGGGCTGTGTGCAAAAAGGGCCTAAGTGACTCTTCGTCACATTCTAAATTCTCACTTAGAAACAAAGAAATTGAAGGAGAATTAGAATGTGATCAGGAGACACTTACTTATGTTACTGGTGATAGGCTATTAAAGTGCATATATGCCCAGGTCTCATTTATTATACAAAAGCGTGTTGGCAGTGTAAGCGATTTGCATAATAATGTCACGAATATCTTCATTACGTCATTTCCGCTACGAGCTTAGCGCTGTAAGACACGTGCTTCGGTAACGAGAGAATAATAAGTAAACGGACTAGAGACAGTAACACATGTATGACCTTGGAGGAGTTTCTGTGTATTCAAGGCTGTTTAGTGGAGAAAGAGGTACATCATTGAACTCCCTTTGATTGTATTGTTGTACCGTAGTGATCGTATTGTTATTAGTTACTTTATTCGCTAGTATCGTCCGTGTTATGTGGGTTCAGTTCAGGATTGTTTTGCCCACGCTTAGCCAGTACAATGCTGATACATATTAGCTCTATTGATATTGTGTGTAATACCATGCTTAGCTATTTGCGATTATTTGTATTTCAGTTTTTTACGTGGTTTTAATGGGCCAGGAATAAATCGACCATTTGTATGAACATTGACTGGTTTGTTGGGACTTCAGTATCGAAATAACACTGCTACGGCCGACCCAGGGATGGATGACCTTGAACGACCTTCTCCAGTCGTAACAGCAGGAGTTCAAGGCGTACTTGGTGTCTTGCTGGTCGACAAGGATTATGGGAAGATAATGGCGTCAGTGGCGCGTGTGGAGAAGATCCTCAGCCGCGCTGACAGGCATGCACTGCCCCAGCCTCCCTCCTCGCCTCCCCAGTCGCGACCATCTGCCAACAATTACCACTGCTACTACTGCGGTAGACCTGGTCATTTTGCCTCGAGATGCTCTCTGAAGAGGACCAGACAAGCCCCCGACCGTACCGGCCCACGTCCACTTTGAACACTGGACTCTGGCTATTGATCATCGATTTGCCGGCATAGTTTGATTCGCGTAGGCGGTCCCTTCGCCACAACCTTGCCCGCCATTAAAGTTCTCTTGGTGATCAATATAGTGGTGTTTCGTGTCTTATTTACGCCTACCCTACCGCTTGTTTTATCTTCTTACCTCACGCCTTACTATTGGGTATCGGGCAATAATGTTTTAATGGCAGTTTTGAAAGGTTACCTAAATCAGCCTTCTCGGATTACCTGGGCTCAAAGCTGCCATCCCCTGGGATTATATATTTCCTTCTGTTTGTTATGATTTATTTTTATTTTTTGTTCTTTCCCGCCGTTCGCTTTCAGACTCCCACTAAAAAGAGAAAGGTCGCACTACCATTCCCGGCCTGGGAACCCACATTTTCCTTCGACCTGCGGGACGTCCTGGTTCCTGTTTCATGATGGTTGCCTTCGACAATTACACCTTGTCCGCGTCCCAGTGGATCGCAGCTGCTAATGCGCACTTAATTCCAGAGCGCCTCGACTCTATTGCCAGCGGCCATTAACTCGTTGACGTATCCATCCTCGCATTTAGAGACACTCGCACGCTCCGTGTCGGTGAACTGCACAGCCACAGTGAGATTGCAGCGCAGCCACTTAGCGCGCATGTGCGGGAGGTATGTATTATTGTATTTATTATAGAAACAAGACTTGCACCTGGGCCCGGTTGTTCGAAGCAAGGGTAAGCGCGTGACGTGGCAATCGCTGATTGGCTGAGTAGCGATGTCCACACACTTAAGATTATCGTATTTTACGTCTGTCCAGATATGATATTTCTCAGTGCTGGAAATCCTCGTAAAATACTGTAGTTTATGTAAGGGTTAGATAATGGCACGACAGTTCTATGTGATTTAGAATGCCGAGCATTTAGATAGAAAACCACGAGCGCGCTAGTGCGAGTGGTTTTCTATCTAAAATGCGAGGCACTCTAAATCACATAGAACTCGAGTGTTCATTATCTAACCGTCTTGGAATTTGGTCACATCCACGAGACATTTTTTTCTTATTGGCTATATGATTTCCCTTTATCCAACTATTTCTAAAAACTATTTCCTAAATTAAGAGTAATTTTGGTACCCGCATACATATAATTACTAAACATACTTTATTGAGTGTTCCTCGAGGCGCTTCTCGCCACACATTACAATATTAGAAATATATCAAATGGTTAATACCAATTCTAATATAATTTAAAGTCTAATTTAACGTACATTGTAATCTAAAAAATATAATTGTAATAAGAAACGGCGGTGAAGCTGATCCCTAGATTTCATGAGCTCTTTGATTTCAGGTGAGACGTATTAAAGGACAAGGATGACTGCGGATCTTTAAAGTCCTAACAGGGGCATGAGCTTCAATTAAGTGTATACTGAAGAACATCATTGAAGGTCGCTAATTTGGCATTCACTACCTCAACCGAAAAGACGGTCCGGGTTAGCAGCAAGGTCAGCGGTAAATAGCGAGGGCTCATGGGTGGCGCAGTGTGTTAGCGCTCGTCTCTCACCGCTGTGGTCTGAGTTCGAGTCGGTGCCATATGTGGGTGAGATTGTTTGTTATGTTGTTGTTGCCACGAGGGTTTTCTCCAGGTTCTCCGGTTTCCTCCCAATCAATATTGTGAGTTTGAGAGTAGTATGTATAAATATAGATGAATGTAGTGGGGAGTGTATAGTATAATTATATTATAATATTTTATATATAATTATATATAATATTATAATATAGTATAATTTTGAACGGTTATTTAAGCCATAGATTTGAACATTACCGTGAAGAAGTAGCCGTGACTCTTATCGATATATTGACTTCTAGAAGACCGAGAAGCTTGAATAATAGCTCAGGTACAACTTTAGAGTACCCGGCCACTAAAACTTGGGAGTCGTAGCTTCTGGCTACTGGATATATACATACCTGCCATTGTGTGGTGTAGAGATGGCTACATGGCTACTTGGCTTGTAAAACACAAGCATGCCAGGTTACTGTGTTCCTCGCTCAATCCAAGTGTGAGTATGCCAAAATTACACAATGGTCTAGGTACACAAGCGCGGACACAAGAGACTAGCTGAAGGTATATTGTAACGGTTTAGATTATTATTCAAGAATCCGGCAGTTTTACAGCAAGGTTCTCCGCCATGTGAGTCTTTATCATCTGTGCAGCGCCTTTAAAAATGTCATCCTCTAAACTTCAAAGGCTTGGAAGACAACATTAGAGTACATGGATGGAGTTGCATCAAAGACTCATTTCCATGCCTTTCGATATTCGGACTGAGTTATTTTGCCCTGCTCTTAGGGAATTCGTAAAGAAAGCGGCGGTGCATCAACGAGTTCCAAAGGTGACTTTTCTGTTTGTTTGCTACATCAGTCATCACAGCGTTCGTGGTTGGAAACTGAATAGGTATTTTAAAATCAGAATTTATTCAATATTTAGAAATGGGTCACTTCAAATACTTTCCAAAGTTATTGCTAGCAAGAACCATGATGTATGATGCATTGATCATTTACAAAAGACAGATCACATATAAAACTGTTCCAAGACTGTTTCAAATTCTCCATTATAGTGCAGGTGTATGTAGTGTCGTCCTATGAATGACTTTTGGTCGAAAATGGTTAGGCTTTTTATTTTATTTCAGGGTTAGGTTTTAGAAGTTTTGTATGAAAATTTGAGAAAATGAATTATTAACTCTTTCCCCTCCTGCACCGCCCGTAACCGCCCAATATGAAGCATGTACCTGGAGAAAATTATTGCATCAAACCTAGACATGCTGGAAATACGATGTTGTGACATTATTTCAAGGGATGAATGACTTCAAAGTCAGAGCTATAACAGGGATCGCTTGCCTCTCCCACTTTGGAGAAAAACGCATTTGTTTTGGAGATCGTTGTTCGTTTCTTTGATTTTCGCGAATTTTGAGGAGCTGAAAATCGGCTCAAAAAACCTTCCCATTCGCACTTGAAATCAAAAGCAAATACAAAATCACCACTCAGTCGTTACAGTACCTTGTTTAATCTTTCCAACCAGCAGGTTTGTTTGCACAAAACGCACCAAACGACTGTGAACCACGCCGATGTTTGCACTGCATTTCACTCGACGACATTTACCTGCTCCCACCTCCAATTGCATGCTGGGTAATCAACAAAAAATCACAAGGGTCCCCCCCTCTGGAACTCCTGTAGGTAGTCTTTTATCCCTACAACCAATAGCGGTGATTTGGACTCAAGCCGTTGCTTTAAATTGACAAAAACACATCCTAATAGGTTGAGCAGGGGTAAAAGACTGCTAACTGCAGGATTTCAAGGATTTCATTGAAGAATTTTTTCCTGTGTCTGAAAGCACAAACACAACTGAAAAACCCTCTGAAATCCCCTCACAAAGCCTACTAGAAGCAAACCAAGTACTTTTCAGCCATCCTCAGACTTAATGATATCCTCAAGCTCTCTGACAGTGACATTTTTCTCCAAAATTAGAGCACATTTCATTGGAAACCCTACAGAAGAAAGCATACTTACCGCCGACGAGTGCGTAGAGTTCTGCCGAATGGCATCATGGGGAAAGTTTGAGCCCTTGGTTTAAAAAGTCAGCAGTATTTAACTACCCCGGGCAAGCCAAACTGGAACTGAGGGGGGAGGGTTGAGTTACCATGTCCAGTAGGGAAAGGGTTAATGATCCAAGTTGCGGGGTATTCTATAATTATTTCCACGTAGCCATGTAGTCAAGCACGTAGCCATGTAGCCACGTAGTCACGTACTCAGCACGTAGCCAAGTACTCAACCACACTATACAATTGTAGGAGTAACTGCTGAATAACGAACCTCACAACCAAAGATACCACTGATACCCCTGACACGTCTGATAAACGTGACACCCCTGACACGTCTGATAAACGTGAAACATAAACGAGACACGTTTGATAGATACACGTGATACACCTAACACGTCTGATACACCTGATACGTCTGATATGCGTGATACACGATGTCTGATATATAAGATACATGTGATACGCTTGATACACATGATACGTCTGATATCCCTGATACGTCTGATACGCGGATACCTCTCATACACATGATACGTCTGATACCCCTGATACGTCTGATACGCGGGATACCTCTCATACACATGATACGTCTGATACCCTGATACGTCTGATACGCGGGATACGTCTGATACGCCTGATACAACAATAACAACCCTAACCGTCAGTAAAGAAGTTCCCAGGTAAACGTTGAGGTTTTAGGGCTAATTGGTGATTCAAGATCACAGGTAAACATGTTAGATTGTTTTTGTATTTATCATAATACATCAGCTTACCCAAAAACAATAACTACCCTAACCGTCAGTAAAGAAGACGAGCTCCTAAGGAGAGGAATCGTTCACTTAATTAATTCATGAAATAATGACAATATAAACTAACTAAAACCCTACCCTGAACCATAAAACACCCTAACCGGTCAGTAAACAAGATCTTACCCACCTAGAGCTAGGGTTCTCAAGAAAAACCTCTCAAGAAAATGGTGACGGAGGTAAAAAAAAAGAGATTTTCTGGAACTCGAATCCCGCTTTTCCTACTCGTAAGTCAAGCATTGCAACCACTACACTAAACAACCATCGTCACTAAAATGCTGTCAATTTTTAAATTTTAAAACCACTGCTAATCTATGAATTGTTCATGAATTAATTAAGTGAGCGATTCCTCTCCTTAGGAACTCTAGTAAAGAAGTTCTCAGGTAAACGTCGAGGTTTTAGGGCTAATTGGCGACTAGATTTCAAATTGAACCTGAAACAAATCCCGATATACAATTATACCGAGTGATACGCCTGATACGCGTATCTTGATACCGGTAACACACATCTGGGAGGGGGTATTCTGCAGTTGTGCCCAATTGTATGTATGTAGCCAGTAGTTACGACCCCCAAGTTTTAGTGGCCGGGTATTCTAAAGTTGTTCCCTGGTTTGAAAGTAGCCGCTTCAGAGATTTTTAACACTTGGTTGCCTTGCGTTGAGTTCAACAGAAGTAGTCACGACTCTTTTATCAATATCTTGGCTTCTAGAAGACCGAAAAGCTTGAATAATAGCTCATTCGAAAGGAGAAAGCCTGGAGAATGTGTTTTCATACTTAAATGTTTGTGATGCAGCGATTTGAACATTATTACCGAGATATATTCTTAGTTTAACTAAAGCATCCTGGTTTGATTGTAGCCGCTTCAGAGAATTTTAACACTTGGTTGACCTGCGTTGAGTTCAACAGAAGTAGCCGTGACTCTTCGTATTTACATTCATTTATGATGCGCTAGCGCTTTCCATGTTGTTTTTTGTTAGTATGGATGTTCACTTTTCAAACGCAGCTTTTAAGACCAAATCCCAATTCAAAATCCGGATACGCCTTTTTTCACAAGCCTAATGCAAACCTTCTGCACCCGGTTGTTCGAAACAAGGGCTTAAATCGAGGTTAAATCGCTAGCCCAAGGGTAAACACCATCCTAGGGTTAAATCGCTAGCTCAAGGGTAAACACTATCCTAGGGTTAAATCGCTAGCTCAAGGGTAAACACTATCCTAGGGTTAAATCGCTAGCCCAAGGGTAAACACTATCCTAGGTTAAACCGCTAGCCCAAGGGTAACACTATCCTTGGGTTAAATCGCTAGCCCAAGGGTAAACACTATCCTAGGGTGAAATCGCTAGCCCAAGGGTAAACACTATCCTAGGGTTAAATCGCTAGCCCAAGGGTAAACACTATCCTAGGGTTAAATCGCTAGCTCAAGGGTAAACACTATCCTAGGGTTAAATCGCTAGCTCAAGGGTAAACACTATCCTAGGGTTAAATCGCTTGCCCAAGGGTAAACACTATCCTAGGGTTAAATCGCTAGCTCAAGGGTAAACACTATCCTAGGGTTAAATCGCTAGCTCAAGGGTAAACACCATCCTAGGGTTAAATCGCTAGCCCAAGGGTAAACACCATCCTAGGGTTAAATCGCTAGCCCAAGGGTAAACACCATCCTAGGGTTAAATCGCTAGCCCAAGGGTAAACACCATCCTAGGGTTAAATCGCTAGCCCAAGGGTAAACACCATCCTAGGGTTAAATCGCTAGCTCAAGGGTAAACACTATCCTAGGGTTAAATCGCTAGCCCAAGGGTAAACACTATCCTAGCGTTCATGTGAATATTCTGCCATCGTAACGTTTGTTACTGCAAATAAAATTGAAATCGATTGAATATTAATTGAAATACAAAAATTCGATGCAGCACTGGTGAAGCTATAATTGCTCTCCCAGCTTAACCCCAACTTAACCAGAGTTAACCCCAACCCCTACTAAAACACTATAGATTTGTTGCTTTCCAATAAACGTTGGTGGAGGACTTGACATTGGACGGAGCTACAACATACCAAATGATCACGTGACCAAAGTGCACTGTTACCTAGCAACCATTGGTCAACTTTGAACAACATTTTATTCTGTTCAGCTTAATTTTTAGTAGATGTCAGGAGCCCATTACCAGGAGCGTTCATCTTCCCCATTGGGTCTGTTCCCAGCACAGGAGTATATGCGGCTATATTTAGAATTGCATTCGCGCGAAATAAACAAAGGCCATGTAGTCTTAGCCAATCAGATAGCTAATGTCACGTATCATTATTATTCATTATCATTCTTCTCACTTTCAACGCGGGAATTCGAATTGCTGGTTCTCACTCAATCCCCAGAGATTCAAATGACAAAGGGCATGGCGGCGATGTTGGTGCCCCAACAAAAGAAGCTAACGAGGAATCTATGTATCGGTATTTTGGTGTTTTGAAGGTCACGTGACCTTAAGGCTGATAAAACAAAGAAATCAAAATGGGGTGGCGGAAGTTATTGTTTTGTTTCAGATTTTCGGTTGGAAATGTTAAGCTTGTTATGGGAAATGAGACTGTGTCCGGAATGGTTGACTTTTTATCACTGAAGACGATATAAATGGCGAAAAATGGTTCCAAGAATAGGTCACGTGACCTATTTTCTATATTTTCGCCTTAACAGTCTATCAGGGTCAACCATTCCGAACTGATCTTTATAGTCAACCACAAGTGTAATCAGATAAACACAAAATCGTTACTTAAAATATACAATGCACCACCCGTTTTTAGTTTAATTTTCAACTTTTTGTGATCACGTGGTTGGTCACGTGATATACATTTTACCAAAATTTTATATTAGGACTACTAAAAACGCTGAGATTAGTTATAATGACTATTGTTCTAGGATTTGAGCAAATTTAAGTGACTCTATTCAACAAAATAGCTGTAGCCTCGTTTTCATGTTCAAACCATGCCTTAACATGCTTGAGTATGTAAATATTCTGCCATCGTAACGCGATTGAAATACAAAAATTCGATGCAGCACTGGTGAAACTATAAATTGCTCTCCCAGCTTAACCCCAACTTAACCAGAGTTAACCCCAACCCCTACTAAAACACTATAGATTTGTTGCTTTCCAATAAACGTTGGTGGAGACTTGACATTGGACGGAGCTACAACATACCAAATGATCACGTGACCAAAGTGCACTGTTACCTAGCAACCATTGGTCAACTTTGAACAACATTTTGTCCCAGGATAGGACGTTTTCTCGTATTTTCTTCGAATTCATCCCATTTCACACAAAGTGCAGTTCATCTTGTGTAGTCAGATCTAACCTGGTCCATGATAGGAATTTTTTTTATTTGTTATAGCAGGCTGAGTATTACAGCTTAAAGCTGGTGGGGGCCTGCTTTTACTCCTCACACACTCCCACTACATTAACTGTTTGGACACACTACACTCGACTCACGGTTGATTTTTACGGAGGGAGGAAAACCGGAGAACCCGGAGAAAAACCTCGAATGCAGATAAGGAATCAACAACAAACCTAACTCACATACGGTGCCCGAGCCGGGAATCGAACCCGGACCGCAGCGGTGAGAGGCGAGTGTTTAACCACTGCGTCAACCTGCATCCCAGATCTTGGTAGATGAAATCAAGTTTCACGAAAAGTGCTGTGTGCCTTGTGTAGTTTTCACTAATCTTGTCCTATGATATGATTCGTCTAATTCATCCTATTTCAAACAACTAATGTTGTTCATCTTGTGTAGTTTTTACCCAATCTTGTCCCAGGATAGGACGTTTTCTCGTATTTTCTTCGAATTCATCCCATTTCTCACAAAGTGCAGTTCATCTTGTGTAGTCAGATCTAACCTGGTCCATGATAGGAATTTTTATCGTTTTTTTGTCTAACTCATCCCATTTCACGCAAAGTGCTGTTCATCTAATCGCCAATCGGACGTTTTCTCGTAATTTCGTCTATTTCATCCCATTTGATTCAACGGCTCAAAGTGCAGTTCATCATGTGTAGTTTTATCTAACCCGGTCCCATGATAGGACTTTTTATCGGCGTTTTTCGTCTATCTCGTCCCATTTCACGCAAAGTGCTGTTCATCCTAATCACGCTTGTCCCATGATAGGACGTTTTCTCGTATTTTCGTCTAATTCATTCCATTTCACACAAAGTGCAGTTCATCTTGTGTAGTTTTATCTAACCTGGTCCATGATAGGAATTTCTATCGTTTTTTTATCTAACTCACTCCCATTTCACGCAAGTGCTGTTCATCTAATCGGACGTTTTCTTGTATTTTCGTTTCTGATTTCATCCCATTTTGATTCACTCAAAGTGCAGTTCACCTTGTGTAGTTTTATCTAAACCGGTCCCATGATAGGACATTTTATTGTTTTTTCGTCTATCTCGTCCCATTTCACGCAAAGTGCTGTTCATCCTAATCTTGTCCCATGATCGAACGTTTTCTCGTATTTTCGTTTAATTCATTCCATTTCACGCAAAGTCCTGTTCAACTGACCTAATATTGTCCCATGATAGGACGTTTTCTCGTATTTTCCTCGAATTCATCCCATTCATAAAAATTTTTTTGCCGTTCTTCGTGAACACTGGCTTTCTGGTTTATGGTACAATGTGACAGGTTTCGTGTAATGTTTTTGTTGAATTTGCACCTCAACGAAAAATCTTAAACGTTTCAAAATAATATTTTAATGAAGAATGATTAGAAAGCTTACTAAGAACTTTCAGCCGGATTTGGCATGAAACCTTGTCTTTTCTAGTTCATGGTACAAAGTGAAAGGTTTCCTGTATTATTTCACCACCACTGCTTTCGGGGTGAAAAATACCTGAAGAGCACACTATTTAGTATTTTATTTAAATCGATGAGAACCGTGCTATATATACCCAGTTTAAATAAGAAAAAATATTGTGTCTACGGAATTTGAATGAATCGACTCATGATACGAAAGATTCTTATAATTGTTTCCAACAATGATTTTCCAGTTAGGATTAACAGTTTTTTTTAAGTATCACCGGAAAACCTGTCCAACCTCGTGTGTGCCCTTATCTCAAAAGTGATCCTCTAAATCACCCCATTAGCGGGTTGGTAGACCTTGGTAGATCAAATCAAGTTTCACGAAAAGTGCTGTGTGCGCCTTGTGTAGTTTTCACTAATCTTGTCCTATGATATGATTTGCTCTCGTATTTTCGTCTAATTCATCCCATTTCATAAAAACTAATGTTGTTCATCGATAGGACGTTTTCTCGTATTTTCTTCGAATTCATCCCATTTCACGCAAAGTCTTGTTCAACTAACCTAATATTGTCCCATGATAGGACGTTTTCTCGTATTTTCCTCGAATTCATCCCATTCATCCCATTCTTCCGTGAACACTGTCTTTCTGGTTTATGGTACAATGTGACAGGTTTCGTGTAATGTTTAACCATTGTTGAATTTGCACCTCAACGAAAAATCTTAAACGTTTCAAAATAATATTTTTAATGAAGAATGATTACAAAGCTCACTAAGAACTTTCAGTGGGATTTGGCATGAAACCTTGTCTTTTCTTGTTCATGGTACAAAGTGACAGGTTTCCTGTATTATTTCACCACCATTGCTTTACGGGGTGAAGAAGAGCCCAATATTTAGAATCGATGAGAACCGTGCTAAGAACTGAGATAAGATGAGAACCGTATATAATAAGAAAAAAAACGGCTGTGTTTCAGTTTCCAGTTAGGATTAACAATGTTAAAGGTATCACCGGAAAACCTGTTCAACCACCCGGCTCAAAAGTACAATGAACCTCTAAATCACTGCTAAATCAGTGGTTGTGTACAATATCACTAGGTGAAATCAAGTTCACGAAAAGTGCTGTTTTATTAACCTCGTGTAGTTTCAGTCCTTAAACCTAGCTTGTCCCATGATATAATTTGTTCTCATATTTTCGTCGAATTCATCCCACTTCAGGAAAATGTAGTTTTACCTAAAAGCATTTTCACTGGAGTCAGACTGACTTTTCGTAATCGGACGGCGAACATAAAGTTAATTTCATATCTTAAGTCTATTGAAGCTACAAACCCTGGCAGAACTGAGTCGATCGGCTGTGGTCAACTGACCGTCAAAACCAATGTACTTAAGTCCATACTGGCTGACCGAAGTTTTTCTGTTCGCGATGCGATTAGAACTTTCAGCCTAAAGCTGAAGTCTGGTTTAGAACTGAGTCGGCTGTCTTACTAAATAACCGATACTGAATGTCGATTAGAACGCCGTATAATAACACTGACATCCAAAATCCTAAAGCCGAAGTCTATAGCTTCAGATGAGACACTGTTCAGAACTCATGAGTCGGCTGTGTCTCACTAAAATAACATAGTACGTACTGAATATCGTGCTGGATGTCGATTAGAACTCCGTATAATAACACATCCTAAATCCTAAAGCCGAAGTCTGTACACGCGAAAGGAACACTGTTCAGAACTGAGTCGGCTGTATCTCAATAACACATCTTAAATATGTCATGGTACACCATGACACAATACATGTCATGGTACACATGACATATATGATGTTCTGCAAATTCATAGATACCATGAAATTAGACATGTATAGGGTCACTTTCTTATATGCGCATCGAGCCTGAGCATCGGCTCTATTAAATGACTGAGTTCTTGAGAATTGGCCATAGAAATGTACACGAGGGTTGTTCTGAGCAGCTTTCTGTCATCAGTGGGAGAATGCTCATCGTTTTTTTTTCATGTTAAACTCGTGAGCCTCTGGAATCAGAAACCATCAGTGGGATAGTATTACTTCACATTTTTGGCAAGTTTCCCCTGAAAGAGATTAACCCTAATCTCAACAATTGCTCCTCAAATTAACCTATCCTTTCGGTGAAGACTAATAGGTGTATTTTAAAGTATTTCTTCTTCAGCGTATAGTAATTCTGGAAAACTATGGCAGTTTCGTAACAGCCTGCTGGGATTGCGTGCAGGTATAAATTGTTCTAGCTAGAAAATGTATTTTCGTTATGATCTTTATAATTATGACCAATAGGCAATAGGCGAATCCTTGTTTACGTTTTTACCTCATTAGCATACATCAAACTTCAAGCGACATAGATACAAACAAACAGAGTGCATAAATCGAAAGAGCTTGTCACACTTGATAATCACCGAAAATTTGAGAGTGATATGATAAATATATTTTGATCATCTCGAAGCGTAAATGTCCTTATCTTTGTTTTGTTGTTTATTGTTTTCAGATTGTCACATCTTTTTGTATTGAAAATGGAAATTAGTAACAAAGAAACAGCCAACAATAAAGCAAATCAATGAAACCGGTGTCATAGAGATTTCGCCCCCCCCCCCACCCCAGGGATCTCCCCCCCCCCCCCCCGGGGTGGCGAGATCCCGGGGGGGGGAGGGGGCGAGATCACTAGGGATTTCACCCCCCCCCCCCCCCCTTAGGGATCTCGCCCCCCCCCAGTGAAAACAGACTAAGCTGGGGATTCCCCCCCCCCCCCACCCTCCAATTCTCTCGTACTAAAAGCAAGCTCGTTCGACGTTTCTTTAGCTAGAAAAGGCTTTCGTGATTCAATTGATGTCATACTCGTACTCGTTCGCTGTATTTACTCGTTGGATATCGAGTCTTAGATACATTTCATAAACGTTTATCTTCGATCGTAATTCTTTTGGTGAAGACTTGATATTTTGAAATAAGAATTGGAAGCATTTCAACCGCTTTATCCGTGCATGTTGAAACAAACAACCAAATAGAAACAAGCAAACTGCTCATATAACAATTTTATTTAAACAATTAAAGTGATATATACACAGTTATTTAAATGTGGCAAGCTCTATTCTCGACGAAGCCTCTTCGATGATGTGGGTGCGCACGAACTACAGAGCCACTCAACGCTTGTATCAAATTGGTCACCAACACACTTCTGGTGAAACCAGTCACCACATAGATTGCACTCCACCATGTCGCTGAACGCTTCTGGTAACTTGCAATTGCAGTAATTCTCGATGGCGACGCTTTTGTGTGCTCTCTCAATCACTCTAGCCTTGCGGGACTTTAATGGTTTGGTTTTTAATACATGCAGGCACAAGCACGACTTAATCAAAAGCCAATTAACAGCTGTTAGCCAAAAATAGTGTAACAGAAGAACGACAACATTTGTGGCTTCCTCTACAGATTTGTTCTAATAAGTCGAATATCCCAAAATCGCTAGAAATGCCACTCTTTAGTATAGAAAGCAACTAATAACTGATGCCGCGTGGGTTTACAAATGAGTGACTTAAGGAAACATTGCGGAGTCACTAAAAAGCTCTGCGTAAAACTGAGGTAGATCTATTTTAAAATATGATTTGTTTGCTATTTAAACAGTTGAGTTAGTTGCTCTTTTAATTCTACAATTAGACTGTGAGCTTTGTGAAAAATAAACGAGTCAGGCTCAGGATAACAAATGTTTGAGATAGCTTGTTTAGACAGAGCTTTTTGTCAATCCAAAGAAATCCCGCCTCTTTGTTTTGGGCACGCTTGGTTTTTAATACAGGCACAAGCACGACTTGTAAAATGAACAGATGAACAGCAACATTTTCGGCCTTCCTCTACAGATTTGTTCTAATAAGACGAATACCATTGCCTCTCTTTAGTATAGAAAGCGAAAAGAAGACTCCAAAGGCAAAGAATGTCAACAGCGCTAGCTTTGGTTTTAATGAAGCGGCGTGATTATTACGTTTTTCAAGCGCTGTAATATAGTCAACAATCGTATTTCAAGAGTTCACTTTAGTCTGGTTCCCAATGGTTCGCAGTAGAGAGGACCGCGATCGATCAGTCGTAAGTTTGTTTTATGGACGGTTTTATTGATTAAGTAATCAAGTGTTGCAACAGTCTTAACAAAAGTTCACGTTCACTCAGCAAATCGTTAGGAGGGGGGGCGAAATCCCTGAGGGGGGACCAGTGAGGGGGGCGAGATCACTAGGGATCTTGCCCGGGGGGGGGGGGGTGAGATTACGGGGGGGGGGGCGAAATCCCTGGGACACCGGTACGAAATATAACTCCGGAACGAGTCATTTCAGACTCCTGTCCTCGTACGACACGACCGTAGTCTTAGTACTTTACCGGCTGAAAATGTTTTTCTTACTACCGTGAACCACTCCGTGGTATTCACTAGTCAAGAGAAAAGAAAGAAATCGCCAATCTCCGGATTGGGATGTACTCTTGTCTTTGCTGTTCTGCTATGAATTAAAACTTGAATAAGGAAAAGATTTATAAAACATAATTTCATCCTCGAACCCTGCCATTATGTGCGTAGTTATGCGCGCAAGGGTACTAGGGAAGCTAAGAGATGTCATGCGCACAGTAGAGCGGTTTTCGATTGAGTGTCGAAAGTAATAAGTGATTGCTTTGGTTTTGCGTTTGAGTTTTTTTTATTGGCTGTGAAAATGTTTTATAATAATATCAGCCAACCAATTTCTAAACTAAAACCCAACATTGTTTTGGTCCGTCACGCAATCAATTTTCATTTTAGCGAGCGTTACTCTTCTCTTCCTAAATACGAGCGTACTGGCTTATGTGCTCGTTGCACAGTCAGCGGAGCGGTTTAGTTGCTCCCGTGATTGGCTCTAATTACTTTGGTTTTAGTTTTATCATACGTCCGTTCGTGATTGGCTCATTGTGGTTTAGTTGCTCCCGCGATTGGCTCTAATTACTTTGGTTTTAGTTTTATCATACGTCCGTTCGTGATTGGCTCATTGCGGTTTAGTTGCTCCCGTGATTGGCTCTAATTACTTTGGTTTTAGTTTTATCAATACGTCCGTTCGTGATTGGCTCATTGTGGTTTAGTTGCTCCCGTGATTGGCTCTAATTACTTTGGCTTTAGTTTTATCATACGTCCGTTCGTGATTGGCTCATTGCGGTTTAGTTGCTCCCGTGATTGGCTCTAATTACTTTGGTTTTGGTTTTATCATACGTCCGTTCGTGATTGGCTCATTGCGGTTTAGTTGCTCCCGCGATTGGCTCTAATTACTTTGGTTTTAGTTATCATACGTCCGTTCGTGATTGGCTCATTGCGGTTTAGTTGTTCCCGTGATTGGCTCTAATTACTTTGGTTTTAGTTTTATCATACGTCCGTTCGTGATTGGCTCATTGCGGTTTAGTTGCTCCCGTGATTGGCTCTAATTACTTTGGTTTTAGTTTTATCATACGTCCTTTCGTGATTGGCTCATTGCGGTTTAGTTGCTCCCGCGATTGGCTCTAATTACTTTGGTTTTAGTTATCATACGTCCGTTCGTGATTGCTCATTGTGGTTTAGTTGTTCCCGTGATTGGCTCTAATTACTTTGGTTTTAGTTTTATCATACGTCCTTTCGTGATTGGCTCATTGCGGTTTAGTTGCTCCCGCGATTGGCTCTAATTACTTTGGTTTTAGTTTTATCATACGTCCGTTCGTGATTGGCTCATTGCGGTTTAGTTGCTCCCGCGATTGGCTCTAATTACTTTGGTTTTAGTTTTATCATACGTCCGTTCGTGATTGGCTCATTGCGGTTTAGTTGCTCCCGTGATTGGCTCTAATTACTTTGGTTTTAGTTTTATCATACGTCCGTTCGTGATTGGCTCATTGCGGTTTAGTTGCTCCCGTGATTGGCTCTAATTACTTTGGTTTTAGTTTTATCATACGTCCGTTCGTGATTGGCTCATTGCGGTTTAGTTGCTCCCGTGATTGGCTCTAATTACTTTGGTTTTAGTTATCATACGTCCGTTCGTGATTGGCTCATTGTGGTTTAGTTGCTCCCGTGATTGGCTCTAATTACTTTGGTTTTAGTTATCATACGTCCGTTCGTGATTGGCTCATTGCGGTTTAGTTGCTCCCGTGATTGGCTCTAATTACTTTGGTTTTAGTTATCATACGTCCGTTCGTGATTGGCTCATTGCGGTTTAGTTGCTCCCGTGATTGGCTCTAATTACTTTGGTTTTAGTTTTATCATACGTCCGTTCGTGATTGGCTCATTGTGGTTTAGTTGCTCCCGTGATTGGCTCTAATTACTTTGGTTTTGGTTTTAACATACGTCCGTTCGTGATTGGCTCATTGTGGTTTAGTTGCTCCCGCGATTGCCTCTAATTACTTTGGTTTTAGTTTTATCATACGTCCGTTCGTGATTGGCTCATTGCGGTTTAGTTGCTCCCGTGATTGGCTCTAATTACTTTGGTTTTAGTTTTATCATACGTCCGTTCGTGATTGGCTCATTGCGGTTTAGTTGCTCCCGTGATTGGCTCTAATTACTTTGGTTTTGGTTTTAACATACGTCCGTTCGTGATTGGCTCATTGCGGTTTAGTTGCTCCCGCGATTGGCTCTAATTACTTTGGTTTTAGTTATCATACGTCCGTTCGTGATTGCTCATTTTGGTTTAGTTGTTCCCGCGATTGGCTCTAATTACTTTGGTTTTAGTTTTATCATACGTCCGTTCGTGATTGGCTCATTGCGGTTTAGTTGCTCCCGTGATTGGCTCTAATTACTTTGGTTTTAGTTTTATCATACGTCCGTCCGTTCGTGGCTCATTGTGGTTTAGTTGCTCCCGCGATTGGCTCTAATTACTTTGGTTTTAGTTTTATCATACGTCCGTTCGTGATTGGCTCATTGCGGTTTAGTTGCTCCCGTGATTGGCTCTAATTACTTTGGTTTTAGTTTTATCATACGTCCGTTCGTGATTGCTCATTGTGGTTTAGTTGTTCCCGTGATTGGCTCTAATTACTTTGGTTTTAGTTTTATCATACGTCCATTCGTGATTGGCTCATTGTGGTTTAGTTGCTCCCGCGATTGGCTCTAATTACTTTGGTTTTAGTTTTATCATACGTCCGTTCGTGATTGGCTCATTGCGGTTTAGTTGCTCCCGTGATTGGCTCTAATTACTTTGGCTTTAGTTTTATCATACGTCCGTTCGTGATTGGCTCATTGTGGTTTAGTTGCTCCCGCGATTGGCTCTAATTACTATGGTTTTAGTTTTATCATACGTCCGTTCGTGATTGGCTCATTGCGGTTTAGTTGCTCCCGCGATTGGCTCTAATTACTTTGGTTTTAGTTATCATACGTCCGTTCGTGATTGCTCATTGTGGTTTAGTTGTTCCCGTGATTGGCTCTAATTACTTTGGTTTTAGTTTTATCATACGTCCGTTCGTGATTGGCTCATTGCGGTTTAGTTGCTCCCGTGATTGGCTCTAATTACTTTGGTTTTAGTTTTATCAATACGTCCGTTCGTGATTGGCTCATTGCGGTTTAGTTGCTCCCGCGATTGGCTCTAATTACTTTGGTTTTAGTTATCATACGTCCGTTCGTGATTGCTCATTGTGGTTTAGTTGTTCCCGAGATTGGCTCTAATTACTTTGGTTTTAGTTTTATCATACGTCCGTTCGTGATTGGCTCATTGCGGTTTAGTTGCTCCCGTGATTGGCTCTAATTACTTTGGTTTTAGTTTTATCATACGTCCGTTCGTGATTGGCTCATTGCGGTTTAGTTGCTCCCGTGATTGGCTCTAATTACTTTGGTTTTAGTTTTATCATACGTCCGTTCGTGATTGCTCATTGTGGTTTAGTTGTTCCCGTGATTGGCTCTAATTACTTTGGTTTTAGTTTTATCATACGTCCGTTCGTGATTGGCTCATTGTGGTTTAGTTGCTCCCGCGATTGGCTCTAATTACTTTGGTTTTAGTTTTATCATACGTCCGTTCGTGATTGGCTCATTGTGGTTTAGTTGCTCCCGCGATTGGCTCTAATTACTTTGGTTTTAGTTTTATCATACGTCCGTTCGGGATTGGCTCATTGTGGTTTAGTTGCTCCCGCGATTGGCTCTAATTACTTTGGTTTTAGTTTTATCATACGTCCGTTCGTGATTGGCTCATTGCGGTTTAGTTGCTCCCGTGATTGGCTCTAATTACTTTGGTTTTAGTTTTATCATACGTCCGTTCGTGATTGCTCATTGTGGTTTAGTTGCTCCCGTGATTGGCTCTAATTACTTTGGCTTTCGTTTTATCATACGTCCGTTCGTGATTGGCTCATTGCGGTTTAGTTGCTCCCGTGATTGGCTCTAATTACTTTGGTTTTAGTTTTATCATACGTCCGTTCGTGATTGGCTCATTGCGGTTTAGTTGCTCCCGCGATTGGCTCTAATTACTTTGGTTTTAGTTTTATCATACGTCCGTTCGTGATTGGCTCATTGCGGTTTAGTTGCTCCCGCGATTGGCTCTAATTACTTTGGTTTTAGTTATCATACGTCCGTTCGTGATTGGCTCATTGCGGTTTAGTTGCTCCCGCGATTGGCTCTAATTACTTTGGTTTTAGTTATCATACGTCCGTTCGTGATTGGCTCATTGCGGTTTAGTTGCTCCCGCGATTGGCTCTAATTACTTTGGTTTTAGTTATCATACGTCCGTTCGTGATTGCTCATTGTGGTTTAGTTGTTCCCGTGATTGGCTCTAATTACTTTGGTTTTAGTTTTATCATACGTCCGTTCGTGATTGGTTCATTGTGGTTTAGTTGCTCCCGTGATTGGCTCTAATTACTTTGGTTTTGGTTTTAACATACGTCCGTTCGTGATTGGCTCATTGTGGTTTAGTTGCTCCCGCGATTGGCTCTAATTACTTTGGTTTTAGTTTTATCATACGTCCGTTCGTGATTGGCTCATTGCGGTTTAGTTGCTCCCGTGATTGGCTCTAATTACTTTGGTTTTGGTTTTAACATACGTCCGTTCGTGATTGGCTCATTGCGGTTTAGTTGCTCCCGCGATTGGCTCTAATTACTTTGGTTTTAGTTTTATCATACGTCCGTTCGTGATTGGCTCATTGCGGTTTAGTTGCTCCCGCGATTGGCTCTAATTACTTTGGTTTTAGTTTTATCATACGTCCGTTCGTGATTGGCTCATTGCGGTTTAGTTGCTCCGGCGATTGGCTCTAATTACTTTGGTTTTAGTTATCATACGTCCGTTCGTGATTGCTCATTGTGGTTTAGTTGTTCCCGTGATTGGCTCTAATTACTTTGGTTTTAGTTTTATCATACGTCCGTTCGTGATTGGCTCATTGTGGTTTAGTTGCTCCCGCGATTGGCTCTAATTACTTTGGTTTTAGTTTTATCATACGTCCGTTCGTGATTGGCTCATTGCGGTTTAGTTGCTCCCGTGATTGGCTCTAATTACTTTGGCTTTAGTTTTATCATACGTCCGTTCGTGATTGGCTCATTGTGGTTTAGTTGCTCCCGCGATTGGCTCTAATTACTATGGTTTTAGTTTTATCATACGTCCGTTCGTGATTGGCTCATTGCGGTTTAGTTGCTCCCGCGATTGGCTCTAATTACTTTGGTTTTAGTTTTATCATACGTCCGTTCGTGATTGGCTCATTGCGGTTTAGTTGCTCCCGCGATTGGCTCTAATTACTTTGGTTTTAGTTATCATACGTCCGTTCGTGATTGCTCATTTTGGTTTAGTTGTTCCCGCGATTGGCTCTAATTACTTTGGTTTTAGTTATCATACGTCCGTTCGTGATTGCTCATTTTGGTTTAGTTGTTCCCGCGATTGGCTCTAATTACTTTGGTTTTAGTTTTATCATACGTCCGTTCGTGATTGGCTCATTGCGGTTTAGTTGCTCCCGTGATTGGCTCTAATTACTTTGGTTTTAGTTTTATCATACGTCCGTCCGTTCGTGGCTCATTGTGGTTTAGTTGCTCCCGCGATTGGCTCTAATTACTTTGGTTTTAGTTTTATCATACGTCCGTTCGTGATTGGCTCATTGCGGTTTAGTTGCTCCCGTGATTGGCTCTAATTACTTTGGTTTTAGTTTTATCATACGTCCGTTCGTGATTGCTCATTGTGGTTTAGTTGTTCCCGTGATTGGCTCTAATTACTTTGGTTTTAGTTTTATCATACGTCCGTTCGTGATTGGCTCATTGTGGTTTAGTTGCTCCCGCGATTGGCTCTAATTACTTTGGTTTTAGTTTTATCATACGTCCGTTCGTGATTGGCTCATTGCGGTTTAGTTGCTCCCGTGATTGGCTCTAATTACTTTGGCTTTAGTTTTATCATACGTCCGTTCGTGATTGGCTCATTGTGGTTTAGTTGCTCCCGCGATTGGCTCTAATTACTATGGTTTTAGTTTTATCATACGTCCGTTCGTGATTGGCTCATTGCGGTTTAGTTGCTCCCGCGATTGGCTCTAATTACTTTGGTTTTAGTTATCATACGTCCGTTCGTGATTGCTCATTGTGGTTTAGTTGTTCCCGTGATTGGCTCTAATTACTTTGGTTTTAGTTTTATCATACGTCCGTTCGTGATTGGCTCATTGCGGTTTAGTTGCTCCCGCGATTGGCTCTAATTACTTTGGTTTTAGTTTTATCATACGTCCTTTCGTGATTGGCTCATTGCGGTTTAGTTGCTCCCGCGATTGGCTCTAATTACTTTGGTTTTAGTTTTATCATACGTCCGTTCGTGATTGGCTCATTGCGGTTTAGTTGCTCCCGCGATTGGCTCTAATTACTTTGGTTTTAGTTATCATACGTCCGTTCGTGATTGCTCATTGTGGTTTAGTTGTTCCCGAGATTGGCTCTAATTACTTTGGTTTTAGTTTTATCATACGTCCGTTCGTGATTGGCTCATTGCGGTTTAGTTGCTCCCGTGATTGGCTCTAATTACTTTGGTTTTAGTTTTATCAATACGTCCGTTCGTGATTGGCTCATTGCGGTTTAGTTGCTCCCGCGATTGGCTCTAATTACTTTGGTTTTAGTTATCATACGTCCGTTCGTGATTGCTCATTGTGGTTTAGTTGTTCCCGAGATTGGCTCTAATTACTTTGGTTTTAGTTTTATCATACGTCCGTTCGTGATTGGCTCATTGCGGTTTAGTTGCTCCCGTGATTGGCTCTAATTACTTTGGTTTTAGTTTTATCATACGTCCGTTCGTGATTGGCTCATTGCGGTTTAGTTGCTCCCGTGATTGGCTCTAATTACTTTGGTTTTAGTTTTATCATACGTCCGTTCGTGATTGCTCATTGTGGTTTAGTTGTTCCCGCGATTGGCTCTAATTACTTTGGTTTTAGTTTTATCATACGTCCGTTCGTGATTGGCTCATTGTGGTTTAGTTGCTCCCGCGATTGGCTCTAATTACTTTGGTTTTAGTTTTATCATACGTCCGTTCGTGATTGGCTCATTGTGGTTTAGTTGCTCCCGCGATTGGCTCTAATTACTTTGGTTTTAGTTTTATCATACGTCCGTTCGTGATTGGCTCATTGCGGTTTAGTTGCTCCCGCGATTGGCTCTAATTACTTTGGTTTTAGTTTTATCATACGTCCGTTCGTGATTGGCTCATTGCGGTTTAGTTGCTCCCGTGATTGGCTCTAATTACTTTGGTTTTAGTTTTATCATACGTCCGTTCGTGATTGCTCATTGTGGTTTAGTTGCTCCCGTGATTGGCTCTAATTACTTTGGCTTTCGTTTTATCATACGTCCGTTCGTGATTGGCTCATTGCGGTTTAGTTGCTCCCGTGATTGGCTCTAATTACTTTGGTTTTAGTTTTATCATACGTCCGTTCGTGATTGGCTCATTGCGGTTTAGTTGCTCCCGTGATTGGCTCTAATTACTTTGGTTTTAGTTTTATCATACGTCCGTTCGTGATTGGCTCATTGCGGTTTAGTTGCTCCCGCGATTGGCTCTAATTACTTTGGCTTTAGTTTTATCATACGTCCGTTCGTGATTGGCTCATTGCGGTTTAGTTGCTCCCGCGATTGGCTCTAATTACTTTGGTTTTAGTTTTATCATACGTCCGTTCGTGATTGGCTCATTGCGGTTTAGTTGCTCCCGCGATTGGCTCTAATTACTTTGGTTTTAGTTTTATCATACGTCCGTTCGTGATTGGCTCATTGCGGTTTAGTTGCTCCCGCGATTGGCTCTAATTACTTTGGTTTTAGTTATCATACGTCCGTTCGTGATTGGCTCATTGCGGTTTAGTTGCTCCCGCGATTGGCTCTAATTACTTTGGTTTTAGTTATCATACGTCCGTTCGTGATTGGCTCATTGCGGTTTAGTTGCTCCCGCGATTGGCTCTAATTACTTTGGTTTTAGTTATCATACGTCCGTTCGTGATTGCTCATTGTGGTTTAGTTGTTCCCGTGATTGGCTCTAATTACTTTGGTTTTAGTTTTATCATACGTCCGTTCGTGATTGGCTCATTGCGGTTTAGTTGCTCCCGTGATTGGCTCTAATTACTTTGGCTTTAGTTTTATCATACGTCCGTTCGTGATTGGCTCATTGCGGTTTAGTTGCTCCCGCGATTGGCTCTAATTACTTTGGTTTTAGTTTTATCATACGTCCGTTCGTGATTGGCTCATTGCGGTTTAGTTGCTCCCGCGATTGGCTCTAATTACTTTGGTTTTAGTTTTATCATACGTCCGTTCGTGATTGGCTCATTGCGGTTTAGTTGCTCCCGCGATTGGCTCTAATTACTTTGGTTTTAGTTATCATACGTCCGTTCGTGATTGGCTCATTGCGGTTTAGTTGCTCCCGCGATTGGCTCTAATTACTTTGGTTTTAGTTATCATACGTCCGTTCGTGATTGGCTCATTGCGGTTTAGTTGCTCCCGCGATTGGCTCTAATTACTTTGGTTTTAGTTATCATACGTCCGTTCGTGATTGCTCATTGTGGTTTAGTTGTTCCCGTGATTGGCTCTAATTACTTTGGTTTTAGTTTTATCATACGTCCGTTCGTGATTGGTTCATTGTGGTTTAGTTGCTCCCGTGATTGGCTCTAATTACTTTGGTTTTGGTTTTAACATACGTCCGTTCGTGATTGGCTCATTGTGGTTTAGTTGCTCCCGCGATTGGCTCTAATTACTTTGGTTTTAGTTTTATCATACGTCCGTTCGTGATTGGCTCATTGCGGTTTAGTTGCTCCCGCGATTGGCTCTAATTACTTTGGTTTTAGTTATCATACGTCCGTTCGTGATTGCTCATTGTGGTTTAGTTGTTCCCGTGATTGGCTCTAATTACTTTGGTTTTAGTTTTATCATACGTCCGTTCGTGATTGGTTCATTGTGGTTTAGTTGCTCCCGTGATTGGCTCTAATTACTTTGGTTTTGGTTTTAACATACGTCCGTTCGTGATTGGCTCATTGTGGTTTAGTTGCTCCCGCGATTGGCTCTAATTACTTTGGTTTTAGTTTTATCATACGTCCGTTCGTGATTGGCTCATTGCGGTTTAGTTGCTCCCGTGATTGGCTCTAATTACTTTGGTTTTGGTTTTAACATACGTCCGTTCGTGATTGGCTCATTGTGGTTTAGTTGCTCCCGTGATTGGCTCTAATTACTTTGGTTTTGGTTTTATCATACGTCCGTTCGTGATTGGCTCATTGCGGTTTAGTTGCTCCCGTGATTGGCTCTAATTACTTTGGTTTTGGTTTTAACATACGTCCGTTCGTGATTGGCTCATTGTGGTTTAGTTGCTCCCGTGATTGGCTCTAATTACTTTGGTTTTGGTTTTATCATACGTCCGTTCGTGATTGGCTCATTGTGGTTTAGTTGCTCCCGTGATTGGCTCTAATTACTTTGGTTTTGGTTTTATCATACGTCCGTTCGTGATTGGCTCATTGTGGTTTAGTTGCTCCCGCGATTGGCTCTAATTACTTTGGTTTTAGTTTTATCATACGTCCGTTCGTGATTGGCTCATTGCGGTTTAGTTGCTCCCGCGATTGGCTCTAATTACTTTGGTTTTAGTTATCATACGTCCGTTCGTGATTGCTCATTGTGGTTTAGTTGCTCCCGCGATTGGCTCTAATTACTTTGGTTTTAGTTATCATACGTCCGTTCGTGATTGCTCATTGTGGTTTAGTTGTTCCCGTGATTGGCTCTAATTACTTTGGTTTTAGTTTTATCATACGTCCGTTCGTGATTGGCTCATTGTGGTTTAGTTGCTCCCGCGATTGGCTCTAATTACTTTGGTTTTAGTTTTATCATACGTCCGTTCGTGATTGGCTCATTGCGGTTTAGTTGCTCCCGTGATTGGCTCTAATTACTTTGGCTTTAGTTTTATCATACGTCCGTTCGTGATTGGCTCATTGTGGTTTAGTTGCTCCCGCGATTGGCTCTAATTACTATGGTTTTAGTTTTATCATACGTCCGTTCGTGATTGGCTCATTGCGGTTTAGTTGCTCCCGCGATTGGCTCTAATTACTTTGGTTTTAGTTTTATCATACGTCCGTTCGTGATTGGCTCATTGCGGTTTAGTTGCTCCCGCGATTGGCTCTAATTACTTTGGTTTTAGTTATCATACGTCCGTTCGTGATTGCTCATTTTGGTTTAGTTGTTCCCGCGATTGGCTCTAATTACTTTGGTTTTAGTTTTATCATACGTCCGTTCGTGATTGGCTCATTGCGGTTTAGTTGCTCCCGTGATTGGCTCTAATTACTTTGGTTTTAGTTTTATCATACGTCCGTCCGTTCGTGGCTCATTGTGGTTTAGTTGCTCCCGCGATTGGCTCTAATTACTTTGGTTTTAGTTTTATCATACGTCCGTTCGTGATTGGCTCATTGCGGTTTAGTTGCTCCCGTGATTGGCTCTAATTACTTTGGTTTTAGTTTTATCATACGTCCGTTCGTGATTGCTCATTGTGGTTTAGTTGTTCCCGTGATTGGCTCTAATTACTTTGGTTTTAGTTTTATCATACGTCCGTTCGTGATTGGCTCATTGTGGTTTAGTTGCTCCCGCGATTGGCTCTAATTACTTTGGTTTTAGTTTTATCATACGTCCGTTCGTGATTGGCTCATTGCGGTTTAGTTGCTCCCGTGATTGGCTCTAATTACTTTGGCTTTAGTTTTATCATACGTCCGTTCGTGATTGGCTCATTGTGGTTTAGTTGCTCCCGCGATTGGCTCTAATTACTATGGTTTTGGTTTTATCATACGTCCGTTCGTGATTGGCTCATTGCGGTTTAGTTGCTCCCGCGATTGGCTCTAATTACTTTGGTTTTAGTTTTATCATACGTCCGTTCGTGATTGGCTCATTGCGGTTTAGTTGCTCCCGCGATTGGCTCTAATTACTTTGGTTTTAGTTATCATACGTCCGTTCGTGATTGCTCATTTTGGTTTAGTTGTTCCCGCGATTGGCTCTAATTACTTTGGTTTTAGTTTTATCATACGTCCGTTCGTGATTGGCTCATTGCGGTTTAGTTGCTCCCGTGATTGGCTCTAATTACTTTGGTTTTAGTTTTATCATACGTCCGTCCGTTCGTGGCTCATTGTGGTTTAGTTGCTCCCGCGATTGGCTCTAATTACTTTGGTTTTAGTTTTATCATACGTCCGTTCGTGATTGGCTCATTGCGGTTTAGTTGCTCCCGTGATTGGCTCTAATTACTTTGGTTTTAGTTTTATCATACGTCCGTTCGTGATTGCTCATTGTGGTTTAGTTGTTCCCGTGATTGGCTCTAATTACTTTGGTTTTAGTTTTATCATACGTCCGTTCGTGATTGGCTCATTGTGGTTTAGTTGCTCCCGCGATTGGCTCTAATTACTTTGGTTTTAGTTTTATCATACGTCCGTTCGTGATTGGCTCATTGCGGTTTAGTTGCTCCCGTGATTGGCTCTAATTACTTTGGCTTTAGTTTTATCATACGTCCGTTCGTGATTGGTTCATTGTGGTTTAGTTGCTCCCGTGATTGGCTCTAATTACTTTGGTTTTGGTTTTAACATACGTCCGTTCGTGATTGGCTCATTGTGGTTTAGTTGCTCCCGCGATTGGCTCTAATTACTTTGGTTTTAGTTATCATACGTCCGTTCGTGATTGCTCATTGTGGTTTAGTTGTTCCCGAGATTGGCTCTAATTACTTTGGTTTTAGTTTTATCATACGTCCGTTCGTGATTGGCTCATTGCGGTTTAGTTGCTCCCGTGATTGGCTCTAATTACTTTGGTTTTAGTTTTATCATACGTCCGTTCGTGATTGGCTCATTGCGGTTTAGTTGCTCCCGTGATTGGCTCTAATTACTTTGGTTTTAGTTTTATCATACGTCCGTTCGTGATTGCTCATTGTGGTTTAGTTGCTCCCGCGATTGGCTCTAATTACTATGGTTTTAGTTTTATCATACGTCCGTTCGTGATTGGCTCATTGCGGTTTAGTTGCTCCCGCGATTGGCTCTAATTACTTTGGTTTTAGTTTTATCATACGTCCGTTCGTGATTGGCTCATTGCGGTTTAGTTGCTCCCGCGATTGGCTCTAATTACTTTGGTTTTAGTTATCATACGTCCGTTCGTGATTGCTCATTTTGGTTTAGTTGTTCCCGCGATTGGCTCTAATTACTTTGGTTTTAGTTATCATAAGTCCGTTCGTGATTGCTCATTTTGGTTTAGTTGTTCCCGCGATTGGCTCTAATTACTTTGGTTTTAGTTTTATCATACGTCCGTTCGTGATTGGCTCATTGCGGTTTAGTTGCTCCCGTGATTGGCTCTAATTACTTTGGTTTTAGTTTTATCATACGTCCGTCCGTTCGTGGCTCATTGTGGTTTAGTTGCTCCCGCGATTGGCTCTAATTACTTTGGTTTTAGTTTTATCATACGTCCGTTCGTGATTGGCTCATTGCGGTTTAGTTGCTCCCGTGATTGGCTCTAATTACTTTGGTTTTAGTTTTATCATACGTCCGTTCGTGATTGCTCATTGTGGTTTAGTTGTTCCCGTGATTGGCTCTAATTACTTTGGTTTTAGTTTTATCATACGTCCGTTCGTGATTGGCTCATTGTGGTTTAGTTGCTCCCGCGATTGGCTCTAATTACTTTGGTTTTAGTTTTATCATACGTCCGTTCGTGATTGGCTCATTGCGGTTTAGTTGCTCCCGTGATTGGCTCTAATTACTTTGGCTTTAGTTTTATCATACGTCCGTTCGTGATTGGCTCATTGTGGTTTAGTTGCTCCCGCGATTGGCTCTAATTACTATGGTTTTAGTTTTATCATACGTCCGTTCGTGATTGGCTCATTGCGGTTTAGTTGCTCCCGCGATTGGCTCTAATTACTTTGGTTTTAGTTATCATACGTCCGTTCGTGATTGCTCATTGTGGTTTAGTTGTTCCCGTGATTGGCTCTAATTACTTTGGTTTTAGTTTTATCATACGTCCGTTCGTGATTGGCTCATTGCGGTTTAGTTGCTCCCGCGATTGGCTCTAATTACTTTGGTTTTAGTTTTATCATACGTCCTTTCGTGATTGGCTCATTGCGGTTTAGTTGCTCCCGCGATTGGCTCTAATTACTTTGGTTTTAGTTTTATCATACGTCCGTTCGTGATTGGCTCATTGCGGTTTAGTTGCTCCCGCGATTGGCTCTAATTACTTTGGTTTTAGTTATCATACGTCCGTTCGTGATTGCTCATTGTGGTTTAGTTGTTCCCGAGATTGGCTCTAATTACTTTGGTTTTAGTTTTATCATACGTCCGTTCGTGATTGGCTCATTGCGGTTTAGTTGCTCCCGTGATTGGCTCTAATTACTTTGGTTTTAGTTTTATCAATACGTCCGTTCGTGATTGGCTCATTGCGGTTTAGTTGCTCCCGCGATTGGCTCTAATTACTTTGGTTTTAGTTATCATACGTCCGTTCGTGATTGCTCATTGTGGTTTAGTTGTTCCCGAGATTGGCTCTAATTACTTTGGTTTTAGTTTTATCATACGTCCGTTCGTGATTGGCTCATTGCGGTTTAGTTGCTCCCGTGATTGGCTCTAATTACTTTGGTTTTAGTTTTATCATACGTCCGTTCGTGATTGGCTCATTGCGGTTTAGTTGCTCCCGTGATTGGCTCTAATTACTTTGGTTTTAGTTTTATCATACGTCCGTTCGTGATTGCTCATTGTGGTTTAGTTGTTCCCGCGATTGGCTCTAATTACTTTGGTTTTAGTTTTATCATACGTCCGTTCGTGATTGGCTCATTGTGGTTTAGTTGCTCCCGCGATTGGCTCTAATTACTTTGGTTTTAGTTTTATCATACGTCCGTTCGTGATTGGCTCATTGTGGTTTAGTTGCTCCCGCGATTGGCTCTAATTACTTTGGTTTTAGTTTTATCATACGTCCGTTCGTGATTGGCTCATTGCGGTTTAGTTGCTCCCGCGATTGGCTCTAATTACTTTGGTTTTAGTTTTATCATACGTCCGTTCGTGATTGGCTCATTGCGGTTTAGTTGCTCCCGTGATTGGCTCTAATTACTTTGGTTTTAGTTTTATCATACGTCCGTTCGTGATTGCTCATTGTGGTTTAGTTGCTCCCGTGATTGGCTCTAATTACTTTGGCTTTCGTTTTATCATACGTCCGTTCGTGATTGGCTCATTGCGGTTTAGTTGCTCCCGTGATTGGCTCTAATTACTTTGGTTTTAGTTTTATCATACGTCCGTTCGTGATTGGCTCATTGCGGTTTAGTTGCTCCCGTGATTGGCTCTAATTACTTTGGTTTTAGTTTTATCATACGTCCGTTCGTGATTGGCTCATTGCGGTTTAGTTGCTCCCGCGATTGGCTCTAATTACTTTGGCTTTAGTTTTATCATACGTCCGTTCGTGATTGGCTCATTGCGGTTTAGTTGCTCCCGCGATTGGCTCTAATTACTTTGGTTTTAGTTTTATCATACGTCCGTTCGTGATTGGCTCATTGCGGTTTAGTTGCTCCCGCGATTGGCTCTAATTACTTTGGTTTTAGTTTTATCATACGTCCGTTCGTGATTGGCTCATTGCGGTTTAGTTGCTCCCGCGATTGGCTCTAATTACTTTGGTTTTAGTTATCATACGTCCGTTCGTGATTGGCTCATTGCGGTTTAGTTGCTCCCGCGATTGGCTCTAATTACTTTGGTTTTAGTTATCATACGTCCGTTCGTGATTGGCTCATTGCGGTTTAGTTGCTCCCGCGATTGGCTCTAATTACTTTGGTTTTAGTTATCATACGTCCGTTCGTGATTGCTCATTGTGGTTTAGTTGTTCCCGTGATTGGCTCTAATTACTTTGGTTTTAGTTTTATCATACGTCCGTTCGTGATTGGCTCATTGCGGTTTAGTTGCTCCCGTGATTGGCTCTAATTACTTTGGCTTTAGTTTTATCATACGTCCGTTCGTGATTGGCTCATTGCGGTTTAGTTGCTCCCGCGATTGGCTCTAATTACTTTGGTTTTAGTTTTATCATACGTCCGTTCGTGATTGGCTCATTGCGGTTTAGTTGCTCCCGCGATTGGCTCTAATTACTTTGGTTTTAGTTTTATCATACGTCCGTTCGTGATTGGCTCATTGCGGTTTAGTTGCTCCCGCGATTGGCTCTAATTACTTTGGTTTTAGTTATCATACGTCCGTTCGTGATTGGCTCATTGCGGTTTAGTTGCTCCCGCGATTGGCTCTAATTACTTTGGTTTTAGTTATCATACGTCCGTTCGTGATTGGCTCATTGCGGTTTAGTTGCTCCCGCGATTGGCTCTAATTACTTTGGTTTTAGTTATCATACGTCCGTTCGTGATTGCTCATTGTGGTTTAGTTGTTCCCGTGATTGGCTCTAATTACTTTGGTTTTAGTTTTATCATACGTCCGTTCGTGATTGGTTCATTGTGGTTTAGTTGCTCCCGCGATTGGCTCTAATTACTTTGGTTTTAGTTTTATCATACGTCCGTTCGTGATTGGCTCATTGCGGTTTAGTTGCTCCCGCGATTGGCTCTAATTACTTTGGTTTTAGTTTTATCATACGTCCGTTCGTGATTGGCTCATTGCGGTTTAGTTGCTCCCGTGATTGGCTCTAATTACTTTGGTTTTAGTTTTATCATACGTCCGTTCGTGATTGCTCATTGTGGTTTAGTTGCTCCCGTGATTGGCTCTAATTACTTTGGCTTTCGTTTTATCATACGTCCGTTCGTGATTGGCTCATTGCGGTTTAGTTGCTCCCGTGATTGGCTCTAATTACTTTGGTTTTAGTTTTATCATACGTCCGTTCGTGATTGGCTCATTGCGGTTTAGTTGCTCCCGTGATTGGCTCTAATTACTTTGGTTTTAGTTTTATCATACGTCCGTTCGTGATTGGCTCATTGCGGTTTAGTTGCTCCCGCGATTGGCTCTAATTACTTTGGCTTTAGTTTTATCATACGTCCGTTCGTGATTGGCTCATTGCGGTTTAGTTGCTCCCGCGATTGGCTCTAATTACTTTGGTTTTAGTTTTATCATACGTCCGTTCGTGATTGGCTCATTGCGGTTTAGTTGCTCCCGCGATTGGCTCTAATTACTTTGGTTTTAGTTTTATCATACGTCCGTTCGTGATTGGCTCATTGCGGTTTAGTTGCTCCCGCGATTGGCTCTAATTACTTTGGTTTTAGTTATCATACGTCCGTTCGTGATTGGCTCATTGCGGTTTAGTTGCTCCCGCGATTGGCTCTAATTACTTTGGTTTTAGTTATCATACGTCCGTTCGTGATTGGCTCATTGCGGTTTAGTTGCTCCCGCGATTGGCTCTAATTACTTTGGTTTTAGTTATCATACGTCCGTTCGTGATTGCTCATTGTGGTTTAGTTGTTCCCGTGATTGGCTCTAATTACTTTGGTTTTAGTTTTATCATACGTCCGTTCGTGATTGGCTCATTGCGGTTTAGTTGCTCCCGTGATTGGCTCTAATTACTTTGGCTTTAGTTTTATCATACGTCCGTTCGTGATTGGCTCATTGCGGTTTAGTTGCTCCCGCGATTGGCTCTAATTACTTTGGTTTTAGTTTTATCATACGTCCGTTCGTGATTGGCTCATTGCGGTTTAGTTGCTCCCGCGATTGGCTCTAATTACTTTGGTTTTAGTTTTATCATACGTCCGTTCGTGATTGGCTCATTGCGGTTTAGTTGCTCCCGCGATTGGCTCTAATTACTTTGGTTTTAGTTATCATACGTCCGTTCGTGATTGGCTCATTGCGGTTTAGTTGCTCCCGCGATTGGCTCTAATTACTTTGGTTTTAGTTATCATACGTCCGTTCGTGATTGGCTCATTGCGGTTTAGTTGCTCCCGCGATTGGCTCTAATTACTTTGGTTTTAGTTATCATACGTCCGTTCGTGATTGCTCATTGTGGTTTAGTTGTTCCCGTGATTGGCTCTAATTACTTTGGTTTTAGTTTTATCATACGTCCGTTCGTGATTGGTTCATTGTGGTTTAGTTGCTCCCGTGATTGGCTCTAATTACTTTGGTTTTGGTTTTAACATACGTCCGTTCGTGATTGGCTCATTGTGGTTTAGTTGCTCCCGCGATTGGCTCTAATTACTTTGGTTTTAGTTTTATCATACGTCCGTTCGTGATTGGCTCATTGCGGTTTAGTTGCTCCCGCGATTGGCTCTAATTACTTTGGTTTTAGTTATCATACGTCCGTTCGTGATTGCTCATTGTGGTTTAGTTGTTCCCGTGATTGGCTCTAATTACTTTGGTTTTAGTTTTATCATACGCGCGTTCGTGATTGGTTCATTGTGGTTTAGTTGCTCCCGTGATTGGCTCTAATTACTTTGGTTTTGGTTTTAACATACGTTCGTTCGTGATTGGCTCATTGTGGTTTAGTTGCTCCCGCGATTGGCTCTAATTACTTTGGTTTTAGTTTTATCATACGTCCGTTCGTGATTGGCTCATTGCGGTTTAGTTGCTCCCGTGATTGGCTCTAATTACTTTGGTTTTGGTTTTAACATACGTCCGTTCGTGATTGGCTCATTGTGGTTTAGTTGCTCCCGTGATTGGCTCTAATTACTTTGGTTTTGGTTTTATCATACGTCCGTTCGTGATTGGCTCATTGTGGTTTAGTTGCTCCCGCGATTGGCTCTAATTACTTTGGTTTTAGTTTTATCATACGTCCGTTCGTGATTGGCTCATTGCGGTTTAGTTGCTCCCGCGATTGGCTCTAATTACTTTGGTTTTAGTTATCATACGTCCGTTCGTGATTGCTCATTGTGGTTTAGTTGCTCCCGCGATTGGCTCTAATTACTTTGGTTTTAGTTATCATACGTCCGTTCGTGATTGCTCATTGTGGTTTAGTTGTTCCCGTGATTGGCTCTAATTACTTTGGTTTTAGTTTTATCATACGTCCGTTCGTGATTGGCTCATTGTGGTTTAGTTGCTCCCGCGATTGGCTCTAATTACTTTGGTTTTAGTTTTATCATACGTCCGTTCGTGATTGGCTCATTGCGGTTTAGTTGCTCCCGTGATTGGCTCTAATTACTTTGGCTTTAGTTTTATCATACGTCCGTTCGTGATTGGCTCATTGTGGTTTAGTTGCTCCCGCGATTGGCTCTAATTACTATGGTTTTAGTTTTATCATACGTCCGTTCGTGATTGGCTCATTGCGGTTTAGTTGCTCCCGCGATTGGCTCTAATTACTTTGGTTTTAGTTTTATCATACGTCCGTTCGTGATTGGCTCATTGCGGTTTAGTTGCTCCCGCGATTGGCTCTAATTACTTTGGTTTTAGTTATCATACGTCCGTTCGTGATTGCTCATTTTGGTTTAGTTGTTCCCGCGATTGGCTCTAATTACTTTGGTTTTAGTTTTATCATACGTCCGTTCGTGATTGGCTCATTGCGGTTTAGTTGCTCCCGTGATTGGCTCTAATTACTTTGGTTTTAGTTTTATCATACGTCCGTCCGTTCGTGGCTCATTGTGGTTTAGTTGCTCCCGCGATTGGCTCTAATTACTTTGGTTTTAGTTTTATCATACGTCCGTTCGTGATTGGCTCATTGCGGTTTAGTTGCTCCCGTGATTGGCTCTAATTACTTTGGTTTTAGTTTTATCATACGTCCGTTCGTGATTGCTCATTGTGGTTTAGTTGTTCCCGTGATTGGCTCTAATTACTTTGGTTTTAGTTTTATCATACGTCCGTTCGTGATTGGCTCATTGTGGTTTAGTTGCTCCCGCGATTGGCTCTAATTACTTTGGTTTTAGTTTTATCATACGTCCGTTCGTGATTGGCTCATTGCGGTTTAGTTGCTCCCGTGATTGGCTCTAATTACTTTGGCTTTAGTTTTATCATACGTCCGTTCGTGATTGGCTCATTGTGGTTTAGTTGCTCCCGCGATTGGCTCTAATTACTATGGTTTTAGTTTTATCATACGTCCGTTCGTGATTGGCTCATTGCGGTTTAGTTGCTCCCGCGATTGGCTCTAATTACTTTGGTTTTAGTTTTATCATACGTCCGTTCGTGATTGGCTCATTGCGGTTTAGTTGCTCCCGCGATTGGCTCTAATTACTTTGGTTTTAGTTATCATACGTCCGTTCGTGATTGCTCATTTTGGTTTAGTTGTTCCCGCGATTGGCTCTAATTACTTTGGTTTTAGTTTTATCATACGTCCGTTCGTGATTGGCTCATTGCGGTTTAGTTGCTCCCGTGATTGGCTCTAATTACTTTGGTTTTAGTTTTATCATACGTCCGTCCGTTCGTGGCTCATTGTGGTTTAGTTGCTCCCGCGATTGGCTCTAATTACTTTGGTTTTAGTTTTATCATACGTCCGTTCGTGATTGGCTCATTGCG
Source organism: Actinernus sp. WN-2022 (assembly GCA_030867875.1). Taxonomy (NCBI): domain Eukaryota; kingdom Metazoa; phylum Cnidaria; class Anthozoa; order Actiniaria; family Actinernidae; genus Actinernus; species Actinernus sp. WN-2022. Next base: position 150,940 of record JAOWCC010001629.1, read on the forward strand.
GTTTAGTTGCTCCCGTGATTGGCTCTAATTACTTTGGTTTTAGTTTTATCATACGTCCGTTCGTGATTGCTCATTGTGGTTTAGTTGTTCCCGTGATTGGCTCTAATTACTTTGGTTTTAGTTTTATCATACGTCCGTTCGTGATTGGCTCATTGTGGTTTAGTTGCTCCCGCGATTGGCTCTAATTACTTTGGTTTTAGTTTTATCATACGTCCGTTCGTGATTGGCTCATTGCGGTTTAGTTGCTCCCGTGATTGGCTCTAATTACTTTGGCTTTAGTTTTATCATACGTCCGTTCGTGATTGGCTCATTGTGGTTTAGTTGCTCCCGCGATTGGCTCTAATTACTATGGTTTTAGTTTTATCATACGTCCGTTCGTGATTGGCTCATTGCGGTTTAGTTGCTCCCGCGATTGGCTCTAATTACTTTGGTTTTAGTTATCATACGTCCGTTCGTGATTGCTCATTGTGGTTTAGTTGTTCCCGTGATTGGCTCTAATTACTTTGGTTTTAGTTTTATCATACGTCCGTTCGTGATTGGCTCATTGCGGTTTAGTTGCTCCCGCGATTGGCTCTAATTACTTTGGTTTTAGTTTTATCATACGTCCTTTCGTGATTGGCTCATTGCGGTTTAGTTGCTCCCGCGATTGGCTCTAATTACTTTGGTTTTAGTTTTATCATACGTCCGTTCGTGATTGGCTCATTGCGGTTTAGTTGCTCCCGCGATTGGCTCTAATTACTTTGGTTTTAGTTATCATACGTCCGTTCGTGATTGCTCATTGTGGTTTAGTTGTTCCCGTGATTGGCTCTAATTACTTTGGTTTTAGTTTTATCATACGTCCGTTCGTGATTGGCTCATTGCGGTTTAGTTGCTCCCGTGATTGGCTCTAATTACTTTGGTTTTAGTTTTATCATACGTCCGTTCGTGATTGGCTCATTGCGGTTTAGTTGCTCCCGTGATTGGCTCTAATTACTTTGGTTTTAGTTTTATCATACGTCCGTTCGTGATTGCTCATTGTGGTTTAGTTGTTCCCGTGATTGGCTCTAATTACTTTGGTTTTAGTTTTATCATACGTCCGTTCGTGATTGGCTCATTGTGGTTTAGTTGCTCCCGCGATTGGCTCTAATTACTTTGGTTTTAGTTTTATCATACGTCCGTTCGTGATTGGCTCATTGTGGTTTAGTTGCTCCCGCGATTGGCTCTAATTACTTTGGTTTTAGTTTTATCATACGTCCGTTCGTGATTGGCTCATTGCGGTTTAGTTGCTCCCGCGATTGGCTCTAATTACTTTGGTTTTAGTTTTATCATACGTCCGTTCGTGATTGGCTCATTGCGGTTTAGTTGCTCCCGCGATTGGCTCTAATTACTTTGGTTTTAGTTATCATACGTCCGTTCGTGATTGGCTCATTGCGGTTTAGTTGCTCCCGCGATTGGCTCTAATTACTTTGGTTTTAGTTATCATACGTCCGTTCGTGATTGGCTCATTGCGGTTTAGTTGCTCCCGCGATTGGCTCTAATTACTTTGGTTTTAGTTATCATACGTCCGTTCGTGATTGCTCATTGTGGTTTAGTTGTTCCCGTGATTGGCTCTAATTACTTTGGTTTTAGTTTTATCATACGTCCGTTCGTGATTGGTTCATTGTGGTTTAGTTGCTCCCGTGATTGGCTCTAATTACTTTGGTTTTAGTTTTATCATACGTCCGTTCGTGATTGGCTCATTGCGGTTTAGTTGCTCCCGCGATTGGCTCTAATTACTTTGGTTTTAGTTATCATACGTCCGTTCGTGATTGCTCATTGTGGTTTAGTTGTTCCCGTGATTGGCTCTAATTACTTTGGTTTTAGTTTTATCATACGTCCGTTCGTGATTGGTTCATTGTGGTTTAGTTGCTCCCGTGATTGGCTCTAATTACTTTGGTTTTGGTTTTAACATACGTCCGTTCGTGATTGGCTCATTGTGGTTTAGTTGCTCCCGCGATTGGCTCTAATTACTTTGGTTTTAGTTTTATCATACGTCCGTTCGTGATTGGCTCATTGCGGTTTAGTTGCTCCCGTGATTGGCTCTAATTACTTTGGTTTTGGTTTTAACATACGTCCGTTCGTGATTGGCTCATTGTGGTTTAGTTGCTCCCGTGATTGGCTCTAATTACTTTGGTTTTGGTTTTATCATACGTCCGTTCGTGATTGGCTCATTGTGGTTTAGTTGCTCCCGCGATTGGCTCTAATTACTTTGGTTTTAGTTTTATCATACGTCCGTTCGTGATTGGCTCATTGCGGTTTAGTTGCTCCCGCGATTGGCTCTAATTACTTTGGTTTTAGTTTTATCATACGTCCGTTCGTGATTGGCTCATTGCGGTTTAGTTGCTCCCGCGATTGGCTCTAATTACTTTGGTTTTAGTTTTATCATACGTCCGTTCGTGATTGGCTCATTGCGGTTTAGTTGCTCCCGCGATTGGCTCTAATTACTTTGGTTTTAGTTTTATCATACGTCCGTTCGTGATTGGCTCATTGCGGTTTAGTTGCTCCCGCGATTGGCTCTAATTACTTTGGTTTTAGTTATCATACGTCCGTTCGTGATTGCTCATTGTGGTTTAGTTGTTCCCGTGATTGGCTCTAATAACTTTGGTTTTAGTTTTATCATACGTCCGTTCGTGATTGGCTCATTGTGGTTTAGTTGCTCCCGCGATTGGCTCTAATTACTTTGGTTTTAGTTTTATCATACGTCCGTTCGTGATTGGCTCATTGCGGTTTAGTTGCTCCCGTGATTGGCTCTAATTACTTTGGCTTTAGTTTTATCATACGTCCGTTCGTGATTGGCTCATTGTGGTTTAGTTGCTCCCGCGATTGGCTCTAATTACTATGGTTTTAGTTTTATCATACGTCCGTTCGTGATTGGCTCATTGCGGTTTAGTTGCTCCCGCGATTGGCTCTAATTACTTTGGTTTTAGTTTTATCATACGTCCGTTCGTGATTGGCTCATTGCGGTTTAGTTGCTCCCGCGATTGGCTCTAATTACTTTGGTTTTAGTTATCATACGTCCGTTCGTGATTGCTCATTTTGGTTTAGTTGTTCCCGCGATTGGCTCTAATTACTTTGGTTTTAGTTTTATCATACGTCCGTTCGTGATTGGCTCATTGCGGTTTAGTTGCTCCCGTGATTGGCTCTAATTACTTTGGTTTTAGTTTTATCATACGTCCGTCCGTTCGTGGCTCATTGTGGTTTAGTTGCTCCCGCGATTGGCTCTAATTACTTTGGTTTTAGTTTTATCATACGTCCGTTCGTGATTGGCTCATTGCGGTTTAGTTGCTCCCGTGATTGGCTCTAATTACTTTGGTTTTAGTTTTATCATACGTCCGTTCGTGATTGCTCATTGTGGTTTAGTTGTTCCCGTGATTGGCTCTAATTACTTTGGTTTTAGTTTTATCATACGTCCGTTCGTGATTGGCTCATTGTGGTTTAGTTGCTCCCGCGATTGGCTCTAATTACTTTGGTTTTAGTTTTATCATACGTCCGTTCGTGATTGGCTCATTGCGGTTTAGTTGCTCCCGTGATTGGCTCTAATTACTTTGGCTTTAGTTTTATCATACGTCCGTTCGTGATTGGCTCATTGTGGTTTAGTTGCTCCCGCGATTGGCTCTAATTACTATGGTTTTAGTTTTATCATACGTCCGTTCGTGATTGGCTCATTGCGGTTTAGTTGCTCCCGCGATTGGCTCTAATTACTTTGGTTTTAGTTATCATACGTCCGTTCGTGATTGCTCATTGTGGTTTAGTTGTTCCCGTGATTGGCTCTAATTACTTTGGTTTTAGTTTTATCATACGTCCGTTCGTGATTGGCTCATTGCGGTTTAGTTGCTCCCGCGATTGGCTCTAATTACTTTGGTTTTAGTTTTATCATACGTCCTTTCGTGATTGGCTCATTGCGGTTTAGTTGCTCCCGCGATTGGCTCTAATTACTTTGGTTTTAGTTTTATCATACGTCCGTTCGTGATTGGCTCATTGCGGTTTAGTTGCTCCCGCGATTGGCTCTAATTACTTTGGTTTTAGTTATCATACGTCCGTTCGTGATTGCTCATTGTGGTTTAGTTGTTCCCGTGATTGGCTCTAATTACTTTGGTTTTAGTTTTATCATACGTCCGTTCGTGATTGGCTCATTGCGGTTTAGTTGCTCCCGTGATTGGCTCTAATTACTTTGGTTTTAGTTTTATCATACGTCCGTTCGTGATTGGCTCATTGCGGTTTAGTTGCTCCCGTGATTGGCTCTAATTACTTTGGTTTTAGTTTTATCATACGTCCGTTCGTGATTGCTCATTGTGGTTTAGTTGTTCCCGTGATTGGCTCTAATTACTTTGGTTTTAGTTTTATCATACGTCCGTTCGTGATTGGCTCATTGTGGTTTAGTTGCTCCCGCGATTGGCTCTAATTACTTTGGTTTTAGTTTTATCATACGTCCGTTCGTGATTGGCTCATTGTGGTTTAGTTGCTCCCGCGATTGGCTCTAATTACTTTGGTTTTAGTTTTATCATACGTCCGTTCGTGATTGGCTCATTGTGGTTTAGTTGCTCCCGCGATTGGCTCTAATTACTTTCAGTTTTACGATACTTAATCGATCGACAACCGCTCTATCTTGTATTTGCCACTAAACAGGACTATTTAAAAAGAAATTCTGCTCGTCTTGCAAAATAATTGTTTATTGAACTGAAGTTTATTGAACAGATTGCACGAAGATATTTCCGTTCACGGTAAGTGCAGCCAAAAATTTAAAACATTTCATCATAAGTGTTTGTATTATTCAATCCTTAAAATCTTTGATTATTGCTCTTCGTGCTTCAAGGGTAGGCGTTGCGGACTTATCATCAGGTACATTATGCTTCTAATACTGTTTTGCTATATCTTTAATAAAAGGAATTGTGCAAATCTTTCAAATTGTGGTATTTCTTCTATGGTTTGTTTGTGCGGTGGGGTTTGGTGGGATATTTACAAAATCCGGATTTGGAATCTAAAATAATAACTAATAATTTTTTTGGCCGGCATATTTGGGGAATATCAAAAATGGATAATGAATCCGAGAAATCCACGATAAACAAGAGGCTGGCATTGCCAACCGAACTCGGGCCAATAGATATCGTTAGTTTGCTTTACCGAAATGTTGGGGGAAATAAAACTGAAAACGTTTTCTACGTACGTGATTAGGGACCTTAAGCAACCACGACGGCATAAAACAACAGCCTTAATTACAAAATACAATAACTGCACGTGAAATGCACGCAGTTACCTACATTTTGACCGTTCTCTCAAAAAAGCACAACGTGAAAACAACAAATTTTACCTTCAAAGGAGAACGCGAACGTAAGAAACTAAATCACCGTTTATCATTCGGCCTGAACGGAACTCTGTCCTGATCACATTTCTGGAAAAAAATATGGTTATAAACGGCAACTAAAGGAAATAGTAAACTCTAAATTTCGGGAGAACCTAATTGGGTTCCCTGTGGCCAAAGTTAAGCCATGCCTCGGGCTGTTGCCATTTCGTTTTGGTTCTTTCTTTTTTTTTTGGCCGATTTCTGATCGCGTGTAGCAACACCTTTAAAAAGGGAATTGGGAGTCCTCAATTTTATTAAGTTAAAATATCTAAAATCAATCCCTGGCCTTGCGAGGGATCGATCACCAGGCTAGTTCGCAGCAAACATGATAAATTAGAATGCAGGAACTAAGAGTGCTGCTGACATAATATCTAAGCGAACACATTTCTCACTCCTGTCGTAGCTTTGCATACAATATCGAAGCTCTTTCGACCATGGAAACTATAAACCATTTCAAAATCTGGGCACTGGCCGCGCTTCTGAATCGGAGCAATATAAGGCTAGCAAGTTATCGGTGACTGTAAACAATTTCAACTATATGATTTTTAGACCAAGGCAGAGAAGGCAAACATTTGATCTGGCGATAGAAATAAACAATGTTAGGATTGACAAGGTTAATGAGGTCGTATTCCTGGGTGCGATCTTGGACGAAAATATGTCTTGGAAGTTTCACATTTCCCATCTTGCCAGTAAAATATCAAAATCAATAGGAATTATACACAAATCAAGTTTTTGCCTTTCCCAGCAAGCATTACGCACTTTATACTATTCCTTAGTTTCTCCATATCTTCAATACTGTATCACGGTCTGGGGCTCTACCTATCCATCCAACCTTAATCGTAGTGTTCTGCTTCAAAAACGCGTAGTGCGAGTTATTAATAATGAGGCATTGATGCGCATACTGACCCTATATTTACTTATTCAATTTAGGAAAGTTCATGTTCCTGTTCAAAAAGTAATTTATTACCTAGAAGTTTTGACAAATCTTTTCTACGAATTTATCAAGTTCACAGTTATAATACTAGACATTCTAAACTGTTTTATGTTCCTTTATGTAGAACCAAAATTAGACAGTTTTCTGTTTATTATCAGGGTCCAGTATTTTTTAACTCGCTGAACGCAGACTTTCGTGATGCCATGACCGTTTCCTCGTTTCAATCCAAGCTGAAAAAATATCTCTGCTCCCGTCTTTGAAATCGCTTATTATTTATTCATTAATTTCTTCAAATACGTGTTATCTCAATACTGGTATAAACTGTTATCTTAGTGTGATTTTCGCCATTCTGTTATTCTTGTTTTCGCGCCACTCTCACTTTGTTTTATATTCCTTTTGAATTAATTTTTTTTGTTGGCCAAAAAAAACAACTGTTAATATGTAGTGGAGCGAGATCAGTTGATGTGTCGTGGTCGGAACATTTAGAAAAACAATCGAGAAGTTTAGCGGCAGCTGTTTTATGTCTTGTGTTGTATGTGTTTTAACTTATTGTAACCGCGCAACCGAACGTTAAGCCCAACGGCTTGGGATCCCTGTCGTGACGTCATTATTTCCCGCCAAAATCTAGTGAGCATGACATTGTTTGTGGTCAGCGGCACGTACCGTGTTTGAAAATGGAAAGAAAACCCACAAACAGAGTTATTGGAGTGTTTTAGAGGTGATAAATACGTTACTAAAGGTCTGTACGGAATGATTCTCCACTGGATTGGATTGAAAGGTGCTAGATGTGATTTACCAGCGAGTCGATCGACTCACTCCAAACAAACATGCTACATACCTGGGGATGTACCAAATGTATACTACTGACTTATGATTATTGGAAAACGTGCCGAAATACCCGGTGAAAAGGCAAAATGGAGACAATAACTTAATGAAGTGAATAACACGGGGAATAACAACACCTAACACTACATGGATGCCCTTGATACCACTTGAGATCATGGAAAGAACAGTATACTTACCTTCACATAATGAGTGCGTGTGAACTGGAAGGAGGAAATTGACATCAAAATGGCTAATGTAATAAACACAGCAAAGACTTGGTGTACTATACTATATCATATGTACACAGCGACAGGACATTATTTATTATGTAAGCTGACGTGTGAAAGAACAAAGCTGCTTCTAAACCGGTAAGATATGTTTTCCAATGTACTTATTGCTGAGTGTTATGTACCTAGAAAGCCACTAATTAAGGCTTGGACTACACTATAAACTCGGAGTACAGCTCGCTACTCGAGACCTCCTCAATCTACCTATCACATTATACATGGTTTCCCGAACTAGGAAGCTCCCAGATGTATAAACAGTACTACACTGAGGAATAGATGTTTCTTGCCTTTTCGTTCATGAAGGGGAGGAAATGTTTAGGTAAACTTTACAAATACAATGTAACGTACAATAACAACCAGAAATACAACCAGAATAATAACCATAATAAGGAAAGTTCCTTCACATAATGAGTGTGAAATGGCTAATAAACACAAGAAAGACTTGGTACTATAATATACTAAATATATATAATGACAGGACATGATTTATTGGGTTTACTTCGGTGTAAGGACCACTTGCTGGAGACTGCATGCCATCGCACACTCTGTGAGTTGTTGTATTACCGATTATAGTGTATTGAATACTATAATACTATTATAATTTATGTACCTACTCATCATTAGTTGATATAAATACCTGAAAAAAACAATTGCTACCAAGCAATTCACTCATGGTCTAGTGGTTAGGGCTGATGCCATTGCACACTCTGTGAGTTGTTGTATTACCAATTACAGTGTATTGAATACTATAATACTATTATAATTTATGCACCTACTCATCATTGGTTATATAAATAGGTGAAAAAACTATTGCTACCAAGCAAATTCACTTGTGGTGCAGCAGTTAGGGTTTGGGTAGCTGGGTTATATGTCAGCCATTGTAATCTTATTTTGCTGGGTTTGATTCTTACCCTCAGTACAGTGTAATTTTTTTTCAAGTAGAGGCTGCACAATTCCATGTAAAATTTATAAGTGCTGCTTCAGGTGCTCGGGAAATATTCTAAGTAGCAAATTATTCATAGTTAACAAAGGGAGTTTTATGACGCAGTTTGTGTGGTTCTCACATTGAGGTACATTTGTAATAACACCAAATTATTATATATGTAAACTTACATGTGTTAGGAAAGAGCAAAGCTGCTTCTAAACTGGTAAGATATGTTGTGTTATTGCTGAGGAAAAGATGTTTCATGGCTATTCGTTTCATCAATGATTTTGTATCAGTTTGAGCGACTGTAAATTAATGTGCAATTACTCTGGCTGCCTGTACATGTACATACAGTGTATAGCAGAATCTATATTATTTTGTATGTGAATTTAAATTGATGAATAGCATTCAAAATGAAAGCTAGGAGAGAGTTTGTTTGGGCATGTACATTGTAGCTGTGAATTTGACTCCATTTTATGTGTATATAGTAAAGGTAAGGTAATGGCTTGGTAGTAATATAGAATATCCCCTCCATTCAAAAGACCACTTGAATGGCTGTGTGCAAAAAGGGCATTAAGTGATTATTGATCACATTCTAAATTCTCCCTTAGAAAACAAATAAATCGAAGGAGAATATAGAATGTGATCACATTTGATCACATTCTAAATTCTCCCTTAGAAAACAAATAAATCGAAGGAGAATATAGAATGTGATCAAGAGTCACTTATGCCCTTGTTACACACAGCCCTTCACAGTCTTGAAAACTGTGCTAAATTCTCCATTTTATTACCATTTTCATTGAAGTGCGACCTTGAAAGTGGACTGTCAATCAGATGCGGAGCCTAGTCTCATACAAATCTTTACCACCTGGACTTAATTAAATTGTGATTGACGTTGGCTAAATGCAATTTTCCAAACGAGACTTGAAACTTTCAGGGTCACACTTCAATGAAAATTGTAATAGTTCAGGTGTATTTAGACTTGTTCTATGAATGATTTGGGGTTGAAAGTGGGTAGCTTTTTATTGTGGGGATTTAATGAACCATTGGAAGTACTGTGTGCTATAGGAGAGTTTGAACTCGGTTTGAATTGAATTTGTTGGTAAAACTTGGCATTTTGTTGAGTTATCCACCCTTTCTACTTTTTATGAAGGGGAGGAAATGTTTCATAGGTAAACTTTACAAATACAATGCAACGTCATACTGTACAATAACCAGGATAACAACCAGAAACACACCAATAACAAACAGAATAACCAGAAACATGCATGCACATACAAGATGTCCAACTGTATATCAAGCTACATGTACATTGTATCTAAATTTAGTATGAGATGAATCCCAACAATCTATTCTTTACAAGCAACCACCCTAAATGTCTATCAAAGGTGGTCACTTAAGAGAGGGGTCGCATACAAGATGTCCAACTGTATATCAAGCTATCTGAAGTATGAGATCAAACCCAAAAATCTATTCTTTATAACCAATCACCCTTAATGTCTATCAAAAAAAAAATGTAGATACATGTACGGTCTTAGGAAAGTTTTTCTGAGTTTTCTTCTTGATGGGAAATCAAATATAATTCCTGTTGTTGTGTTCACCACGTACCCTTGAGACTCCACATGTCACATAGTTATAGCTGGGTTGTATTGCTACATGCATTCCATTATTTTGTATTCCTTAGTCCTATAGTCGACCCCATAGTTCTACTGGCCTGGGGTTGCATTGTATCATTCTATGCTATAGTCATAGTCCTTAGTCCGGTTAAGCCCCTTACATGTACATGTAGTTCTAGCAGGGTTGTATTACTGTATGCTAGTCATAGTCCTTAGTCTGGTTAAGCCCCTTAGTTCTAGCAGGGTAATGTATCACTGTATGTTAGTCATAGTCCAAGGTTAGTCTGGTTAAGCCCCTTAGTTCGAGCGGGGTTGTATCACTGTATCATTGCTAGTCATAGCTAGTCCTTAGTCTGGTTAAGCCCCTTAGTTCTAGCAGGGTTGTACATGTATCACTGTATGCTATAGTCATAGTCCTTAGTCTGGTTAAGCCCCTTAGTTCTAGCAGGGTTGTATCACTGTATGCTAGTCATAGTCCTTAGTCTGGTTAAGCCCCTTAGTTCTAGCGGGGTTGTATCACTGTATGCTAGTCATAGTCCTTAGTCTGGTTAAGCCCCTTACATGTAGTTCTAGCAGGGTTGTATTACTGTATGCTAGTCATAGTCCTTAGTCTGGTTAAGCCCCTTAGTTCTAGCAGGGTTGTATCACTGTATGCTAGTCATAGTCCTTAGTCCGGTTGGTCCCCTTAGTTCTAGCAGGGTTGTATCACTGTATGCTAGTCATCGTCCTTATATTAGTCTGGTTAAGCCCCTTAGTTCTAGCAGGGTTGTACACGTATCACTGTATGCTATAGTCATAGTCCTTAGTCTGGTTAAGCCCCTTAGTTCTAGCAGGGTTGTATCACTGTATGCTAGTCATAGTCCTTAGTCTGGTTAAGCCCCTTAGTTCTAGCTGGGTTGTATCACTGTATGCTAGTCATATTCCTTAGTCTGGTTAAGTCCCTTAGTTCTAGCAGAGTTGTATCACTGTATGCTAGTCATAGTCCTTAGTCTGGTTAAGCCCCTTAGTTCTGGCTGGGTTGTATCGGGGTTGTATCGCTGCATGCTGATCATAGTCCTTAGTCCGGTTAGTACATGTACCCTTAGTTCTGGCTGGGTTGTATTGCTGCATGCTGGTCCTAGTCCTTAGTCCAGTTAGTACCCTTACATGTAGTTCTGGCTGGGTTAATTGTATTGCTGCATGCTGGTCATACATGTAGTCCATTTAGTACATGTACCCTTAGTTCTGGCTGGGTTGTATCGCTGCATGCTGGTCATAGTCCTTAGTCCAGTTAGTACCCTTAGTTCTGGCTGGGTTAATTGTATTGCTGCATGCTGGTCATAGTCCGTTTAGTACATGACTGTACCCTTAGTTCTGGCTGGGTTGTATCGCTGCATGCTGGTCATAGTCCTTAGTCCAGTTAGTACCCTTAGTTCTGGCTGGGTTAATTGTATTGCTGCATGCTGGTCATAGTCCTTAGTCCAGTTAGTACCCTTAGTTCTGGCTGGGTTAATTGTATTGCTGCATGCTGGTCATAGTCCGTTTAGTACATGTACCCTTAGTTCTGGCTGGGTTGTATCGCTGCATGCTGGTCATAGTCCTTAGTCCAGTTAGTACCCTTAGTTCTGGCTGGGTTAATTGTATTGCTGCATGCTGGTCATAGTACGTTTAGTACATGTACCCTTAATTCTGGCTGGGTTGTATTGCTGCATGCTGGTCATAGTCCTTAGTCCAGTTAGTACCCCTAGTTCTGGCTGGGTTGTATCGCTGCATGCTGGTCATAGTCCTTAGTCCAGTTAGTACCATTAGTTCTGGCTGGGTTAATTGTATTGCTGCATGCTGGTCATAGTCCATTTAGTACATGTACAGTACAGCCGTAAAATAATGCACGCGCAAGAAGTGGCGCAAGCAACTTCTTGCGACGCAATACAATACAATACAATAAACTTTATTTTCTTCGAATTTAAGGTAGCAAATTACAAGATGCTAATATCTCCGAAATCCAATAAAATAACTAAAATAAATATAAAATAAAATAGAGATACATTTACTCCTGTATATATACATTTGGATATATTAACTACAAAATATAAATTTAAGTTGTAAATTCAATGAAATAATTACTAAAGAAATAAGATATACAATGTGTGGAATCATAGTAATAATAAATGAAGCTATAGTATGCTGAATAAAGGTCTAGTATATAACGCTATATACATGATGTAGTGATAAATATAAAATTAAAGGTAATATATAATTAATCTGATCTACAGAAGGAACAACAGTCATTGGTAAAGTTAATTTTAGAAATAGCTGTTTTAAAGGTTTTTATACTTGGAGAGGATCTGATAGAGTCACTTAAGGAGTTCCAAAGTTTGCTGCCATTATAATGAAAGGAATGTAGTCCATGTTTGGTAGTTTGTACTCTTGGTATATCAACAGAAAGATGACCACGGAGATTACAGGTTAATGAACGTTTAGTTATGAGGTCTGTGATATAGCTGGGAGCAATTCCATGTATGGATTTATATACTAAAGTTAAAGTGTCATGAATTCTTCTGTTATGGAGGGTAGGGTGATTTAGCTGTTGGAGTAAGAACACGCAAGCTGCCGCAAGAAGGCCTAAACCAACTTTTTGCGCTTTAGACGCAAGAACTACTGAACCGCAAGAAGTTCAGGCTGAAGCGCAAGAACTAAATATTTTGAGCTTACCCGCAAGAAGATGAAACGCAAGAAGTTGAAGTCTTAACGCAAGAACTGGTCGCTTCTTTGAGCTCGGGAAGACGCGGCTGTTTTCGTACGCTAAGATTTATGTTTCTAACTTCAGATATCGACATTCGCCTTTTATTTCCCTCTTGCGAAAAGCAAATATATGTATCTCAAGCACTCGGCTGTTTTAGCAGGCAAGTAGAATAATATTGATACACTCAAGGGAAGGGAAAAATTGTTTGAGATACCGCGAGTTCCAGGATATTCATTTACTGATAGCTATTAAAGACTGCAAATCACGATGAGCGGCAAAAATCTGGCGCGGCGGGAATGTACGTCTCACGCTATCGTGTAGCAATGAAACGGCGGTATTAAACTAAGCTTTTGAAGCTATCAGTCTTCAAATCCATAATGAATGTTCCTTGATGGTCTTGACTATCGAATGGCTACCAAAACGTTATAATGAATGGCTCACCATTTACCAAATTAATAATTATCGCAGGGTCGCCAAAAGAAAGGTTGCGTGGGATTGCGTTACTAAACACCGTCCTATCGTTAGTTCGGTGTTTTTATTTCATCTGATAAACTTTAGCTTTTGTAGATTAATAGATCCATCAATCATTCAGTATTTTTAAAAGTCATCTGTTGCATATGTTTTCAATTCAAGAAGCCAGCTTTTCGGTGATACAACGATTCTCCGAGTTCACGTGCGCTTTCAGCCGTGGAGACTGATTGTCTGGTTTTTGACACAAGATCAAGAGTACCGCGAACTTTGAGGAAAGTGTGATTTTATTGCGTTGTAGTTGAAAATGCAATACAAGCTTCTCAGCTTTACTGGAAAATGATTAATTCTACCAAATAAATATTCTGGAGTTTATTTTTTTATCTAATGTGGCTCCGTTTTCAAAGTCCGAACTTGAATGTGTGACATTTTCCGCGAACTGATTTGAATAATCAATGAGCTCCGCAGTGTTTGTTTTGCTTTGAGATCGCACTAAAATGTCTTTCCTACCAAACCAAATGTTTTGAAAGTTTCATTTTACTTACGGATCTGAATAGTTTCCACCTGATGTGAAGACTGGCTTGAGTCTATTCTGTCAAATCGATACACTGGGGAATAAGCTTTTTGGATATTTTAATTTGTTGTCTGATTAATACACGGTAATTTGCAAATTTGCATGAGATCGTATCGAATCTTTTTTGATTTCAGTTTCTTTGTGACGAGTTAATAAAATATTCAAGTCTGCGGGTATCGAAGTACGCGATGCTTAATCTCTCTATTAGCTCCTTCCCGCGAACGGCAGAAATGAAAACATGACCACAATTTTCGCGCGTTTGCTGCTTGACATTTTCAGTTTTTACGTAAGGTCGAGTAGATCCGCGTTTGTTGTTTACGTTGGAATTCTTTTCCACTTTTCTTATATATTTATTTCGTATTTTGACGGCGGGCTGACGTTTCCCGTTTGCCGTAGAACGCGGTGTTTAATCTCTCAAAAAGTTTAAGATATTAGTAAACTTTCATGGTTCTCAAAGGTTTCGTTTCTTATTAGCGATCTCACATACACACAAACATGTTCTCATATGCCACGTCTTGCGTGTTCTTCAGCATTCTTGCGGGTCTTCTTAAAGTATACCTTCTTGCATCTTCTTGCGGGTTGATCTTCTTGCGGGTTGATCTTCTTGCGGAATGAACTTCTTGCGGGTTGATCTTCTTGCGGAAAGAACTTCTTGCGGGTCTTAAGTTCTTGCGTTAGTTCAGTAATTTCAAGCGCATGCGGCACGCAAGAACCTGTTGGCTTGCGGACGCAAAAAGAAGTTCTTGCGCGTGCATTATTTTACGGCTGTACTGTACCCTTACTTCTGGCTGCGTTGTATTGCTGCATGCTGGTCATAGTCCTTAGTCCAGTTAGTACCCTTAGTTCTAGCAGGGTTGTATTACTGTATGCTAGTCATAGTCCTTAGTCTGGTTAAGCCCCTTAGTTCTAGCAGGGTTGTATCACTGTATGCTAGTCATAGTCCTTAGTCCGGTTGGTCCCCTTAGTTCTAGCAGGGTTGTATCACTGTATGCTAGTCATCGTCCTTATATTAGTCTGGTTAAGCCCCTTAGTTCTAGCAGGGTTGTACACGTATCACTGTATGCTATAGTCATAGTCCTTAGTCTGGTTAAGCCCCTTAGTTCTAGCAGGGTTGTATCACTGTATGCTAGTCATATTCCTTAGTCTGGTTAAGTCCCTTAGTTCTAGCAGAGTTGTATCACTGTATGCTAGTCATAGTCCTTAGTCTGGTTAAGCCCCTTAGTTCTGGCTGGGTTGTATCGGGGTTGTATCGCTGCATGCTGATCATAGTCCTTAGTCCGGTTAGTACATGTACCCTTAGTTCTGGCTGGGTTGTATTGCTGCATGCTGGTCCTAGTCCTTAGTCCAGTTAGTACCCTTAGTTCTGGCTGGGTTAATTGTATTGCTGCATGCTGGTCATAGTCCTTAGTCCAGTTAGTACCCTTAGTTCTGGCTGGGTTAATTGTATTGCTGCATGCTGGTCATAGTACGTTTAGTACATGTACCCTTAATTCTGGCTGGGTTGTATCGCTGCATGCTGGTCATAGTCCTTAGTCCAGTTAGTACCATTAGTTCTGGCTGGGTTAATTGTATTGCTGCATGCTGGTCATAGTACGTTTAGTACATGTACCCTTAATTCTGGCTGGGTTGTATTGCTGCATGCTGGTCATAGTCCTTAGTCCAGTTAGTACCCTTAGTTCTGGCTGGGTTAATTGTATTGCTGCATGCTGGTCATAGTCTGTTTAGTACATGTACCCTTAGTTCTGGCTGGGTTGTATCGCTGCATGCTGGTCATAGTCCTTAGTCCAGTTAGTACCCTTAGTTCTGGCTGGGTTAATTGTATTGCTGCATGCTGGTCTTAGTCCATTTAATACATGTACCCTTACTTCTGGCTGCGTTGTATCGCTGCATGCTGGTCATAGTCCTTAGTCCAGTTAGTACCCTTAGTTCTGGCTGGGTTAATTGTATTGCTGCATGCTGGTCATAGTCCATTTAATACATGTACCCTTACTTCTGGCTGCGTTGTATTGCTGCATGCTGGTCATAGTCCTTAGTCCAGTTAGTACCCTTAGTTCTGGCTGGGTTAATTGTATTGCTGCATGCTGGTCATAGTCCATTTAATACATGTACCCTTAGTTCTGGCTGGGTTGTATTGCTGCATGCTGGTCATAGTCCTTAGTCCAGTTAGTACCCTTAGTTCTGGCTGGGTTAATTGTATTGCTGCATGCTGGTCATAGTCCGTTTAGTACATGTACCCTTAGTTCTGGCTGGGTTGTATTGCTGCATGCTGGTCATAGTCCTTAGTCCAGTTAAGTACCCTTAGTTCTGGCTGGGTTAATTGTATTGCTGCATGCTGGTCATAGTCTGTTTAGTACATGTACCCTTAGTTCTGGCTGGGTTGTATCGCTGCATGCTGGTCATAGTCCTTAGTCCAGTTAGTACCCTTAGTTCTGGCTGGGTTAATTGTATTGCTGCATGCTGGTCTTAGTCCATTTAATACATGTACCCTTACTTCTGGCTGCGTTGTATCGCTGCATGCTGGTCATAGTCCTTAGTCCAGTTAGTACCCTTAGTTCTGGCTGGGTTAATTGTATTGCTGCATGCTGGTCATAGTCCGTTTAGTACATGTACCCTTAGTTCTGGCTGGGTTGTATTGCTGCATGCTGGTCATAGTCCTTAGTCCAGTTAGTACCCTTAGTTCTGGCTGGGTTAATTGTATTGCTGCATGCTGGTCATAGTCCATTTAATACATGTACCCTTAGTTCTGGCTGGGTTGTATTGCTGCATGCTGGTCATAGTCCTTAGTCTGGTTAAGTCCCTTAGTTCTGGCTGGGTTGTATCGCTGCATGCTGATCATAGTCCTTAGTCCGGTTAGTACATGTACCCTTAGTTCTGGCTGGGTTGTATCGCTGCATGCTGGTCATAGTCCTTAGTCCAGTTAGTACCCTTAGTTCTGGCTGGGTTAATTGTATTGCTGCATGCTGGTCATAGTCCGTTTAGTACATGTACTCTTAGTTCTGGCTGGGTTGTATCGCTGCAAGCTGCATGGTCATAATCCTTAGCTAGTCCATACATGTATATCCAGGGGTAAAATAAGCAGAAAAGTAAAGAAAGGGGGTCCTAAAACAGGCTACGGATAAGAAAGGAACAGTTGAATGACAAGGAATGTTAACAGATGTTAATTTTCTATTCTTCTTTCTCATAATTTCATTCAATAGAAGACCATTGAAATAATGCACTTTCATTAGCTATTAATTTTTGAAGTTTAAATTTATTTTTGATCAAACTAACTATGGTTTGATTTTGGAGAAATTTGTATGTGGGGATCGAATGTTATCAAATTTGTGATTCAAAAACTTGTTTTCT
The DNA here is from genome assembly GCA_030867875.1 of Actinernus sp. WN-2022. Classification (NCBI taxonomy): domain Eukaryota; kingdom Metazoa; phylum Cnidaria; class Anthozoa; order Actiniaria; family Actinernidae; genus Actinernus; species Actinernus sp. WN-2022. The sequence goes on from JAOWCC010001629.1 coordinate 167,995, forward strand.
TTACGTTTTCACAGTAAAAATGGTCAACAGCATAGAGATCGACTCCTACAATTTTCGCTTGTAACTTTGACTGTGAACATCTCAAACAACACTTAAGGCATATTCTAGAAAAATAGTATGTACAGATATGCTGATTGTGCCAGGTCTATTGTTCTTGGGGTACAGTTCATACACATGCCATTTATACTTAAAAGAAAACATGTTCTTTTTGACACTAAATCACTCCATATATAGAAGTGTGGCATCTGAATCAATTGACCGAGTTAGCTTGTACATTATTTTGTTGTTCCAATTCAGAACATGTGACAGCTCTCCAGAGCTTTCCAGTGCTTTGTTTCCCATGAATAATATTAATGAAATTTATACATATTTCCTCTAGGGATATAAAAAAAACAAGAAGACATTACTCAAGGGAAAAGTCAGGTGACCTGAATTGGGACAACAAATGTACAAGCTAGCTAAATCAGTCAATTGGGTTCAACATGTCTGTATTAGCTAGGTGCAGCAGATGAATTAGGTTTGGCACAATGCTGCATCGTGAGACTCTGGAGCGGTTGACTCAATTATGCCACTTTTTTCATGTGACAAACTTAATGCATATTAAATTATGCCATCTTGAAATTTAATGTATGTGCAATCTAGACCCAGATTCCCTAATTGCTACAATCAGTTCAACGAATTAAGTTCAACATCTGAATCAACCAGTCGCTTTGACATCAAACGTATTAAGTTTGGTGCACAAAGAGTTCACCATCTGAAATGGACATAAGACTACGTTAACCAGAGAAGTCTTAGGCCTGGTTTAGTGAATGAAATAGCAAAAAGAATAACAAACAAATTAAGATAATGAATTTAAAGTAAATTAAGTAATCATAATTTATTTCTAAAAACCTGTTTAGTATTTTTTTCTTCAGTCAAATCACTACATTTTAAACGTCTCTTAAGCGACAACCTGCTTTTGAGATTAATGGTAGAGTCACCTACGAGAAGTTCCTCAGTCTGTAGTCAACACTTGTATTTGTTTTATGCTAATCAACAAACACTTAGAAAGGATTTCCTATCAACACCTTACTAAATTGTTAGTCTGTAATCTGGCCATGGCTGGACACAAGAACAGGGCCTGGTTGTTATCAACACCTTACTAAATTGTTAGTCTGTAATCTGGCTGGACACAAGAACAGGGCCTGGTTGTTCAAAGCAAGGGTAGCTTTATACCTACATGTAGGATAGCACTAAATCTGTAAGTGTAATCAACAACAAGAAGTTTATTCATACATACCAAAAAAAGGGAAAATACATTTATACTGCTAGGAAAAGAAAATTCGGTATAAAGGGTAATTGGATTGCCTAGAAATATTTATTTAGTTAAAATGTAATCTGAAATCTGCACAGTTTAAACTTTGGGTTAGTGATTTAACCCCTGGGTAGTGCTTACATTACCCTTGCTTTGAACAACCAAGTTCAGGTGGATAAGGAATGGGCCGTTTGCAGAAATGCAATCACATGATTGTACTGGACGGCAAAAAAATTGACTTCATTTATTGAAAGGTGCTTGTACAAGATCGATAGTGTTATAGCAAAACCTGTTTGTGAAATGTCTGTTCCACCTCCAAATTAGGCCCTTTGCAGCTATTACAGTCATGTGCTGATATAATACTTCATTAACGAATGAATTGAGCTCATGATTCCCATGGGAAAGGCATTGCCATGAATACTAGAGTCCTCGAGCAAGCTATCTTTAAAAACGCAGTTTTAGAAAGATCAGCAATTGATTGGAGGAAGGGCCTATTGATCGTCAATCTTTCAAAATCAGTGTTTTGTAGTTTCCTACAAAAGGCGTTTTGATATTTCCTGCAAAAGGCCTATTAGATAGACAAAATAATGTATAGAAATTGTATATTCCTGCCTTGTGTGTTATATTTTAACAGTTTTGTTTTCACATGTTCACAGTTCTTGGGACATTATTGAACCTGCATGAAGGAATTTTCACAAGTATTCAAGTGTCCCGTGGAGAGCCCAATGAATCCTGCTAAGAAGTGTGTCATCTGGTAATCAGCAGTCCCCCCTGAATCCCAAGCATACTGATAGGAGTGTTGCTCGACGTACATTGTATGAAACGGGGGGGGGGGGGGGGGGTTATACGCATTAGGATTTGCTGTGTTTGGCTGGAGTAATTATATAAGCAAAGGTTAATAGGAGAGTTTGCCTATTTATACTCTTTTGAGCTAAACTTTGTTTAATTCAGAATTGGATTACAGGAAAGGAATCTGTAGCTTGTGCAGTGTGAGACTGGTTAAGATGACCAGTTAAGTTCCTTCCATAGACACTTTAATGTAGATATCTCTTGTAAGCAAGGTTCTGGCAAGGGCTATTTGTAGTTTTATAGTAGTTAAACAAGGCCAGTGAAATTATTCACATTTTGATTCAAGGGCCTGATTACAAATTAGGAATCTTGTAATAATTAATAATAACTTTATGTAAACTGATAAGACCGATCAGCTAATCGTTTTTGATTACCTGGTATCAACTGGTGACCAGTAAATAGGGGATGATTTTGTTGTACGACATTCGTTTATACCTGCTGGTTTTAAAGGGTAAAACAGTAAGATGAACAAGATGGTCACATTTTCACCAAAAATGTCTTTTCTGCAGTCATTCTGCCCGTCGTAGCTCATATGATTTAGCAATAGTACAAATAAGTTATCATCTGAGGATTATCCTCAGATGATAACTTGTACATGTACATGTACTATTGCTAAAATCATATGAGCTATGATGGGCAGAATGACTGTAGGCAGTCCATTTGCAACTGCTAAAATTGCAATCTAACCTTGTATAAAATTTTGTTCTCTATTTCACTTGTCAACTAAATCAAATGAACATTGTTTAAGTAGCAAAATGTGGCACTTGCGATGCAGATCCTAATAGCCATACATGTACATGCATACAAAACGAAAAGCAAATTCAAATAATATTTACATTTTGTTGTCTGGGTCCTTTTTGCCTGACGTGGCCCAAATAGCTTATGCTAATATCTAATTTTACCATTATTATTGTATCATGATACCTATTTATTTCCCATTTATTTCTATTTTTGACCCCTGGAGCATCAATAAAGTGATTTTAATATCTTGACGTTTTCACTTGTCTCATGCAATCGTTAAAAGAATTCAGCCAGTCATAAACAGAGGAGCAGGTCATTTATTGACAGGTATCCCTAACGAATAATTACCAAAATAATTTGATCGGTTCAAGATCCCCCAAAAGAGAAAGGTCAGCTACAGTATGTTCACTATATATTGTAGCCCCTATTCCAGTAGGGCTGCTCTAATTTGCATAATGCAAAAAAAGGTAGGGTATAAATAGGTGAAGTGAATGCCGTTTGTAATAATTAGAAAATAAATAACATTACTCTAAAAAAGTAACAGGCCCTAAAAGGTATACAGAGGCAAACATTTTCCCAAAAAAGTAGTGCATAATACACGTATATCAGAGTTCAATATAGAAGAGTCCCCTGGGAAGAGATGATGACAAGCAAATGGACAGCGAGCTTTACTTTGTAAAACGAAGGAGAATTAGAGCTTGCCAAGAAAAACTCAGATACTTTGTGCTCTATTGTTGAACATGTAGCATTGCCATTGTATTTCAGTCATGTAGGGCGGGGGCAGTTGCCCCACTCTCAGAAGAGAGATTGACAGAAGTCATCAATGAAAATCTCCCAAAATTTATCATCCCCCCCCCCCCAAACACAATTTTCAGAATTGTTTACAGCCATAATTGCATAAAACATTTTTCCGTAAAAACTTGTAAGCTGCACTCCTGAGGTAATTTTCGTTACTTTCAAAATTTGAAAGGTTAAAAATCTGTGGTTTATACATGTATGTGAGGAAATACAGTATTTAAAAAATTGAGTTACTCATTTTTCAGGTAGCCTTGAAGTAAGATAATTTGTCCATTTTGATGAGTTTCAAAATTACATGGAAAATCCCATACTCCATATTTTTTTTAAAGGAATCCAAAATCATTGAATCCTTCCTTTATTAATTGTCAATGTTTAATTACCCTCCAATTTAAATGAGGGGTTCTGAAAATGCTCTTTCGACCCCAGTCCTCCACTTTGGTGGTAACATGTCCACCCCCTGTTAACAGATCACCAAACTCACGTCTTCTTACCCACAACTGCTATATAAATCCATTTCTGTTATTGTAAAACAACAAATTGATAGATGTACATTTGGTTATATACATTTGTTGCATTAGGCCATCCCAATCAAATGTTTTGTTTACTATTGCCTTCGGGTTCATGATGGTGGCATGGGTCGGTTAGTTAGTCGATTAAACAAAAAAAGCGTCTGGTCCAAGTTGGCTTCAGTTGAAGACTCTCGTAAAAATGTTCATGTATTCAACTACTTTTTTCCTCTACCAGTTGTGGATTGACAATTTGCAATTGAATGAGAAAGGCAAGAAACTAATATTTATTTAGAGAGCTCAGAAGAGGTGTAGTTAAAAAAATATTCTTCCATCTTTTTTCAATCTTCAATATTTTTTCTAAAAGGCATTGGGTCAGTCTTAAACCTATTTTTTTTAGGCTTTTAAAAAATAGCCTGCGTCGCATCCGAACTGAACCCTGGTTAAGTCCGTCTGCGAAACAGTGGACAAAAGCTTGTTCTCGACCCCCAGCGAAGTTGCAGGATTATTTATAATCGATTTTGATTGGCTTTTACTAATGCTCATTCTTACACGTCTTCTGACTGGCCATTCAACTGTCACCAGCCTCGGAGATTGTTATGACGGGCAATCATGTCACGTCAGAGGCCGCTCGGTCGAAACTTCGTTTGCACGTGAGTCAATTGTTTACTTGAGATTTCTCGCCCTAGACGAGCTCTGTCGTCGTTTCCCCGTGTTTTACTATCGGAGGTTAGGTTAGATTTATTTCCGACTTCGGGTCAGGTTTTGAAGTAATGTAACGTAATAGGCAGCTGCCCGTGGTTTAGTGCCAGATAAAAGGAAACTTGCCGAACACATTTATAAATGGAATCTGTCGCGACAAAATGCTCGTTCGACAAACATATCCCTCATGAAGCTTGGAAATATCTAGTAATGTGCCACATCCGAACTCAACTGCTCTTGTTCTAGCAAACGTATCTCGATTTTAAACTGATATTGTACAAATATCATTGCTCTTTTCGACGTGTATAAAAGCCGCCGCATTTTGAAATGTAAATTAGGGCCGTTAGTCGCACCGGTGACAGGCTGGTGACAGTTGAATGGCCAGTCAGAAGACGTGTAAGAATGAGCATTAGTAAAAGCCAATCAAAATCGATTATAAATAATCCTGCAACTTCGCTGGGGGTCGAGAACAAGCTTTTGTCCACTGTTTCGCAGACGGACTTAACCGGGGTTCAGTTCGGATGCGACGCAGGCTATTAAAAAAGGGTAGTTCAGGCAATAGTAAACAAAATATTTTCAGGCTTCTCACACATTTGCAGTGAAAAAAAAAACTACATACACTGACCTCCAGTGCATGCTCGTATTTCCCCCAAAAATATTCAATTGCTATTTTGGGACAGCAACATTGAATGTTAACCGTGATTGTATTGGCAGGACCTTACATGGCAACATTGAATGTTAACCGTGATTGTATTGGCAGGACCTTACATGGCAACATTGAATGTTAACCGTGATTGTATTGGCAGGACCTTACATGTACATACATTACATTTTTAGTGACAATATCATTTAGATAATTAAATAATACTCTAACATACAAGTAGAATTGAGTCACAGTATAAAAAACCAATATTCCTAAAATAACAGGATTCAAGTGTAACCATCATGCAAATAGAGCTATTTAATTGACAAAACTTTAAATTGATACAAAATAACAAAAAAATGAGCAAATAGCAAAATTAATGGTTTATCATGATTGTGCTAGAAAATACCTTTTACTTTAGGATTTGTTTCTCTATACACATTTAATGAAATTGCTGTTTCTGTTTAAAAAAACTACATTAGTTCACATACCCCATCAATTGACACTACAAACTGCAATATATATACACACCACTCTATATACAAGACAACATACAAGATTAGTACACTAACAGCATGTTAATATCCTGATGAACATGACAACAATGGAGAATTTGTTCGCCAGAAAGACAGTGTATGGAATAAGCCATTTACTGGTCTGTGACAAGAATTCTCAATCAAATAAATAAAGGTTGAAAGCTCTGAATTTATGATATGTGCACCAAAGAAACAATCAAAAGAAATAATGTAATTACCAAAGAAAACTTTTGACAACAACAAAGAAATAGAACTACTTTATGAAAATAATGTCATTGCTTATCTTGTCAGACACTGAAACAGTTATATGAATAAAACTTAGCTGACATAAATTTTACAAAGAAACTACAACTAAATAAATTTTGTATCAGTGAAATTACCTCTTTTATAATCAATTGTTTTAGTAAAGTCAAGCTAATTAGTTCTAAAAGAACTCTTGACAATTTAACAGAAATAGTTTACAGGGAAAACATTAAACCGATAATCAGTAGTGAAGTTTACAAATAGTAAGCTCCATTTAGTTTTACACGGCAAAAAAACTTGGTTGTTTCAGTAAAATAATGAAAAATGCATCAATAATAAAACCTGTTGTCTATTTTACAAGAATAAGAACGAAAAGTTATAAAAAGGAAGGAAGAAAACATTTCAAACTAAACATTGTACAGAAAACAATAAAAAAATAACGCGCGAGTTTTATCGGAGAAAAAAATCCAACTCGTAAAAATGCCCCCAAAAAAGAATAGTTTGATAAATGTTTCAGTAAAATAATGAAAAATGCATCCATAATAAAACCTGTTGTCTATTATAAAAGAATAAGAACGAAAAGTTATAAAAAGGAAGGAAGAAAACATTTGAAACAAAACATTGTTGAGAAAACACAGCAAAAAAAATAACGCGCGAGTTTTATCGGAGAAAAAAATCTAACTCTTAAAAATGCCAAAAAAGAATAGTTGTGATAAATAGGAACAGTTGTAGATGTTGTACTTACGTGTTGAAGGTTGTAGATATTGTGTGTTGATAGAGTAGAGTAGATTCAGTTCTACACTAACGCCATACATGAACACGATGGTTGATGGGTTCTGTCACCATCACAGTACGGCCATCAGGGAGAACTGTCAGGTCTATTGGACACCTCATCTCACCAAGATTAGAACCTTCACTACCGAATGTACCCACACATTCACCTTCCTGTGTTAGCACCTGAACACGATGATTACCACCGTCACAGACCAGTAGATAACTGTGTCCATACACTGTAAGGCCACTGGGATAATTAAACTGACCATTACCTTGTCCACGTGAACCGAACTGACGAACGAATTGTCCATTATCATCGGCAAACACACGTATACAATGTTCATAAGGATACGATACAAAATATGTACCGTTAGTGTACGTTATATATTCTGGGGCTGTATATTGGTTACCAAACTCTCTAATAAACACTCCATCTCTACTAAACATCTTTACCCCTCGCTTATCTCCACGACTACACACCACAACATTACCCTGGTTACAAACACATACTCCCCAAGGACGCTCAACTCTCCCCTCACCAATACTACGAATAAACACTCCATCAACTGAAAACACTTGAACCCTGTTATTATCCGTGTCACTAACAATAATATTATTATTGTATTTATCTACTGTGACTCCGTAAGGTGTTTTCATTTGTCCTTTTTCGCTTCCCTCACCACCAAGTTCGCGTTGATATTCTCCACTGCTATTAAATACTTGAACTCGGTGGTTAAGGGTGTCCGCTATGAGAACACACTGCTGTCCATTCACTGTTATGCCACATGGGTAACTAAACTGTCCTCTTCCTTCACCACTAGAACCAAATGTTTTAACAGGTTTCAATTCACTGATAATATTTACAATTCTCTCATCAATGTCGTGTCCTTCAAATGTTGTTGTAATTCTGTACTCTCCTTCCTTCACTGTTTTTTGGTGCACAATGTTATTGCCGTTTTCCTTTTCATTATAAACAATCTTTACGTCTATTTGCCGTCTTTCATTATCCTCCATTTTAACACGTAGTGATTCCTCAGGACAAAAGCACAATTCTCCCGTTCTGTTCCTTGTTAATATTCTTAGTTGTATTCCAAGAAAAACATTTTCTACTTGAACTGTGCTGCGACAAGGGTCGACTGTGAAGAGAAAACACAACACAAACCGTTAGTTGAGAAGAGAGAAATAAAGACAGAATTAAACTGAAATTTATACATGTATTAAACACTTAATATTACATGAAGAGTTCTTATTGATTAGGCTAAGGTAGTATTTCTACACACTAATACAAACTAGTGTTTTTCAAGTTCTTTACCAAGGTTTCAAGATGAAGATTATTTTCAAAACGGCAGACTAAAAGTAAACTGATTCAAGCTGACATTTGCTAAAACACCGAACTAATTATTACTACAATATGAGCAGGAGAGATTTTCCAGTTGATATATCGCTCTCAGCAGTAGAGAATGATTAGAAAAATAACCGCAGCAGTTCAAAGAAAATTAAACGAGTTCTAACTAAAACAACTTCAATAAAAAAAGCTTACCCGGCTATAAACCTGCACATTGTCGAATTCCTTGTTTGAATGATAATCTGTTTTCACCCGATAAACTGAATGAAGAAACTATTCTATCTTCATCACGAACATTTCCTGTTAATTTTGTGGACCTACTGACGTCCTTTTCGAGAGATTTTGTTCTTTCTAAACACAGAATCGGGTTCTGTGAAGAACTCCAACGTTTTCTTTTCGTTTCTTTGGTGAAGTTGAGCTAAGTAAGAAAAGTGAACCAATCACAACACAGGAAAGTGCACCAATCACAACGCAGGAACATCCTCGGACGCGTGAGGAAACGAGATTTGCGTGTTGCAGTTAAATGGTATCTGTAATCTGATTGGTGGACTTCGATCCGGTTTTTGCTAGTTATTTTCGTGGTTGAGAATATATACCTAGACGGATTAACAAAATATATATTTTGTAAAAAAGAATTGCTTATCATAGAAAATACAAACACATACCAACTCGATCGAAATCACCCTAAAAGCGAGTTCACAAAATGGCGATTTATTTTTCTGGGATCTATCTATGAGCCCGGTGGCGAAGATTTTCGAAACAGCAGTGATTCCCCGGTGACTTGATAATCTATCCAACTCGTAGCCTATAGCTAATCACCGTGAAATCTCCGCTAGATTGGTGATAGTTGTCTTTGTTAGAATATTTGACCCATCTCTTGTCTCGAGAAATATATAGACAAAGTATTATTTGGGGATAAGAAAACAATCCGATCATATTTAATCAAATAAAATAAAATCCGGGTTCACTGACTGTACGCGTAACAAATAACTCAAAATGGTACACCAGGATAGAGTGTTGCGTGACGACGCATTAAAAATCGAAACATCTACATACCCCCACCCCACCCCCATGTCCCTGGGGTAGGGGCATTTGATCGCCTAATACGACGATGGGGTGGGGCATTTAAACAACATTTTTGTCCCGCGGGACGGGAATTTGAACAATCCAAACTCCAAACATTCAAATGCCCGGTGGGGAGGATGTTTCAATTTGATCGGTACATAAAACAGAACAACTGTAGCTTGATTGCCGATATATGGAATATTGAGGCGGTTATTGATAATTGGGCCACTCATTTGATACAGAGCGCTAAATCGACTTATTACGACATACAGTTTATAAACACGAATGCCAAAAATTCCCGATTTTTGTATAATATCGCGTTCTACCGAATCGCGCTCTCTTGATCTTATCGTGCTCCTTGTATTGTATGCTGTAACGTATTGTATGCGTGACGACGCATTAAATTACAGCTGCGATAAAGATCAATACTACGGTTTAGATACCATATTAATGTAAACATCTACATACCATACAAGGAGTTCTTGCTCTAGTTTTAGTTTCTTTAATATCTGTCAGCGCCATTAAAAATTGAACTTTGTGGTATCTGAGTAATGATGTTCAGGCGGCCCGTTCCCCCCCCCCCCCCCTTTCGTTAAAAAAGCGCAACTGAAAAGTAGCGTCAAGTAACGCACCTAATAAGCTAAGTGATTTACCGGGAGTCAGTGAACAATGCGACAGTCTTACTGGAAAAGGTTGGTGACTGAAAACTGAGATGTACCTGAATAGACGAGATTGGTGCGAAAGACCGCGTTCTCTACATGTATGTAAAAGAGTACTGCAGTCGCGAAATTCGTGAGTTTGGTGGAATGCCCCCCCCCCCCCCCCCTCCCCCTCCCCCCAATGCAAAATGCTGGCTACGCCCATGGCGTTGAAATGGTTTCCCATTGTTTTTGTCCAGCCGATCCAATCAAATCACAGAGTTACAGTACAGCACATGAACGGACATGCCGTAGTTTGTGCCACTCATACGAAATCTGCTCTATAATGTTTGTATTGTGACTTAATTACTGTTTACTTGCCACTACGATGAAATTCAACCATTTCTTGTGGCACTTTTTAGTCTTCCAATAGGACAAACAGTGGGGGGAAATATCCAACTCGGTGACAAATATTGGCAAAGCCAAATTAAACTATGAATTTTGCATAGAGTTAACAGTCAAAATCACGTTAGCCTGGGAAACCAGCCTACTCGAGAGCTAAAATCACGTCCGCCATAATACTGAAGTGCGTTCTAAATAGTAAAATATTGTACTTTACTTATTCGTTCACGCGAAGCCGGTTTGTGTGAAAAGTACATGTAGCTCCACATATGTTGTCATGTTGAGTGGAGTAAAATGACGTCACCTCCGCTGAAAATTTGCACGGCTAAAAATAAAGCAAGACTTTATTTGGGAAGCGTGCAATCGTGTTCGCTTCCCAGCACAGCTACATCTCTCAAATTTTGAACAGTTAATCTTTTGCCTGGTATCTTAAGTTTGCAGACGGTAAATATTTCAGAAATCGATATTACGAAAATTATTTAGCATCAGACGGCCCATACAAATACTGTATTTCGCGCCATGTGTGCACCCCTTTCAAAATCAGTGTCGAAATTAGCGGCGAACTCGTCTGTTCTGATTGGGATAAGGAAGAGTGAAAAAACTAGATGTGAAACAAGCACAAAAGAATACAGATTTGTATTCCAATCTAAAGCATGTCTAAGGCTTCTTTATTTGTTAAGTATTAGCAACAAGAAGCTGCATGCACTAGCTTTCATGCACTCAGGTGTACAACAGTTCGTTAGGAATTCAGTTGTTTTTAAACAACTTTGACATTTTTATCCAAAAATGAAACCTGCTTTGTTGGTTTGTTGAAGCTATTTGCATTTATGGATATGTCAGCGATTTCATATGTTCGGCTACATATGCATGCGAGTCCTGTGCGACATCTCTGAAGTTCTTGAACATTTTGTTGACCTAGGAAATAATATCTAAAACTTTAATTCCGAGAAATGTACACGAGTTTTCTCGCATTCAAGTGAACTATATTTGATCTGTAGTTTTGTCAAAGTAATTAAAAGGTCTCCTAGCGTTGTCACAAGTTAGCGAGAAGTTTGCATCGCTAATTCCTGGCCTCGAATCACATTGAACAACTATCACAATTGCGCGATCCCGTACAGCAAAACAAATTGAGCTCTTTGAAAAACAGTGAGAACTGATTCAAATGTTCACAAGAAATCCGAATGATAATCTTTTAATAACCTACGTAAAAAATACAAACTAGTATATCTAATAGGTAGTGTTAGAAGAAAACCTACAGTAGCTCTTTGACTGACAGGAAAATATATTAAATTACTGGGTGATAAAAATACCAAGGCCGTTAGATTAATATATCTTGTAGTTTTGGGGCCATCATGCGACTGAAGCCTGTTTGAGCTGTGGTGTCTTTTCTCAAAAGTTGTCCGATTTATTTTCATTTAAAAATTAAATAAATTCCCTGTAAATTCCCTGATCATGAGCCTACCAATTCCCGCCATTTTCTTGCGATACCCAGCACAAAGAACCGCTGTTCTCCCCAGGTGAAGTTTACTGCACCGGCAATCAACTGTAATCGAGAACGTAATTGTAAATGCTAATTGTATTTGAACTTTATCGAAGGCCAATAGAAGAAAATGATTTGCTTCTCACCATCTTGCTCTTTGGAAACTGATAGCCATTATCTCCGCCCCAAACTATCAAACTGTATAATTATGCTCACACTGAGCCGGTCCGATCGCTTACACGACTCCAGTGACTCGCGCATGTGATCATCAAGTTATACAAAACATATTTTGTGGGTTAAACTCGTTGTTATAGTAAACTTCACGTCACAACACAAGACTAATAAGGAGCACTGAAGGAACTGTAGTAAAAATACAAACGAAGATGATCAGAATTAGCCTGAAGTACAGCGTACGACAAAGCACTCGCGAATTTGCGTAAATGACTCTCCTTCAGATGCCAAGCTGCAGGAAATGCAAAGAACATAACCCGCCAAAGGATTGCTCGTCCCCTCCCCAATGGAGACTATTATGGTACCAGTATTCCCTGAATTAAGAAGGAAGCTGAAATGTTGGAGAATACAAAAAACAAGCATATAAACTACAATATCAATGATGCGCGGATCTTTCCTTCAGTATCGTATCAATGGCTGCCAAAAAATTCTCCAGTTGGGAGGGGAGGAGCACATTGTTTATTCAGTTGCGCATTCATAAAGTTACGAGCGCGCGCTCTTTGTTCGAAAGTGCCATTATGTAGCGGGTAGGCAGCGCACGAACAAAAACTGCAACTACATCGAAGCAATTTTCAGCAGTGTTAACCTATTTTAACCTTTCTTTATTTAAAAATATGAGACAGAAATACACAATATCCAATACTACTACGATACACTTACGTCAGAATCTCAGCATAAACTTTGTGCACTGCTGTTAGCGCTGGTATACTCGAACTACACTGCTCTTAGCCAATCAATCCAGAAATGTTGTCATGTAATATAGGCAAAATATTAAATAAATAGAAAATATTAAGAACTTAGTAGGATATTCAAATATTGATCTCTGTTATTTTTCTTTAAAATAGAAACGTTATACAGTGGAGAGTTATAAAGTTATAATGAAGAAAATAAATAAATTAAAAATCGTTGGATATTTTGCTACAAAAACAAGAACAAGGTGAAAAGATTAGTTACCTGCACAGCTTGAAATCACCAACTTCCCAACATTTAGAGCTTCATGAACGTTGTCACTCGTCTTGTAATACACTGATCGACTTTCTTGTAGTTGTGGCCTTTGTTTCTCATGTGCGACCAGCAGTTCTTGTCCACGCTGAGCAGTAGTTGACTGGGTTTGCAAAACCTCGGTTTTCAGGTTTCTATTAACTATACCCTCTACGTGTTGCACATAACTTGTTAGTTGGCCAATCTGCAGCTCCAAATCTTTCTGGAGGACGCTATGCGAGGTTTCTCGTTTGTTTTGTACCTCGTCTATCTTTCCCACCACTTCCGCCTCGTGTTCTCTCAACTTGCGAATTGCAGCTTCAACGCTCTCGTGCACTTCGCGTCGAGCTAAGTCTAATTCTTTTTGTGTATCAGCCAACTGATTTTGTGAACTGGTCAGTACAGTATGACAAGATGTAACTGCCTTCTTTATGCGTTCGGCTTGTTCCATCATAGCTGCTTTCGCTTCTTCTGCTGCCTCCTCCATGCTTGTGATATCGTGTGTCTTGTGAGTTAGCGTCACACACTTCTGGCAAACGCACTTTTGGCATGTTTTTGTCCTACAAAAGTATTCCAGTCGGTTGTGTTCATGGCTAACTTCCTTACAGTACATGGGTCGTTGTAGAAAATCTCGAACATCTTCCGACTTGAATTCGCGTAGCGGGATGATTCGATGATTTCGTGTATTTTTTACTTTTCTGTGTAGCTCTATGCATTGTGCACACAGAAGGTCACTGCAATCAGAACAAAATGCACAGACGACCACAGCTTCCTCGCAATTACCACACACGGTTCTTGGGCTTTCCTGACTGGAACTGGCAGTTTCCAAGGCTGTGTACAGCTCCAGTAAACCAGCCAGGTAGAATGATGCTCGCAGATTTGATGGATCTCCATTCAGCAGCTCCACTACCGAACGGCACTCGGGACATGTGAAGGGCTGGTGGTTTTTCTGGCACGTTCCCAACCAACTTGTGATACAGTGTTGGCAAAAATTGTGTAAACACGGGAGAATTTTTGGATTCGTATAAACCTCCCCGCATATGGCACACTGTAACTTTGCAGAAAATTCTCTCAGGAGGTCTTCGAACCCCATCTTTTCTTTGCGTTGTTTCAATGTCAGCGTCTTGCCCAGACTTTGTGGCAGAATGCCTCTGCGTAATTTCTTATACCTTGTGAACAACACGTGATCTAGGCGTGTGGATCTCTAGTTACCATGGATTAGAAAGTTGCTGTCAGGAGGGGTAAACTAATGAACAGCTCTTGAAAGAAGCGCATTTTAGTAGTAACTCGTCTTTAAGATATTCTTCTTGAAAAGAACTGAACTTTCAAAGTTAAAGTAAAGATGGTGATTTAGATTACAAGAAATGGCTTGAACGTTTCGTTTAAATATCCATAGAGCTGATTGTGGTACGTCTTACAAAATTTGCTATACTTTGGCTACAACAACTGTACTAAGACACCACTGAATCCGCTTTAATAGACCCAAATGGGAATCAGATTTTGCAGGGTTTCACGCTTTTCGAGCGATCTAAGAAAGGTCTAGGAACAAGAAAGCTGTCTTATGGTGTTTGAAGCAACTTAATTTCTAACGTATTGAGTAAATTGCTTAAATATTGGTAGCAGTTAAAACTTGTTATAAAGAGAAGAGAGGACTCTATATTCACGTGATGTATGTCAGTCCCCCGGAAAACATAACACGGAGAATATGCAAATGTTTTTAAGGGGCAACCCTAAAACACGGAAGGACGGAATGGCGGAATGACGGAACGGCGGAATGACGGAACGGAGGAATGACGGAACGGCGGAATGACGGAACGGCGAAATGACGGAACGGCGGAACGGCGGAACGGTGGAATAGCAGAATGACGGAATGACGGAACGGCCAAAAAAATCCTCAAAAATTCTGTTTTTCCCCTTTTTTTTGGCAAACAAAAGCCTGAAAACTACGAACTATTTTAGGTCCCAGCCGTTCGCTTGTCAAAGTTGGCACATGAACGTCTTAAGTCACTCAGCAAATAGGATTATAATCTCCTTATCAGTTTGTTGTTTACTTACTGACCTTACTGTCTCGTCTATGCCATACTGACGAGTTCTAATAAGAACGAAACAGCTGTCTATGGCTGCAATCTGGTCCGAGCGCTTTTCGTGTCAGGCCTAGCTAACCGTAGTGCTTTGTGTTAGATTTTTACGTTGTATATCAGCTTTGCTGTAGTCTTCGGACTTTTCATTCGTTATATGTAATATCTCCATTATATCTAGTAGTCCGGCAAGCTACATGCATTGCTCGTCAGTTTCAGTGTTTCCATATTGCCTAGATTTGCACTGCAACTATAGCGATTTCAATTTTCTATCATATATATATGGATTCTGATTGCTGTTATTAAAAGGCGTGAACGTTGCTATAAAACCCTGGGTTCAAACCACGTGAAATTGATATTCTCAACAGCTGTCATCGATAAACAAACCGTGCCAGTAGACCTTGTACTGTAAAAATGGTCCACATAAATTTATTTTGGAGAAGTTTTCTTCCAATAAGATACTCCGGGATATGATAAAATTATATTTTTTCTTAATTAGCTTTTCGGTGGGGTCTGGGATCTTGGGCTGCCTGTGGTTTTGGCGGGTAAATGACGCACGTGACAACTGTAAAGGACTTTGATCTTAAAAGTTCCATAGAATAGCAATTCGTCATAGTGATTACATGTCATCATGTCATCAAGGTAAGTTTACTCTTCTCTGTATCATGTATATTGAAACTATTACTTGTTAAAATGGAATTTGCATGTACCACACATACACCGCCATGGCCATGAGCGCATGAACATAACCGGAAAGGGAAACACAACCGAGAATCGAACACATTTTGAAAGAACCTTAATCCGCATGTTTAACAGTCTAATAAATCTACCTAAATTTAGGAGATTTATTTCTATGAGTAGCAGTTGTACATGTAACACTAAGTATGCCTACTGCATCCTTTGCAGCCGATGTACTTGTGCTCGTGCTTGTAGGAGATAAAATCATGCAACGGAGATCATGCTTTTTACATCCACTGTGTTGTAGATTGCTTGCTATAACAAGAAAGTGCAAATTGACATTATATTTTTTAAGACTTTACTTTATTTGATAAGACTGATAAAGACCATGACTCAGTGCAGTGTGCCGGCAATGAAAAATTTCTTTTGGTGTACAAATGTTGTTGTCGTATTTTCCCGGCGCAGGACTCGACCGCCTTTGCAGAGTGTTTCATAAGGCTCGCGGTGAAT
Organism: Actinernus sp. WN-2022; assembly: GCA_030867875.1. Classification (NCBI taxonomy): domain Eukaryota; kingdom Metazoa; phylum Cnidaria; class Anthozoa; order Actiniaria; family Actinernidae; genus Actinernus; species Actinernus sp. WN-2022. Next base: position 184,489 of record JAOWCC010001629.1, read on the forward strand.
TCGAGTATAGACCAGTTCGCGGTAAATTCCGACATTTTGAAAAGGGTGCAAACATGGCGCGAAATACAGTGTTTGTATGGGAATTGATGCGAATCCGATGCCAAATAAAATCCGTAAAATCGAATTTCTGAAATATTCTTCAGATAAAAACTTAAGATACCAGGTCAAAGATTAACATATCGAAATTTGAGGGATGTAGCTGTGCTGGGAAGCGTGCAATCGTGTTTTCAGTTTTCCATACATTGTCTGTATTATAAAAAACGAGTCGAATTCCGCGTGAAAATTTAGACAATGTATGAAAAACTGAAAACACGTACATCGGCTGCAAAGGATGCAGTAGGCATACTTAGTGTTACATGTACAACTGCTACTCATAGAAATAAATCTACTAAATTTAGGTAGATTTATTAGACTGTTAAACATGCGGATTAAGGTTCTTTCAAAATGTGTTCGATTCTCGGTTGTGTTTCCCTTTCCGGTTATGTTCATGCGCTCATGGCCATGACGGTGTATGTGTGGTACATGCAAATTCCATTTTAACAAGTAATAGTTTCAATATACATGATACAGAGAAGAGTATACGTAAACTTACCTTGATGACATGATGACATGTAATCACTATGACGAATTGCTATTCTATGGAAGCTAAGATCAAAGTCCTTTACAGTTGTCACGTGCGTCATTTACCCGCCAAAACCACAGGCAGCCCAAGATCCCAGACCCCACCGAAAAGCTAATTAAGAAAAAATATAATTTTATCATATCCCGGAGTATCTTTTCCTATATGACCATTGGAAGAAAACTTCTCCAAAATAAATTTATGTGGACCCTTTTTACAGTACAAGGTCTACTGGCACGGTTTGTTTATCGATGACAGCTGTTGAGAATATCAATTTCACGTGGTTTGAACCCAGGGTTTTATAGCAACGTTCACGCCTTTTAATAACAGCAATCAGAATCCATATATATATGATAGAAAATTGAAATCGCTATAGTTGCAGTGCAAATCTAGGCAATATGGAAACACTGAAACTGACGAGCAATGCATGTAGCTTGCCGGACTACTAGATATAATGGAGATATTACATATAACGAATGAAAAGTCCGAAGACTACAGCAAAGCTGATATACAACGTAAAAATCTAACACAAAGCACTACGGTTAGCTAGGCCTGACACGAAAAGCGCTCGGACCAGATTGCAGCCATAGACAGCTGTTTCGTTCTTATTAGAACTCGTCAGTATGGCATAGACGAGACAGTAAGGTCAGTAAGTAAACAACAAACTGATAAGGAGATTATAATCCCATTTGCTGAGTGACTTAAGACGTTCATGTGCCAACTTTGACAAGCGAACGGCTGGGACCTAAAATAGTTCGTTGTTTTCAGGCTTTTGTTTGCCAAAAAAAAGGGGAAAAACAGAATTTTTGAGGATTTTTTTGGCCGTTCCGTCATTCCGTCATTCTGCTATTCCACCGTTCCGCCGTTCCGCCGTTCCGCCGTTCCGTCATTCCGCCGTTTCGCCGTTCCGCCGTTCCGTCATTCCGCCATTCCGTCCTTCCGTGTTTTAGGGTTGCCCTTTTTAAGAGCAAGAGGTCGTCAACTTCCTGGGTTTCTCAGAATTCATAGACAAAGGAAAAATATCTTGGCACGTGAGTGACGTGGGATTCCTTTGAAGGCCAGGGTTGGTGCATAAGACAGAAATAGTAACGTAATCAAACTCGACAAATTCTTGAACTTCGATCTTCGCTGGATATGTACACGTCAGAGAATACTCTTCTCGAAGTCCGATGGTTGCCCTGTACCTCCATTTCCATTGGCCGAAAAAGTGAGACATTGTTCATTTCCTACCGACAAGAGCGAGGAAAATAAAATAAATCGCTTCTTCAAGGGTAAAAATGAAAGCGTTCTATAAGGTTTCTCTAATCTTTCTGTTATTGAACGGAAATGTCAAGGTCTTCTCTGCAGTTCAGCAAAATAACATGAGACAAACCGAAACCATGTGAATATGTCTTTACCTGACGCCCGTGACGGGACACATCGCGTTAGAGAACTCAACACTGTCGTAAATCGAGCTTGGTGTCAGATTACTGGCACGTGGGTGCTCGCGCATAAAATATGGCAGACCGCGGCCGCACGAATAATGCAGGCATCCATGCAAATCAAGAGACCATCACTAAGAGAACTGATCTCGTACCCTATGATAGTCTGCGCCAATCTATTTTTGGCTCAGTGGACATCACGATGCTATTTTAAGATTCGGTTCCAGCTCCTCACGGATTTTCATCGCTCCATCTCATTTTCAACAAAGAAAGAGGGGCGATGGATGCGAAGCTTCAAAACTCTGAATTATGGCTCTGAATTATGTGTTGCTCCATAAACTTACTACCCGGACTGGTATGGGACGGATCTGACCTGATCTGACTTGAAGACTCGAGAAAATGAACTTTGAATTCTATTAATACAAGCTACGGAGTGTAATTTGAAAACCCGTTAAAAATATTGCTGTTTGGATTTGACTGGGAAACTGTAGGCTGTATTAAGCCAGACCCGTAAGAAATTCGGATGTGACCTGGAAGCCGTGAAAAGAAACTAGAGTGACCTGAGTTTCGTTAAACTATCAAAGGAAATGAAGGCGTATTCCATTCAGTTTGTAGCCGGCTCGGCGAGCATGGAAAATTAGAATAAATTAGCAATCCCGTATCGTTGTTATTGAAACTTCGCTTACCTTATAAATACTCGTTCCCTGTAGTTCATATTCATGTATAGCTAGATAACAACCTAGGGAACTGACCGGATTATTTGCTCTTTCATCAAGCTAATAATTTTAGAAACGTTCAGTTTATAGCAAGCAAGCACGCATCGACTTTTGACCACAACTTTGCGAAATTATAAATCCAGTTAATCTGAAACGCTGACTGACTGAGTTTGGAATTATCGTCAACAGACGCTTACAATTCGCTAAAGAAATTAGAAATAAAACCTATAATATCGTAAATAATCGGACATGCTTTTGCAACACCGTAATCAATATGAATCTGTAGAGTAACTGTCGTGAAAGTAGAAAATTGTGAATGCTTTGATTACTAAGTAAAACACTGAATACATTCTTCTGGGGCGCTTTCCATTCAACCAAACAAAAAACATTCCGGTCAGAAATCAAATGGAACAGTAAAATTTCCGGTTCGAAGTTTCGGAAATTGTGGACCACCTCGCGAGGTGGTCCTCTTTTTCCGAAAATTCCGGTTCGACCGATATTTTCCGTTCCATTCAAAATTCCCGGTTTAGATTTGCTGTGATTTGCCAGTTTTGAGAATTGAAATCGAGGCTACTAATAACCGGGTAGTTTCTGCGAATGGAACGCGTATTTTTTCCGACCGGTTTGTCTAATTCGAAAAATCCCGTTCCATTCGACATTCGAAATTTTCGAAACTTCTAACCGGTCGTTTTGGTTAAATGGAAAGCGCCCCTGCTCTCGCCGCCCGCCGGGCCATTCGGATACGTGACACCCACAACCAATCGGATAGAGTGGTAAAATAGTCCAACTAATTTATGCAAGCTAAAAATAAATCGGCGCAGACTATCATGGGGGAGAGGCTAGTATGGGGGAGAGGCTAGTATGGGAGAGAGGCTAGTATGGGAGAGAGGCTAGTATGGGAGAGAGGCTAGTATGGGAGAGAGGCTAGTATGGGAGAGAGGCTAGTATGGGAGAGAGGCTAGTATGGGAGAGAGGCTAGTATGGGAGAGAGGCTAGTATGGGGAATCGGTTCTCTTAGGTGATGGTCTCTTGATGCAAATACAATGTCGAAATATTATATGCCCTGATATTCGTCCGCGGACATTATCTGATCCGAGTAGAGAACAGTTCCCGAGAGCTTCGAGGATCAGATAATGTCCAAGGACAAATATCAGGGCATATTTCGACGTCACAATGTAGGTTATTGTTGTTATCATCCTTCAAATATTTCCTTTGACACGCGCTTAAATACGCTCAAAGGGAGCAGAACATTCTCCTCTCTCGTGCCAGTCTCCGTTTTCAGGCGGCAAAATTATGTTATCACTTCCTTTGCGTTGAAATAACACTGAGGACCTGTTTCGCAGGCTATATTCGCTGTTATTTCATGATCGGCTCAGTTTTCTTTGTTCTTCACAGGGCTTTATATACGATAAAGAACGGACGAACAACACAGACTTGGTCATTATAAATGCAAGGGCTTTATCTGTATATTAACCCGGGTCAATATACAGATAAAGCCCTTGCATTTATAAGACCAATGTAAGGGTTGTGCTCTTAAGCTGACAGTCAGTTCTATGACCCGATATGAGAGCTGAAGTACAACACTTTCACCCTACCAAGGGCCTCGTTTGCTTTTTCTAAAGATCAAAGAACCGTTTCTCATAGGAATGCTTTTTGTGAGAAAACCTTGAAATGAAATAAGTCAGTTAAATACCTCGAACCTCGGCTTTTATCCATATACATCCCGAGGATTTTCACTCACAGCTCTTTGTATAATCAAATAGTAATAAAACCCGTACCTTTTTGAAAGAAACTAAACAATTTGTTACATGAAGGCAAATACTAATTTAAAACTATTTCTCCTTTTTTATATTTCAGCCGCTAAAATTCAACCATTTAGAGCGATTAATACAGTTTTTCCGGCTCTCGCAAATTCGATAAAACAACTGCAGCAAAAACGACTTAATTGAATGAAGCTGAATTAGTCAAGATAAACTGAACTACACCGAGAAGCTGAAATGGCTGTGACTTCAAAAAACACTAAGAAAAGTTTGGCTACCTCACAACGCTACAATCGTGGTACAATGAAATACAATTATTACATTATTACGGAAACGAGTAAACTTAGCACAAAGTTTCGTCAAAGTAAGCAAGAAGACGGGTTTATTCAGTTGCGCGGGCTAAGAAATTCAGCATTCACATTTGGCAATTAGCTTATAAATTATGAGTATTTACTAATTAATACTTACAAGTTTGTTTGTATTCTTCTACAGCTCTTTTTATCAAGCTTTACTGTGTGCTTATCGCCACTCGAGTGATTTCAACTTGCCGATTTTCAACTCTTTCAAATCTTCCACAAATATGCACATTTTTGTCTCCAGATAAAATGCATTCGGGTTCCTTATAAAGTTGTCATTGAAACCTAGTGCATCTGAAGTAAAGTACAGGTCAGTTTTCATCCATAAAGAGCATTTTTGATCAGTGTCGGAAAACGAACTGTTTTGAACGCCACGAGATTGAATTTCAAGTGAAAGTCGTCGAGTCTTGATTTCTTTTCGCTCTTCAGTTTACCACGCAATGCAATGGGTTCCTGGCGCGTGCGTCAAAGTGGGATTTTATTCATTTTTGCCATATAATATAAACCTTATTGACCAAGCTTGTTCGGTCAAGATTGAGGAATATTGGCCTCGTTCATTTTTTTTTGCGCTTTTATGGACCTCGACTTCATCTCGGTCCATAAACACGTAAAAAATAAACTTGGCCAATTAATACCCCCATCTTGACCTCGCGCGTGCCTATTATCCCATTTCGGCCATCTCACTAAGGGTGCGTTCGATTGACCGTTTTCCGGAATAGGAATAGATGGAATATAGTCTCTGGAAATCACTGGTTGAGGTACCATTTACACTGTAAGCTACAAATGCTTGCTGACATATGATATTCAGGATACAATTATTTAGTATTCCAGTAGCTAAAAGAATCCAGTATAGGCGATTTGTAGTGAACATTCTGTTTATTCTTATTCCGGAAAACGGTCAATCGAACGCACCATAAGCCACGTTACCTAGCGCTTACTATTTGCTCTGTCGTTGGTCGCGAGTTTGGATGAAAAAGCTACTTCATCTCCACTTCTGTAACTGAATCCGAATTGTACAAATACTATCCAGAAAAGAAGATCTAGGGATTCTTATCACATATTTGGTTCCATTTAATGAACAGCTCAGAAAGCGATGGAGTTTAAAAATATGTGGAGATGTCAGCCCACGCTTCAGGCTTCGATAAATAGCCAGAGTGAATAAAAACCCTTCACAGAATGAAGTTAATACTTTTTCGCTTCTTAATGTGTGACAGTTCCCTCAGACTCAGACAGCTGGCTAAAAGCTCCATTATAGCTCAGATGTATTTAGACTCTTTCTATGGACGATTTGGGTTGGAAATAGTTAGTTTTTTTAATTTTTGGGGGGTAGGTTTGTTATGAGGTTTGATAAAATGCATTAATAATGACCAAGTGGCACGTGGGGTATTCTCCAGTTACAGATGATAACATTGGTCTGTAACTATATCTTATTGCATGATCGGCTCGGTTTTCTTTGTTATTCATAGGGCTTTATCTACGATAAAGACCGGTTGAACAACAGAGTGTTGCTCATTATAAATGCAAGGGCTTTATCTGTATATTGACCCGGGCAATATACAGATAAAGCCCTTGCATTTATAATGACCAATGCAAGGGTTGTGCTCTCAAGCTGACAGTCAGTTCAACGACCCGATATGAGAGCTCAAGTACGAACTTTCACTCACTCCCTCTTGAAGAACGCGAGCCGTCTTATCACTATGGGACGTGATTTTTTTCACCATACTCCAACTGCGCATGTTAGTGACGTAACCTTAACGCCGAAATAATTATTCTATTGTATGATTCAGTGCTTTGTTTAATTTACAAAACTGCCAAGGGTATTGTTTACTTTTTCTGAAGGTCAAAGAATTGTTTTCCCATAGGAATAGCTTTGGCGAGAAAACCGAGCCGATCATGCAATAAGTCAGTTAAATACCTCGAACCTCAGCTTTTATCCAGATAAAAGGCTAAAAGCCTCGGTTCTCGGTATTTAACTCTTCCATATATACATATAATGACTCCTGATACATATATGTATATAGTGTATGCTTGTAACTATATCATATATACATATAATGGGCTCCTCATACATATATGTATAGTGTATGCTTGTAACTATATCATATATACATATAATGGGCTCCTGATACATATATGTATAGTGTATGCTTGTAACTATATCATATATACATATAATGGGCTCCTGATACATATATGTATAGTGTATGCTTGTATATAATGGCTCCTGATACATATATGTATAGTGTATGCTTGTATGCAATTAAAATGATGATGATGATGATGACAGGAACTAACTTGCAATGTAGGGCCATTATTAGCAACTTTAGTTTCAAACTTCGTTAAATTATTTTAATTGCCATTATACTTTAGTTTTTCTCTGCTTAAAGATGCTGCAGTTGAGTTGCTTTTCAGCTAGAACTTTGTTATTATACTTGATTGAGCGCCCCTAATACAATATTAAGGTTACAGGGTTGACAGGCATTTCACCCTGTTAGGGTCTGAATAACTTGCCATTGCATGCATGCCCTTCTATTTTCCTTCTTGTATGTCAATGAGGGAAAATTAGAACATGAAATATGCATGTTGATGAGGGAATTTAGAGATTTTAAAAATAATGTCCCTGAACAAACAAAGAAAACCGAGGTGATCATGGTATTATAACCTAGTAGTGCTGCCCATGCATACTGGTATTATAACCAAGTATAGTGCTGCCCATACTGGTATTATAACCTAGTAGTGCTGCCCATACTGGTATTATAACCTAGTAGTGCTGCCCATACTGGTATTATAACCTAGTAGTGCTGCCCATACTGGTATTATAACCTAGTAGTGCTGCCCATACTGGTATTATAACCAAGTAGTGCTGCCCATACTGGTATTATAACCTAGTAGTGCTGCCCATACTGGTATTATAACCAAGTAGTGCTGCCCATACTGGTATTATAACCTAGTAGTGCTGCCCATACTGGTATTATAACCTAGTAGTGCTGCCCATACTGGTATTATAACCTAGTAGTGCTGCCCATACTGGTATTATAACCTAGTAGTGCTGCCCATACTGGTATTATAACCTAGTAGTGCTGCCCTTACTGGTATTATAACCAAGTAGTGCTGCCCATACTGGTATTATAACCAAGTAGTGCTGCCCATACTGGTATTATAACCAAGTAGTGCTGCCCATACTGGTATTATAACCTAGTAGTGCTGCCCATACTGGTATTATAACCTAGTAGTGCTGCCCATACTGGTATTATAACCTAGTAGTGCTGCCCATACTGGTATTATAACCAAGTAGTGCTGCCCATACTGGTATTATAACCTAGTAGTGCTGCCCATACTGGTATTATAACCTAGTAGTGCTGCCCATACTGGTATTATAACCTAGTAGTGCTGCCCATACTGGTATTATAACCTAGTAGTGCTGCCCATACTGGTATTATAACCTAGTAGTGCTGCCCATACTGGTATTATAACCTAGTAGTGCTGCCCATACTGGTATTATAACCTAGTAGTGCTGCCCATACTGGTATTATAACCAAGTAGTGCTGCCCATACTGGTATTATAACCTAGTAGTGCTGCCCATACTGGTATTATAACCTAGTAGTGCTGCCCATACTGGTATTATAACCTAGTAGTGCTGCCCATACTGGTATTATAACCTAGTAGTGCTGCCCATACTGGTATTATAACCTAGTAGTGCTGCCCATACTGGTATTATAACCTAGTAGTGCTGCCCATACTGGTATTATAACCTAGTAGTGCTGCCCATACTGGTATTATAACCTAGTAGTGCTGCCCAAGTAGTATAGAATATGGGGGCTCTGGCGCTAGGGTGAGAACCCCTCCTCCTGCCCCACGAAAGCACTATGCTCTCCGGCCCCAAAAGTCCCCATGCAGCACCGTGGTTCCTTGTATTTTCTACCGAAGAAGGTAGTGGATCCATATATTGTCCTCGTTCCAGATACCTCGTATTTTGTCGACTTTTTGGCCCAAGAAGCAAATACGGCGTTCTCCGATCCAAAAAGCCACCATGCAGCCTCGTGTTCTCTTGTATATATTTTCTATCGAAGAAGGTAGGGGATCCATATTTTGTCGCCTGCGCCCGCTAGGCCTTTGGAAGACAAGGCACCAAAGTTGGGATGCGAACAGGTGGGAACAAAATGCGAACAGGTGGGAACACTATTAGAGACATGGGAACACAAGTATATATCGAGAGAAGAACCATGCCAGGAAAAAGCGAAATTCCACCCTCGGCCTACACGGAGATACGAATAGGCGGGCTAGGATACCGAGAAGCTAGAAGGAGATACAACATTGGGCACAAACGATACAAAAAGATCCAGCAAGGAGAGGAGGCTCCCCCTTCTATTGTACCACCTCCCATTTCCTTCCAAAAGCTCGTGCAGGACACCAGTGGCGAGTGGCTCGACCTTCTCCAAGAACTACTACAAGGCCGCCCAGACCTATTTCTATCCCACAAAGAATACAAGCTATTGGTAGGGGGAAAAGATGCAAAGCAGTACTACACATTCGTCCATCTACGGGATTTTCTTCGGCAGCTTCGCGAGCTCTATAGGCTACAATACCACTATTTCCTAGCCTCTGGATATGTACAAGACATCGTGGATATGCGAGTCCACAAAATTGGTAGGTCCGGCTTTCTATCCTTCGAACGGCTTCTACTGCCAGGAAACTACGAACGGTTTCTACAACCAGGATTCTACGAGCAACAGCCCGAAAATTCGCTGGAACCGGATGGTGGCGCACAAGCATCGGCAGTCGAGACCCTCGATACTACTTGCCGCTGTGGATCCAAAGACCATAGAACCCATAGCAAAATGTGTATACTCGAAACCAAAAGCGCAAACACGCTTTCGTGGGGCAGGAGGAGGTGTTCTCACCCTAGCGCCAGAACCCCCATATTCTATACTACTGCCCATACTGACAGAAAAGAATAAACAAATAAGAGAACTAGGTTTCAACCTAATTGAAATGTGGGAGTGCAAATTAAAAATGAATACAACTTTCAGAATTATTATAAACTGAATGGAATAGAGAAGTAGTTGGACCATTAAATCCAAGGGATGCCTTCTATGGGGGGCGAACTAATGCCACTAAGCTGTTATAAAAATTCAAAGAGAGCGAATGTGGGAAATATGTTGATTTTTGTAGTTGATATCCTACAGTGCAATACTATAAGAGATATCCTGTAGGACACCCTGAAAAAATCTTAAATACAAACAATTATGGTATGTTTCATAAAATGTAAAATATTACCACCACGAAAATTCTGTTTTATCATCCTATTTTATCTCAAAAAATAAAATGTGAAAATTCAGAAAAATTTATGTTTCCTCTATGCATATCATGAGCTAAAACCAAAAATCAAGAGAAATGTTGTCATAATAATAATGAACGTTCATTTATTGGAACATGGACAACTGATGAAGTTAATAAAGCTATTCAAAAGGGTTATAAAATAGTGATAATATATGAGGTATGGCATTTTGAAAAATCGACTAACGATCTATTCAAGAGTTATATTCAAAAAATTATAAAACTTAGCTGGAATCAAAATATGATTTTAAAAATAACAAAGAACAAAAATTGTTTATAGAAAAAGTTTAAAATAATTTAAATATTGCCATTGATAAAATAGAACCAAATGAGGGTTTACGAGCTATTGCTGAAATGTGTCGAAAATTTGGACAAAGGAATAATGTGACTCAACAGCAACAACTTTATTTGTACCGTGCGTTACATGTGAAGTTTACGGTGATTAATTTACATAAATAAAAGTACGAGTATCCTAGAATAACTAAAAAGCTTATCTAGCTAGCGCCAGTGAGGAGAGAAATACTTGTGAAGCAACGAACGAGGAACATTATTTAATAACACACGTTTTCAAGATGGCGATCCAACAACAACGAACGCCAGATGAGAAGCGACACGCGCATGCGCGGCTGCAAGTCATCAATGTCTGCTGGCAGTCGATGACTGCTGGCGTAATCTCTTCTTCCTCCTCTTTAAAAACACAAAGTCTATTTTAACTAATAATATTTCCAGAGGACGAAAGTGTCAACAACAGTAGCGAGTCTGATACGACTCAGTACGACTGAGATATCGTTCATAACGAATGTTAAATTCCGGGAAAGTGTCTTATGATAGGACATAGTCTTGTAAATACCCTGGGGGTTAGTGGTGACGCTGAGATCTTGACGTTGTGTCTGGATCGTCTATCTCATCAGTAGCAGAGGGGGGTATACTACATGTAGGTGATAGAGCTGCATCTCGGTCTGGTGTACTGTGACTAACAATCGTAAGGTTTTCCTGGTAAGGGGTAGGATTTATGGCATCAGGATCGTAGGGACGTGTAAGGACAGGAGGCGCTGATGGTGGCTGGTACAGAGGGGGAGGTTGATCGGCGATGTTGTTCTCTTCCTCGTCATCATGGGCAGCAGGAAGTGATGGAATGTTAGCAAGCGTGATGGTCGGGGGTACAATGTAACATTCAGGAAGCTTAACTTTGTAGGAAGATCCAGTGAATTTCTTAAAGGGGAACTCAACCCTAAAATCAACCCAACGTCTTTACAAAGATATATTTGAAAGAAATAAGTTCTGCTATTTTATTTTTCTGTGTTGCGCGTCTATGAGGAGAAAATTAGTCTCCAAGTTCGATTTTCCGCTGAAAAATCTATATTGTGTGGCGGCTCAATGCAGTGCAAATTTCCCGATAATGTACGTCACACATACCAAGTAAAAACGATCACACCTCTAGCACAAAGAAAACACAATGGTCCGCAATTAGAAGCCGTTAGTCCCGCTATTCAATGTAAGGGACAGCATGGCAAAACTAATTTATTCCCCATATAGCACGTCACAAATTACAAGACTTTTTCTCTTGCTAGACGCGCAACACAGAAAAATTAAATAGCAGAACCTATTTATTTCGAATACATGTTTGTATAGACATTGGGTTGATTTTAGGGTTCAGTTCCCCTTTAATAAAACGCCACTCGCCGTCGATATTGACAACAATGTATATGTCTCGTGCCCGTGATTTATCCCGGTCGGAATATAAATACACGAGGTCTCCAACTCGGAGTGGGGACATAGGGGCTACTATACCGCGACTGTTCTTAGCCCTTTCACTGTGGGCATGGTTCTCAAGTCGTTGCTTGTGCTTTTCCAATATGTATTGGTGGTCAGACAACGGTATCTGATCGTTTGTGAGCTGGTTGCGTTGTGTCCATAGCTCGCGAGAGGAGAGGCCTTGGTTGCGTATTCGGGAGTTCAAACGCGCTGTAGCTAAGGCAAGGCTAACTTCACTCACGGGTCCGCCACCGGGTTCCTGGCGTAGAAGCTCCTCTTCAATCTCTAGTACCGCCCCCTCGGCAACAGGGTTCTTGTTATTGTTTTTAACTCGGCCGATTTCAACCGAGACGCTAAGATGATGTAACGTATCGTTGTTTCTTAGTGAAATGAAACCGGGTGCGGGATCGACACGTATAACTGCCTTGGGTCCATCAAGTGGGTGTAGGCCTACAACTAAGCGAGTGCCGAGGGGATCACGGAGGGTATCGTGCTTCTCGTCTGGTATTATGCACGACACTGTTGTACATTCTCTCAATAACAAGATGAGCTGGCGACAACGGTTGATGACGTCGGCGGCGAAGGAAACACCGACTACTTCTGGTGGGTCTTCAGATGACTGATTAACCAAGGCACTTGGAAACTTCTGGATTGAGGCACATATGTGGCATGCTTTGGATACGCGAGTTATGGCGGAGCTCATGTCCAGGGCAGTGAAATTGCGTTGAATTACCATTTGAAGCTGATGACTGGATGGATGGTCAAGTTTAATGTGAAGTGCATTATTTTAGGACTGTTTACAAACTCTGTAGCCCTCATTTTTTGGTGTGATTATTTGTATTCGAATTTCCCGCGATAAGCAATCAGAAGCGATCACTCAAGCACGTAACGAAACAGCTTAAGCGATAGCTGGCTACACGAGGACAAGTCACACCTAACAGGAAAGTATACTTTCTCTGTATTATTTACCCCGTACTATACAATAACAGACATGGCTACCCGAGCTCCAAAACAGTGGTCGCTCACAAAACATGAAACAATGACATCTTACGAAGAATGGAGACAAAACATTCAGTACACCCTACCCCTAGACCAACATGGCTGACGGCATTACTTGGCCAAAGAAATCCAGCCAAGCGCCTCTGCGTAACTTCCAAGATGATGGGGAAGGGGTCCCTTTTAGTACTAGATGGCACCATAGAAAATCTGACTATTAACTTAATAAATTATGATATGGTACAAACAAAGTTAATAGAGTGGAATGGTTATGAAACCCGGCAAACTTCAAAGGGGTTAACAAAGGCGCTGCGATTTATGTTGGAAGGGGGCAAGACAAAAGATTGTGCAGGGTCATAGTTCATTAGCGTCCCCTGAACGACTGAACTCACACGTTTCTATTGGCTGATTGATTAATACATTGGAATTTCTATTGTGTTTTGTGCAGGGTCACGGTTGAAAAAAGCTAACAAAGACATATAACAAAGAAGGTCGCTGGGTTTCATAACCATTCCACTCTATTAACTATGGTACAAATGAGTTATAGATCAGTTTGTAGATAACTCCTATAATACGAATATATATGTGGCGTGTTTTACAACTAGTAGTGTTGACTAATGTTGTATGATAAACTAAATTGTTTAGATAAACAGGTACTTTATTTTGATATCGACTCAATTATTTATATAGAAAGTGCAAACGGTAAAACAATAGCCCACTTCCGCGATATGCTTTACTTGTCACGCACAAAGGTTACAATACGAGGCCCCGTGCTAAATTAAATTTATTCTTTTCACAGTGAAACGTTTGTGCGTGACAAGTAAAGCATATCGTGGAAGTGGGCTATTAAAACAAGTGATGAATTAGATGGTGATATTATAAGAGCTATGTTTGTATCAGGTGGACCAAAAAATCTACAGTTTTATATATGGTAATAATAAACAAAAATGCACAATCAAAGGTTTCATATGGTTAAAGGTTACAATGGTAAGAAATGAAATTAATGATTTGACCTTGGTTAATGAAAATAAAATAACTATAAAAAATTAAGAAATTGTTAACAAATATGAAGAAACGATATACAGTTTCGGTTATGATAAACGCATAATAAAAAATATATCTGACAACTACATAGAGACATATCCATATGGTTATTAAGACAATATATGACGTCACGACACAGCTGTGTTGGTCTACTGGATCCTTCCAAACTTGGTTGAGATTTCTGGATTCTCTGGTGCCTCTCCTTTTTATGTTTCAAATGCTTTAATAGCTTTTCTTCCACCTCTCGTTCTTGATCTGTTCATCGAGTTTACTTCTTGATCGTTCATTATTAATTGAGCTCCTCAGCTGTTGCAAACTTCAAACGAAAACTTCTAAGCAAAATAAAGCTATCTGTCCGTATTTTCTGTCCAGATTCGTCGGTAAAATGCGTCGAAAAATCATATGCTAATCTCATAACTTCAGTGAAAAAAAAGCTGTATGATCCTTACGTAATACACATGTTAGGATTACGTTCAGGGAAACCCCCGTTTTATATTTACTAACATTAACTTCCTTTTTTCCCTAGAATTATTTACATATAGTATTTCCAAGAATTATTTACATATAATATTTTCAAGAATTATTTAGAAATAGTATTTCCAAGAATTATTTACATGTAGTATTTCCAAGAATTATTTACATATAGCATTTCCAAGAATTAATTATATATAGTTTTTCCAAGTATTATTTACATATTATAGTATTTCCAAGAATTATTCACATATAGTATTTCCAAGAATTAATTATATATAGTATTTCCAAGAATTAATTATATATAGTATTTCCAAGAATTATTTAGATATAGTATTTCCAAGAATTAATTATGTATAGTTACCCATGCCCTCGGCCCTGAATATGAAGCTTTGAAATGTTTTGGGTACTTCTGCGAAGAAATTTCTGGCTTACATAGAATACTCTATGTTCTATGCTTGTTTGAAATGGTGAAAAATTGACCTTTCCTGACCCATGACCGCGTAAGAAAAAGACTGGGTTGATTCTTGATCTGACGTCACCTCATTAATACATTATTCTCCATGTCGCCTTTCTATCACAACAACATCGATATATAGATAATATACACAGTCTGTGAGTTGTTAGTAAAGAAAATAGTTATTATTTTAGACAAACTGCTAAATATTTATTAAAATTATTGCAAAGTGGAATGAATTAGATGACGTAAGATCAAGAATCGACCCAGTCTTTTTCTTACGCGGTCATGGGTCAGGAAAGGTCAAATTTTCACCATTTCAGCCAAAAAATTCTTCACAAAAGTACTCAAAACCTTTCAAAGATTCATATGTATAAAAATTGCAAAAGGGGTTAGGTGCACTTTAAACGAGAGAGCAATAAAATCTTATTCCTGTATAATTTATACTTATCTTTTTCGCCTGAATTGCATTATTTACCTTTATTGCTCCCTTAAACCTTTTGTTATCCACGGTTTAGAGAGTTGAAATTGTTTTTTCAGTTGAAATTGAATTTAGGGGTGCATGCTTATTTGTTATTTTGTTTAATTAATTGTAAAACGTAGAAAATAGTGTATCTACATCATTATTACTCTCAGAAATTATAAGGTCCCATTCTATTTGGGTAAGTTCATTTGTGAAGATGACATCAGGAAATCTCGAATAATCACGGATTTTAATTTTGAAGGGTTATTTTTTTCCTAAATGAGCGTATAATGCAAAATTGCGAATAGCGGTCGCTAATATCAGAAACAATATTACCGCTTAAAATATCATCTTCCAACTTGTTGAAAAATATGTTATCGATTAGTTGGCTTGTCAATTGTTGGCATTAAATTAAAACTTTGTAGAGAGAGCAGGAAATTTTGAGAATAGTTGCAAGTTGAGGAGTTGAGGAGGTTTATGTTGAAATCGTCCATTAAATAGATCACTTTACCCGAAGCACTCTTGTGTCTCTTGTGGTATTTTTTGATTAAACTAATAAATTCCGAGAGTATATCCGCACCAATATGAAGACAAGACCAGTATGCACGTGTATTCCAATGTAATTCCAATTCTCTCTCACAATCAACTCAATAATGAAGCTCCGCAATAACTGTAACGGTTGTGATATATACACTATTTACAACTGGGTATACTTTGTTCCATACATATTCTCCGTCTGAATTTGCCCTCAACTCCAACTCCGTATCCCTTCCGCACTCCGTATCCCTTCCGCACTCCGCACTCCGTTACTCGATCACAACTCTGCTTACTCGCCTGACGCGCTTACTTGTAATGCCTAGAAATTGTCCGGCACATGTATTGACTAAACTAGACTAAGTGATTACGTAACATTATCGGGAAATGTCAATCAGAGTTCACGTGCTCCCCCCGTGGCTCATTGTCTATTGTTCACTGTTTTCGACAGGCAATAACATAATCTACTAGGCTGCTACCATTATATTGAAAGCAAGTTTTGTTTCCTTCGTTATTTCTAATTATTCTTCCATTCAAAATTCTCATGTTGTTTTCAATACAGACCTCTAGTAATGTTTTCATTGCAAATCTAGTAGACACCCCCCCCCCCCCCCCCCCCCTCCCCTCCCCACACCGCTAAATAATGTCCGGTCCCTAATAAATGGACAAGAAAGGAAAGGCTGATTCAACGGTAGAGAGTTTTTCTTCCAATATTTCGATCGGCACGGCCGATCTTCTTCGGGGAAAGAGGCTTACAATGTATCTAATAAACTAGAACCTTTACGAAATAATACATGAATTATAAATTGCACAATCTTATGATAAAACACATATAGACCAATGAAAAGAAGGTGGAGAGTGACATATAATATGAAACAAAAAATAAGTGACGTGATGATGATTGTGAAATACGAGTTAAGTTTCATCACGTTTATTCATACCTAGAGGTTCAAGAGTTTGACCTCTATCGATAAGATACGCTTCTCGCGCTTTGCGTATACCGTCTCGCTGAGAAAAAACAAGTTCTAGTGGAATTAGCTGCATATCAGTAGGTGAATGATTGTTAGTTAGAAAATGTTCTGAAACGGCAGTAGGCTTGGATGTGTTAGAAGGATTATCTACTGTACGGCGGTGTTCGTTAAAGCGGTCTTTAAGGCGGCGTTTGGTTTCTCCGATATATTGAACGTTACAGCGTTTACATTGGACCATGTAAATTAGGTTTTTGGAATTACAGTTAATGTGGTGTTTAATAGCTCTTAATTCGCCAGTAGAGTGGAAAGTGTAATTATTTAGACCATTGTCAATGTATTTACAGGTTAAACAATTAGTGCCACAACGAAAAGAACCGGGAGGATCGTTATTAGGTTTGTTAGTTGTTAGTTGAGCTCTGACTAAAATATCACGAAGGTTATTATTACGTCGATAAGCGACTAGAGGTACAGATGTAAATATATTTTTGCATCGATTAGAAGACAACAATATGTTAAAATGTTTGTGCATGATAGGAGAACAAGAAGGTAAAGCAGGGTTATAAGTTATAACGAGCGGTACTCGGTTAGATTGGTTGTTAGTTTGTTTGGGCTCTAGTGCTTCGGCGCGGGTTATGTCATTGACACGATCTATTTCTTTGTTAAGAAAGTTACGGTTATATCCTCGTTTATTGAGATACGATTTAAGTTCATTAGTGCGTGAGATGAAAGTTTCATTAGAAGAACAGATGCGACGAAGTCTGAGAGCAAGGCTGAATGGTATGGCGCGTTTGGTGTGGTTAGGATGGCATGAAGAGTGCAAGAGATATTGATGTTTATCAGTAGGTTTAGTATAGAGATCTGTAGCGATGTGACCGTTGTGAAGGCCGACATTCACGTCCAAAAAAGAAATGTTAGAAGAAGAGTGAGAGGAAGTAAATTTAATGGTGGCATGGATGCCGTTGAGATAAGTGACAAATTCTGTAAGTTGGTCAAGCGTGTGGGTCCAGATTATGAATATGTCGTCAATGTATCTCCACCAACAGTAGGGCTGGTGGGGTGCGTGAGAGAGTGCGTTAACTTCAAAATTAGCTAGAAAGAGATTAGCATAAGAGGGTGCCATTCTGGTGCCCATGGCGGTACCGTGTGTTTGTAAAAAATGTTTGTTATTAAAATGAAAAATATTCATAGAAAGAATCATTCTGATGAGATCACAAAGAGTTTCAGTGTGTAAAGCAGATTGGTTAGTACGTTTATTAAGGAAGTGGCGACAGGCATCAATTCCTTCATTATGTGGAATGTTAGTATATAACGATGATACGTCAAGTGTTACTAGGATAGCATTGTCTGGGAGGTTACCAAGGTTATTGAGTTTATTGAGAAAATGGGATGTGTCCTTGATGAATGAAGTAGTTTCGGCAACAAGAGGTTTAAGGTGGTAGTCGACAAAATGTGAAATACGTTCTGTGGGGTGATTGTTACTGGATATAATGGGTCGTCCGGGGTTACCAGGTTTGTGGATTTTAGGCAATATGTAAAAGCGTCCAGGTTTAGGGTCTGTTTGTACGAGGTAACGTCGAGTCTTTTCATCAATGATATTATCTTGATGCATGCGTTTAATGTATGTCTGTACGCGTTTATTAATGTGGTCGGTAATGTCGTTATCTTGTTCTTCGTAAAAATTAGCGTCACTAAGTTGTCTAACACATTCATTAACGTACGAGACTGTGTCCATAATAACGGTACCTGAGCCTTTATCGGCTGGTTTAATTATTAGGTCAGTGCGTCTTTTAAGTGTCTGTGAGGCTTGTCGTTCGCGGGGGGTAAGGTTGTCACGAATACGTTTAGGTTTGGTGTTTAAAATGTCCTGTTCTACAGCAGTTAAAAAAGCGTCTAAGGCAGAATCTCTGTTAGGAGGTGGAGTCCAATTACTTTTAACGTGGAACGGATTAGGTTCAGTATTAAATGTGTGATCGTGAAAGAACTCAAGTAGGCGCATGCGACGTGAAAAATCATGAATGTCAGCTTTAACTTCGGTCCAATTAATATGTTGGGGAGTGGGGCAAAAGGTCAAGCCTCTAGCTAAAAGTTGTAATTCGTCGCTAGTTAGCTGTGTATTAGAAAGATTAATCACAGAATTAGTGTCGATATGAATGTTAGAATTATGTTTTCTCCAGTAATGTTTGGGATTATGTGGCTTTTTGCGTCTACGGCGTTTGTGAACTGTAGCTGGATTATTAGATGTGGTGCTGGGGTTATTGTGTGGCGAATTAGGAGAATTAGAGTGCGAAGAATACATGGCAGTTAGTTTAATGTGACTCACCTCCAACACTCCATCTTCTGGTAAATCTGTACAATGAACTGCATTCATTATTTTATCCTTCGCAAACTTTGCCCTGAGAGACCTCGGTCTCAAGTGGCGTGCTATTTCCTACAATAAAAGCAAACCATTGGTATGCATCTGTCAAATGCGTGATAATCTGTTAGCCTTAAATGGCTCCTGCACAACTGCAAAAAAAACATTTCTTTGTTAAAACGTTAGCCGCTGGACCTTCGAGATCACACATTAACGACCCCAAAATTCTACGCAATTTATCCCCGATGTTAGACCCGTTCTTGTTTGCACGGCATATCATTCAGTGCAATTTATACCCGATGTTAGACCCGTTCTTGTTTGCACGGCCTATCATTCAGTGCAATTTATACCCGATGTTAGACCCGTTCTTGTATGCACGGCATAAATTCATTCAGTGCTGCTCTTATGTTAGACCCGTTCTTGTTTGCACGGCCTATCATTCAGTGCTGCTCTTATGTTAGACCCGTTCTTGTTTGCACGGCCTATCATTCAGTGCTGCTCTTATGTTAGACCCGTTCTTGTTTGCACGGCATATCATTCAGTGCTGCTCTTATGTTAGACCCGTTCTTGTTTGCACGGCATATCATTCAGTGCTGCTCTTATGTTAGACCCGTTCTTATTTGCACGGCATATCATTCAGTGCTGCTCTTACGATATTTTGGAGGCCAAATGAGGCTGTTTTATTTTCTTCTCAAACATCCAAAGAGATTTCAACAAAATTCAATGAGTTTTGGTAAAATGCAAGCACTTTTCACGGCATTATTTCAAGCACTTTTCAAGGCCGTGTACTTAACGATGTAGTGGCCATATACAAGACAAGAGTGGGACAAGAAGGGAACATTTAAGATTGAAATATCATAACCATCTGAAAAGTCATAAGGATTATGTCGGTAATCAGTGACAGGTGGTTAAAATACCAAATAATTTATTAATAATAATTGTGTCTGTTCAACAACTTTTGATTTGTTGATGGACGTTGTGTTATTTCAACAGGAAAACTGAATAAAAATCAATACAATACATATAAATTACCCAATAGTAGGGTCACTTGGAACTCAAAGGTAGGACCGGGTGGCGCTAATCACGGGCGTAACGAGTAAGCACGAAAACATTAATATAACAGCTAACCCAAAATGTTAAAAACCCTTTAACCATCTTGAACAAAAGAGCTGGGGTGGGTGGCACAGTGGTTAAGTGCTTCGCCACTCACCTCTGTGGCCCAGGTTCGATTCCCTGACGCGGCACCAAATGTGAGTTGAGTATGTTGGTAACTCGCCCTTGCTCCGAGGGTTTTTCTCCGGGTTCTACATGTAGATCTCGGTTTTCCTTCCTCCGCAAAAACCAACACGCTAAATACCAATTCGATCTGAGGATTAGCTGGGTCCTGACTTTGATCAGCCTCTATGGTTGTTTCAGGTCCAGTAAGAAATTCAGTGTAAGATCACACTGGTAAATGAAGAGTTCTCACTAAGTTTAATTTGGGCTAGAGTTCACAGGTCAACAATTAAGTTTTTCCCTATTCCCCAAGGTATGCCCATGATTTAGTGCTAACCAAAATTGGATGGGTGAGTCCAAAACTTGTGTATCAGTCAATTCCAAACCCGTGCACCCCCCCCCCCCCCCCCGGCCACCCCCGGGATCATAGGCTTGCTCCCGAGGGTGGGGAATTTGACGAGTATCTATGACCTCAGGGGCGGGCATTTGACAAACAGTGGGGGTAGGGGGTGGGGCATTTGATCAGTGTTTAAAAATATATCCTGTCTGTCTACAAGCGTCGAAATGGCGAACGTACTTGTCTTCGAGGACTTCCAGGATAAGGATTGCGCATTTGTAGAGGCTTGAAAGAGTGAACCTGCCAAATTTGAAGGCCACTTTCAGAGGTAAATTGTTTATGTTTAAACCTATAAACTATGTTGTTTTGCTTTGCTTCGTGAACTTTGACCGACTGCGTGATATCAAGTGCGTGAGAAGAGTTGTGATAAGTTGAATTTGCTGCGACCCTCGACAGCGCGAGTTAAAAACATAATTATTTATATCGGTAAGACGGGCCGATTGGTGCCTGTTACATACATGTACAGTCAAGACGCAAACTTCTTCACGCTATTGCCCCGATATTGCTGAGCAGCAATTGCTGTTTTAAGAGCAATTGCTGCTCAGCAATATCGCCGTTATTGCTGTTTTCAAAAACGTTATTGCTGTTTTTGAAAAACGATATTGCTGTTTCTAAAAAACGATATTGCCTTTTGCCTTTTTTCAAATGATATATCGGCACAGCAATTGCTGATTTGATTGTACAAAACCCTGATTCGTAATTATTTAGTTTACCTGGCCATGGTTCGCTACTTGAACATCGAAAGAACCTGCACGAAGTTGATAATCCGCTTTTTTTCGCCCAACCGCAAAAACGCACAAAACGTTTAATAAGTTGATGCCCCACTTTTCGGTTCAACGGCTAGAAGTTAAACAACGCAAAAAGTTACAAGACCAATGCAATGAAAGAACTCGAGATCCGAATAGAAATGAACGCTTTAAGCTTAAATAAAATGTGCGCACGGCAAGTTATTTCGACAGCGTTTCGGTAATATTTTTTTAATTAACTTACTTTCACAGACATTGAGATGTCTTTTACCATTTTGATTTTGTTTGTGGTAGTGTTTATTAATTGATTACATGTATTTGGTTTGCCAGGTTTCCCTAGTTTTGCAGATACCGGTACTTGAAGTTCGATCCACGTCTTTGACGTGCGTTTAGCGATTGTTGAGACGATTGTAATATGCTAATTTCGACCTTCAATGTTTTGGAAAACTTTCAGTGTATTAAAGCGCAATTTGCATTCAACAGGAATACCACATTCCCAGTAGGTTTTCTGGTAAGAGTATAGAAGTTTTTTGCACGTCTTTTCATTACGAATTGGCTTCAAAACTGTGTTCACATTCCCAGAAAGTTTCAGCGATTTGACAGACTCGTCAAAAGTCAGACTGTCACGTTCACGCCTGACTGATTGCACGTGAAAATTCACACTGCGAGAACTTGAGATTCTAATTTTCGAAAAACATGCCAGAACTTCAAACAGTTGCAATAATTTCAGCCGAAACTTTTAACTACACAAGGATCTACCGAAAATGTGAAACTACAGAAGCTAAAGTTTATTTACTGTAATGATTTGCGCTTAGCGGCAAACTTTAAAGCGATCGAGTTCCGTGTCGGTCAGGGAACTAAACAAGCGACCGCTAATCGTTTTGTTATTATTTTGTGTCAGAAAGTTGAGGCTTCCATATATTCATGCTAGTTCTAATATTTTAAGTATAGGTTTCCAGTAAAGGTTTGCAAAAGCAATGGGAGAATGCGTTATAAGCGAGCTGTGAAATAGCAAGGAGCATGAAGTTTCGTTAGTATAGGATCGATCGTCATATACTGTATGTGAGTTGAAATTGAGCTCGGGTTTCGCCAAGGGTCAAACTGTGGTCAAACTTCTCCAGATTCACCAGTTTTTTTTATGCTAAAAAACCTAAATTCCAATTCAGGCGGCCTGGTTTAATCAATGGCCCTCATTCAGTCTTGGGAAGCTGCCCTAAAACAGCTCTCTCTACGTCAACAAAAACAAACCATTTAGCATACGATTACGGAAAACATCGATTTTGTACAAACTCGTCAGAATATCGGAGATATTGCTGTAAATCAGCAATTGCCGTTTTACTTACGAAAACGATATTGCGTTTTTCAAAAAACGATATTGCTGTTTGCCGGCAAAACGATATTGCTGATTGCTGTTTTCTAAAACAGCAATTGCTGTTAACGAACAGCAATTGCTGAGCCGGTTCAGCAATTGCCTTTCCGCGCGTGACAAAGTTTGCGTCTTGACTGTACTTTATATACCAACAACATAAGCTAACATATTCAATTTCAAACCATTACGTTTATTATAAAGTATATACGATCGAGCCGGTAGAAATGATTGTTCTCATTCCTGACCGGTTGAAGGTGGTTTTCACCGTCGGTGTTTCCTGTGAATTGCTTGAGTCAGAGATTGTCAATAAAGTAATGATTTCATTTATTTCTCAATAGTCTTTGCCTTGTCTTTGTCGAATTTTTGTGAAAAAAATTCCGAGCTGGTCCCCGATGGTGGGGCATTTGAACAGCCTGGATGAAAAACTGGTGGGGCATTTCAACAGTTTTTCTGCCTTGGTAGTGGGGCATTTGATCGATTTTTTTTCAAAATGTTCAAATGCCCGGGGGTGACCCGGCGGGGAGGGGTTTGGAATTGACTGATACATTACTGGGTCTCCTGGCCCAACAAATTCTCTGAAGGATTTGGGTGCATCCAGCCCTCTTATCTCCAGAGCAAGACAAGGACCACTACACAGCTCCACAACCATGCTCTGGAGAGAAAGAAAAAATACGTACATTGAAATGACAAGATTTTCAAATTGTCAGCTGGAGATATAAGTTGTTGAGCATGGTCAAATCAAGGGAGCACGGCAGACTTGCCTTTTTTGTCTCTTCCAACAACGCGACTTTCCGCTGACAATAATTAATGTTGGCGCTCACGAATGACGTAGTGCCGAGCGAGCTCCGAAGGGGATAGAAAAGGCGGTGAGTAAAACCGTTAAAATTATGTAGCTTGATGCTCGTAGCCGTTGCTAGGCACGGATACTGTAAACACAACACTAACTAGAAGGAAGGTGGGAGTACCTAAACCAAATAATTACATACGGATGAAGACGCTATTGCTAGCGGCACGGATTTGAACAAAGTACTGTGAACACAACACAAATTAGAAGGGAGGTGGGGGAATTACATACGAATGAAGAAGCTATTAAATTAAATCAGAGGTGTGCGATTAATCAAAAGTCTGTTGTGAATTATTTCGTATCGAAAATCGTATGTTTAAGCCAAAATTTCCCGCTGGAAATTTAGTATACATACCCTAGATGTTTCAGAGAGTTTCTATTTTCTCGCCTTCGTGTGCAAAGGCAGGTGAAAATGGCGGCCCTTCTTGTCCAACCAGCGCTGTATAGACTAGGCCAACTTTAGCAGCCTTAAGTTGCCTTAGGTTGCCTAAAAGGAGACTATTTACGACCAGAATATCAAGCGATTCAGGATAGCTACGTTTCGGGACCAGAAACTGCGAAGTTGTATTTAATTTTGAGGCAAATTAATGTACTAAGGTTGTGTTTAATTGCTACGCCAGTGTTTTCAAAATCACAGAACGACTGCCAATAATTGAAAACTTCTGAAGTGTTATAGAACCTATCATTAAAAATATCCGGTCAGCTGAATTCAAAGGATTTCCCCGTTTGTGGGTTGTTCCTCGTTTGATTGTAACTGTTAATAACTGCCATAAGTGTTAACGGTTCTTCAAATACATTGAGAGAAAAACATTTTCCCAGCGATTTAGACTTTGAAATCAACAAGGCAGTCGGTCTGCGGTTTTCAAATATCAAACCTGTCTACAATCATTCTTGCTTCTGCCGAAATCGTTTCATGGAAACTGCTACGAGCATCAGGAGAAGACACACACCGAGTTCTCGTTTCCGATTGGTTCATAGACGTCACGTGCACCACAGTTTCACTCCCCGCTTTTCCGCTTCGAGCCTCGCGGAAAGTCGCATTGTAGAATTTCAAGATGGCGGCTAAAACTGGAAGAGATCGTGAGTGAAACAAAGCAAAAGGCAAGTCTGCCGTGCTCCCTTGGTCAAATCGTAATTAGAAATATTGAAGGAGGTTCTGGTGTGGTAAAAAGACGAAAATGGCTTAATTATTAAGTGACCGAATCTATCTCTATGTACTCCTTTAAAGTTTATGCTGTTCAAAGGAGAATTTAAATCTCTACTAACAGTTTCTAATATTGTTTGACCATCAACATATTCTTAGTGCCCTGCTTAACGTCCAATGTATGTTTAGGGGGGAGGGGGCATTAAGACCAAACAGTTCCAGGAACGAGATTGGAGCAACATTGTGGACGTTAAGGGGGGAGGGGGGTCCAACCTTAATGTCCATTGGATGTTAAGCGGGGCACTAAGAATTTGTCTATGGTCCCTAAGAGTGTTCTAATATGGCTGGCCATGCTACACAAATTAGTCTCCACAATTCTTCTATGCAAACAGCATGTAATTATATGTCAATTTGGAGAGAAACTTTGAAATTGAATCTAACATTTATTTTCCTTGTACAATGCTCAATGTTGCAATAGTAGCTGCAATACACTAACACAGAATAAAGCTACGGTATGTGAGCCAGGAAAAAAACAATAGGCTGTACATCTTATGAACATACATTGTACTCGTTGACCACTCCCTAAAACACTTCGTGAAACTCTTCTGCATTAGCTCTCTCCAAATGGAACAGTTAACAAGAATGTAAAACAATAGGCTGTACATCTTATGAACATACATTGTACTCGTTGACCACTCCCTTATACACTTCGTGAAACTCTTCTGCATTAGCTCTCTCCAAATGGAACTGTTGACAAGAATGTAAAGCAATAGACTGTACATCTTATGAACATACATTGTACTCACTGACCACTCCCTTATACACTTCGTGAAACTCTTCTGCATTAATTAGCTCTCTCCAAATGGAATTGTTAACAAGAATGTAAAACACGTCAGGCTCTCAGAGGTTTCATTAGAAGTCAGGTACTGCCCAGTGAGCTCTGGTGATTTTAACTCGGGCTGTGTGCAAAAAGGGCCTAAGTGACTCTTCGTCACATTCTAAATTCTCACTTAGAAACAAAGAAATTGAAGGAGAATTAGAATGTGATCAGGAGACACTTACTTATGTTACTGGTGATAGGCTATTAAAGTGCATATATGCCGAGGCCTCATTTATTATACAAAAGCGTGCTGGCAGTGTAAGCGATTTATAATAATAATAATAATAATATATATTTATATAGCGCATTCTCCATTGCATGCCCGAATGCGCTTTACATTGTTGTAAAAATAAAATAAAAATAGAAATCTAATGTACAATATCTAGGATAAATCTAGGGAACTCATTTACAGCTGAAACAACTTGTATGTAAAACACTTGTATGTATTAATAAAATGCTAATTTGAATAAATGTGTCTTTAGCTTATATTTAAAAGTCTGAATAGAGTCACTTCTCCTAATATCTACTGGAAGATTGTTCCATAATCTTGGCGCGCAAACAGAAAACGCCCTAGCACCATAAGATGTCAGACGGTGAGCCGGTTGCTGAAGCAGCAGCTTCTCAGCCGACCTTAGAGCGCGTGCCGGAACATATAGCTCTAGCAAGTCACTTAAGTAAGCAGGTGCAACACCATTAACTATCTTATATGTATAAAGTAGAATCTTGAAAGTTATGCGCTGCTCCACTGGGAGCCAGTGCAATTCATAAAGCAGAGGTGTGATATGATCACACTTGCGTGACATCATTATTAGCCTTGCAGCAGAATTAAGCACGTATTGTAAACGTTGTATGAGATGACCTGGCAGACCATACAATAATCCATTACAGTTATCAATTCTAGATATAACAAAAGCATTAATCAACGTCTTAATAGAGTCAAAACTTAGGAAACGTCTGATCTTGGCAATGTTGCTAATATGATAGAAGGAGATCTTACAGACCTCCTTAATGTGACTCTCAAGATTCATAGTACTATCAAATGTAACACCAATGTTCTTCGCTGAGCAGGAGGGAACGACAGGAAAATCCCCCACCTGCACCGACTCTATGGGAGGTTGACAACGACTCTTAGAGTGTAACACAAGGAGTTCGGTCTTGTCGTTATTGAGCTTTAGATTGTTGATCAGCATCCAGTGATCAATGTCGCGCACACATGCCTCCACTCTCACTTGACACTGCTCAAGATCACCAGGGACAGACGAACTAAATGCCAGATAGATCTGAGTGTCATCTGCGTACATATGATAGAAAACCCCATGATTACGCATGATATCACCCAGGGGGGCAGTATATAAGAGGTATAACATCGGACCGAGCACGGATCCCTGTGGGATGCCGCAGTTCAAAGGGCGACTGGATGACCGCGACTTCCCAATGCTGACGAACTGCCTCCGTCCAGATAGATAAGAGCGGAACCAGTTATGCGCGGTGCCCTCTATTCCAAAACGCTCCTTGAGTCTAGCCAACAGAATACCGTGGTCTACGGTATCAAATGCCGCAGACAGATCCAACAATAGCAGGATGACGCATCCGTTCTCGTCGATAGCCCGGAGAATATCGTTTTGAACCGTAATAAGCGCCGATTCGGTGCTATGTCCGGCCTTATATGCTGATCGAAAACGTTCCTCAAGGTTGTTAACACTGACGTGATGTTGGACCTGGGAAGCAACCACTCTCTCACAGGATTTCGAAAGGAAGGGTAAGTTCGAAATCGGTCGGTAATTATTGAAGATCTCGTAGTCAAGCGATAACTTCTTAAGTAATGGTCTGAGCAGTGCCTCTTTCATATCTTCCGTCATAACGCCATGTTCCAAAGAGGCGTTGATAATCCTGCAAATTACAGGCAGTAACAAGTCCAGACAGCCCTTAAGAAGTGCAGCAGGAACTGGGTCGAGATCACACGACTTCACACCAGATTGGCCAATAAGCACAGACAGTTCTTCTACAGTGATTTGACGAAATTCACAAAATTTAACTGAACATTCGGCACTGCTCGGCTCAGTACTTTTTACGTGTGAGGCGGGCTCACAGGCGTCAGACCTTTTAGTTGCCAGCCCATTGTGTATCTTCGAGATTTTCTCCGTGAAGAAATCGGCAAAATCATTAGCCAATTGTACGTCATTATCACAGGACGGCAGCTTCCTTTCGGCTTTCCGATGCAGCAGCTTGTCAACACTTGAAAAGAGCCCCTTGGGATTGGCTCGATTGTCTTCAATAAGACTAGAGTAGTATCCCATTTTGGCTTGAAATATGCATCTGTTGACAGCAGTACACTGTTCTCGATAAAGCTCACGGTCGATACACAGTTTTGATTTTCTCCAACGACGCTCCAACTTTCTCCGACGCTTTTTCTCCTCTCTGATCGTATCATCATACCAAGGGGCAGCCGGGCGAATAGTGATTGTCCGTTTCTGCAAAGGTGCATGCTTGTCTAGTAAATCAGACAACACAGTGTTATACTTACTAGAGAGGCTGTCTAAGTCGGTGGCCAGGTTACACATGTTAACCAGAGGAGAGCTCTCGATGTCGCTGCGTAGTTGTGATATATCGATCGACTTGAGTTTCCTGAAAGTGATCTCTTTCCTTTCAAACGCAGGTTTAGGGAGAGACAACAAGCAGGATACAGCGGAATGATCAGATAACATTGGATCGAATACAGAAAAGTTGCTGGCGACGTTCTCATCCGCTCGAGAGATAATCAGATCTAAGGTGTGTCCACTCTTGTGAGTTGGCTCCAGAATGTGTTGCTTCAGATTGAACGTGTCCAACAACTGTAGAAAGCGCTGAGCCGTGGGATCACAAATATTCTCAACATGGAAATTAAAATCTCCAGTCATTAAGAGAGATCCAGGGGCAGTTACAAGTTCCTCGAGAAACCTGGGAAATTCGTCAAAAATAATGTCACGAATATCTTCATTACGTCATTTCCGCTACGAGCTTAGCGCTGTAAGACACGTGCTTCGGTAACGAGAGAATAATAAGTAAACGGACTAGAGACAGTAACACATGTATGACCTTGGAGGAGTTTCTGTGTATTCAAGGCTGTTTAGTGGAGAAAGAGGTACATCATTGAACTCCCTTTGATTGTATTGTTGTACCGTAGTGATCGTATTGTTATTAGTTAGTTTATTCGCTAGTATCGTCCGTGTTATGTGGGTTCAGTTCAGGATTGTTTTGCCCACGCTTAGCCAGTACAATGCTGATACATATTAGCTCTATTGATATTGTGTGTAATACCATGCTTAGCTATTTGCGATTATTTGTATTTCAGTTTTTTACGTGATTTTAATGAGCCAGGAATAAATCAACCATTTGTATGAACATTGACTGGTTTGTTGGGACTTCAGTATCGAAATAACACTACTACGGCCGACCCGGGGATGGATGACCTTGAACGACCTCCTCCAGTCATAACAGCAGGAGTTCAAGGCGTACTTCGTGTCTTGCTGGTCGACAAGGATTATGGGAAGATAATGGCGTCAGTGCCGCGTGTGGAGAAGATCCTCAGCCGTGCTGACAGGCATGCAGCCCCAGCCTCCCTCCTCGCCTCCCCAGTCGTGGCCATCTGCCAACAATTACCACTGCTACTACTGTGGTAGACCTGGTCATTTTGCCTCGAGATGCTCTCTGAAGAGGACCAGACAAGCCCTCGACCGTACCGGCCCACGTCCACTATGAACACTGGACTGTGGCTATTGATAATCGATTTGCCATAGTTTGATTCGTGTAGGCGGTCCCTTCGCCACAACCTTTGCCCGGCATTAAAGTTCTCTTGGTGATCAATATAGTGGTGTTTCGTGTCTTATTTACGCCTACCCTACCGCTTGTTTCAACTTCTTACCTCACGCCTTACTATTGGGTATCGGGCAATAATGTTTTAATGGCAGTTTTGAAAGGTTAACTAATTCAGCCCTCTCGGATTAGCGGGGCTCAAAGTTGCCATCCCTTGGGATTTTGTATTTCCTTCTGTTTGTTATCATTTATTTTTATTTTTTGTTCTTTTCTCGCCGTTTGCCTTCAGACTCCTAAAAAGAGAAAGGTCGCACTACCATTCCCGGCCTGGGAACCCACATTGTCTTTCGTCCCGCGGGACGTCCTGGTTCCTGTTTCATGATGGTTGCCTTCGACAATTACACCTTGTCCTCGTCCCAGGGGATCGCAGCTGCTAATGCGCACTTAATTCCAGAGCGCCTCGACTCTATTGTCAGCGGCCATTAACTCGTTGACGTATCCATCCTCGCATTTAGAGACACTCGCACGCTCCGCATCGGTGAACTGCACAGCCACAGTGAGATCGCAGCGCAGCCACTTAGCGCGCATGTGCGGGAGGTATGTATTATTGTATTTATTATAGAAACAATACTTGCACCTGGGCCCGGTTGTTGGAAGCAAGGGTAAGCGCGTGACGTGCCAATCGCTGATTGGCTGAGAAGCGATGTCCACACACTTAAAATTATCGTATTTTACGTCTGTCCAGATACGATATTTCTCAGTGCTGGAAATCCTCGTAAAACACTGTAGTTTATG
Organism: Actinernus sp. WN-2022; assembly: GCA_030867875.1. NCBI lineage: Eukaryota > Metazoa > Cnidaria > Anthozoa > Actiniaria > Actinernidae > Actinernus > Actinernus sp. WN-2022. Next base: position 214,925 of record JAOWCC010001629.1, read on the forward strand.
TAAGGGTTAGATAATGGCACGAGAGTTCTATGTGATTTAGAGTGCCGAGCATTTAGATAGAAAACCACGAGAGCGCTAGCGCGAGTTCTATCTAAAATGCGAGGCACTCTAAATCACATAGAACTCTAGTGTTTATTATCTAACCGTCTTGGAATTTGGTCACATCCACGAGACATTTTTTTCTTATTGGCTATATGATTTCCCATTATCCAAATATTTCTAAAAACTATTTCCTAAATTAAGAGTAATTTTGGTACCCACACATATAATTACTAAACATACTTTATTAAGTGTTCCTCGAGGCGCTTCTCGACACACATTACAATATTAGAAATATATAAAATGGTTAATACCAATTCTAATATAATTTAAAGTCTAATTTAGTGTACATTGCAGGAGTACATTGTAATCTAAAAATTATAATTGTAATAAGAAACGGCGGTGAAGCTGATCCCTAGATTTCATGAGCTCTTTGATTTCAGGTGAGACGTATTAAAGGACAAGGATGACTGCGGATCTTTAAAGTCCTAACAGGGGCATGAGCTTCAGGTGTAGACTGAAGAACATCATTGAAGGTCGCTAATTTGGCTTTCACTACCTCAACCGAAAAGACGGTCCGAGTTAGCAGCAAGGTCAGCGGTAAATAGCGAGGGCTCATGTGTGGTGCAGTGTGTTAGCGCTCGCCTCTCACCGCTGTGGCCCGAGTTCGAGTCGGTGCCATATGTGGGTTGAGATTGTTTGTTATGTTGTTCTCTCCCTTGCCACGAGGATTTTCTACGGGTTCCCCGGTTTTCTCCCTCAACATGTGAGTTTGAGAGTAGTATGTATAAAATATATGAATGTAGTGGGGATTGTGTGTGGAGTTGAACGTAGGCCCCCACCAGCTATGCTGAAATACATAGCCTGCTACTGACAAAAAGATTTGTTTTCCTTATAGCTACGCACGGTGATGTAACAAGGTGGAGGCTTTCGGGACTTCAACCTAAATACGGCGTAGATTGGAAGGTGGTCATTAATAGGAGTATTGAAAACACCACTGTTGCGTACAAGTGCAGGGGACGAGACAAGAATAACATCGATGAGTGACTGGCAGGTGTTTGTCATTCTGGTTGGAGTGTTGATAACTTTGCGTAAGATTGAGTTCAGTCGACACATTTACGAGTGCCCTGCTCTCGTCTTTCAAGGTGTTACAATTCAGGTCGCCAAGAACAACAATCGGTTTGCTTTTAACGTGAGAACTTGGATATAGTTAGGCTTGAAAAGGTTCTCAGAACAGGACAGAGGACAGTCTGGTGGTCGATATGGAGTAATACAGTACCGCTCGAAACCTGTATTCTGATTGCACCATCTACTGTATAGCGTAGCTCTATTGTTTTTGTACTGCATGTTCTAAAGGTTAGGGTGTTTTGTATTGTTGGGTAAGCCAATGCTGTGGCTCGTTTCGAGCGGTACAGGCCGGCTCTCGATATGACACACATATCACGACTGACTTTGATTTCTTGCGTTGAAGTTTTATTCAGAGCTGATGAAAATTAGCATCGGATATTTGTGAAAGCTCGTTTAATACAGAATATGTAATATCCTTCCGCACGTAAGCGCATACACCACCGCCCTTCTTGTGTAGACGATCAAGTCTATACAACTTGTATCCATCTATACTGATCTCGCCATTGGTTAGCGTGGAATTGAGCCATGTTTCCGAGATTGTAAATACTAGACTATTTTTTAGAGTTTTGACAACTTTAGGTTTGAACACTTTTACAGAAAAACGTAACCTGAATTGTGTGTGAGATACAAAACAATCTGAGCTAACCAGTTTGAGTGACGTCCTTTGTTGGTTTCCACATCGCTATCAGACCAGAACTACAGTCAGTAGTAGTTGAACTGTTTTTCAGTCGAGATGTAGACCAGGTGATATTCGACTCGATTGAACTCGAACATTTTTAAAAGGTTAGAAAAGCAGTGCGCCATACTTCCTACGAATATTCAAGACAGCATTGCATTTTAAACAAGCAGCCATATGCCCAGCGGCTTGGGATCCCTGTGGTGACGTCATTGTTTCCCGCCAAAATATAGTGAGCATGACATTGTTTGTGGTCAGCGGCAAGTACCGTTTCTAAAATCTCAAATATGGAGCTTCTATTAAAAATGGACAAGAAAATGGAAAGAAAACCCACAAACAGAGTTTATTGGAGTGTTTTAGAGCTGATAAATACGTTACTAAAGGTCTGTACGGTATGATTCTAAACTGGATTGGATTCAAAGGTGCTAGATGTGATTTACCAGCGAGTCGATCGACTCACTCCAAACAAACATGCGAAAATTGCGATGTACCAAATTATACTACTGACTTATGATTATTGGAAAACGTGCCGAAATACCCGGTGAAAATGCAAAATGGAGACAATAACACGGGGAATAACACTACATGAATGGCCTTGATATCACTTGAGATCATGGAAAGAACAGTGCCTTCACATAATGAGTGCGTGTGTCAACTGGAAGTAGGAAATTGACATCAAAATGGCTAATGTAATAAACACAGCAAAGACTATACTATATGTATACAGGAACAGGACATGATTTATTATGTAAGCTGACGTGTGAAAGAACAAAGCTGCTTCTAAACCGGTAAGGTATGTTAATTACAATGTACTTATTGCTTACCCAGGTTGAGAATCTTGGAAAGATCTTGTCAATCTTGCAAGATCTTGCAAGATCTTGCCAATTTAAGATTAGATCTTGCCAAGATTTTTTTACCTGTTATAAATTAAATAGTACATCACTCCCCAGGTTTAGAATCTTGCCAAGATCATGCCAACTTTGCCTAAATTAGATATTAATTGCTTTTAATATATAATTTTCAATGAAATAACCAGTGTACATCTCTTTCGAAAAAGTGATATCTTTACGTGTGAAGATATAAATGATATCTTCACACATGAAGATATCACTTTTGAAAATGACTTGCTTTCAAAGGTTTCTAGCCTTTTTAGTTGGAGATTGAAACTGGTATTAAATTCATCGTTAATTATATATTAAACATTATATATAATGTGGCCGCTTGGAGATACAGATTTTATCTTCTCGTATTGATGAAATATCTTACTCGTTCGCTGCACTCACTCGTAAGATATTTCATCAACACTCGAAGATAATATCTGTATCTCCACACGGCCATGTAATAATTATCCTCTATACATTTAATACTTAACGTTTCACTGAAGCACAAGCCGGCAAGACAATTAATGAGAATTAATTAACCTGAGAATTAAGAATCAGTGGGTGGGTACTGATCTGACTCCTTAATTTGTTTTTCTACCTCACAGGAAGAAAAGAGGAACTTTAGATTTACCTTTTATCCCAGTCATGTAGAATGTACATGCATCTACGTTAATTCACTCATTGTCCTGCTGAAACTGATAATATTGTCTAAGTTTGCGACTTTAATATTATTAATACTACAACTTTTTTTTTCTTCAAAATAACACCTCTAACAATTATTACTCGGGCCAGGCCTTCGGCCGAGGCACGAGTCAAGTTTTGCAAGTGTTTATTTATTTATTTTTCTTGTCGCTGGTTGGCGCCATCAACCAATCAGATTTCGACTGGTCATGTGACACGTACGTTGCGCCAGCCATGTGACTGAACAACATTTTCAGGTTTTTCAAGATGGCAGCGAGTGGGAGTTTTGACTTAGCAAAACCTTTAATATCAGCTGTTTTTTGTTTAAACCAAAGGTTCCTTCAAGTGCAATACCAAAATTTTTGTCTTTTCTAAAGCTGAGAGGTGTTTCACGGGCTTTGGACGGGAATTTATCACATATTATGCGACATGCTTTAAGATACACTCGTGAGACGTGACACTGACAGCTAGTCCGCTCTGCGATCAACACTGACTATATATAAAGACAACAGCCTCTAAATGATAAATACTGGAGGTACATACATTGTACAAGGGGGGCCTTACATGTAGGTGATTTTCACTGATATTTTTCTCTGATATAGGGGGAAGGGGCTGAAAAAGTTCACCAGATGGAAAGGGCTATGGAAATTTTACACTAAGTTCCAATCTTGATATCTTCATGCCCCTTTATATATATATTTTTTAAGGTTGTTTTGATCAAACATTTTTACCTGATTTTGCTCAAATTTTAACAAACATTACACAACTGATAATGTCAAAATATTGACCCTATCACACATACATGTATACTAATGACATAATTGTAATGTAAGTCAACCCCACTTTTTTCACATTTTACACCATTACTTGAAATGTAATTGAACAATTTTTTTAAAACGACTGGAAACTGTTCAGACTCAGAATTTTATCAAAATCCCTTGGGCAGATTAGTTTGTGAAAAATTAGGGCTATGAATATCACACCTTACTAATGTGTTAAAGTTGAAAGGACCGTAGCTTTCAGCCAATAGAAGTGATTAGATTCCAAACTGGTTAAAAGTATTTCCCAAAGCTTACTAAATATTGATGTCACATCAAATTGTGCTAGAAAACAGTCAGAAAATAAGTTGTGAATATTTCTTTTGACAGGATAAAAATTTTGAAAAATGACAAAAACCTTAAAAATCTACACATTTCAGAGAAATAAAAAAACCTTTTTTGAGCATTAAATTCAATCTTTCATATGAATAACACCAATCCTATCACTGAAAATTATTTTGGTTTTGGATACTGCTTTGTTTACTGATCTAGAGTGGCCACAGCTGACTATCGGTATGATGCACATGCATTTAAAAGTTGACAAATTACCATGACCAGGGGGTACAAGGGATAACTAATTTCTGTAAAAACTGTGTAGGTTGTCACAGAAACTGATCATTATGATAATTTGTTGACTTTTGAATGCACGTGCATACTCCATTAGTAGTTGCTCTTGATGTAATTACAAAGCTATCCAAAACCTTGGTTCTGGAGTGCATATCTTTGAAAAATTGTATCTCTAATAGTAGATATTTTTTCAGAAATAGGATTTGGTGTATTATGCTTATGAAAGATTGAATTTAATTCTCAAAAAATTGTTACTCTCTTGAAAGAAATATTCACAACCTTTTTTCTGCTTTTGCTAGCACAATTTTATTTGGCTTCAAGATATTTAGTAAACTTTGGTAAATACTTTTGACCAGTAAATGGATTCTAATCACTGCTATTGACAGAAAGCTTTGGTTCTTTCAGCTTTGACAACATTCAGTAAGGTGAGAAATCCATAGTCCAATTATTTTTACCAACTTCTGCCCAAGGTATTTTGATAAAATTTGCACTGTGTACATGTACATGTATGCGTGTGTTATAAGTCTGAACAGTTTCCAGTTGCTTGAAAAAAATTGTTCCACAAGATTTTGAGTAATACTGCAAAATGAGAAAAAAGTAGATTGACTTATATCACAATTACAGTATATCATTACTGCTAGTGTCTGTGATTGGGTCAAGATTTTGAAATTTATATCAGTTGTATCAACAAATTATATCAGGTAAAAATCCTTAATTTTGTTTAAATTTGCAAAGTGGCTTTGGAACCTTAAGTTATGTCTAACAAAGATTAAATCATATTTTACATTGATAATATAATTTTTGTAGCCTGAGCAGAAAGCCCACTCTTTAATCGCTCCCGGCATTACATCCCCCATCAGGTAATGAGCCAGAAAATTCCATACTGATTTTAATTTTAATCCGTTTTCACTGCCATAAATTACAAGTAATATAAAAATGTACTCCCCAGACCCAAAGATTTTAGCTCAAAACAAATGCAAAATATGTAAAGCCAGGAATCGACCCATTCTCCCATTGCTTAATTGTCCAACTTGAAAAGGGTGTCAGATTTGCAAACTTTAAGGCTTGATTACAGGGTGTCAATGAGAATGAATCAAACATTATTTTGGCTAACCACATACTCCATTCAGAGTCTTTAAAAAATACTCTATTATTTAGCCACATTAATGCACAAGGGGAAATATGCATGCATGTAGTGGTATTATTTAATTCATGTAACCATTTTAGGTGTAAACACTTAATCCATATCCAATGAAAAACAAAAAAAATATGTTAGTTAAGTGTCCCTGAGAAAATATAAGACTATATCCACTCAATGACAAAATGAGATAAGAGGTTTCATCAGCTTGCACATAGAGAAACACTCCAGGAATTCAGATCATTCCATCTTTAATGTACTGTGGGGATGTGACACCAGACACCTTATTAAGCTCCTTCAGGTGGTCTAGGACTACCTGTCCCAGGCATTGCAGTTTCCGTTGATTTATTGGATTACGGTGTAGCAGATACGGAGTATTGCTGGAAGTACTTCTGGAAGACCTTTAATTTGCAGTGGGGTAAAAAATAACTTCTTAAGCCACATTCATATGACTGTACATTGATCTCCATGTATACAAGGTCAAGGCAGTAAATGCAAAACATAATTATACGTACTGTATACTTATTATTACAATGTATATGGATGTAAGTGTTTTACTGAAAAATAACCCCTTATAGCTAGAACTCTGGGTCTTAAGGACGGTGCCTACTATTGTCAGCACGCACACCATTCTGCGCATCTTGCGTCCCGTGGGTCATCCTGTGAGACAGCTAGCCATTTGCAGAACTTTTTGAAAAAGCTGTGTTAATTGTGTAATTTGACAGACAGAAAGATGAAGGATTTTAAAATACGGTCGAAAGATATGCTTGAGAAATGAACGATTTGGGAAATCTTTAAATTCCACTACACGGCCACAAAAGACAATTTTCAGCTGAAATGGTATTCAAAGAGCCGACCATATCAATGATTTATCGTGGGGAGATGGTCGAAGAATCGTAGATTTAGGAGATTTATCCAACCAATTGAATGAAGGTTGTTTGGACTGTCATGAATCGCTGCTGTCTTTTCGCCCAGCGTCTTGTGCTGTAGGCCTGTCAATCCTTTCGAGTTTCGTCAGTTTCTCCAAACATGGACTCGGCCGAGTATAAACAATGTGTGAATACGCTAAAATAAGCTTTGTGAAAACGGGTAAACTTCTTGGAAATCCAAAGAAGAATGAAGAAGGAAGGACTGTATGGGGTTTGAGCACAAAGGAAGCAGTAACAGGTTTGATTTTCAATGAAGAAACTCGAAAGACGGGACTGAACTTGTTTCCCCACCGCCATCTTGAAAATCTCCCAGAATGCAATAAAAGAAACCAATTTTCAGACTTACATGTACTAGGGAGGCTTTGGTAAAAAAAATCAATTTTTGAAAATAAAATTAGCGATAAAGAGGCCTACCGTCCACATAACTTTTTAAAACGCGTGGATACCCCCATTTTTTCTTTTGGTAATCTATAATATAGAAGCTAAACAACGTTTTCGTATATTTTTTCTCTTTATAAAATTGAAACTTGATGTCCATTTCAGCAAAAATATATGTCTGTTCATGGTCACTAATGAGGCATACAAAGCAAAATTTGTACAAAAAAATGATAATTATTGTAAGATAAATGGTTTGATTGGCATCCTTTGTAAAGAACGCTATGTCTAACGTTTTTTGCCCTAATATTTTGCGCAATAACCCAAAATATTAATCAAATTAAAAATACTTTCTAGGCCCAAGAAAAATGCTGAGTCAGCACTTTTTCGATTTTCATCCTTAATTATCTCTCTTAAACGTATTGGTACCCCATAAATTTTTTTCTGATTTCAAAAGCTCCTTAGGGGGTTCAAACAATCCTAACCTTATAGATTTTTAGAAAACAAATTGGTTTGCAATTAGTAGGCACCGTCCTTAAGTGCTGCATTTTCCATATAATTTATATCCTCATTTAAAGTGAAAAATATCAATGACATCAAATTTATAATTGCCACCCTTACAGCTTTTAACTACAAATATGGTGCATGGCTCAGGTTTGTGAAATTCACAGAGGAAGATAAAAACTTACTAGAATCAGAGTAGCAAGAAAATGAAACTTTTGGGCAATGAAAGCCAACTATGATCTAAAAACTTTTAAAGATTTTCTCAACTGCAATGAAGAGACGAGAACCCGATGAAATTATTCCAGAAGAGCTTTGATTAAAATCATGAAGATTCAAGAAGTACTGACACTGTAAGTAAAACAAATGAATAGATAACTAAAGAATCAAAAGAAAAATAATTACATGGTGGTGCTAAGATATGAAGTTTATCCTCGAAAGTTGAAAACATTTCAAGAGTAATGTTGAGGAAACCTTTGAACAAGAGTTGACAATATATAATGCACCAGACAATTGACACCACAGCCCCCTGTAACATAGTGCATTAACATATTTTTCTCTTGTTAAATAGCAGTTATTTCCCTGGCCAAAAACACTAAGTTCCTGTTAAAAACATTTAAAAAACTAGCTGTTAATAGCTGAGATTTGAGTAAATCTATAGACCAAGTCCAAGTCAGATCTGAGTCCGAGTCAGATGACCGAGTCACAGTCGTTTACACTTCAAAAACTTATGAATAATTAATGAGCATTTTGTCCAATCAGATGAAGCAAATCAGTCACGTGCATGCCCCTTTATACCTGATAAAATCTCATTCTAAAAGGCCCGCGGAGGGATTTGAATTCTATCCCAGGGGGAAATGGGGTTAATGATTGAGACAATGGAATTTCTATTGATGTTCCAGCTTTCTCATTGAATTGCTAATTAGGATGAACGTTTTATATAAAGAATACCAATGAACATGAAATTTTATATAAAGTTTCATCCTAATTAAGAATTCACTGATAAAGACCCAAAGATAGAAAAAAGTACACAGAACATAAGGTACCTAGATAATAAATTTTGCACTAAATTTACTAATATCAGCAGACTACTGAGATACTACACAGATAATATTTTTAAAATGAAGTTATCCAACTACCATTACTTGTTTACCGAGCCACTGTTTAGTTCCAATTGTTAAACCAAACTCAAAGCCGTAAAATAAGAAAAACGTGCATGAATAACTACTTATTAACCGAGCGTGAGGTCTGTACAGAGAAATATCAGACCGCGGTTTAAAGCCTCTGTCTGTACAGAAAAACCAAGGTCTGATATTTCTCTGTACAGACCGAGCAAGCGAGGTTAATAAGGTGTTTATTATATGGCACATTTTGTTTTAACTTTTTAAGTTTTAATTCGACCAGTTCGTGTACACAAACACTGCAGCGGGAAAATCCGTATTGCCCGTGGGCATTACGGGAGAATTCCGCCCGCTAAACGGCCAATCAGCACGCGCCATTTGACCGGAAGTAGCTCCTGTCATATAATAAACTTACATATTTTGTGCCGGAGTAAAAAATTTACAGTCTGCCATCATATCAGTCACATCGCTTTCCAAGTCTTGAACTTTATTGAGGTAAACCACGACACCAAATCCTTCAAGTGCAGGTTCTTCTTGCATTGCGATACGCTGCTTCAAACAACATAGTATGGTAATTTCTTCATGTCATTCCCTTGAGATGTTCATAATTGCAGGCAGTGATTAATCAAATATTTTGCATGGCATTGTGAATACAACGGTTCAATGGTTCATTATATTAAGTAACCATTCCTTTGAGATGCATGTGCATCTTTCTTTCATTGCATTCTTAAAGCGTTTTCGAAGCCTTTTAAAACACTCACAGCATGTGTTTTATCAAGTCTAAAAATTATCGGGCTTTGCCCTCGACTTTTTAAACTTGATAAAACACTGCTGTTCGTGTTTTAAACAGTACGTAAGGTGGCTCTATATGAGTCCATCAACCTTTTAATAATTATACTGTGTCTCGATCTCTTTATGTCTGGACTGAGTTTCAGAGTTTCAGTTTCAGATTTGAGTATCTACAATTCCACGACACATGCACAAGCATGACATTTTCCGAGAACTGATTTCAATAATCAATTAACTTAGATAGGATTAATAATTGTCAGTGAGTGTTTGTTTACGCAGGCCAGTGTTTGTTTTGATCACACCAAGCATTTTTCTAAAGCCAAATTTTAGATAACTTCCGAATAAAATTTAAAGTTATTTCATTTTCGTTTTGTGTCTGAACAGTTTCACCTGATGCGGGAAATGCTTTGATTCAATCTCAAAATGCCGAGTTCAGAAGTTTTGCCTATTTTCCAAATTGTTATATAATGCCGTGAGTGTCAATTACGTTTTCGTTATAGTATTATGACTTCATCACTTTGTGATGAGTTTAATAATAAAATATCCCTTCAGCTAAAGTATGTTTTGTTATGCTCGGCAAACCCCAAAGAACGATCGCTTGAAAACAAGTACATGTACAATTACGTTCCCTTCTAAGCAAATAAAGTCGCTCTTATAGAAGAATTCATCTCTGTTGGTACAAATGCCGCCGATTGCCATTAATACCTAACTGCCCTTTTCGCTGTAAAAATCAGCGATTTCGCTGTCGGAACAAGACCTAAAATCTTGACTTGCAAGATCTTGGCAAGATCTTATCTTGGCAAGATCTTGGCAAGATCTTACAAGATCTTGCAAGATTCTCAACCTGGGGAGGTAAAGATGTTTCTTGCCTTTTCGTTTATGAAGAGGAGGAAATGTTTAGGTAAACTTTACAAATACAATGTACCGTACAATAATAACCAGAAATACACCAATAACAACCAGAATAATAACCATAATAAGGAAAGTTCCTTCACATAATGAGTGTGAAATGGAAGGAGGGAATTGAGATGCAAATGGCTAGTAAACACAAGAAGGACTTGGTACTATAATAATACTACATGTAGGGACAGGAAAACATGATTTATTGGGTTTACCTCGGTGTAAGGACCACTCACTGGAGACTGCATGCCATTGCACACTCTGTGAGTTGTTGTATTACCAATTATAGTGTATTGAATACTATAATACTATTATAATTTATGCACCTACTCATCATTAGTTGATATAAATACCTGAAAAAAATAAATTGCTACCAAGCAGTTCACTCATGGTCTAATTGTTTGGGTAGGAGTATACATGTACATGTATGTCAGCCATTATAATCTGATTTTTCTGGGTTCAACCCCTACCCTTGGTACAGCGTAATTCTTTTTAAAGTAGAGGCTGCCCAATTCCTTGTAAAATTGTAGAAGTGCTGCTTCAGGTGCTTGGGAAATATTCTAAGTAACAAATTATTCATTAAGTTAGCAAAGGGAGTGTTATCATGATGCAGTTTGTGTGGTTCTCACACTGAGGTAATAGCACAGAATTATTACTGTAGGTTTCTAATTTCAGGTTGATTTCAAACAACCTTAAGGTTGGAATATCAATGATTTTAAAAAGGGATTTTTATTTTTTGGGGATTCATAAAAAAAGGTGTTTTTTTTGGGGGGGGGGGGGGGGAATTTAAAAAGAAAAAGAAATCACCCACCCCTCCCCTACAAAATACTTTTTGATAACTCACCCCTCCCCTCTACTTCCTCCCCCTTCCTTCCCACACCTTCTCAATTTTCCTCTTTATCCCCCCTGACACACCTTACTGTACCACTTACATTGTACCTTGACGGTCACCCATCCACTTACTAACCTTGCCCGGCTGGGCTTAACTTGGCTGAATCACAAGGAATACCTGGTAGATATTAATCCAGTGGATTGTCGCACCGTGCCATGAAAGCGCTTGTTGATTTAAACACATCATTTATTTTCCAAGTGACTAATCGTCGAACTCAGTCCCTCTCGTTATGTGCGCATGCGTACTTCTAACAAAATCAAACTTTGAAACATCTTTCGAAACGAGACTTGAAACTTTCAGGGTCACACTTCAATGAAAATGGTAATACATGTAGTTCAGATGTATTTAGACTTGTTCTATGAATGATTTGGGGTTGAAAGTGGTAATAGTTCAGGTGTATTTAGACTAGTTCTATGAATGATTTGGGGTTGAAAATGGTAATAGTTCAGATGTATTTAGACTTGTTCTATGAATGATTTGGGGTTGAAAATGGTAATAGTTCAGATGTATTTAGACTAGTTCTATGAATGATTTGGGGTTGAAAATGGTAATAGTTCAGATGTATTTAGACTAGTTCTATGAATGATTTGGGGTTGAAAATGGTAATAGTTCAGATGTATTTAGACTTGTTCTATGAATGATTTGGGGTTGAAAATGGTAATAGTTCAGATGTATTTAGACTTGTTCTATGAATGATTTGGGGTTGAAAGTGGTAATAGTTCAGATGTATTTAGACTTGTTCTATGAATGATTTGGGGTTGAAAATGGTAATAGTTCAGATGTATTTAGACTAGTTCTATGAATGATTTGGGGTTGAAAATGGTAATAGTTCAGATGTATTTAGACTAGTTCTATGAATGATTTGGGGTTGAAAATGGTAATAGTTCAGATGTATTTAGACTTGTTCTATGAATGATTTGGGGTTGAAAATGGTAATAGTTCAGATGTATTTAGACTAGTTCTATGAATGATTTGGGGTTGAAAATGGTAATAGTTCAGATGTATTTAGACTTGTTCTATGGATGATTTGGGGTTGAAAGTGGGTAGCTTTTTTTTTAGAGTGCAGGGATTTAATGAACCATTAGAAGTACTGTGTGTTAGGAGAGTTTGAACTTGATTTGAATTGAATTTGTTGGTAAAACTTGGCGTTTTGTTGAGTTCTCCACCCTTTCTACTTTTTATGAAGGGGAGGAAATGTTTAATAGGTAAACTTTACAAATACAATGTAACATACTGTACAATAACAACCAGGATAACAACCAGAAACACACCAATAACAAACAAAATAACCAGAAACATGCACATACATGTACGAGATGTCCAACTGTTTATGAAGCTATCTAAAGTATGAGATCAAACCCAACAATCTATTCTTTACAAGCAACCACCCTACATGTAAATGTCTATCAAAGGTGGTTGCTTAAATAAGAAAGGGGGTCACGTAAGAGATGTCCAACTGTATATCTGAAGTATGAGATCAAACCCAACAATCTATTCTTGATAGCCAACCATCCTTAACCCTTTCCCTCCTGTGCCACCCGTAACCGCCCAATATGAAGCATGACTACCTGGAGAAAATTATTGCATCAAACCTAGACATGCTGGAAATACGATGTTGTGATATTATTTCAAGGAATGAATGACTTCAAAGTCAGAGCTATAACAGGGATCGCTTGACTCTCCCACTTTGGAGAAAAACGCATTTGTTTTGGACATCGTTGTTCGTTTCTTCGATTTTTGCGAATTTTGAGGAGCTGAAAATCGGCTCAAAAAAACCTTCCCATTCGCTCTTGAAATCAAAAGCAAATACAAAATCACCACTCAGTCGTTACAGTACCTTGTTTAATCTTTCCAACCAGCAGATTTGTTTTCACGAAACACACCAAGCGACTGTGAAGCGTGCTATTCTTAATGCTGCACTTCTCTCCACCATGTTTTCCTGCTCCCAACTCCAATTGCATGGTGGGTAATGGACAAAAAATCACAAGGGCTCCCCCCCTCTGGGACTCCAGTAGGTCTTTTACCCCTACAACCAAGAGCGGTGATTTGGACTCAAGCTGTTGCTTTAAAGTGACAAAAACACATCCTAATAGGTTGAGCAGGGGTAAAAGACAGCCATGTGAACTGCAGGATTCCAAGGATTTCAGTGAAGAATTATTTCATGTGTCTCAAAGCAGAAACACAACAGAAAAACCCTGTGAAACCCCTCACAAGGCCTACTAAAAGCAAACCAAGTACTTTTCAGCCGTCATCAGACTTAATGATGTCCTCAAGCTCTCTGACAGTGGCTTATTTGTCCAAAATTAGAGCACATTTCATTGGAAACCCTACCGAAGCAGTCATACCTACCGTCAACGAGTGTACAGAATTCTCCCAAATGGCATTGTGGGAAAGGTTTGAGCCCTCAGCTTAAAAAGTCAGCAGTATTTAAGTGCCCCGGGCTAGCCAAACTTGAACTGATGGGGGAGGGTTGAGTTAGCACTCAGGATTTCACCAACTGAGCCAAACATGTCCAGTAGGGAAAGGGTTAATGTCTATCAAAGGTGGTCGCTTAAGAGAGGGGGTCGCATACGAGATGTCCAACTGTACATGTATATCAAACTACATGTATCTAAAGGATGAGATCAAACCCAACAATCTATTCTTTATAAGAAACCACCCTTAATGTCTTTTGAAGCAGGTCACTTAAGAGAGGGGGTTGCATACGAGATGTCCAACTGTATATATCAAGCTACACGTATCTAAAGGATGAGATCAAACCCAACAATCTATTCTTTATAAGAAACCACCCTTAATGCCTATTGAAGGTGGTCGCTTAAGAGAGGGGGTTGTATACGAGATGTCCAACTGTATATCAAGCTATTGTATATCAAGTACTTGTCAGTAGTAATTATTAAGTACTTGTAGACAAAATTGCTGTCAAAAGGTTATTGCCAGAGCTGCATGTAGGCTTGGAGGGCCACTACATGGGTTGCTCCCTCTGCTTGTGACTACTGTTCACGGTTACAATTTACGGTTTGGTTCCATGGCTGTTCATGGGTACAAAATGTAACGGGACTGCACTGGTCGCTATAACCGGTTTTTCGACTGTTTAATACTATTTATGATATGAGTGGCAATGTTGTATCAGAATGATATACAATGGCCGGCCACTTCGGCGAGCCATTACATGTATATATCCGATACAACATTGCCACAAATATTGCATTGTACTTATGATATGCACCACATAAAATTTTAAGCTTTGATTTCTCCCACCTTGCTGTCGATGTGGGATGAATTAGTTCCTCACAAAAACATGTCCCACATCGAAAATACATTGTCCTTAGTCCGGTTAGTACCTTAGTTCTGGCTGGGTTGTATCACTTCATGCTGGTCATAGTCCTAATAGATAAGTCCAGTTAGTACTCTTAGTTCTGGCTGGGTTGTATCACTGCATGCTGGTCATAGTCCTTAGTCCGGTTCAATAGTATCCTTAGTTCTGGCTGGGTTGTATCGCTGTATGCTAGTCACAGTCCTAATAGATAAGTCCAGTTAGTACTCTTATAAGTTCTAGCTGGGTTGTATCGCTGCATGCTGGTCATAGTCCTTAGTCTGGTTAGTATCCTAAAATAGTTCTGGCTGGGTTGTATCACTGCATGCTGGTCATAGTCCTTAGTTCAGTTAGTACCCTTTAGTTCTGGCTGGGTTGTATCGCTGCATGCTGGTCATAGTCCTAAGTCCAGTTAGTACCCTTTAGTTCTGGCTGGGTTGTATCGCTGTATGCTAGTCACAGTCCTTAGTCCAATTAGTTGCCATAGTTCTAGCAGATGCTGTCATAGTCCTAATACTCCAGTTAGTCCCTTAGTTCTCAAGCAGGCTTGTATTGCTATATACATTGTACATGCCATTTGTATTCCTTATTCCAGCTACATGTAGCTATAGTTTCCTTAAGTCCATAATGAGGGATTGCATGTTCACAATAGCTGGGTTAACACTTAAATATCATAGAATGGGTTGTAATACTATTAATACTAACTGTATGATTACTGCTGGCTATGTATTTAATGGCCAGCAGTAATCAGCCTGGCAATTAAGCAATAATCATGGAATTTATTAAAGGAACAAAAGAGTTTAGCTGGTCCATATGTCCAGGGGTATTAAATAAGCAGAAAAGTAAAGAAAGGGGATCCTAAAACAGGCTCCAGATAAGAAAGGAACAGTTGAATGACAAGGAATGTTAACAGATGTTTATTTTCTATTCTTCTTTCTCATAATTTCATTAAATAGAAGACCATTGAAATAATGCACTTTCATTAGCTAATTTTTGAAGTTTAAATTTTTGATCAAACTAATATAACTATGGTTTGATTTGGGAGAAATTTGTATGTGGGGAACGTTTTCAAATTGGTGATTCAAAAATATTTTGTTTTCTCACTTTCCCATTGGCTAGATGGTATTTCCTTTTCGTTTTCACAGTAAAAAATGGTCAACAGCAGACAGATTCCTACAATTTTCACTTGTATATAAACTTTGACTGTGAACATCTCAAACAGCACTTTAGGCATATTCTATCAAAATCATATGTGCGGATATGCTGATTGCGCAGGGTCTATTGTTCTTGGTGTAGTTCATACATGTGCCATTACTTAAAAGAAAACACATGTTGTTTTTGACGCTAATTATAAACCACTCCATAGAAGTGTGGCATCTGAATCAATTGACTGATTGAGCTTGTACATTCGTTGTCCCAATTCAGAACATGAGACAGCTCTCCAGAGCTTCCCAGTACTTTGTTTTCCAATAATAGCGAAATTTATACATTAACTCTTGAGGTACATGCATGTAATACGTACTACATGTATATAAAAACAAGAAGACATTACTCAAGGGAAAAGTCAGGTGACCTGAATTGGGACAACAAATGTACAAGCTAAATCGATCAGTTGGGATTAGCTAGGTGCAGCAGATGAATTAGGTTCGGCACATGTTGCATTGTGGAACTCTGGAGTGGTTAACTCAAATGCTACTTTTTTCATGCAACAAACAGTCTAATTAATGCATATTAAATTATGCCATCTTGAAATTTAATTTATATTCTAGACCCAGATTTCCTAATTGCCACAATCAGTTCAATGAATTCAGTAATGGTCCAGATAAGAACTGTAGTAGAATCCATTGTTCTGAGGCAATGAGCCTCTACCACATATGATTTTGCTTGAATAATTATCATCAGCCTTAGTGCCTTAGGAGGTGCACTATAGAGGTTTTGCACCACCACGTGATGGCAGCCATGTTGGAGGCCAGAACAATGAGATTTGTTCAATCATGTGAAAAATTAAATCTCAAAGGAATAACATTCTATTGTTCTGGCCACCAACATGGCTGCCATCATGTGGTGGTGCAAAACCTCTATAGTACAAATTACATCTCGAAAATCAATATTTTTTTATGCTATATTGGCTCTTTTTTTCTGTGAAAACTCAGACAAGCCACCATCCAACCAATATAATATAATAGAGAAAACAAAAGATTTTTCAAATACAAATTTGAGAACTTTCCCCACACACAATATTCTTCAAAATTAAACCATATATAGTTGGTTTGATCAAAAATTAATTCAAACCACAAATAAATATCGAATGAAAATGCATTATTTTGATGAGTTTCTATTGAATTTATAAGTATCAACCAATGAAATTACGAGAAAGAGTAATTATAGAAAATTAACACCTTTTAACATTCCTTGCCATGGTCGAGCACTATACAGTTCTTATCTGGATCATTACTTAACTTCACTGTCTGAATCAACCAGTTGCTTCGATATCAAACTTACTTGTATTAAGTTTGGTGCATGAAGAGTTCACCGTCTGAAACGGACATAAGACTATGTCAACCAGAGAAGTCTTAGGCCTGGTTTAGTCGAGACTAAATGTAATTTAGGCATGGTTAAAGAACCAGCGACTACTGTGGGCTCTGTGTTTGCTCGTGTGGCCCTGCATGGGCTGGTTCATCTGGGACTTGTGCTTTGTGTTGTTCTCTTGATCGTGATTTAACCCCTGGGTAGTGCTTACATTACTCTTGCTTTGAACAACCAAGTTCAGGTGGATAAGGAATGGGCCGTTTGCAGAAATGCAATCACATGGTTGTACCAGCTATAGATGGCAAAATAATCTGACTTCATTTATTTAAAGGCGATAAGTGTTATAGCAAAACCTGTTTGTATAAAAATGTCTGTTTCACCTCCAATCGATCGTCAATCTTGGGCCGTTTGCAGAAATGCAATGACGTGGTTGTTAAGTGGATGGCAAAAAAATCTGACTTCATTATTTTATTTAAAGGCGCTTGTACAAGATCGATAGTGTTGTAGCAAAACCTGTTTGTAAATCAATCGATCGTCAATCTTTCAAAATCAGCATTTTGAACTTTGTTTGCCACCCAGTAAAGTCCTTCCAATTAATGGGATCACATTATCCGCAGCACGTGACTGTTTCCTGCATGGAAAAGATACACATATAGAACTTGTATATTTCTGCCTTGTGTTATATTTTAACACTTTTGTTTTCACATGTTCACAGAGTTCTTGGGACATTATTGAACCTGCATGAAGGAATTTTCACAAGCATTCAAGTGTCCCGTGGAGAGCCCAATGAATCCTGCTAAGAAGTGTGTCATCTGGTAATCAGCACCCACCCTGAATCCCAAGGATACTGATTGGAGTGTTGCTTGACATACATTGTATAAAACGGGGGGGGGGGGGGTTATACGCATTAGGATTTGCTGTGTTTAGCAGGAGTAATTAAGCAAAGGTTAATAGGAGAGTTTGCCTACTTATACTCTTTTCAGCTAAACTTTGTGTAATTCAGAATTGGATTACACTGAAAGGAAACTGTAGCTTGTGCAGGCTGTGTGAGTCTGGTTGAGATGACCAGATATCTCTTGTAAGCAAGGTTCTGGCTAAGGCTACATGTATTTGTAGTAGTTAGACACACTTCCTGTGCACATGTAATGTTAATGAGCCATGACGTAGTGTACATCGGGGACCTACATGTATAATGTTGTGTTCCTGACAAGGCCAGTGAAATTATTTACGTGATTTTGATTCAAAGGCCTGATTACAAATTAGGAATCTTGTAATAATAATTAATAATAACTTTATGTAAACTGATAAGACCAATCATCTAATCGAAAAAGGATTAGCTGGTATCAACTGGTGACCTGAGTAAATAGGGGATGATTTTGTTGTATGACATTCATTTATACCTGCTGGTTTTAAAGAGTAAAACAATAAGTAAGATGAACAACAGATGATAACTTGTACTAATATTGCTAAAATCATGAGGTACAACGGGCAGAATGACCGTAGGCAGTCCATTTGCAACATTACTGCTAAAATTGAAATCAAACCTTGTATAAAATTTTGTTCTCTATTTCACTTGTCAACTAAATGAAATCAACACTGTTTAAGTAGCAAAATGTGGCACTTGCGATGCAGATCCTAATAGCCATGTACATGCATACAAAACGAAAAGCAAATTCAAACAATATTTACATTTTATTGTCCGAGTCCTTTTTGCCTGACATGGCCCAAATAGCATATGCTTTCTAATTTTGCCATTATTATTGTAACATTTGCTTTTCCTTTATTTCTATTTTTGACCTTTGGAGCATCAATAAAGTTTAAGATTTTAATATCTTGACGTTTTCACTGAGTCTCATGCAATCGTTAAAAGGATTCAGCCAGTCACAAACAGAGAAGCAGGTCATTTATTGACAGGTATCCCTAACGAATAATTACTAAAATAAATTGATGGGCTCAAGATCCCCCAAAAGAGAAAGGCCAGCTACTGCTGAGTATGTTCATTATATATTATAGCCCCTATTCCAGTAGGGCTGCTCTAATTTGCATAATGCAAAAAAAGGTAGGGTACTATAAATAGGTGAAGTGAATGCCATCAGACTGTATTAAATAGAAAATAAATAATATTACACTAAAAGGTAGTGGCAAACATTTTCTCCTTAAAGGATTGCAGAATACACTTATCAGAGTTCAATATAGAGGAGCGCCCCATGTCAGAGATGACGACAAGCAAATGGACTGAGTGAGCTTTACTTTGTAAAATGAAGGAGAATTAGAGCTTGCCTAGAAAAACTCACTGATACTTGTGCTCCAGTTGTACATGCAGCATTTCCATTATTTCAGTCGCATAGGGTAGGCCGACACTGTTACCCCCCTCTACCCAGTCTCAGAAGAGAGATTGACAGAAGTCATCAATGAAAATGTCTCAAAATCATTTTGCCCCCCCCCCCCCCCAATTTTCAGGATTGTTTACAGCCATAATTGCAGAAAAAAATGTTTCTGTAAAAACTCATAAAGCTGCACTCCTAACAGAGGTTATTTTTTGTTACTTTCAAAATGTGAAAGGTTAAAAACCTGTGGTTTATATGGAAGGAAATACATTATTTAAAAAATAGAGGTACTCATTTTTCAGGTAGCCTTGAAGTAACAAATAATTAGTCCATTTTGACAAGTTTCACAATAGCCTGGAAAATCCCATACTCCATAATATTTAAAGGAATCCAAAATTATTGAATCTTTCTTTATTAATTGGGCCGCGTCAGGCAAAAAGGGCCCGGACGACATTGAAGTTAAATAATTCCTACAATGGTGTTCCTAATAACAGTTTGAAGATTGTATTGTAGTCCTGATGAGAAGCGCTACATTTCATTCCTAGGTAACAATAAATGCCAGTTTCAAGAAATTGACAACAAAAATCAGGGGTTAAATTTATGTGATTTTGATGCAAGGGCCCGATTACAAATATGACCACAAAAAAAAGGAAAGTTGTCAGAGGGGATGATTTTGATGTATGACATTCATTTATACCTGCTGGCAGTAAAGAGTAAAACAATAAATAAGATGAACGAGATGATACCTTTTTGGCTAAAAAAAATCTTTTCTGCAGTCATTCTGCTCCCCGTAGCTCGTAATATGATTTTAGCAATAGTATAAGTTACACTTTGAAACAATCGTCTGATGATAGTGAATGATTTGCACCTGCTAAAATTGTGATCAAACCCTTGTGTAAAAATGTCGTAAATTTTGTTGTCGATTTCACTTGACAATTTCATGAAATCAACACTACTTGTTAGTACATGTAGCTCACGATGTATATCAAAATACATTTACATATTACGTTCTCCGGGCCCTTTTTGCCTGACGTGGCCCAATTGTCAATGTTTAACGACCCCTCAATTAAATGAGGGGTTGTGATAATGGTCTTTCAACCCCCATCCTCCACTTTGGTCAGGTAACATGTCCAGCCCCTTATTAACTGTTAACAGATCACCAAACTCATGTCTTAAAATCTTACCCACAACTGCTATAATCCATTTCTGTTATAATAATTGTAAAACAACAAATTGATACGGAAGTGCATGTACATTGTACAACAACATTTATTCTTCTTTTGATACAAATGTACATTTGTTTAATTAGGCCATCCCAATCAAATGTTTTGTTTACTATTGCCCTGTGGTTTATGGTGGTGGGTCGATCGGTTAAACAAAGAAAACAGCAGGACATCTGGAACCAAGTTGGCTTCAGTTGAAGACTCTCGTAAAAATGTTCATGTTTAGTTGTGGATTGCTGGTATAGTTAGAAAAATATTCTTCCATCTTTTTTCAATCTTCAATATTTTTCCAAAACATTGGGTCAGTCTTAAACCTATTTTGGGGGGGGGGGGGGGGGGGCTTTTTAAAAAAAAAGTTTAGTAATTTGGGCAATAATAAACAAAATATTTTCAGGGTTCTCACCCATTTGCAGTGAAAAAACAAACATTACACCAACCAAGAAGCATTTGTCACTGACCTGACCAGTGCACACTTGTATTTTTTCCAAATATTCAAAAACTCGTGAATAATTAATTAATAATTAATGAGCATGTTGTCCAATCAGATGAAGCAAATCAGTCACGTGCATGCTCCTTTATACCTGATAAAATCTCATCATTCTAAAAGGCCCGCGGAGGGATTTGAATTCTGTCCCAGAGGGTAACTGGGTTAATGATTGAGACAATGGAATTTCTATTGATGTTTCAGCTTTCTCACTGAATTGCTAATTAGGATGAACGTTTTATATAAAGAATACCAATGAACATGAAATTTTATATAAAGTTTCATCCTAATTAAGAATTCACTGATAAAGACGCAAAGATAGCAAAAAGTACACAGAACATAAGGTACCTACATGTAGATAATACATTTTGCACTAAATTTACTAATATCAGCAGACTACCGAGATACACAGATAATATTTTTAAAATGAAGTTATCCAACTACCATTACTTGTTTACCGAGCCACTGTTTAGTTCCAATTATTAAACCAAACTCAAAGCCGTAAAATTATAAAAACGTGCATTAAACTTACATATTTTGTGTCGGAGTCAAAAATTTAGAGTCTGCCGTCATCTCAGTCACATCGCTTTCCAAGTCTTGAACTTTATCGAGGTAAACCACGACACCAAATCCTTCAAGTGCAGATTCTTCTTGCATTGCGAAACGTCGCTTCAAACAACATAGTATGGTAATTTCTTCATGTCATTCCCTTGAGATGTTCGTAATTGCTGAGGCGGTGATTACTCAAATATTTTGCATGGCGTTGTGAATACAAAGGTTCAATGGTTCATTAAGTAACCATTCCCTTGAGATGTGCGTCTTTCTTTCATTGCATTCTTAAAGCGTTTTTGAAGCCGTTTAAAACACTCACAGCACGTGTTCGTGTTTTAAACAGTACTTCAATCTCCATTTTGGAACAGCAACATTTAATGTTGACCGTGATTAATAAAAAACATGATTTTTTTTGCGATGACCTTACTTGTACATACATGACATTTTTATTGTGACAGTATCATTTAGATAATTAAATAATACTCTATACATAGATGTAGAACTGAGTCATAGTTAATACAAAACCAATAATATTCCTCAAATAACAGGATTCAAGTGTAATCAAATAGAGCTATTTAATTGACACAACTTTAAAGTGATACAAAATAACCAACGAATGAGCAAATAACAAGATAATGGTTTATCACGTGCTGGAAAATATATTTTACTTTAGAATTAGTTTCTCTATACACATTTAATGAAATTGCTGTTTCTGTTAAAAGAAAACTACCTAAGTTCACATACCCCATGAATTGACACTACAAACTGCAATATATACACACCACTCTATATACAAGACAACATACAAGATAAGTACACTAACAGCATGTGAATATCCTGATGAACATGACAACAATGGAGAATTTGTTCGCCAGAAAGACAGTGTATGGAATAAGCCATTTACTGGTCTGTGACAAGAATTCTCGATCAAATGAATAAAGGTTTAAAGTTAAGGCTCTGAATTTAAGATATGTACAGCAAAGAAACAATCAAAATAATTTAATGTGTTTACCATCTAAAACATTTGACAACTACAAATAAAACGAACCGCTTTATAAATATCATTGCTTATCTGTTCAGACACTGAAACAGTTCTGTGAATAAAACTTAGCTGACATTAATTTTACAAAGAAACTACAACTGACTAAATTAATTTTGCATCAGTGAAATTCTCTCTTTCATAAACTGGACTGTTTTAGTAAAGTAAAGCTAATTAGTTCTAAAAGAACTCTTGACAATTTAACAGAAATAGTTTACAGGAAAACATTAAACCGATAATCAGTAGTGAAGTTTACAAATAGTAAGCTCCCATTTACACGGCAAAAAAACTTGGTTGTTTCAGTAAAATAATGAAAAATGCATCCATAATAAAACCTGTTGTCTATTATAAAAGAATAAGAACGAAAAGTTATAAAAAGGAAGGAAGAAAACATTTCAAACTAAACATTGTACAGAAAACAGACAGCAATAAAAAAATAACGCGAGTTTTATCGGAGAAAAAATGTAACTCGTAAAAATGCGAAAAAAAAGAATAGTTGTGATAAATAGTAACAGTTGTAGATGTTGTACTTACGTGCTGAAGGTTGTAGATATTGTGTGTTGATAGAGTAGAGTGGATTCAGTTCTACACTAACGCCATACATGAACACGATCGTTGAGTTCTATCACCATCACAGTACGGCCATCAGGGAGAACTGTCAGGTCTACTGGCCACAACATCTCACCAAGATTAGAACCATAACTACCGAATGTACTCACACATTCACCTTCCTGTGTTACCACCTGAACACGATGATTATCATAGTCACAGACCAGTAGATAACTGTGTCCATACACTGTAAGGCCACGGGGATAATTAAACTGACCATTACCTTGTCCAGGTGAACCGAACCGACGAACGAATTGTCCATTATCATCGGCAAACACACGAATACAATCTTCAACAGGATACGATACAAAATACGTACCGTTAGTGTACGTTATATAGTCTGGGTCTGATCTATACTGGTTACCAAACTCTCTAATAAACACTCCATCTCTACTAAATATCTTTACCCCTCGCTTATCTCCCTGACTACACACCACAACATTACCCTGGTTACAAACACATACTCCCCAAGGACTCTCAACTCTCCCCTCACCAATACTACGAATAAACACTCCATCTACTGAAAACACTTGAACCCTGTTATTACCCGAGTCACTAACAATAATATTATTATTGTATTTATCTACTGTGACTCCGCGAGGTGTTTTCATTTGTCCTTTTTTGCTTCCCTCACCACCAAGTTCGCGTTGATATTCTCCACTGCTATTAAATACTTGAACTCGGTGGTTATCGGCGTCCGCTATGAGAACACACTGCTGTTCATTCACTATTATGCCCAATGGACAATTAAACTGTCCTCTTCCTTTACCATTAGAACCAAATATTTTAACAGGTTTCAATTCACTTATAATATTTACAATTCTCTCATCAATGTCGTGTCCTTCAAATGTTGTTGTAATTCTGTACTGTCCTTCCTTCACTGTTTTTTGGTGCACAATGTTATTGCCGTTTTCCTTTTCATTATAAACAATCTTTACGTCTATTTGCCGTCCTTCATTATCCTCCATTTTAACACGTAGTGATTCCTCAGGACAAAAGCACAATTCTCCCGTTCTGTTCCTTGTTAATATTCTTAGTTGTATTCCAAGAAGAACATTTTCTACTTGAACTGTGCTGCGACGAGGGTCGACTGTGAAGAGAAAACACAACACAAACCGTTAGTTTAGAAGAGGGAAATAAAGACAGAATTAAACTGAAATGAAGTTTATATTACACACACTTGATATATATTGCATCAAGAGTTCTTATTGATAAGGCTAAGGTAGTATTTCTACACACAAACTAGTGTTTTTACAGTTCTCAACCAAGTTTTCAAGATGAAGATTCTTTTCAAAACGGCAGACAAACTCATTCAGAATCAGGCCGAGATTTGCTAGAACACCGAAATAATTATGATTACGATACGAGTAGGAGAGATTTTTCAGTTGATATATCGCTCTCAGCAGTAGAGAATGATTAGAAAAATATCCGAAGCAGTTTACAAAGAAAATTAAACGAGTTCTAACGAAAACAGTAAAAGCAACTTCAATAAAAAAGGCTTACCCGCGGCCTGTAAAGTATAAACCTGCACGTTGTCTGTTTGTCGTATTCCTTGTTTGATAATCTGTTTTCACCCGATAAACTGAATGAAGAAACTATTCTATCTTCATCACGAACACTTCCTGTTAATTTTGTGGACCTACCGACGTCCTTTTCAAGAGATTTTGTTCTTTCTAAACACAGAATCAGGTTCTGTGAAGAACTCCAACGTTTTCTTTTCGTTTCTTTGGTGAAGTTGAGCTTAAGTAAGAAAAGTGAACCAATCACAACACAGGAAAGTGCACCAATCACAACGCAGGAACATCCTCGGACGCGTGAGGAAACGTGCATTACAGTTAAAGGTATCTTACATCTGTAATTTGATTGGTGGACTTCGATCCGGTTTTTGCTTAATTCAGGCTAGATAATTGAAAATTACCTCAACTTTTCAACCATTATATTATAAAAATATTTTTGTGGTTTAGAATATATTATACATAGACGGGATAACAAAATATATATTTTGTAAAAATAATTGCTTATCGTATAAAATAGAAACTATCGACATGTTCAAGTCACTTTTTGAGTAGTAAAACATAAATCGATCCAAATCACCATAAAAGCGAGTTCACAATGGCGATTTATTTTTCTGGCGAATCATCGGGAACAAGATTTTCGAAACAGCAGTGATTCCCCGGTGACTTGAACTCTTGAAGCCTTTGATAATCCAACTCGTAGCCTAATCATCGTGAAATCTCTGCTAGATTTGTGATAGGTGGCCAGCAATGTCTTTGTTAAAATATTTGACCCACCTCAGTGAGTGTCTCGAGAAATATATATGTTTTTTAATATATAAATGTCTTGTGCTTGATATCACCTGATGCGAAGAATTGCATACACTCTGAAGAAGAGAAACTGGGTGGTAATGTGTTGTCTCGTGATACCGTGGATGACAACTCATCAAAGTGAGGATGATTTAGTTGCTGGTGAATTGTTTCAGTTCAACTGATGAAGTCAACTGAATTACAAATCATTCAATCACCAGACAAAATATCGAATCTGCTGAATCGACAGAAGTAATTAAAGTCGACATGGTTTGTGGTTATGAAATCTAGAGGGGAACAAGGGGTTCGGTAGCCTGCTTGCAGGCGGTGGAGGGTGTTTTTTCGCGCAGCAAACGGGTGTTTTTTCGCGGCCGCCATATTGGCCGAGCGTGATTGAGACCTGGGATCGAATGACAAATGGAGGGGGGAGGGGCGCCTGCACGAAAGCCTATGGTTTCTGAGTACACGCCCACCACGCACATGATTTCCGTTAACTTGTAACTCATTCTTAATTGACCAATAGGATTCGACGTGTGACAGCCTGCCACTTTTGATTTGGTTTGATTGAAATGCGTGCAATATTCAAAACAAACTTCGCTCGCTGTCAAATGCAATGCAAAATGTTGGTGAAATTGGTTCTCAGATACGGAAATTTCAATAAAACCAGCTATTTTTTGTTCAAAGTTCTCCATGGAAAGGACTGCGACAGTACCACTTTAGAAATATATGTAGACAGTTCGGTTTTAGCTTGTTGCGTTCGCCCCATCAGTCTCTCAAAGAGTTTCATGTTGCAAATCCTCCGAAATACAGACATTTAATACAAGCTGCTTCAAAAAGCCGTCCAGCACCGCAGTCTGGCGAACCAGAAGATACTCCCAGAAGAGGTGCCATACAAGCGGCTGCTTCCTTTCTTAAAAGAATTAAGCTCGCATAAAGATAAATACAGGATCGAAAAAATCTCTAAACTTCAAAGTACAAAGAAAACTCCGATGCAGACAATGTTTTGTCTGGAACTCGATATTGAAGAACTCGTGGTAAATGTTGTGATCGTCTTTCTCTGACAACTCGAAGTCCATCTTAGTGAATGTTTGCCGAAAGAAATGGATGACCGTTGCATAAATGTTTGAGGTGGATTTCTGATTATTTCCTAGTTCAACGGCCGTGAAGTCAATAGCCGGATTGCATCTCTGCAATTTGGTCGACAACAATAGTTTTCAGTGGCGAATTAAATCACGGTTCGTTGTCGAGTTATCTCTCACGGCGGGCACAAAGAACGTCAAAAACGGCATCAATAAACGTGACCAAATAATTGAAATTAGCACCATTTCTTTACTTATAGTTTAAATTTGAAGAAATGTTGGTGACTTGGTAACAAAATGAAACTACATATTTTAGGTGTTTTATGTTTGTATGATGACGTCGTTGTGACGACATAAGCGATGCCTCCTTTTTTGGAGAAATTCCCCCTTTAATAAACGTTACAGACAGACTACTCCATCAAAAGGCCTTCATTACACACATTCATTTGGTGAACATTTGAACATTCTACGACGATTATAGCCAAAGTTATAAAGGAATGACTGTTGCTATGACGTCACATTTAGTGACGTCAGGAGTCGTACCTAAATAAGGCTGCCTATTGTTAAAAAATCAAGAAAAGAAAACAATGTGACTTTTGTTTGCCAGACTAGTACATTTCATCATTAAAACTCGAAAATCTCTCAAAGGCTTTTTTCTAAGGGCATGTATAAAATAATATGACGTCATAATGACGTTGTCGAAAATATGACTTCCATTTTAAGCCGGTTATGGACAAAAAAAATCAAAATTCTAAAAACATACGATTTTAGCCACCAACATATTTTATGGCTGGACAAAATGTCATGCAACAGTATTTAAAACTCTGAAAGATGAATGAAGCGATATTTTCATAAATGCTTTTGTGTTGTTTATTTCCCGCCATATTTTGGCGGGAAAATTAGCAAAATTCAAACTTCCATAACTTTTGATTTCCTTAACCAATCGAGATCGGGTTTTCGTTTCCTTCATTCTCATCACGAGGAGATTTTAGCAATATACGACATTCCGTTTTTAGAGGTAATGAACAGTTATAAGAAACGTATTACAAATGGGCAAATGACGTCATTGTGACGTCATAATAGTACTAACATAGCTTAAATTATCAGGTTATATTCCTTTTACGATTCTACACCAACCTACCAAAATTCAATCGTCTGCGTTGAAAACTTTTTAAAATATATAACCCATGCCGTTTTTATGGTCGTTTGTGCCCACCGTGCTAGTTTACCGTAAATATCATACTCTTTCCAAAGCCTGTCGAAAGCACAGCCAGAACGGCAAGTTTAAAGTACAGGTCACAATTCTCAGGTCAGGTTGTTAAATTCTAAGACAAAATAAAGGCTCTGTATAGCTTCCTCCTGCTCTGTTTTCAAAGTACCTTTACCCAGCCGCGGAGAAAGGAGCGAGCAGCTGTGTTCTCTCTAGAAAACCTCTGGAACTAGGGTTAAGGCGAAGGAGATAACTTTGTAAACGGAGCAGGAGGAAGCTATATACAGAGCCTGATATTTACGGTTTTACGAACTTGCGAAAAGAGAACTCGACAACAAACCTCTCGCAGTTCGCCGATCGCCGCCTTCGCGGCTCTTTCTCCGTGGCTGTTGTCTCAAGAAAACCTCTGCAACCAGGGTACTTAACCTTAGTCTTCAAAAAAGACAAAGCCTTTTGTATTACTCGCCATATTTTATCAACTGCAAGCTCAGTACACAACACTTATTTTAGTTACGCCGCTTCGCAAGGCTACACATATTCCTTTCAGTTCTTGCTTTCAACACTTGCCGCGATAAGCTTGATTGACACCGTTTCAGCCAATCATATACCCCGTCCGCTGGTGGACGGGATCTAACTTTTGTACTCAGAAACCATAGGCTTTCGTGCAGGCGGTCTTTCAGATCTGCTTCTCCCCCACCCCCCTCCCCCCTCCATTTGTCATTCGATCCCAGGTCTCAATCACGCTCGGCCAATATGGCGGCGATGATCCGTTTGCTGCGCGAAAAACACCCTCCACCGCCTGCAAGCAGGCTAGGGGTTCGGCCCCGTAGACATGTTTTGAAAATTAGTGATAAAAACGGTTTTCTGTTAATTCTGCGACAACAGCCATTATTTTGAGATCTGAAAACAATCAGATAATACTAGGGTTGCGTGACGATCCTAAGTACGGCTGCGATAAAGATTACATACTGCGGTATAGATACAGTATTAAAACTGTACAACTGTAGCTTGATTGCCGATATATGGAAAATGAATAGGGGCGTTATTGGAATACTGTGGCGGTTAGATGTGGAAAAGGAAAACCAAGTATCAGTAAATGGGGCGCTCATTTGATACAGGGCGCTAAATCGACTCGTTACGATATAACAGTTTAATGAGCTGTATTTATAGAAACGTTAGCAAGTATACTCGTTACAAAACTAAAAGGTGTGTTCAAAACACGAATGCCCAAAATACCCGATTTTCGTATAATGTCGCGTGCTACCGAATCGCTCTCTTGATTTTCGTGTCCCTTGCATTGTACTACACGTTTAGGTTGATTTACAACAGTCGAGGGCAATAAATAGTTCAGTGTAAAACAAGCTTGTATAACATTCTGTCAATACAGTCAGTCAGCACTTAAATGGGTTTCATAAAACAAATCAATTGTTGCCTTGAACAACAACCTCGAGGTATTTTTGCACATTTTCGTATTTTTTCGCCAAACACACAAAAACCCTTTTATTTTAATGTGATGCGCTCGTACCCCAGGTGTTGAAAGGGTGGATAACGCTATTCACCTGATAAATCCCTATCCAGTGGATACAATAATCTAGTTAGGTTAATACTTATTCACTAGATAGGGCTTTATTCGATGAATAGCGTTATCCACCCACTCAACAAAGTTGTATTCGGGGAGTCTCCGCCCTTAGCCTTTTAGATACCATTTTTGACAGAAAAGGTAACCCTTTCGTATACCTTTTACTAAACTTTTTACTTGAGAATCAGCCGTTATAGCTGCGTCTGTTCGAGATATCTTGAAAGGCCTTTTAAATACCTAATATAAATGACAGAGTTTTCCCTACCCTTTTCTATACTTCAACTCGTGAAATTCCTATCCCTTTTACTTACTTCCAACCTGAAAATGTACCCCTTTCGGGCGTATAGTCGTATAGCCCCCGGGCCGGATCCATCCTTTGAACAACGTATCGGATTCCGGTTGCATAAAACGTTCGTAACACTTACGAGTATAATAATTAACCAGTGTCCCGTAATTTACGGGTGTTGCATCAAATAACTGAAGTAAATTTACGAGACCCCTGGGGTGCTGTACATTTAGGGGCGCTAGAGCAGATTTCGTATGACAAACTACAGCACTGACTACAGACACACACATTTGCATTGGTGTTTTGTACGTGCAAGTACTTCGACATGGGTCCAATAAATTTCAGTTCAATTAGGTTTTGTACTTCTCTGTTAGTGGGAACAGGCATCACTGCGTTAGAGCTCCAGCTCTGATGTTGAAGCAGTTATAAATGAATTTTGCTGAAAGACTAGAAATTCTACTGTCAGGGTTCATGATTGTGCATAATAGGTTAGGCTCTTGGCTATTTTCAGCTCTCCTCGATTGGTTTGTATGGTCTTGCATACCTTCCTTTTTCAATCTCTAGTTTGTGGTTGCTTATTCTTAGCTTTCTTAGTGCTATGCTGTGCTTCACATTGTATACTTCCTTTAAGTAATTTTCGAATTCGTAACATTTCTTGAATATTTTGTATGTTCTTAACTTATTTGAGTCATTATGGATCTCGCTGTACCAGTTTTGGTATTCAACATCTCGTAGCCTTTGTTTTAGTTTGCTAAATTAAGGAGTGCTGTGTAATTGGTTATATTATTCTGGTCTAGCCACAGATTGCCAAAGCCGAGGTGACATTATGCTTCTTATCTTTTGGCACCAGACCATGGGCTTGAGTGAGAGTCTGGAGTCAGCGTAGGCCTCGGTTGCCAATTTTGTATTATCCACATTTTCCAGTTTTAGCCAATAGTTAATGCGTCGGAATATCGCTTCGCCTTTAAGTAGGAGTCTGCCTAGTTCAGCACGACAAGCATTATTCGTAGCATTCCTATTTACTCCTAGGAGCCATTTGCAAAACTTAACTTGAACTGACTCTATTGGATGTCTGTCAATAGGGCCCTTACAGTAGCCCCCCCCCCCCCCAAATCAAAAATATAATAGCATGCCGTGACGTTGAAATGGTTTTCCATTGTTTTTGTCTGCTGATCCAATCAAATCACAGACTAACAGCACAGCACGGTTACGGACATGCCGTAGTTTGTCCCACTCGTACGAAATCTGCTCTGTAATGTTTGCATTGCTTCCAACTCTTAGTAACTGAACTATCTCATTATTAATTATTAGCTATTTACCATCGCGTTCACGCCATGTAAAGTATATTTGGTGAAAACCCAAAACGCACTAGATTGTGTACGGGTCAACTGAACCCTAAATCAATCCGACGACTATGCAAACTTGTATTCAAGAGAAATACGTTCTGCTATTTTATTTCTTTGTGGCGCCCGTCTAAAAAGAGAAAATTACGTTTTGCAGGTCGAAAAATAGCCGATTCTCTGCTGATATAGCTAGTTTGTGTGGCGGCTCAATTCAGTCCTTTTTTCCCTGTATCGTACGTCATGCATACCAAGGAAAAACAACCACACCTTCAGCACAAAGAAAGCACAATTGTGAGTCGTTAGTCCATCTATTCAAAGCCGAGAACAACATAACAAAACTAATTTATTCCCCTTATCGTACGTCAGATTACAGGAATTGAGCCGTCTGTACTTAGCGGCGGTTGGGAGGAAGATTTGCATATACGTAAAATACAGTAAAATCAATTTTTGGTACGAGTCTTTTCATGTTTAGATCTACTCATTGAGCTAAAGTTGATTTTAGGCTTAAGTTCTCCTTTAAAAGCTCGGAAGGACAAGGGTTAAAAGGGCCCCTAGCGTTGTAAAAATATTGAACAAATATCACAAACTTGCCCCCCAATCAAAATTTCCATACAAACGTCTGTAAAATTTTCCAAAATTTCCCTAGTTTGTGGACCTATAACTTTTCTCCTCTACAATATATATCTCTCAAATTTGGGATTTTGACTAACTTCGAGATGGCGGCTCATTTCACCAGTATCGACGGTTTTGCTGTTATACGTATACAGCTATTTCAATTAATGTTGTCTGGGAGATGAGGAATAGGGCATTAGGGTATTTTAAGTTTAAAAAACTTATAATAAATTATGGTTACGAGTTATACGACCTGGAAGACTTAGTCTACTTAGCTTTAGCTTTTTAGTCTGAACAGCCGTCTGACATTTAAAAAATGCAATATTCCCCAATGTCATATTCCCTAATACCCTATTCCCTATCTCACAGACAACATTAATTGAAAAAGCTGTATATCAAAAGTTCAAAGAAACCGTGGACGCGTCTATTGCGCGAGCCCGTACAGCAAAATAATTTTGTACTCTTTGTAAAAGATACGAGTCAGAATTGTTTTACAAAATGCAAATGTTCACGAGAAATCCGTATCACAACTTACCATTTAATAATCTACATAAAAATACAAATAATCCTTGCTTTCGTTTATTCACGGTCAAGCGTTCATAAGAAAAATTGAAGCAGTTTTGAGTGCGCGTTCTTTGTTGGAAAGTGCTATTACGTGGCGGGTAGGCAGCGCACGAACAAAAACTGGAACTACATCGAAGCAATTTTCAGCAGTGTTAACCCATTTTAACCTTTCTTTATTAAATATGAGGCGGAAATATTAAATAAATAGAAAATATTAAGAAATTAGGAGGATATTCAAATATTGATATATGTTAATATCGGTAGAGAGTTGTAAAGTAATGAAGAAAATAATTACTCGGGCTGCCTGTGGCAGCACCGAGTCTTAAAAGGCAAGCCGTTCTTTTTTTTTTTTTTTTTGTTGGGTGTCGCAAAATTTCTGCGCATGCGTTAAAGGTCAAATTCACACCAATCAGATTGCACTGTGCTGGTCACGCAACAATCGCCAGGTTAATTTATTTACATAATTTAATACAGTAAAGCAAGATGGCGGAAGACCCGCGAGGAACTTTCTCTCTAATCTCTCAAATGTAAGCCAGTTTAATGTTTTATTTAACTTCACTCGTGCGAAAGCCTTCCAACAGGCTCAGGATATTTCAACTGGCGCAATTGTCGGCGCCGAAGGACCGCGTTTTTTACCCAGATAGCCAGTGATTTGACCTGAAGCCAAATAAATATATATTGGAATCTATAAGCCATCGGCTCGCTGTGCTGCATTTAAAACATCCGAGGAGAACATCTTATTTTGGGTGAAGGCACTTCAAGACCAATGTTATGAGTCTCTTAAAAACTGTCAGAGATTTAAATTTACCGTAAGTTGGATCAGAGAGTATCGAGATCAAGTTATTTCGTTCCAGCGAGGATATTGACCTAGCGGAAACGGTACAAGCTGTCGAAGGATTTTACTTATAATCATCCACGTCTACTTAACAACAGGAATAGTTATGTGCCAAGGCATGGGCAAAGATAGAGTTTCCCAGATTACAGATGAAAGTAGAGCACTTAATGAATGAAGAAACAGAGGTCACGCGCGACATGCTTGAGAACATGAACATGTTTAACACTTTATGTTATACTAAGAAAACAAAACAAGTTACAGAGCCTGCACGTTCACAAGTCAATGAAAAACCCCAAGAGCCTGTAGTTTTGTATCAACATATCCTCGAAACTCCAAAAGCAACATACACATGAGTCAAATTCAAACCGGAAGAGACGGAATTCTTGAGATTCTTCACGAGGATATTTGTTAGCCCGCAATAAGAACTCTCTCGCTGATTTAATGACCTTGATTTGTAACATGGAGGCTGACCTAACTGTATGCGTAATGAATTCTTACTCTCGTCACATCAAAACGAAACTCAGTCATTTGGAAGACAAATTAGTGCAGCAAGATAATATATACAAGACCGAAATCAAGATGCTGTCATCACATATTATTGACCTAGAAGTTGAAAATGGCGAGTTGAAAGCGGATATTTATAATAAAGCTGAAATCTTAAAAAAAAAAAACAAGAATACAAAAAAGAAGACAATGAAAGACCAAGGTCTCCAGTGTTCCGAGACTACCCAACCTACTAAAGCTTTAGCAACGAATCAGTTTGTTCAAGAGCCATCTTTCTTACATGACAACCCGATCCCTATTCATCAGAATACATTTTCTGTGCTAAATGACGAGAGTTTACAATCACCTGACCGACAACCCACTACTAAAGAAAGGGACAATGAAGTAACGGTAGTACGGTTAATTATCGGGTTCAAAACAATGAATATATGCCTGCTCAAATGCAGTGTGTTCAACGAATAAGTAGAGTGTTTCAATTAAAAGGTCAATATACGAGAAAAATAAAAATATTAAATTACATATATACTAGGGGAGCAGAGAATGAAAGTCACCGCGCTACCGGCCACTCCTAAAGACTGCTAAATTCAGCTAATAATTCTTCACTTTGGTTATTACTAAGAGGATTTCAAATGAAAGTGTATTTGATCTTCAATCTCATGTGGCCCGAGTGTAAGCCCAGATGGGCTCTTGTTTAATTTAACATCGTTGGATATTTTGCTACAAAAACAAGAACAAGGTAAAAACATTAGTTACCTGCAGAGCTTGAAATCACCAACTTGCCAACATTTAGAGCTTCATGAACGTTGTCACTCGTCTTGTAATACACTGATGGACTTTCTCGTAGTTGTGGCTTTTGATTGTGATGTGTGACCAGCAGTTCTTGTGCACGCTGAGCGGTAGTCGATTGGGTTTGCAAAACCTCGGTTTTCAGGTTTCTGTTAATTATGCCATCTACGTGGTCCACATAACTTGTCAGTTGGCCAATTTTCAGCTCCAAATCGTCTTGCAGGACTTTTTGGGAGGTTACTTGTTTGTTCTCTACTAAGTCTATCTTTGCCATCACTTCAGCTTCGTGGTTTCTCAACTTTTGAATTGCAGTTTCAACGCTCTCGTGCAATTCGCGTCGAGCCAAGTCTAATTCTTTTCGTGTATCTGCTAACTCGTTTTGTGAACTGTTCAGTAGAGCATGACAAGATGTAACAGCTTTCTTTACCCGTTCAGCTTGTTCCATCATAGCTGCTTTCGTTTCTTCCGCTGCCTTTTCGATACTGGTGTAATCGTGTTCCTTGTGCATGTCTTTCAGGCTCACACACTTTTGACACACACACTTGCGGCATGTTTCTGTTTTACAAAAGTATTCCAGTCGGTTGTGTTCATGATTTTCTTCCTTACAGTACATGGGTCGTTGTAAGAAATCTTGAACATCAACGGACTGGAATTCACGTAGCAAAACAATTCGATGATCACGAAAGACTTTGATTTGTCTGTGTATTTCGACGCATGGTGCGCATAGAAGGTCACTGCAATTGGAACAAAATGCAGCAACGACGCTTGCTTTCTCGCAGTTGCCACACACTGTTCTTTGGTTTTCTTGACTGGAAACCGTTGCAGTAAAGGCTGTAAAGAGCTCTAGCATGCCATCAAGGTAGAATGATGATGGAAGATGTGATATTCCATTCGGTAGCTCTATTGCGGAGCGGCACTCCGGACATTGGAAGGGCTGGTGGTTTTCTTGGCACCTCCTCCACCAGCTTGTTATACAATTTTCGCAATAACTGTGCAAGCATGGTAGAGTTTTAGGTGCCGTAACTATCTCTACGCATATTGCGCACTGTAACTTGACCGAAAACTCCCTAATAAGCTTTTTAAACTCCATCTTTTCTTTGCGTTGTTTCGATGTCAGCGTCTTCCCCAGAACTGTGGCACAACGACGATATGCACTTGTGAACAACACGTGATATAGGCGTGTGGATCTCTAGTTACCATGGACACTATTGATTACAAAGTTGCTTTCAGGAGGGGTAAATTACTTAACAGCTCTTTTGAAAGAACCATTAGTATTAGATTAGTTAGGTTGTGACGAGTAACTTTCAAAGTTAAAGTAAAGATGGTGATTTAGATTACAAGAAATAGCTTGAACGTTTCGTTTAAATATCCGTAGACCTGATTGACTGAAAATCGACTGAGCGATCTAAGAAAGGTCTGGGACTCCAAGAAAGCTTTCTGATGGTGTTTGAAACAACTTAATTTCTAACGTATTAAGTAAATTGCTCATAGTTAAAACTTGTTATGAAGAGAAGAGAGAGGGACTATTCATGTGATGTGCGTCAGTCCCCCGGAAAACATAACACAGATAATATGCAAATGTTACAAGAGCAAGAGGTCAATCAACTTCCTGTGTTTCTCAGAATACAGACAAAGGAAAATAACTTGACAGCAGGAAGTGGCACGTGGGATGCCTTTGAAGAGTTGGGGAATATTTGTTAGAATTAGAATAAGCCATAAATAGCACACTGAAGCCAAACAGTTCTTCTATGATTTATAATAACCTTTAAGCATAATTTTAATTTTAAATTGGTTTCGTTCTGTTGTTCAGCAAAGTCAGTATCCCGAGTATTTTGCAGCAGTTTTCACAAGATGAGGCTTTGTAGTGAGAAAATTTTTCCAAGAATTCAACAACTGAAAAACAAACTCGGTTATATTTAGTACAACTATGAAGGCTAAAGAAATCGGTTTGCTCAAAGGATGAACTACCATTGTCACAATTCTTAAATGAGTCGAAACGAGTCAAAACAACGCTGCTGTATTCTACAGTGTTGATAAACAAAGTTAATCTAACGAAACATCTCGATCCTTCCTTCGCTTTCAATTGTGACATTTGTGGTTTATTAATCTATTTTATTGCTATAAACATTAGTAACAACTGAATTCGAAATACAGAAATGCTGTTCACGTTAGTACGTTGTTTTAACATATTTATCACTTGCGTTGGTAATGGGCCATTGGTTTTCCGTTACGAGCCGTTCTCTCAATTCTGTTTTGACATCTATGATACGCAAGACCACTCTATAAATAACAAGAGCCCATCTGGGCTTTCACTCGGGCCACATGAGATTGAAGATGAAATACACTTTCATTTGAAATCCTCTTAGTATCAAGTCGTGCTTTAATTCGCCAGTGAGAACGTCAAAAAAACAGACTGGTCTATTAATCGCTTTTATGGCATTACTATGATAACGCAGGATTCGAACAACATGCAGAATACGAGAGTCTGAATGAGGTTAACTGACTACTGACAAACGGCCTTCAAAATAACTGACAACTGACAAATGACGATTTTTTTACTGACAACTGACAACCGAAAAATAACTGACAACTGACAAATTTGGTTTTTGTGGGTCAAACATAGTAAATTTTCTCTAGTAATGATTAACTAGGGCTAACTGACAACTGACATGTAGACCCCCCCATTCAGACCCTCGAATACTGGCAATTCCAGTGTATAAATGCAATACAATGACATATTCAGACTTTGAATTTGATTGAAAATAGATCAAAAACTCGGGGAAATCTCCGGCTAAAACTGTATGAATAAATGTGAAATGAAACATAAATTTCATAGCAAGAAAAAAATTTGTAATTCCTATAAATGAGAACGCTCTTCCGATTAAGCCGCTTCTCATATACACAGACTGTTTCCCAAAAAAAGATTTGCGCTTATCGACACAAGAATTCAGTTGACCTTTCAAATAATTTATTCTGAGGTACGCATACTCTAAATCACAGACTGGTTAAATAAAGCGATAATTAGAAGAACAAGAGCCCATCTGGGCTTTCACTCGGGCCACATGAAATTGAAGATGAAATACACTTTCATTTGAAATCCTCTTAGTAATAACCAAAGGGAAGAGTTATTAGCTGAGTTTAGCAGTCTTTAGGAGTGGCCGGTAGCGCGGTGACTTTCATTCTCTGCTCCCCTAGTATATATGTAATTAAATATTTTTGTTTTTCTCGTATGTTGACCTTTTAATTTAAACACTACTTATTCGTTTAACACATTGCATTTGAGCAGGCATATATTCATTGTTTTGAACCCGAGAATTAACCGTACTACCGTACTTCATGGTCCCCTTCTTTAGTAGTGGATTGTCGGTCAGGTGATTGTAAACTCTCGTCATTTAGCACATAAAATGTATTCTGATGAATAGGGATCGGGTTGTCATGTAAGAAAGATGGCTCTTGAACAAACTGATAAGCTTCAGTAGGTTGGGTAGTTTCGGTCTTGTATATATTATCTTGCTGCACTAATTTGTCTTCCAAATGACTGAGTTTGGTTTCTTGATTCGTGTTTTGATGTGACGAGAGTAAGAATTCATTACGCATATCAATTTGGTCAGCCTCCATGTTACAATTCAAGGTCGTTAAAGCAGCGAGAGAGTTCTTATTGCGGGCTAACAAATATTTTTATCCTCGTGAAGAATCTAAAGAATTCCGTCTCTTCCGGTTTGAATTTGACTCATGTGTATGTTGCTTTTGGAGTTTCAAGGATATGTTGATCCAAAACTACAGGCTCTTGGGGTTTTTCATTGACTTGTGAACTTGCAGGCTCTGTAATTTGTTTTGTTTTCTTAGTATAAGGCCATCCCTTTTTTATTTTCCGTTTCTCATCGTCCGACCGACCCATTTTTGTGGCTTTTTGTAGAAATAAAAAAAAAATTGGGGGGAGGGGTAGGGGTGAAGAAACCCTAGAGCAGCTCTTGGAAGCTCATGCTCGAGGGTAGGTTACACAATAGTTTCGGCGGTGCATTTGTAATTCCATGTTTGTAGCGTATACGGACGAGGACATCGATGGTTTCGTCGTCCATGTTGGTTTGTAACCTCGCCTGTGCAACCACGCATTATTAGTTCCAGTCTCTCCGCGATTTTTTATTACAATTTTTTTTTCTCACCCGACCGACCGACCCAATTTTTGAAAACCCCACCGATGAGAAACGGAAAAAAAAATAGGGATGGCCTAACATAAAGTGTTGAACATGTTCATGTTCTCAAGCATGTCGCGCGTGACCTCTGTTTCTTCGTTCATTAAGTTCTCTACTTTCATCTGTAATCTGGGAAACTCAATCTTTGCCCATGCCTTGGCACATAACTATTCCTGTTGTTAAGTAGACGTGGATGATTATAAGTAAAATCCTTCGACAGCTTGTACCGTTTCCGCCAGGTCAATATCCTCGCTGGAACGAAATAACTTGATCTCAATACTCTCTGATCCAACTTACGGTAAATTTAAATCTCTGACAGTTTTTAAGAGACTCATAATATTGGTCTTGAAGTGCCTTCACCCAAAATAAGATGTTCTCCTCGGATGTTTTAAATGCAGCACAGCGAGCCGATGGCTTATAGATTCCAATATCTATTTCTTCGAATTTTAGCTTTCCGGATCCTGGCCCCTACACTGGCTTCAGGTCGTCGTACGTGTCGTATAATAAAATCACTGGCCATCTGGGTAACAAACGCGGTCCTTCGGCTCCGACAATAGCGCCAGTTGAAATATCCTGAGCCTGTTGGAAGGCTTTCGCACGAGTGAAGTTAAAAAAAAACATTAAACTGGCTTACATTTGAGAGATGAGACACCAAATTAGAGAGAAAGTTGCTCGCGGGTCCTCCGCCATCTTGCTTTACTGCATTAAATTATGTAAATAAATTAACCTGGCGATTGTTGCGTGATCAGCACAGTGCAATCTGATTGGTGTGAATTTGACCTTTAACGCATGCGCAGAAATTTTGCGACACCCAACTAAAAAAATTAAAATTAAAAAAAATAACGACTTGCATTTTAAGACTCGGTGCTGCCACAGGCAGCCCGAGTAAAAAGTACATTAACAGACAAACTGAGTGGAAATTTATTCAAATCAAAAAGAGTTTACTTACAGTACTTACGTAACTGAACTTTCGTTTTGGATCTTTAGGTAGTGTTGTGCATGTTGACAGCACCCACCTTCGTGCACATATGCACTGAATCGGAATGAAAGTCGAAGCCTACCTCGAACTTAACTTTCAGCTAACCTGTTTCCTTTCATTCCACAATGAATAATAATCTCATAAAGTAAGCCCGTAGCTTTCAATAAATTTGCCAGTGTCTGAATGAAACAGCTAGATCTTTTCGAATTTCTCTCACGAGTCACGGCAGAAGACAGTCTGAAGCTACAAAACTTGAATTTTTATCCTCTTCACAGTAACGTAATTTAACGTCTCAGATATTATATATATGCCCTATTTCAGCTAGCGCTGTGCATTTCAAATACTTTTTCCTCTCTCTTTGCTGGCAGTTCATGCTTCTTGTTCGTGTAGTTGCCGCATTTCAGTTGGCATACACTGAAAACATCTGCTTAACTAAGATTTGTAAAAATCTTAGCGGATCATGTAAATATTCCGCTTGGCTCAATTGAGGGTTTCTGCCGTCAAAGTTCATTTTTTGTTTCAGTTTTCCCCACATTAGCCGACATGTATAATGTCTCGAGCTCTCAATCCAGTAGAAAGACTCTGGTTATTCTGTCGTAAAACATGCCTTAGCTGTACAAGACCGCCCACGATGGAATAGATTTCTGACAATGACTCATTGAAAGTGATATCTCCTTGTCTTGCCTTGTCTGAGAGCTTTGAACTTTCTTATCTGAGCGCGCCTGACGAGATCTAACCTTTGATGATAATTCGATACCCGTTGATATCCAAACGTGTTTGGATATTGTATTTCGCTTACGTTTCTAAATGTACATTGGATCTGTCCAAACAGCGCTGATCGAATGTATTACGGCTCCTGGTTGTTCATGTATTTTTATGGTCAACAAGAGCGCCAGTTGAAATATCCTGAGCCTGTTGGAAGGCTTTCGCCCTCGCGGGTCGACCATTTTGATTTACTGTATTAAATTCTGTAAATACATTAACCTGGCGATTGTTGCGTGACCAGCACAGTGCAATCTGATTGGTGTGAATTTGACCTTTAACGCATGCGCAGATCGCGTGCTACACTGAATAAAAAATAAAAAAATAAAAAATAACGACTTGCATTTTAAGACTCGGCGCTGCCACAGGCAGCCCGAGTAATGATTGGCTTCTCATTTGCGTGTGCGCTGCCACTGACTGAATGTCGACGTATTCAGACATTTGCAGAGCCAGTAATGTTCCATATCATTTTCATAACTTCAGCTAACAGAGACAAATCTTAGTTTTATTTACCCATCGGAAGATATGTGTTGCTACTCTAATTAAATGTTTGTCCACAGGAGGTCCTGAATCACATAGTAGCTAGGTCACTATAATTACACTTCAGACCGAAATGTCAAAGACTGGCTAATACAAAACAATACACCACTTGAGGCAAAAATCAGTGAAGTCTAAAGATTACTGCACTAACGTATTTGTCTCTTGACATTACACTTAAACTCTAAAACATATCAAGAGTTGCCTGCGGAGGCTAAACTTACATGGCTCGGTTAGTAAGGTCATGCTTTCCCGATCCCATAACTAAGGGTGTGTTCCTTTGGAAGGAATCCAAATCCGGATTTCGGATCCAAGATCACTCAGATCATGTGTCCAAAGGAACGGCAATTTGTGAGAAAGGATCAGTTACCACATTAACGCCATCGATTTCAATATGGCGCAAAACAATTTTATTCTCTTGGGACTTAAGATGGTCGCTGCGTGAGAGAAACGTTGTACATGTATTGCTGTTGATTTGATCCATTTGTCGACTTTCATCTTCACCTAACGGAAGGAAAATATATCAGTTAGGGAAATGAGTAAATCGAGATAATCGAGGAGACAAGAGAGTACAAATTCGCCTGCTCTAACGAAGTATTTCTTGTCAAATATTTTCAGTGAAAGGAAAAGCACAAAATCAAAGTAGCCTACCGGCTGCTCACCCAGTAATCATCATCGTTCTAATCATTTTTGAAGAAAATAGAAAAAATACAGAAATCTCACCTGCGCTTCGTACTACCATTGCGCGACCACACAGCGGTCAAACGTCTGCGCATGGGCGGCCGCGCGAATTTCCCGCGCAAAATTTACCTTAAAACATATTACAGTGAACTTCTACCCCAAAAGTTAAGAAAAATACGTGAAAGTTAAGCTTTTTATTTTCACAGTCGACGGGAAATTGAACAAACTTCAAACTGTGAGTTTACCCAATTGTTTCGTAATTTACCAAAGAAGTTCTCAAGGTTTGAAAGCGGGTTTGTGAACAGTGACGGCCGCCGGCTCGCTTTGAATTTGTTTTGGAATATGTTGTTGTTGCAAGACTTTTGACGCATGCGCAGACGTTTGAACGCTGTGTGCTGCGCGACAAACTGGTACGGACCGCTGGACACAATGATATTTTTAGGATCTGTTCCCAAACGCGGAAGGATCCGGATTTGGATTCAATGGATTCATGATCCGATGAATCCTTTCTCGTTTTGGATTCACCGGATCACAAATCCGTTTTCGGATTCAGCCAAAGGAGCACAAAATCCGTTTTCGGATTCATAATCCGGATTTGGATTCGCCCAAAGGAACACACCCTAAGATATGTTGTCAATGGATCGTTTGTGTACGAATCTCGACTTGCCACGAGAGTGAAATTCACTCACACGTTTCACTTGTGATATACTCAGTTGTGTACTACATCATACTATCATAGACTGACCCATTTCTTGTTTAAAGCGGCCATAACTGCACTGTGCCTGATATACATATGAATATAAGGCCTTCTCCCGGTCCTAAAGTCGCTTAAAGTCGCCTTAAATTGCATTAAGTTGCTTTAAGTTTCCAAAGTCATCTTAGAGTTGCTGACAGGCATAATCAACTAAAAGCTTATATTTGCATGATAACTGCAGTGTGCAGCAGCTGATATTTTGAGTGCTATAGCCCTTTATTAGGGTTCATGAGCACTTAAAACCACAGCTGCTACTCACTTTCGACAAATCTCAATACCAACTTTTAGTTTATTATGCCAGTATTTATTATGACCTAGCTGTATATTTTTTTTATAGACAGAATTTGCAATTTGAATTTTGACCTTTGGATCTAAATATTTTTCAATCTGTGACACAAACACATGCCCAAAATATTCCTGGTAGTTCCCATACTGGAATTCACACACTATAAATAGGTTTTGTATGACTGGTAAAGGTTTAGCAATTCAATATAAATAAAATTAATAACAATTACAAACATGGCTCACAATAAATGACCAATGTTTTAATAAGCAATTCATTTTCTTCTGAATATGTACATGTATTTCACATAATCATTCACTTCAAAGTAATGACAATGGTTGAATGAATTGTTGGTTGGTAAGGACCTCACAGAATATATTTATACATAGCCTAGCCCCCTTTTGTTATGTTCTATGGCCGGTAAATATTCAAGGCAGCTGCCCCTTTTAAACAAGTACTTTGTTTTAGCAAATAATTAAATAAGCTTAATAAAGTAACGTATTAAACTCAACTGTACATTATTCAATTCGACGTTTCCATACAAACTATAGACGTTTCCATACAATATAGTTTCAGGCCTTCCAACTCTGCATGACCACTGACTGATTTCAGGAGCCCATAACTAGGAGCGTCCATATCTCCTATATAGTTGTCACAGCGTTTTTACAAGTTGGGCTATTTTTAGATTATTTTCCCCGTCAATTAATGGTACATTGCACCGTGGCGGGACAAAAGATGCCTCATTAGCTACTTTTGTTATACCAAACAACATGGGTACTACGCTTTTGTGATTTGATTCCCTTAGGAATAATTGCAACTCAACAATAGCGGGAAACCGTTCTAAAAATAACCTAACTTGTGAAAACGCTGTGACATAGGCCTAGTATGCGGGATGGACGCTCCAAGTTATTGGCTCCTGCTGATTTATTAAATTATTTTGTTTTCCCAATTCAGGTCACATCACTTTTACCTTGAGTAGTTTTCTTGTTTTTCTGTATCCCAAGAGGAAATGTACGCATTGCCCTGGAGAGCTGTCACATGACCTGAATTGGGACAACAAATGACAATGTACAGGCTAATAAATTGGTCTATTAATAAGCTTGTTGGATTGTTTGCTTTGATATTTACATTGCATAAAGTATTTTATATACAAATGTTTAGTACTCACAAATCATTCTGCCTTCTGGTTACGTCACGAGTTATAATTAACAATTATTCGGCGAAGTCGATATTGGTGAATATTCCCCGAGACGAATAT
The DNA here is from genome assembly GCA_030867875.1 of Actinernus sp. WN-2022. Classification (NCBI taxonomy): domain Eukaryota; kingdom Metazoa; phylum Cnidaria; class Anthozoa; order Actiniaria; family Actinernidae; genus Actinernus; species Actinernus sp. WN-2022. Next base: position 258,984 of record JAOWCC010001629.1, read on the forward strand.
CAACTGAGCGTGAGGTGAATAATTCTTTTAGTACACGGGAACCTGCTTTTGGGAACTGCATTTTGTTGAATTTCTAAAATTTCCGCATCGGAATCAATCGCGAAACGTGAATTTACGCCTTCCATTTTGTTTCAAAATTATCCCGAGTTTGGTAAGGTGGATATTGCTCATTAGTATAAACCAACTAGTGGACTATTTCAAATCCTACATTCTGATTGGCTACGCTACTATAGGTCTATTTGTGATAGCCCATGGTAGAGAAAAACCGCACGCATTTTCACGAAATAATAAAATTTCAACTGGCCTGTTTCTTTCTATTATTTTCTACTGTCCGACTAATTAGTTTATACTAAAACAATTAGACCTCTCGCCCTCATGGGCTACGAGTTAAATAGCCCATTCGGCTGCGCCTCATGGGCTATTGACTCGTAGCCCATTCGGGCTGCGGGTCTAATTGTTAATTATTCCGAGATAGCGAGCCAATCAAATTACATGATCTACGTAGGTTTCCGTGTTGTATATACTAATAAATATTATATCTTCACAATAACTGAGTTCAGCTTACTTCTTCGACTTTGTGGTTATTGTTTTGTTCTATCCACTTCTTAGTGCATGTCCTCACTCTCATTCATTATCAAGACATGAAGCCTGGCCATCCCTTCATGTAGGACGACACGAATTGCTACCAAATTGTATTCTATTCTATTGTATTGTGTTGCGTTGTATTGTTGTATTGAATTGTATTGTGTTGTATTCTATTGTATCTTTGGTAGAAATTCGTGTCGTCCTACATAAAGGGATTGCCAGAAGCCTTTTGATTTGTTTTACTCCATGACTTACGCGCCATCTTGGATTTTTCAAGGCGCATAGAAACCCCTGGGTACGACTTGTTCCCAGGGTCTTGTCGGATTCGCTTCATAAAAGATGCTAGCTGCAAAATGTTTTGTACTGTATAAAATATACCATGTCATAGATCAGGTAAGTGCGAACGGCAGAAACGGTTCACACGTTTTCTACTTAGTTTAGGGTTCGTTGTGTTTTTGTAGGCGAATAGACGTATCTTCGCGCCAAAATCCGGCGTGGGAAAACTCGCGGGATGTTGCAAGTAGATAGGGCCTGGGGCAAAGTTATTTTCAGTGACATGCCGGGAAGGGAAAAAGAAAATGGGCCATTCCATTTAAAATCCGCTCTCCCCCTATTCAGGGGGGTGTGCAACACACTTGCCTATTGAAGGGGGGGGGGGGGCAGCCGGTTAAAAAACACGAAATGAAAGGAGGTTCAGCAATATCCGGAGGGCCTTCCATGCTCTTTTCCAAGGGGGACTAAATATGACAGTATCCAAGAGGGTATTTCTAACAAATCTATCACAGGTGGCCCAGAAGTGAACCCCTCAATAGGGGGGGAGCGGATTTTAAATGTGGTATGGCCCAATTCTTGTTTTTTTCATTATCTTCGGACGAGAACGAGTATGAAAAGCTGCTTAGTTGAGGGCACATGTGTTACTGGTGTTGAAGACGAAGTTGGAGAGGATGCTATTCCTGGCGTGGTTTCCCTAACGTTCAACATTAGGGAGGAGGTCAAAACAATGGTCCTGGCTAGGCCTAGGGACCCAATTTTAGGGGGTGGGGTATGAACCGCCACCACCAACCTTTTTGGATAGTGAGGTAGGGAGGTTGTACCCGAGACCCACCACCTTTTGGGGGCTGGTGAGAGAGGGGGTTGGTTCAAGTTCAAGTTTCAAGTTAAGTTTATTTCACACTATTTTTCTTTTTGAATTACAATAAGGGAAATATGATTAACTAAACATATATATATAATAGATAAGGTAAATTAGAGTATGAGATGGGAGTGGCAGTGCATAGTGGACAAAGTAGCCTGGAGGCTTTCGAGTTATTAACTGTTTTAAATAAATTTAGGCTTATATGTTATAGTATGGTGGATAGCTGATATTAGTGAGTAGAGATAATGTTGTACAATGACGAGTTGAACTTAAGTTTGGTTAAAAAAGAAAAAGAAATCACACACAAGTAAAGAAAAAAACAAGAAAGACCAAAAAAAAAAGAGAGAAAGAAAGTAAATATGATAAAGGAGAAATTTATATGGAAATAGCTTATATGATGTATCATTGATTTTAAAGATTAGGAGGGACTCTGGAGTTTGAGAAGGTAGGATTTATTTAGTTTCTTGAATTGTTTCGTGTTTGTTGTTTGCTTAAGCTCAAAGGGGACGGATTCCCATATTTTACAGGCTGTATATTTAAATGTAAATTTTCCCATGTTTGTTCTTACATTTTGGCAATAAAGATTATTTTTGGCAGCATATCTTGTGTTGTAATTGTGTATATTGGTAACTGGAGTTAGGAAATCATGGAACACAGATAGCGTATCATGGATTACGAAGAAGCTTATGTGCAAATGTACAAATTTTTAGTTTGATAAGTATGTTTTCAAATTTGAGAATGTTAAGAATTTTAAAATATGGATTAGCTGATTCTTTGTTATTGGCAAAAAAAATGTTACGGACACATTTATTTTGTTTAGTGTATATTTTTTCTAAATTAGTGGTATATGTGTTTCCCCAGCTCATTGACCCATAGTTCAGATAAGGATATATGAGGGTGTAGTATAGTTGCGTCAACATGTTTAAGGCTAAGTAATGGCGTAGTTTGTATAGTATTCCTAAATTTTTGGCTATTTTACTATTTACATGTGCTATTTGGCTTTTCCAGTTAAGATGTTCATCTATTTATATCCCTAGATATTTAATGTTGTTTTTTCTTTCTATATTTTGTAAATTTATTTCAATTGTTTTCTTTTGCGGGGAAGTGATTATCATATAATTAGTTTTTTTCACGTTTACAGAGAGTTTATTAGCAGTACAATAGTCAAAAACTTTACTCAATTCAGTATTCATTGAATACTGAATACGGTTGACCCACCACCTTTTTGGCCTGGTGACTGAGGGGTTGTACCCGGGACCCACCACCTTTTTGGCTGGCGCGCCGGGGAGGGGTTGTACGCGAGACACCCACCACCTCTGAGGACTGTTTTGACTGGCTGGCTGGCTAGAACGACCAACATATGTTATTAAACTACGACGACCGCTCAGATTTTAAAAGATCCAAGGATGGCAACGCTGAGGATGACGTGATTGGAATATGGTGGTAAATTTTGCAACTTTTTTTAGTTATTGTAAAAAAGCCGATTGTGAATTATTGTAATATTTTTAAATTATGGCAACACTAACGTTATTTGGAACAAGCATGATCCAAATAAAGCATTATGTATGTATGTATGTAATTAGTAAAAGCTTTTTTATTTGTCTCTCACTTTAACTGGGGTCGCTGTGGAATTGATAAACGCGCGAGGAATGAAAAACAACAGACTGCTGATCAGCTCTGCTTGCAGACTCGGATTTCAAGATGGCGGACGCGTATGAGTTATTTCGGCGTTTGATTACCGGGGCAAAATTTGATAAAAAAACTTACAAAGAAGGTCTAGAAAATTTCAAGGTGAGTGTTGATTGTTCCATTGATGTTTCATAGTTATTTTGGAGTTTTGAGAGTAGTTTGGCGTGCTATGAATATGATTGTGACTTCAAACTTCATCGTAAACTCAACTTTCCCTTCCATATTTGCCTTGTCACTTGTGTCCGAAATCCGCTGAGTCCAAATTATTTTTGTGTGTTATTTTTAACATGAACTTTGAAATAAGCTTTAAGTTTAATAATCGAGGAAATACGGTAATTACTATACTGACTACCGGTAAGTTAAATTAACATAGTTTTACCACGAGGCACGAGGTAAAACTCTGCTTTTTCCGGCAAGACTGAAGACGTGAATACTTCATACTTTCCCACATAAACATTAAAAATGGAAGCCATTGATTCTCGTGCACCGAAAAGTAAACACAGCAAACTGCGAGCATGTTGTTGAATTAACTATTAAGGAACCGGCAGGTACAAAATGCAGACTGGAAAATGCAGACCAGACAAAATCAATAAGAAATATCTATCGGTCTGTAACAGGGCGACTCTGCAAGGCTTTAGACGGTTTAGACCCCTCTTACTCATCCCAGGGCGCTTTCCATTCAACCAAAAAAAGCAAAAATTCCGGTCAGAAATCAAATGGAACAGGAAAATTTCCGGTTCGACTGACATTTTCTGTTCCATTCAAGATTCCCGGTTTAGATTTGCCGTGATTTGCCAGTTTTGAGAATTGAAATCGAGGCTACTAATAACCGGGTGGTTTCTGCAAATGGAACGCAAATTTTTTTTCGACCGGTTTTTCTAATTCGAAACATCCCGTACCATTCCACATTCGAAATTTTCTAAACTTCTAACCGGTCGTTTTGGTTGAATGGAAAGCGCCCCCAATGAGAAATAGCGTAAAAAAAAAACTAAGGAAACTGGCAAAAAAAGCGCATTCAACTGTAATCCCCATGATTTTGACAATTATGCCTGACTTCGACGGGAAATAAAAAAGTCCGCGCTCTCCAAATTTAAATTTAATAAAATAAAATAAAAACAGGGTTGATTTTTTCACTTCATAGGCACTTTAAGGAAATATTGTTGTGAAAAGCATGGATTCGGCGTGGCTTGCGTACCGGCGTGGCTTGCCGGCAGTCAAGAAGAAAGTAAGACACCGAATATGACATATTAGGGGTCTCAGCCGTCTAAAGCCTTACAGACCGATGGATATTTATTATTAATTTTGTCTGGTCTGCATTTTCCAGTCTGCATTTTGTACCTGCCGATTAAGGAACAATTAACAACGTCAGCTAATTTAGCTGCCAGAAAATACAACCTGCTGGCCTACAAAAACTTGAGAATGGCCACAGCATTTACACAAATAACTGAGGAAGGGCTATTGCAGTATATACATGTACATGTAAGTGTTTTGCAAGAACATGGGCATTGGTTTTAGAGGGGGGGGGGGGATTTTTGGAGTCGTACATTTTGGGGGGGTCATTTTTTGGCATCAACAATACTGTATATAAAGCAGGGGTATTTTTTCTTACATGTTATTGTTATTGACTAGACTTGGATTTAAAAACCTGAAAATTCTGCATTCCTGCAAACATTTTGTACTGAGTGAGAAACATAGGCCTGCAAACATTTTGTACTGAGTGAGAAACATAGGGCATCCTACAGTATGGCCAATCTCGCAACTGCCACCTGAGGGACCCCTGGTGGAAAACCTGGACAGGATCCTGTAGGATCCTGTAGGATCCTACACAGGGACAGGATCCTGAGCAGGATCCTGAACAGGAACAGGATCCTGAATAGGATCCTATGTAGGAATAGGATCCTGAATAGGATCCTACATAGGAACATAATCCTGAATAGGATCCTGAATAGGATCCTACATAGGAACATAATCCTGAATAGGATCCTACATAGGAACATAATCCTGAATAGGATCCTATGTAGGAATAGGATCCTGAATAGGATCCTACATAGGAACATAATCCTGAATAGGATCCTATGTAGGAATAGGATCCTGAATAGGATCCTACATAGGAACATAATCCTGAATAGGATCCTACATAGGAACATAATCCTGAATAGGATCCTATGTAGGAATAGGATCCTGAATAGGATCCTACATAGGAACATAATCCTGAATAGGATCCTATGTAGGAATCTACATACATGTAGGAACATAATCCTGAATAGGATCCTATGTAGGAATAGGATCCTGAATAGGATCCTACATAGGAACATAATCCTGAATAGGATCCTACATAGGAACATAATCCTGAATAGGATCCTATGTAGGAATAGGATCCTGAATAGGATCCTACATAGGAACATAATCCTGAATAGGATCCTATGTAGGAATAGGATCCTGAATAGGATCCTACATAGGAACATAATCCTGAATAGGATCCTATGTAGGAATAGGATCCTGAATAGGATCCTACATAGGAACATAATCCTGAATAGGATCCTATGTAGGAATAGGATCCTGAATAGGATCCTACATAGGAACATAATCCTGAATAGGATCCTATGTAGGAATAGGATCCTGAATAGGATCCTACATAGGAACATAATCCTGAATAGGATCCTATGTAGGAATAGGATCCTGAATAGGATCCTACATAGGAACATAATCCTGAATAGGATCCTACATAGGAACATAATCCTGAATATAGGATCCTATGTAGGAATCTACATAGGAACATAATCCTGAATAGGATCCTATGTAGGAATAGGTTCCTTAATAGGTTCCTACATAGGAACATAATCCTGAATAGGATCCTATGTAGGAATAGGATCCTGAATAGGATCCTACATAGGAACATAATCCTGAATAGGATCCTTAATGTAGGAATAGGATCCTGAATAGGATCCTTCATAGGAACATAATCCTGAATAGGATCCTATGTAGGAATAGGTTCCTTAATAGGTTCCTACATAGGAACATAATCCTGAATAGGATCCTATGTAGGAATAGGATCCTGAATAGGATCCTACATAGGAACATAATCCTGAATAGGATCCTACATAGGAACATAATCCTGAATAGGATCCTATGTAGGAATAGGATCCTGAATAGGATCCTACATAGGAATAGGTTCCTGAATAGGTTCCTACATAGGAACATAATCCTGAATAGGATCCTATGTAGGAATAGGATCCTGAATAGGATCCTACATAGGAACATAATCCTGAATAGGATCCTATGTAGGAATAGCATCCTGAATAGGATCCTATGTAGGAACAGGATCCTACATAATAAAAATATAGGAACATAATCCTGAATAGGATCCTACATAGGAACAGCATCTTGAATAGGACCTACATGTACATGCATGTACATAGTTACATGCAGCACCTAATTGAATAGGAATCCTACATAATTATTAAGTAGGATTCCTATGACATAGCAAATTCTTGAAAAATTATATAATCTTTCTAGGATCGGAACATAATCCTTATAAGAATTAACTGAAAAATGTCATGCTCAATTTTTGATGACCCCTCCCCCCAATTATTTCCACTCTAGCTTACTATGCCCCCCTAATTTTCTGCATTAAAATTGGGGACCCACCCCCTTTTTTCACCAGCCAGCCCCGCTCTCCCTGTAATTAATGATCAGTTCCTGGTGTTAATTGTTGTTGAAAGGATAAAAAAAGCTCTAACATAACGATGACTTCTCCTGGTTGTTTTAGACTAAAGATTTTATATTACTCACCAAGTAGGCTGGCTTGTCCAAAAACAAATTCCCATTATTTAATTAAGCAAAATATTTTCATCCAGCCCCTTAAAAGTGTGCTTTCATTGAGAAATTTGAATATAAACATGGAAGAGACAAAGTTCCACTTTAACCACAGGCAGTCCAAGCTAATGATTGTTACAAGGAATGTTATGGGATTTTTTTAGAACAAATCTGAAACTGTAGTAAAAGAGGAAATAAAGTCATGAAATATTACCTGTGTGTTAAGAAGTTGTTCCTGTTCATCACTGATGTGTTTATTTTTGGTTTGAGGCAATTCTATAATCGTTTTGGCTTGGGCTGCCTGTGCTTCAACCGAGTGGCCTAGAACCAAGTCTATATCCATATTTGGTAATGGTTGCACATTTCAAATAGCAAGAAGCCAAGAGGCCATTTTGTTGCTGGAGTTTTAAACTCACTTAGAAGGTCATTTCAACAGCATTTCAATGCCAATATTCATCAGATGAAAGATAATAATAACTGCTCCAAGTGAGAGGCAGTTTCAGTTCTGGAGAGAGATGAATTCCTGAAGAAATGGTGAGCAGAAGTTTATGTTAGGTTCGTTAATTTGTTCATGTTGCTCACACTAATTGACTAAAAGATGAATTGCTATGGCCTATACTATTACTAGCCCTGTATACTCTGATCTGTAGTCAGTGTACTTGAATATATTCCAAGATATATTTGAAGAAACTATTTATGAAAGCTTCCAAGAGGTCAAGTGAAGTTTACGATTCCAATCGAAATTTCTTCAAGAGTTGAGATGGACTTCATTGAGATTCACTGTACTACTACTAGTAATTCAAACATTTTGCCTTTTTGGAACGACAAAATTCACATTTTCATGTCCCAGGTCTTATTAATCCCTTTTCAAACTTTATCATTCTAGAATGTTTGATGTTGGAGTGCTTCTCAATACCCTATTCAACACAATCAGCCACAAAACCGAAGTTATTTTGGTAGAAACGGAAGTACATGTAGGATGTATAAAAATATTTGTCGGTTTCCGGTTGGCAAACCGCACGGGACTTTATACACCACCGTACTCATCTAAATCGTAATTCTTATTGTGGTTAATTGTTTTTACAGGTTTTGGATTAAAGATCAAGGACCAAAGTTTTTAACCCTTCCAGCCCCAAAAGTGAAATTCAAATTCTTTTCTCTATCCATTTGGATACATTTTGATCAACTCCAAATACTCATGATCTGCCTGCTTCCCTTTGATCACCCTTGGGGCTAAAGGGTTAATTCTTGAAATTATCACCAACAATGAAAGATAATCAGGGAAAAGTTGACTGCCAAGTAGTGAGTGAAGATCACAATCATTTTTATTAAAAATGTATAGTTTGTAAAACCTATAGCTATAATTTATGTAATAAACTAAAAGTTAAAAAGTTAGAATGGCATGGAACATTCATTATTAACTCTGTTACTTTTTTTTCCAAACCTAAGCTAGATTTTAAAGAGGCTATGTTAAGGTGTTACACCTGTATATAGTTGTTCTCTTTACAAACAATTTGTTAGTCATTCTTGCTTTCATCTTAACCACTCCACATACATCTACACATGTACATGTGCAAGGTTCCTCAGTTCATTTCAAAATCGCTGAAAATAACTGTGTATTCCAAGCACATTCAGTGGTTTTTAGATTTTCTCCAAAATCTATAGCCTGGGAAACCAGCCGACTCTTATCGCTCCCCCACTCGCAAAAGAGACGTCGGGCAACGAGGCAGAAAATTTCATACTGATGACGTAGCAGATAGCTGTTTCACGATGCATAAATTAGTTGCAATTCTCAGAAGCCGAATGCGAACAACAGAGTTCTTTTCAAGGAATATAACTACCAAGGCTGCTCACTTGCTTGGCAGTGATTCAAGCCTATTTAGTGTGTGTCGGTAGCTTGTCTGCTTCGTTCTTTCGTGGCTCGGCCCGGTCAAGCGAATTTTTCCTACGACTGTCAAAACATAATAGTTGTTTATAATTTCAAAACCAACACACATCACAGCAGGCCACTTTTCAAGCCAGCTCTTTTGTGAGGTCAGTAAGCCAAAGATGCAGTTATTTTCAAGGTATACTATCGAGGATCCCCATTTGCTTGGGTGAACGGCCATCATGTTCGTGGTTCATAGTGCACTTGCATGTAATGTTTATTCATAGCCTAGATTCACTCCCTAGCAAATAAAGATCCGGCTTGAAAAGTGGCCCTGAACGATTTATGCAGCAACAACTCATTCAGTGTTCTTTGATAGTTCAGTGTGGGTAGGTTTATTGATATGAAATTATAAACAACTATGACAGTATACCTTTTTGATCACTTGTAAATGTTTTGACAGTACAACATTTCGCTTTACTAGCTAAGATTATCTATCTAGTCAGATTCAAAAGCTCAAATTTCATCTCAAAAGTCACTAAAGTCCAAATAAGGTGATGGAATTCCTGCATTTTCCATTAGATGCAGTTTTTGTTACATATTAAGTGTCAACTCTGTAATTTTGATTCACTAAGCAATGACTTCTTTATAGTGTGTATTGTAAATGAATACTTTTAACTTATTTATAGAAATAGGAGTATTTCACTGTCTGGCGATTGTAATGATACATGTACATTGTAACTCACTTACATGCATGTTTCTATTTATAATAAACTATACATGGAGTTTTAAAACAATAATTACTGTGTTATTTTTATGTTTAATGACAACTATGGTATACGATTTGGGTGTAAGGATCCTACAGGAAATAGCCCAGGATACTACAGGGAATATCCCAGGATCCTACAGGAACAGCCCAGGATCCTTTAGAAATAGCCCAGTATCCTACAGGAATAGCCCAGGATCCTATAGTATCCTATAGGAATAGCCCAGGATCCTACAGGAATAGCCCAGGATACTACAGAGAATAGCCCAAGATCCTACAGGAATAGCCCAGGATCCTACAGGAACAGCCCAGGATCCTATAGTATCCTATAGGAATAGCCCAGGATTCTACAGGAATAGCCCAGGATCCTACAGGAATAGCCCAGGATCCTACAGGAATAGCCCAGGATCCTACAGGAATAGCCCAGGATCCTTTAGTATCCTATAGGAATAGCCCAGGATCCTACAGGAATAGCCCAGGATACTATAGGAATAGCCCAGTATCCTACAGGAATAGCCCAGGATCCTATAGTATCCTATAGGAATAGCCCAGGATCCTACAGGAATAGCCCAGGATCCTATAGGAATAGCCCAGGATCCTATAGTATCCTATAGGAATAGCCCAGGATCCTACAGGAATAGCCCAGGATCCTACAGGAATAGCCCAGGATCCTATAGGAATAGCCCAGGATCCTACAGGAATAGCCCAGGATCCTACAGGAAATAGCCCAGGATCCTACAGGAAATAGCCCAGGATCCTACAGGAAATCGTTCAGGATCCTGAGTAGGATCCTGAGTAGGATCCTGAGTAGGATCCTGAGTAGGATCCTGAGTAGGATCCTGAGTAGGATCCTGAGTAGGATCCTGTAGGATCCTGTAGGATCCTACAGGATCCTGTGTCAGGATCCTACAGGATCCTACAGGATCCTACAGGATCCTACAGGATCCTAAACAAGATCCTAACTAGGATCCTATGCAGGATCCTGTCAGGATCCTACTCAGGATCCTGTCCAAGTTTTCCACCAGGGACGTGTCAGAGAGGGATTGGTGTTACGCTCCACACTGCCAAATGTAAAGAATGCCTGGGACGTATCTAATGAGCTGGCAAGTAAGGAATACACTGTGCATTGCACCTGCTACAAGTGCAAGGGGGTGGGGGTTAGTTTTGAAAACATGTTAGTTCTTGGGGGGGGGGGGATTTTTTGGTTTTCTGTTTATCAGTGGGGGTAAGAATTCAAAAGAAAGATTTTTACATTTTTTTACAAAGATCACAGGAAAATGCAAGTGTGCCATGAATATTGTATGTTGAGAGAGAAAACCAAACATCTGTATAGGCTCAAGAAATCTTCAAACTGCTCCCCTTTCCATGAAAATCATAGAGCTACATGTACGTCAAAATACCCCACTTTCCAAATAGTAGGGGTTTTCAAATTCATATATTTAAAATTTAACCTATAAACACTGAATATGTGCATGGTTTTTAATCACATGGCTTCTTTCAGCCACCAGTACAACACAATATCTCAAGTGGATCCCAAAGTATTTCTGAGTATTTCTGGATTTCTTTGGAAATAATGAGAAAGAAACAGCACAAGAATCAACTACAAGTGAACACCAGTCAAGAAGTAAAGAACCTTCCAAGCTAAAAACAGGTGTATCTGATGTGAATGGGAAGACTTCTAAAAAGAAGAAGAAGAAGAAGAAGAAGAAAAGAACACATTCAGAAAGTAAGAATGTACATGAGTGTCCATTGTACATCACTTGTTGTAATGTGTTGTTGAATTTTTACTGCTGATTTTCAGCATTATGTTTTGTCAATGTTGATCTCAGGTTAGGTTTTGATATGTAGCCTGGTTCCCACACTAGCGACACAAGGATAAGTGCAAGCAACATGCACAAACACAGTACAATGTATTGATAATTAGCAGTGCTTATTCTTGCTCCACAACTACAGCACAGTTTGTCTGCATATTAGATTGTATGTTGCTACATTGTACATGTAAAATTTTGTGCTTATGCTTATAATGCTTGTATGTAATTGTTAGCATGAACCTGGCTTTACAGAGTGTGTTTTGGTAAGGTTTATTAAAGGGAGCAGTGTGACTATAGGGGAATTGACTTTGAGGTAAAACTGTGCCAAGTGTTGGTACAATTGTAAGTGGTTGGTACATGTACATGTAAGTGGTCTGTAAGTGGTTGGTAAAATTGTGTCAGTAAAGTTGTGTTGACAAGTGGTCAGTAAAATTGTGTTGGTAAGTGGTCTGTAAGTGGTTGGTAACGTACATGTAAGGTGGTTGGTATGTCTTCGGCTGACCACTTTTTACAGTGCAGATTGTTCACTTTATACATGTACAATACAATACAATACTTTATTGTTCTCTCCCCTTATGGGGCTTTTCAGTGACAATTACAAGAAAAGATACTTTGGCATATGAATTAAACTAGCTAACAATAATAATAGACGTAATTTATAGGTCAACAATATAATTACAATGTATGATTATAAAATGTGTTACAATTGTGGCCTTGTGGCTAGTTTAGTTATTGACAGCTGTCATTTATATACTAGACAATATGACAGTACAATATTTTAATGATTGTGTAATAGATATGATGGTGGCATGCACCAGCACTCAGTCATGTACAGACCTCACAGCATTTGGTCTGTACTTTAGACAACCACCATTCTACATAAGACATTATTATTGTGGCCTTGTGGCTAGTTTAGTTATTGACAGCTGTCATTTATATACTAGACAATATGACATTACAATATCTAAATGTACTAAATGTACACATGACAGGCACTCAGTCATATACAGACCTCACAGCATTTGGTCTGTACTTTAGACAACCACCATTCTACATAAGACATTATTATTGTGGCCTTGTGGCTAGTTTAGTTATTGACAGCTGTCATTTATATACTAGACAATATGACATTACAATATCTTAATGATTGTGTAATACATATGATGGTGGCATGCGCCAGCACTCAGTCATGTACAGACCTCACAGCATTTGGTCTGTACTTTAGACAACCACCATTCTACATAAGACATTATTATTGTGGCCTTGTGGCTAGTTTAGTTATTGACAGCTGTCATTTATATACTAGACAATATAACAGTACAATATCTTAATGATTGTGTAATACATATGATGGCGGCATGCACCAGCACTCAGTCATGTACAGACCTCACAGCATTTGGTCTGTACTTTAGACAACCACCATTCTACATAAGACATTATTATTGTGGCCTTGTGGCTAGTTTAGTTATTGACAGCTGTCATTTATATACTAGACAATATGACAGTACAATATCTTAATGATTGTGTAATAGATATGATGGTGGCATGCACCAGCACTCAGTCATGTACAGACCTCACAGCATTTGGTCTGTACTTTAGACAACCACCATTCTACATAAGACATTATTATTGTGGCCTTGTGGCTAGTTTAGTTATTGACAGCTGTCATTTATATACTAGACAATATAACAGTACAATATCTTAATGATTGTGTAATACATATGATGGCGGCATGCACCAGCACTCAGTCATGTACAGACCTCACAGCATTTGGTCTGTACTTTAGACAACCACCATTCTACATAAGACATTATTATTGTGGCCTTGTGGCTAGTTTAGTTATTGACAGCTGTCATTTATATACTAGACAATATAACAGTACAATATCTTAATGATTGTGTAATACATATGATGGCGGCATGCACCAGCACTCAGTCATGTACAGACCTCACAGCATTTGGTCTGTACTTTAGACAACCACCATTCTACATAAGACATTATTATTGTGGCCTTGTGGCTAGTTTAGTTATTGACAGCTGTCATTTATATACTAGACAATATGACAGTACAATATCTTAATGATTGTGTAATACATATGATGGTGGCATGCACCAGCACTCAGTCATGTACAGACCTCACAGCATTTGGTCTGTACTTTAGACAACCACCATTCTACATAAGACATTATTATTGTGGCCTTGTGGCTAGTTTAGTTATTGACAGCTGTCATTTATATACTAGACAATATGACAGTACAATATCTTAACGATTGTGTAATACATATGGTGGTGCATGGCATGCACCAGCACTCAGTCATGTACAGACCTCACAGCATTTGGTCTGTACTTTAGACAACCACCATTCTACATAAGACATTATTATTGTGGCCTTGTGGCTAGTTTAGTTATTGACAGCTGTCATTTATATACTAGACAATATGACAGTACAATATCTTAATGATTGTGTAATACATATGATGGTGGCATGCACCAGCACTCAGTCATGTACAGACCTCACAGCATTTGGTCTGTACTTTAGACAACCACCATTCTACATAAGACATTATTATTGTGGCCTTGTGGCTAGTTTAGTTATTGACAGCTGTCATTTATATACTAGACAATATAACAGTACAATATCTTAATGATTGTGTAATACATATGATGGCGGCATGCACCAGCACTCAGTCATGTACAGACCTCACAGCATTTGGTCTGTACTTTAGACAACCACCATTCTACATAAGACATTATTATTGTGGCCTTGTGGCTAGTTTAGTTATTGACAGCTGTCATTTATATACTAGACAATATAACAGTACAATATCTTAATGATTGTGTTATACATATGATGGCGGCATGCACCAGCACTCAGTCATGTACAGACCTCACAGCATTTGGTCTGTACTTTAGACAACCACCATTCTACATAAGACATTATTATTGTGGCCTTGTGGCTAGTTTAGTTATTGACAGCTGTCATTTATATACTAGACAATATGACAGTACAATATCTTAATGATTGTGTAATACATATGATGGTGGCATGCACCAGCACTCAGTCATGTACAGACCTCACAGCATTTGGTCTGTACTTTAGACAACCACCATTCTACATAAGACATTATTATTGTGGCCTTGTGGCTAGTTTAGTTATTGACAGCTGTCATTTATATACTAGACAATATAACAGTACAATATCTTAATGATTGTGTAATAGATATGATGGTGGTATGCACCAGCACTCAGTCATGTACAGACCTCACAGCATTTGGTCTGTACTTTAGACAACCACCATTCTACATAAGACATTATTATTGTGGCCTTGTGGCTAGTTTAGTTATTGACAGCTGTCATTTATATACTAGACAATATAACAGTACAATATCTTAATGATTGTGTAATACATATGATGGCGGCATGCACCAGCACTCAGTCATGTACAGACCTCACAGCATTTGGTCTGTACTTTAGACAACCACCATTCTACATAAGACATTATTATTGTGGCCTTGTGGCTAGTTTAGTTATTGACAGCTGTCATTTATATACTAGACAATATGACAGTACAATATCTTAATGATTGTGTAATACATATGATGGTGGCATGCACCAGCACTCAGTCATGTACAGACCTCACAGCAGTTGGTCTGTACTTTAGACAACCACCATTCTACATAAGACATTATTATTGTGGCCTTGTGGCTAGTTTAGTTATTGACAGCTGTCATTTATATACTAGACAATATGACATTACAATATCTTAATGATTATGTAATACATATGATGGGCACTCAGTCATGTAGTTACAGACCTCACAGCATTTGGTCTGTACTTTCACCAACCACCATTGTACATATACATATAAAGATATTATTATTGTGGCCTTGTGGCTAGTTTAGTTATTGACAGCTGTCATTTGTATACTAGACAATATGACATTACAATATCTTAATGATTGTGTACTAAATGTACACATGATCAATCAATCAATCAACAACTTTATTAACGTGTCTAAAAACTTCTAGCGCACCACAGGTGGTGTACATGACAGGCACTTGGTAGTTTACAGACCTCACAGTGCTTGGTCTGTACTTTAATTAGCCAACCACCATTGTACATATACACTGTACATATAAAGCAGGGCTCGAAATTAAGAAAAAAAAGGAGGCGTAATTTTACCCCCAGCTTAACAAATTTAGGCGTAATTCTCCAAAATTTAGGCGTAAATAATTGTGCATTAGTAGCTGAAATTTGTATGTCATAGGAAAAGGGTAAAATTCGTTGTTTTTTTAATGTTGGAAATCATTTGCTTTTTTTGTAATAAACATTCGACTTTAAACTCATTGAGTTCAATATCGCTTTTTTAAACAAGACAGAGAAAGACAGGTGTGGCAGCCTTTTTTCCATGCGGTCACAGATTTGGAAATAAAGACTTGTCTTCCGATAATTTTTACCTTTGTAAGAGGATCTCAGCGTAATTTTACGCCTAAGTGGAAAACGTTAGGCGTAAAACGAAAAAATCTAGGCGTATTTGCGCCCGTATCAGGCGCAATTTCGAGCCCTGAAAGATATTATTATTGTGGCCTTGTGGCTAGTTTAGTTATTGTCAGCTGTCATTTATATACTAGACAATATGACATTACAATATCTTAATGACTGTGTACTAAATGTACACATGGCAGGCACTCAGTCATATACAGACCTCACAGTGCTTGATCTGTACTTTCTGACCTCTGTCAAGATTCTCCAATACACACCTACATGTACCGCTTGGTTAGTAATAACTTCTTATGAATTAATTAATTAACCGAGAGCGAGGTCTTTACAGGAAAATATCAGACAAAGGTCTTGACAGTAGAGACCAAGTGATAGCGAGGTCCGTACATAAAAGACTAAGGTTTGATATTTCCAGTAAAGACTGAGCGGACGAGGTTAATAAGATGTTTATTATAAGGCACTTTTTCACTTTTTTTAGTTGGAAGTTAATATTTTACATCTGGTTGGCACGTGCATGTCTCGATTGTAGTTTTCACACCCTTTTGTCTTTTTGAGTTTTGTTTCAGGAGTGAACACAGCCATGGAAGGTTTTAATCTAGGGTTAAATCAACTTTATTTTGAAGAATTTATCTATAAAATTATGATTAGAACTAAATTTAATTTCAGAAGGCAACACTCTTTTTTCATTGATGAATTGAGACAGAATAAGTTATTCTGAAGAAAACATGTGAGCGAAAGGACAAACAAATCTGTCAAACTGAAGTCAATCTGAACTGAATTTCTCGATCAACACTCGTCACCTGTTTTGCGAACCGTGAACAATTTGTACCTGGCTATCACTGGAAACTCTCTATTAGTGGCATCCTGAGACACTGCCAATATATGGTTGCAGCCAGTAAAACTCGCTTCAGTTGGCTATTTTCCTGAGATGTACCGGGAAATTGCTGTGGGGAATGTGGGACGAGTTGGAGCTTTGTCAGTTTTTCTTGTACAATATATTTTTGCTTGAAAGCACAAAATGGACATGACTTTTTGAAGCCCTTATTCCAAAGGATATTGACTGGCCTTGGGGAATTTGCAACAGAGAGAAATCTTTGGATACTATTTGAACAAGAGCCCATCTGGGCTTTCACTCGGGCCACATGAGATTGAAAATGAAATACACTTTCATTTGAAATTCTCTTAGTAATATTAACCAAAGAGAAGAATTATTAGCTGAATTTAGCAGTCTTTAGGAGTTCATGTTAATTAATATGTAATTTAATATACTGCAGGTTCCGAGTACTAATAGATGATTGTCTCAAATGTATGTTTATATTTGTACCATATTATAACTTGTATCCTGTCCATCCTGTGATGGAGCTAGCTATGTCAATTTGTGTGCCTCTATGTAACTTTATCTGCTGTTCTTGCTATAGCGATACTTACTGTTTGTAAACACAATGTCATTTATATATTTGCATATATAATGTGGTTGGCAAAACAAACCGCGTGTTTGTATGACTTGTATGGGAACTAGCGATTTGGGACTCACAAAATACGGCTAAAGTCTCAATTCTGCTTCCAAATCCAAACATGGTTATCAAGCTCAATGAAGGATTCTTCAGTTTTCCCCGTATTAACAGACATGTAACAGTATCTTAATCCGGTAGAGACTCTCTAGCTAGTGTAGTTGACCTGACCCAAACTGTCAACAGTTTTACCATTGACAGATTGCCTAACGTTACGGCCGGGAATAGATTTCTGACAATGACTCATCGATCGATACTCCTTGTCTCGTAATGACAATAATTCACTCTGTGATTAAGATTCTTGTAAACAGGTACTTTTGCTATTACTGGAAGCTTCACACTCTACATTTCTGGACAAATTACCTGCAGCAATCTTATAGTCGGCATAATGACCAAACACTGAAACATTCCCTTGGATCCACAATAAAAGACCAAAGTAGATCTTGAATTTAAGCTTACGTTTACCTTGAGTGAGTCGAGAGTTGAACATATTTGCTTGGCTCATCAGAAATTAATCTGTGCTGAGGCCTGAGGGTGTATTCTGGCTTTGTGTATATATCGCCAATCAGAGGACCAAGATAGTGAGCTGGGGTCTTCGCCGAGTGTTATGACGTGAGAAATTTTTGCAAGTTCCAAATTTAAAATAAGAGTGCCAGTTGAAATATCCTGAGCCTGTTGGAAGGCTTTCACACGGTGAAGTTAAATAAAATATTAAAGTGCTTACATTTGAGAGATGGGACAACAAATTAGAGAGAAATTTCCATCTTGATTTACTGTATTAAACGAGATCAGTAAACCAACCAAAAACACGGTCAAAATTATTTTAGTGTTGACCTACAGCTCACGTTGTTTGCACTGGTATGTATTATGACCGAGAGTAAAATGAAATGTGGCATAAAACCTACGAAACGTAACTCAAACAAGAATACCGTCCGATGGCGAAATCTATAATTAGCGCCACAAGGTCAATTAATGCATAATTTAATGCATGCACAAAAAAATTGTTGCACCGAACAAAAACGGCCTGCAGATTTCAACTCGTGCCTGCCACAGGCAGCCCGAGTAAAAAGGGAAGCTGGTGTTCCAGGCTCGTAAAGTTGTATACTTCACCGATAACTTTGGAAATGTCCAATTAAGAACTTGGATAACAGGTGGTCAAAGTTAGCTGGAGGTAAGGACTATGATGTAAGGTTGCAAATATTAAGTTACCGGTATTACATGTATTATGGCAAGCCACTCTCAAAGCCAAATTGAATGTATTGATTGGCTGATTGCCAATTAGTGCGGGGAAAAAAGCTCAATTCACATATCCTCTCACTGAATGGTTTATTGTGGGTTTTAGGGTAGCAAACAACTCATTTTTGCCTTTCTAAAGTCAATCAGAGCATTATTAAACTAATTGCACTGAATAGATACCAGTAGATATGTCGCACCCCAAGTTTTGAAGCTCGAATTGATTTTGAGCAAAAAGAAAAGAAAATCTTTTGTTTGAGTTCATAAATGCTTGTACTTGATGCCAAACTAATTTAAAAAAGATTAAATCTTTTGTTTGATACAAGTATAAATGCTTGTACTTGAAGAAAAACTTCAGATTGTCATAAATACATAATTGCAACTTTAAAATGTCAAAATATTGTCAAAAAAGCCTATAACTCCACTTGTTATCAAAAACTGTCTCCATGCATTTTATTTTTTAAGGAAAATTATGTAATTTTAGGGACTTGCAGTGATTTTTGTATTATTGTGTGGAAATAGAGGGGGCGATTTTAGGCCAATAGTGCAAAATTGCACCCTCGCACTATCAGATGCCCTGCTTAGTGATGCAGTTTATTAGAGCACACACATCGTAATAATACAGTTTTTAAAAGAGAGCCGGTCCATCCAAAAATGTGACCTGTAAATATAATAAATTATTACAAACCTTACCTCTAAAACGAACTTGACCATTATTTTGTTGTCAAAAATTTGTCTATTTTTGGGAAGCATTCTCAAAATATTTAATTCACCTCTACAAACAATGGACTCGATTCATGTTACTGTTACTGTTAGATTAGTAGTCATACAGCCAGCACATGTCTTCAGATATTTTGGGGTGCCACTATAGAGCACAATGCTGACCTTAGTGCTTATCCTATTATTAGACTTGTAAGTTCTTAGTGCTTATCATAGTATCACACCGGTAGTTTTCCTCTTCTTTTTTTTGCCCATCCACCCTCCCGGCAGGTTGAGAGGTTTTCATGGATTGTAATTCTTTATTGTCTAGATATTTTGATTTCCTTTTCCATTAAACCTCTCCTTGTGCCAAACAACAGGTTTCTTTGTCTTTCTGATTAATATAACACTTTGTGTTACGTCTGGTCATAAAAGGGGAATTATCATTGATGTATGCAAAGTCAACCAGAAAAAGACAGGAAAGAACTAGTTGAAATACAATGCCATCCAAAGGTCTATGTTACAGAGACAATATACACTTTTTAAATGAGAGAGCCGGTCCATCAAAAATGTGACCTGTAAATGTAATAAATTATACAAAGTAAGAGTTTCATACCAAGAACCGAGGTTCTATGCCCTAAACATCCCGAGGGCCGTAGGTTCTCGGTATGAAAGTGACTTATATCACATTTGGTGAGGTTTTCTCAAATAGGAGGAGGTTTAAAACTGAGTTATAAACCTCCCTGCAACAGTTATAAACCTCAGATTTGGTATTTAATTAGTCTATTGTTGAACGGGTTTATACCAGAAACTGTGAACCTACGAACGGATGGGCGGCCAACCAAGCTAAGCAGCCTGCAATGCCGACTGAGAGAAGCATGTGTGGGGCATGAAGAGAATTATTATGGCTGAAGCCTTGTAATGAGTAAAGTTCAAGCTAACTACAGAGCACAATTCACATCAGGCACCGGTGGATTAGGGACTGTTGGATCGAGATGATTCTTCTACTGAAGCTGGAGGATGAATAGACTCCAAAGCATCTGAATAAGCATTGGCCATGGCTCAGCGATGGCACAAGAGTGTTAAAAAAACTTAAAAGAACAAACCGATCACTTCCTATTTTATCTCATTGGTTAACAACAACAACAAGTTTACTTTGTATACTTATAATGCACTTACCAAAAATAATTAATAGACAGAATGAGTATTAATAATAATAATATCCATTTCAGTACATTAGGAGGCTCGATCAGGATAACTTAAATGCTAAACTCACTGAGCCATCAATTAATTACGCATGAACCTGGCTCTGAATGGAATAAACACTAGTAAGAGGTCTCATAATGGTCAATTATGAAAACCAGGTTCTTACATGTATAAGAAGATACATGTAACTGGCAAAAGATTTTAAGCAATCTCATTGGTTGGTACTCCAGACATACCAGTTCTGCAGATCAAGTAACAATCAGCTCTCATTTTCCAGTTTCCACTTTACAATATGGCATTGT
Source organism: Actinernus sp. WN-2022 (assembly GCA_030867875.1). Lineage (NCBI taxonomy): Eukaryota > Metazoa > Cnidaria > Anthozoa > Actiniaria > Actinernidae > Actinernus > Actinernus sp. WN-2022. The sequence continues at coordinate 280,103 of JAOWCC010001629.1, forward strand.
GTTTACACTCAGGTAAAGTTATATTAGAATAAATATAACACTCACCATAGAGTATGCATACGCAATGAATGACAACCGCAGGCCATTAGTACATGACCAATATTTCAGCACCAGCAAGCTCTTAATTAGAACAGTCTTTTGATCACGTGCTAATTGTGAATGCAGGACCACTGAGAACGGGGCACCACCAAATGCCTGGAAGGGGGAAATACAGACAAAGATAAGGTTAACATGCAATGTGTTAATGAGTTGGGCTCACCCTGAACTAGAATGAATGACAACTGGCCAGGATCATGAGTCACAATACAATACAATTTTATTTCTGAATAATCATAGTCGGTATTAATTACAGAAAGTAAGGCCTGATCTCCATGCTTATTTGGCATGTAGGTCAGGATAGACAGTTAATATTGACTATAATGTACAAGCAGTTACAATACATGTAGCAATAGCAAATAAGACTAATTATAGTAACAGAAAAATAGATAATAAGTAGATACTAATAAATCAATCAACTGTAATGCTATATTTAGACACAAATTTATCAATACACACAGATTTACAGGCATAAATTTACAAGCATATCGTAAGTAATAAATGAATAAGTATAATGTGAGGCTAATAAGGGGTCACAGATCTGTGCTAAATAAAATAGTTTAAGTAGATGTTTATAATTTGATAGGTTTTAAGATAGTTGCGATCACTCCAGTCTAAATACACATGTACATCAATCAATTCTATTATTAAAGACAATAGACTATATTAGTATATAGCCAGTGATTGGTGTGAGCTGATTAAGTATAAGTATAAGGCCAGCGGTCAGCGAACCAAGATGGCGGGGGATTTTTTCTTCTCCCGAAACTAATCCACTAAAAGCTGTATGTACATTACAAGTTACTATGACATTGTGATCTGTGAGCTATAAAATTTGGTAAACTATGGCTGAAATGGAAGGAAGATTTGACAGCATAGAAAAATTGCTGAGAGAATTAAATGATACGATGAAAGTACGACATAAAGAAGTTGACAAGAAATTAAGTAAAGTCATCAAAAGCCAAGAAATGATTTCCAAACAGTACGACGACTTCAAGATAATGATGGACAACATAATGAAGGAAAATGTAAGTCTAAAAGCTGAAAACCAGAAACTGAAGGAAACGTGTACAGTAGCCCAAAACACTGCCAACAAGGCCTTAGATGCAATAAATGAGCTTGAGCAATATGGACGACGCTCCTGATGATCGAAATAGCTGGTATCCCGAGAACCACAGAAGAAAATTCGGAAGATATCCTAATCCAATTGTGCAATGGTTTAGAGTTAAACATAACACCAAATGACATTGAAGCTTGCCAAAGGAACTCAATCAAACCGAATGCTAGTATTATCGTGAAATTCTACAACTTACAGGAAAACCAGGGACTTAGTATACACCAAGAGAGCAAATCTGAAATCGAAAACGACCCACGACTTCAACATTGCTACCGAAAGAGCTCCCTCTTCATAAACGAAAGCCTCACACGTCGAAATAAAGCTCTCCTAGCCGAAGCACAACGATTTCAACAAGAGAACCACTTTAAATTTCTTTGGTCCAGAAATGGAATCATATACCTTCGACAATCTGAGACCTCGAATGCCATCAAGATCAATAAAACTAGCGACCTGCCTACATCTACATACTAACATAGTCTCTACTGAAAAATTCGAAGATCGACTAAGATGAGTTCAAGTCAAACCTGGCATTTTCTACAGAGAAAATCTGAAGTCAAGTTTCAAGCTTCGAGTTATAGGCTGCCACACATATAAAGAACTCTCCCAATGGTCAACTAAATTATAACTTATGGATTCAAGGACTCGATCTAAAAATACAGATACATGTACATGTAAGTCACTTTAACCTAGCTTGCACCATTGCTATAAATGTGTAAAAAAAACATGGTAAACTCCAAGGTGATTTGTCATGACTGACTCAGATGAAAATTCAGAATTTACAGTATGTCATATATGCTGTAAAAATGTTTTTGATAACCAAAATTCAATATTCTGTGACTTGTGCCATACAGTCAAGACGCAAACTTCTTCACGCTATTGCCCCGATATTGCTGAGCAGCAATTGCTGTTTTAAGAGCAATTGCTGTTTTAAGAGCAATTGCTGCTCAGCAATATCGCCGTTATTGCTGTTTTCAAAAACGTTATTGCTGTTTTTGAAAAACGATATTGCTGTTTCTAAAAAACGATATTGCCTTTTGCCTTTTTTCAAATGATATATCGGCACAGCAATTGCTGATTTGATTGTACAAAACCCTGATTCGTAATTATTTAGTTTACCTGGTTCGCTACTTGAACATCGAAAGAACCTGCACGAAGTTGATAATCCGCTTTTTTTCGCTCAACCGCAAAAACGCACAAAACGTTTAATAAGTTGATGCCCCACTTTTCGGTTCAACGGCTAGAAGTTAAACAACGCAAAAAGTTACAAGACCAATGCAATATCCGAATAGAAATGAACGCTTTAAGCTTAAATAAAATTTGCGCACGGCAAGTTATTTTCGACAGCGTTTCGGTAATATTTTTTTAATTAACTTACTTTCACAGACATTGAGATGTCTTTTACCATTTTGATTTTGTTTGTGGTAGTGTTTATTAATTGATTACATGTATTTGGTTTGCCAGGTTTCCCTAGTTTTGCAGATACCGGTACTTGAAGTTCGATCCACGTCTTTGACTTGCACGTGCGTTTAAGCGATTGTTGAGACGATTGTAATATGCTAATTTCGACCTTCAATGTTTTGGAAAACTTTCAGTGTATTAAAGCGCAATTTGCATTCAACAGGAATACCACATTCCCAGTAGAGGTTTTCTGGTAACAGTATAGAAGTTTTTTGCACGTCTTTTCATTACGAATTGGCTTCAAAACTGTGTTCACATTCCCAGAAAGTTTCAGCGATTTGACAGACTCGTCAAAAGTCAGACTGTCACGTTCACGCCTGACTGATTGCACGTGAAAATTCACACTGCAAGAACTTTCGAAAAACATGCCAGAACTTCAAACAGTTGCAATAATTTCAGCCGAAACTTTTAACTACACAAGGATCTACCGAAAATGTGAAACTACAGAAGCTAAAGTTTATTTACTGTTATGATTTGCGCTTAGCGGCAAACTTTAAAGCGATCGAGTCCCGTGTCGGTCAGGGAATTAAACAAGCGACCGCTAATCGTTTTGTTATTATTTTGTGTCAGAAAGTTGAGGCTTCCATATATTCATGCTAGTTCTAATATTTTTAGTATAGGTTTCCAGTAAAGGTTTGCAAAAGCAATGGGAGAATGCGTAATAAGCGAGCTGTGAAATAGCAAGGAGAGCATGAAGCTACCAACATTGTATAATAGACGTTTACAGGATATTGCTACACTGATGTACAAGGTTAAATACGGACTTGTACCGAGTAGTTTCTCGGGCTTGTTCAAAAGTAAAAATACGCGTTACTCGCTCAGAAACAGTGAATTCGATATACCTAGGTTTGAAACAGTTAGTTATGGGAAGCATTCAATTAGATACTTAGGACCATTTATATGGACAAAGCTTAGGCCTAGTCTTAGGACTGTGTCCAGTCTAAATTCGTTTAAACATAACATACGAAAGTTAGATATATCAAGCTTAATAGATAACAATTCTTACTGCTGCATATTATGCAGCTCATGATATAATAAGCTCTGCATATTAATTTTTAGATTTTATATTATATTATAATATATTTAAGTATAGTTAGAGTAGATTTTAAAATTGTACATAACTCTAGGTAGGATACATTTTACTTTTCATCTTATTTTACTCTATCTTTTGTTAAAGTGTCCCCCATTAGCTGAACAGCTAAACACATTGACACTGTAATAAAGTTATTATTATTATTATTATTATAAGTTTCGTTAGTATAGGATCGATCGTCATATACTGTATGTTGAAATTGAGCTCGGGTTTCGCCAAGGGTCAAACTGTGGTCAAACTTCTCCAGATTCACCAGTTTTCTTTATGCTAAAAAACCTAAATTCCAATTCAGGCCTGGTTTATTCAATGGCCCTCATTCAGTCTTGGGAAGCTGCCCCATAACAGCTCTCTCTACGTCAACAAAAACAAACCATTTGGCATACGATTACGGAAAACATCGATTTTGTACAAACTCGTCAGAAATTGCTGTAAATCAGCAATTGCCGTTTTACTTACAAAAACGATATTGCGTTTTTCAAAAAACGATATTGCTGTTTGCCGGCAAAACGATATTGCTGATTGCTGTTTTCTAAAACAGCAATTGCTGTTAACGAACAGCAATTGCTGAGCCGGTTCAGCAATTGCCTTTCCGCGCGTGACAAAGTTTGCGTCTTGACTGTACATGGCTTCATGCCAAGTGTGTTAAACTAACCAAGAAAAAGCTACTTTATTTATCGTTATGCCCTGATACTTGGTTTTGCCTAAAATGCAGAGTATTGGTTTTTCCATTCTCGTCTGTTACAAATTTTCAGTTACTGTCTCTGTCATACAATACAAACCTACCTCTGGATAGTACCTGTAGACCAAAAAAAACTCTAACTTTAGCTAGTGACAACATTGGACATACTAAAAAATATATTTCTAAATGTTCTAATTGTAAGAGAAAAACGAAACCTACCCAAAGCAGTATCGTCTGTATATCCTGTCACCATAAAATTCATATAAAATGCACTTATCTTTCAAATGATGAAGTAGTAAACTTCAACCCCCAAAATTCAAATTGGTGTTGTTATTCATGCATATCAAGTAATTTTCCATTCAGAAATGTACATGATTTTTCACAGCTCACTTACAATAGTAATATAAACTGTTCATGCCTAAAATCCTTATCCCTAAATAATATTGAACTTCAATCTTTACCATCTCTGGACCTTCTATTGACAAATTTTAAGTATATAATAATCACCTGACTTTGACACTAACCCAGACAATGAAATCCCATATGATCCTGATTTTAAGTACTACTCATTACATGACTTCCATAAACTAATCATACAGAATATTAACATAAATATAGAAACATTGTCTGTCATTCATGAATTCAAACATAAGGAGTCTAAATCACAACTTTGAAGGTCTATCAGAATTAACAAATAGTCTGGATTTTAATTTTAATATTGTAGCACTATCTGAAACTTGGAACCCAAAAAATAAAAATAAGTCTTTCTCTCCTCCCGAATTGGAAGGATATCAAGATTTTGAAAATTTACCAGGCGTAACTACAAATAGTGGCTGCCGGTTCTATGTTAAAAAATGAAGTCATATATATTCGAAGGAATGATCTATCAAAAACCCATTTCTCTGATGAATGTGAATTTCAAGCACTCTGGATAGAAATTCTCAATGAACGTAAACATAATTTTCTAATATGTGTAACTTATTTGCACCCTAATCCTTCAAATCCAAAATTTTTTTTAGACTACTTAGATGAAACTTTATCTAAAGCAAATAAAGCAAATAAAACTATAATTCTTACAGGAGATACAAACCTTGATCTCTTGAAAATTGACACTAAGAAACATATTAATGATTATTTACATCTTCTCTTGTCATACTTTATGTTACCTCAAATTACTCAACCAACAAGATTCTCAGATCATGGTAATCCAACTCTAATTGATCACTTCTTCATAAACTCCTTGAACTTACATGTAAACACTATATTGCTGGAAATTTAATACCACATATTACAGACCATTTACCTAGTTTTCTTATACTAACTGACACTAATATTACTCTAAAACCTACTGGAAATATATATAAAAGAAATTACTCAAATTTCCAAAATGACAAGTTTATAAATGATGTTAAAAAAAAAAATTTTGTGGATGAATTATCTAAGTTACAATGTACAAATGCAAAATACAATTTTCTCCATAATACCCTTATGGAGATCATTGATAATCATGCACCTTTAGTCAAATTATCCAAGAAAAAAGAAAAGCAATCCAGCAAACCCTGGATAACATTAGGAATACGCAAGTCTATGAATAAAAGAAATAAATTGTATTATAAGTTCATCAAAACAAAGAAAATAACTTTTTACGACAAATATAAACATTATAGAAATAAAATAAATCACCTGATTAGACATTAAAAAAAAAATCATTACCTTAACTATTTTCACAAATTTAAAAATAACATGAAAAAACTCTGGCAAGGTATTATAACCCTTATTAATCTTAAAACCAATAAATCCACTAGCTATTGTCTCCAAGAAGACAATAAGCTAATTACTAATCCCCTAAAAATGGCCAATAAATTTAACAAATACTTTAATTCAGTGGCCTCAAACCTCGTATCAAAACTGAAATTACCCAAAAAAATCCCATAAAGATTACCTTCGTACTTGTATTACTGACTCCTTTTTTATAAATCCAACTACTCCCAATGAAGTAAAATTACTAATTGATAACCTCGATGCTAACAAAAGCTCTGGAATCTATAATTTCCCTACGAAATTAATCAAACTTGTGAGTTCGTACATAGCTGATCCTCTGGAAATAATAATAAATGACTCTTTTGTAAATGGCTGCTTCCCTGAAAAATTAAAAATGCAAAAAATAATTCCGCTACACAAAGGTGGCTCAAAATTAAATATCACAAATTTCAGACCAATATCTCTTCTTCCTATATTCTCTAAAATAATCGAACAAACTATGTTAAAACGGTTAAAGCAATTTTTAGAGTAGAAGAAAATTATCTTTGAGCATCAATATGGCTTCCAAAAAAATAAATCAACAGTACTGGCCGTGCTTGACCTATTAAATAAGGTTGTTGATTCCTTTGAAAATAAATGCTATTCTGCAGTAATTTTCTTGGATTTTGCAAAAGCTTTCGACACTGTTAATCATGACATACTACTTGATAAACTAGAACTCTATGGTGTGAGGGGTACTGCTTTGAACTGGTTCAGATCTTATTTAATCAGTAGAAAACAAGTAGTTTCCATAAATGGTATCCTATCGAATGAACTCACAATAATTAATGGTGTCCCCCAGATCAGTTTTAGGTCCAATTTTATTTCTCTTATATATAAATGATATCTCAAATTCTTCCCAAAAACTTGACTTTTTTCTATTTGCTGATGATACAAGCCTCCATTACTCAAATAAATATATAAATGAGTTAGAATATGTTATTAATAGAGAGCTTATACAAATCCAAGAGTGGCTTTTAAGTAATAAGCCCTCCCTTAATATAACAAAGTCAAATTTTATTATTTTTCACTCCCCTAAATTCAAAACTCCCTATTCTCTAAATATAAAGATTGGCAATGAAACAATCATAGAAAAAGACCATACCAAATATTTTGGTATAATCATTGATAAGCACCTGACATGGAATCAACAGATAGCCACAATTAAAACTAAATTATCAAAAACACTAGGGATTATTTATAAAGCCAAATATTATGCACTGCCTTCAGTTCTGAAGCAGATCTACTATTCCTTCTTCTATCCGTATTTACACTATGCAATTTTACTCTGGGGAAATACTTATTCTACCCTGTTAAACCCATTAAGAATTCTACAAAAAAAGGCTATTCGTGCCATATCTAATGTATCTTGGAATAAACACACTCCCACTTTTTCACAGATTAAAAATCTTAACCTTGGATGATATTTTTAAAATTAATACCAGCCTTTTTATGTACGACATTTACCATGAAAACTTAAGTGAAACGTTCCTAAGTATGTTCACACCCCTTAGTAATATTCACCAACATGATACAAGGAAATCTAAATCCCAACATTTCCTTATTAAATATTCCAGAACTGATTATAAAAAAATATTTATTAATACAAATGGAATTATAGTCTGGGATCAAATACCAATAAATGTCAAAACTAAAAAAAGTCATCTCTTCAAAAAAGAAATCACATCTGATCTTATCAGCAATTATGAATACTTATAGTCATGTTACTGTTATTATTTATATTATTATTATTATTTATTCTACTATATACTTTCTTTCCTTTTCAGCCCTTGTTTTGCATATTTTCTTGTTTTTGTTTTCTCATTTCTGTCCTTTAATAAACTTTACTTAAAATTACTATCAACACTAAAATCACTTAATGAATATATTAATAATTTCTTTATTACTATCTAACTAAACATGTAAATGCCGCTGTGGTAAACCTGACTAGATAACCCCATGGTTTTTTCAGTTTTACCAACTCTAGCAAAATAAATGTCTAAGTTTATATATTGTATATTTTTGACTCCAATTAGCTTGAGTGAATAAAGTAAAGCGTGATGCGAACGGTAATGAACACGGACGCACACTCTAATATAATCGCAATATTATTGATAATTTGAAAAGAGTAAAATTCAGGGTAATAACTGACTTGATTTGCAGGCTGACTTGTAAACAGAGTATTCTCCATCTGTTCAAATATGGCATAGCTGTGCTGTGTTCTTTTTTTCAGTAGCAATGGAAGCCATGTTGGATGGGCGTAAGACTGGGAACTGGGTTGTCTTTTTGTGTTCGGTTTGGGCTAGCTGTGTCGGAGGAGGTTTGGGACGAGAGGGATTTTACGGCTTATTTGATGGAAAGGAGATAATTTGCGGGGCTGAAAAACTGTTCAGGTAATAGTATAAAACTGTAGGTTCGCGCTGGTGCGTGTTTCTTTTTTTTTTAAGTGTAAGTGTTATTAACTTCTTATTAACCGAGAGCGAGGTCTTTACGGGAAAATATCAGACCGAGGTCTTGACAGTACGGACCGAGCGATAGCGATCGAGGTTCGTACATAAAAGACCGAGGTTTGATATTTCCCGTAAAGATCGAGCGGACGAGGTTAATAAGATGTTTGTTATATGGCACTTCTTTAGTTGGAAAAAATATATATAAAACCGGAAGTTTATATGTTACATCCGGTTGGAGCGCGCGCATCTTGATTGTAGTTTTGGCGCCCTTTAGAGTTTTGCCAGTCACGACTCAATTAAACCACAAAATGAAGGTCAAATCAACGTTACTTTGAAGAAGTGATCAGTATGAACTATGATTAGAACTAAATTTAATTTCTGAAGGCAACACTGTTTTTTATTGTAGACGAATTGAGACGGAATAAGTATTTCTAAAGAAAACATACGGGCGGAAGGACGAAAAGATCGACGCCACCTGTTTTGCGAACTTTGAACAATTTCTACCTGGCTTTAGGGGCGTAGCTTCCTGTACGCATATACGCACGTGCGTACACTTTGAGACGAAAATTCCCTGTTTGGCCTTGTATTTTTTTACGAGAGGGGACCCTTAAAACCGGTAGCTACTGCACTTGTGCGTACAACTTGAAAATGCCTAGCTACGCCCCTGGGCTTAGTGGCTATCACTGGAAAATCTGTAAAGTGGCATCCTGAGCCAATATTAGCAGCCAGCAAATCTCGCTTGGCTGTTTTCCTCCGAAGTACCGGGAAAGACACTGCCGTGGACAACTCGAGGGACCGAAGTTGGAGCTTAATTGTCAGTTTGCTTTGCAGCAAAAAACTGATGGACGTGACTATTCGAAGCCCTTTATTCTAAAGGATATTGACTAGCCTTGAGGAATTTTCATCAGAGAGGAATCTTTGGATACTATTTGAAAACACGAAAGCCGGTGTTCCAGGCTCGTAAAGTCGTATACTTTGCCGCTAATTTTGGGAATTTGGATAAGTAACAGGTTGTCGAAGTCAACTGGAGGTAAGGTTACAAATATTACGTTTTCCTTGTTTATCGACTCCAGGAACCGACAGAAGGTTTTATGTCACTAGCTATTTTCTTCACGGAAGTTTTCTGTGTATTTATGAACCCCTCGATTCCTTGCTAGCTGTTCGGAACCTCCACCGGCCTTTGCCGTTGGCCATGTTGTTTTTGCCACAGGAAGCCCAATGCCGCGGGGGGTGGTAATTATTATCGGACTTTGTAACAGCGAACTGATTTTTATGCGTAAACTATCTCGAAAATGTCATATCTTTCTAAAATAATGTCTTACTTTTGAAGATATATACTTCACTGACCTTGTGTTGTTGTTTTGACTCAACCGGCGTAGCTTCCGGTTGTAATTCGGATTTTTCTTGGGAGGGGACGGGAGGGTTTGCCTGCCACACCGTAGTGTCAGCACTCAGCAGTCGAACAGAAACCCGAAATGTCGTTTTAAATCGCCCCAAAAGAGTAGTTTTATTAAAGAGTGGTACTCCAAATTTATAGTTCACTTGTTGCCTGATAATGTGTCCCTAGGGAAATGGCGTTTAAAAGATGAAATACTTCTGGGAACATAGTGACTTTTTTAGGTAAACCCAAGGCCGGTTGGGGTCGCCGAGCGAGGGACTTTCACTCCTTGTCATTTTTACTGTAGTATGGTGAACTTTAGTGAGGAATCGGTTTTTGAAAGGCTTAAAACAGCCCAAATCATCGCAAACGGAGTCAAAAACAACAACACAAGGTCAGTGAAGTATATATCTTCAAAAGTAAGACATTATTTTAGAAAGATATGACATTTTCGAGATAGTTTACGCATAAAAATCAGTTCGCTGTTACAAAGTCCGATAATAATTACCACCCCCCGCGGCATTGTGCTTCCTGTGGTTTTTGCTTGCATGTTCACTATACATGTAACTCAGTAGGGTAATAAATTTCACTTTCGGCCTTATTCTTCCTTGCTCATTTTGCACTTTCTCTCCGTTTTTCTCTAAAAGTATGACAGTTCAGCTGTTTTTAGGGCTATCAAAGCATAATCATTTATTATACAAAAACAGGAGCCCACAACCAGTAGCGTTCATATCTCTCATACAGGTGTCATAGCGTGTTTACAAGTTGGGCTATTTTTAGATACTTTCCCCTGCCAATTGGTGCCAATACGAGTTCATTATTGTCCCTGAGAATAAGGCGTGGCCTATCAGCCCTTTTTTAAGCTGTAAACGAACTGGGACCGAGTGTGTAAATTGAAACAAATTTGGTGGAATTAATAACTATTTTCATTTATTTGTTAATGAACCCCATCCATTATAAGGATGCTATTTAACACACAACCAGCAGCAAGTCGTAACACCCAAAGAGGCAATCTCACGCATCATATTACGTGGGTGTGGGTTCAACTCCCACATGGGTGAACAACATATTGCTGGTTGACACACACTGCTTGGGAACCAGCACAGCTCCTGCTTCCCTAAATCATTTGTCATAAAATTAAACCTAGTTACATTGATTTGAACCCATGAGTTAAAAAGATACCGGCTTGCCATATATTTTTCTTAAAAGCAAAGTGCATTCATTTTGGACTCATATTATACCTCTCAATAAGGATCAATTATTCTGTCCATTGAAATAACCACAAGGCATTTACAGCCACATTAATATTGTAACCGCGATGGCCTCAATTTGCTGGAATGCAATCACGTGGTGGATCTATACGTACTGGACGCCAACAAAAAAATTGGAAAGGCATGTAAAATGCATTCCAATACATCAGTAGAGTCAGAAAGGGAAACCTGTTTGAAAATGCAATTTTCCACCTCCAATCGATTGTAAATATTTCTAAAACAGAGTTTGCAAGCTTGTTTGCTTTTAGCCATTAAAATAAGCCTATACCATGTGGGATCATGAGCACAATTAATAAAGGGCTGTGTGAAACCAGCTGGGTGCTCATGCATGCATAAGTAACAACTGATCACGTTCTAAATTCTCCCTTGGAAAACAAAGAATTTGAAGGAGAATTTAGAATGTGATCAGGAGTGACACTAATACCAACAATAACATTTCCAATAATTTGAAAACCTAGGGATTTTGGCCATCAGGTTCCACTGACCAAAACTGTACTACAGTAAGTCCAGACACTAGGACACGTACCTTTTCTTAAACACAATCATTTTCAATTGTTTTCCTTATATATGTGCATGCATTTACAATGACTAAGTATGCAAGAAACGCCAACCTCATATCCATGAGATATTCTCTCTCTCTGACCCTTTCCAGGACATGACTTTGATATTGATCTATTGAATGATGTTGACTAGTTTACTTCAATGATGTTTATCAAGGGGATATTCAGGAAAACTGGTCACTATAGCCGTCATGAGCACAATTCTTCCTCAATACTTCTCCGCTTTTAAGTAAAGCCAATAAAAGTATGATATATCTAACCGTGATTCTATTTCACTTGTGAACTCAATAAGATATTTTATTATCGCATATTTTCTTATACTGTCAAACCTATGCTGCCCTCAGACCAAATTTGCTCTCCGCTGCAGGTCGGATCGTTTCAAACAGATGGTTGAGTTTTTCAGACTCTCAAAAAATCGTCCTTTTTCTATTTGGATCTTCCTTGTTAACTAACGATGAAAATGTTGATATCTTTTACCACGTTCAGTACTATATAAGAGAGTCTAATCGTTTTCATCTGTCATAACTTAATCACTTTTTAAAAATTATTATTTCTTTATCGTATAGTCTCGGTAGTTTGTAACGTCCGTCTCTCAAATGTATAATACTGTATTATAAGTGTAATCGTGTGAGCCCCCTAGATGAGATAATACAGCTCTTGGGGTGAACTCGTAATAAAAAAATAGGTTTCAATAAATCATTACTTATGACGTCATGTTGGCTCATGTAATCATGCACCCAAGGTCAGGCAGCATAACTGAAGAAAAAAATCAGCAAACATTAAATCTAGCTGGTGTGCTGGTCGAGGGCCGGGCTGGCTGCACTATGTCTGACAGCTTCGATACACTTTCATACGAACACAAAAACTCCTCATGGCTAAATATTTTGTGAATGCCCTGGAAATGCAGCGGCAATGATGCTAAATAGCTAATAGACGTGCTCATGTAGTTATGCTACTTTGTATTTCAGTGTGCCTTGAGAGTAAGTCCGACGGTCAGATTGATCCGATGATATACGTAACGTTTTGCAGTGCACCCTGGGAATGCAGTCTCAACTATAGTTAAAACTGCCCACATCAATTGAGTGTAGTTATCACAAAAAGGTTTTTGGTCTCCGGCCGGATATATATACATACAAGACCCAACACCGAAGCCCTAAAAAAGAGTTTTTCATACAGAGGGGCATCTCTATGGAACAGTCTACCTAAAGTAGCACAATAGTCTACAAGTATTAAACAGTTTTCTAAATACTTGTAGCCTCTTTTTTAATTCTACCGCATCATTTTTTAGTATTTAAGAAGCGAACATATTTAAATAGAATATTCTTATTTTTTATTACCTAATTATTATTAATCTTGTCAATATTATTATTGTTATCATTAACTTAGAACTAAACACACGGCTCTCTGGAAGAGCATCTTTGTAATTTTCATGATGAATGAGACTCCGTGTATAAATAAAGAGTATGTATGTATGTACATATATAGCCAATTGTTGCCCACTCTTTAGTTTTCTGGATTTTGCGAGGCTGCAAACTTTCCTTAGCAACGGTAGATTTAAACGACGACAACTAAAGATGTTGCCATGGCCCAATGCTGAGTAGTGACAGACTCCATTTGTTTCTTACTGCGCGTATATTTTCTTCGAGCATGCGCAGTAAGAAACAAATGGGGTCTGGGTACGATTATTTTAGAAAATAATCCGCACAAACTTTTGCTTAAAGCCTCTATAATTATTGAATTGTCCGCCATACACGGGAGCGCGAGAAGCGAAAATCGAATCGAAATTACGTGGCTCAGCCGTCTGCCCTCTCCGACACCATCTTGTTCCCGCGAAACGTTTTCTATGATCATGCGCAGTAGCAAATTACTCAGAAAACAGGGTAATTTTTGGCAGGAAAATTGGGACCACAGACGAAATGATAAACAACCGTATCTCCTAGCGTGTAGGGATCTAATCAGCAATATTTATATAAATATACAAGAAAGGAAAGGCTAATTCAAGTTTTTCTTCCAATATTTCGATCGGAACGTCCCGATCTTCTTCGGGAACAGAGGCTTACAATATCTTTCCCCGAAGAAGATCGACCGTGCCGATCGAAATATTGGAAGAAAAACTCTCTACCTTTGAATCAGCCTTAGTTTATTGTCTAATTTTTGGCGCATGCCCAGACAAAGGTTCCTGGACTCTCCTTTCCGAAGCCCACCACAGGCAGCCCAACCAAGAAGCCGGATGGGGAGGCCAGCGTCCGGACTATGCAGAGTCGGACTTAAACTCGGTCTGTGAAGCAAGGTTTTTCGGATTAGTCAGTGATATTATAAAGTTTGTGCTCCCTACGATCCTACCAACCCATACACCGTCCTAGCAGGAAAGAAAATTAGCTTTGTAATATCCGGTATCACGTTTCACACAAACGATGAGTACATGGCATATCTATTTACCTGGGACTTCTGGCAGCTCGCGACAGCGCTCAAATGCAAAGACCACACAATTTAATTCAGAATGCGTACTGACCATTGTCTGATTAACTGTAGCTGTGCATAAAAAGTGCAATCTGTCCATTGGGAGCAGTATACAAACCATCCTTATGCGGCTGACATGTACTTTACCGTCGACTCCCTTTTACCTCCAAATGGTGTTCATTTCGTGGTCACCGCCGGTCGGCAACATTTCACTTCCAATTTGAAACAACTAGTTTTAGCTTTATTTATAATAACAAAAATATTTTGGTTTAATTATTGGGGTCAAGAACACTTTGTGCGTTGGAATAATTCGGTTAGAGAGAAATCAATGTAGACATATAAAGAGAGGTTCACGGCGGACATAAATAATAGACAAGCTTTAATCAATCGCTCACTTTGAACGTACCAAAAATGTATAAACTAGCACATTTTAGCAAATAAATCAGTGTTCTCGATGCATAATTAATACTGACAAAACTCTCGTGAGGCCAGTACTGGAGTATGCCGTACCAGTTTGGTGTCCCTACTTAGTCAAACAAATTACTGCCCTAGAGAAAGTGCAAAGGAGAGCCTTCAGACAGAAAAAAAGGAGAAATGATCTATGAGAAACGATGCAACATATTGAGTTGGCCAACCCTTGAAAAGCGTAGACTATCTCTCTATTTGATTGAATGCTATAAGACAGTCTTTTATATCAACAAACTAGATTTTACTGACTTTTTTGAACTGCCACCAAAGCGCACTATAGAGCAAACCACAAACTTTATAAGCTGCGCGTTAAATCTGCAAAATGGAACTGTTACAAATACTCATTTTTCGTTAGAACTATCAGCAAGTGGAATAACTTACCTGGCACAATAGTTGAAGCAGGAAGTTATAAACGTTTTAGGGCAAGACTTAATTCAGCCTTTGTTAGCGCTTATTTGTTTAACTATAGGGACTTTTCTCCCTCTTAACCAATTAACTCGGGTTTGCGGTTACTTCGTCAACAAAATGATGGGAATTCGAAAATATGAAATTAACTGGTGTTAAAAGTAATTGGAAACATTGAGAAACCTAGTAATTGGTACATGACGTAATTGTGACGTCATTAAGATGGCTAAAGTGGCTCTTTCTTTTTATAGATGCAGAGATGACGTCACGTAATGAGAACAACAGTCACGACACTCGACTGCGTCTCGTGGCATACTTCTCGGTTCTCGTCACGTCGTCATTTGTTAAGAGGACAGGGACATCTATTTAGCACATAGCAGAGTGATTTCCCAGTTTTCCTTGTATTTTCCCAGCGTCCCATGTCTCGCAAGTGTTTATACCAGAGGATCTAGATGTAGAACATCCGTTTGATTACCTTTATCAGATAACGACATAAGGCTTCTTGGTCTATAAACGTGGTTTTAAGCCAATCAGAGCTAGCCCGCGTTATAGTTAGGCTTGTACGTATATCTGTGAATACTGCACGATATATACCCTATGCATAAGTCCTGGTAACTAGCATGTCAACGAGGCCGGTAGGTCCTCTGGAATGTTGAAATTCAGTGAAGCGCCCGGGTAGATTGTGAAATGCACTGAACGAATGTTCAGTGAGACAATGCTGTTAATTTGCTATGCGCCCGGCTGGTTGTACTATAAAGAAAAATAAAGGATAAATGAGGACAGATTAGCAACATTTTTCAACTAAACAATCATGTTCAACACGTTTCGCACCTCCTGCTAGTATTTCAACTTCAACATTCCAGAGGACCTACAGGCCTCTTTTTCGTGTTGTGACCGCGCGAGTTACGCATAGTGTGTATGCAATAGTGTAAGTTATGTATGCGCCATTCTTTTGTTGATTGCGCGAAATCATTGTTGTCAACATTGCTCGTTTAAACAGAGTATGGATGTTCACGGACTTTTTCTCGTTTTCTTCGGTTCGGTTCTCTACAATGGGCTTTTATCGCACGGCGACCATCTTGAGTCCCATGCAGGAGAATAAAAACCTTTGTTTTCGTCCGGTAAACTCGTTCTGAAACCAACCAGTGCGAGGCTACCGGGGCCAAAACTATTGTTTTATCCAAGATGGCCGGACTGCGATAACAGCCCATATGAACTAGCCTGCGTAGCAAGCCCAGGGGGAATTGGGAAGAGGGTAGAGGGAGGGAATTGGAAGAGGGAGGGGGAATGGGGAGAGGAAAGGGAAAGGGAAAGGACAACCCTGAAGCTATCGCTGTACATCTACTAATAGCTCTATAAACTACAAGAAGTTGAAGATACTTTTTCCAAATCTGGTGGGTCAAATGGCCAACAAGTCCTTCGACTTCGTGAACACTTCTTCATTGCATCGCGCCATAACTGCTATTTACTCGGGCTGCCTGTGGCAGCGCCGAGTCTTAAAATGCAAGTCGTTTATTTTTATTTTTTATTCTGTGCAACAAGTCTTCTGCGCATGCGTTAAAGGTCAAATTAACACCAATCAGATTGCACTGTGCTGGTCACGCAACAATCGCCAGGTTAATTTATTTACATAATTGAATACAGTAAATAAAAATGGTGGATTCGATCCGCGAGCAAATCTCTCTCAAATTTGGAGTCCCATCTCTCAAATGTAAGCAGTTTAAATGTTTTATTTAACTTCACTCGTGCGAAAGCCTTCCAACAGGCTCAGGATAATTGCAACTGGCGCTCTTGTCGGAGCCGAAGGACCGCGTTTTTTACCCAGATGGCCTGTGATTTTATATACGACACGACGCCGGACCTGAAGAGTGAAGGACTCAAAGATCCACACATATCGAATTGGAATTTAGCGTTTTCCTTTCTGCTGAAACCAAGGCTTCTTCGATAGAAAGGACAAGATGTTGTGTTTTTCGGAGGACAAAATATTTCTCGTTTAAGCTTCTCTTTCGGCGCCACGGCTTTGTTATTTGAATCTCTGTGGATTGGTATACTCAAAATTATATTATTACTGCACAATACCATACAACTGAATAAGAAGTCTTTAACAAAGCCGAACTCAAACTCAAGAGCAAAGCTGAGAGTGAAAGTGAAACTGAACAGTGTCTTGTCAGGTCATGAATTAAGGTACGGTGAGGTTGAAATCATTGCGTGTTTATACAATGTATTTGCATTTCTTTGTCGATTTGTTGACCTCGTGGCGCTGATAGATTTTGCCATCCGTTTGAGGTACGTTTCGTAGGTTTTATGCCTCTCGGTCATAATACATACCAGCGCAAACACCGTGATCTGTAGGCCAACATGCACTAAAATAATTTTGAGAGTCTGTCAGAAATACCCAGGAGAAATAAACAGTACTCGCACAGAATATTTTATGATGAGCGAAGCAATATTCAACTGACTCTCAAGGTCAACTTAAACAAGAATCCTCTCACGGCCGAGGTTTCGGTTCGAGAAATTAAAGGCTTCCAACAGTTCCCTTTATAGTTCTGTAATATAATGAGCAGATCAGTTTTGGGAAGGAGGGTATATAACCAACAGGCATTTCAGTTAATAAATACCTGATATGGACGCGAGCTGCGATAAAGAGCCGCAGGGTAGAATGAACAGTAGAGCTAGAAATATATCATATGATAGCTCCATCATAGGTGGACAGGATACAACTTATAATATGGGACAAATATAAACATATATTTGAGACACTCTTCTATTAGTACTCTGAACCTGGAGAACAGTAGACTAAATTGTAAGCGTGCGGTACATGAATAAGTAGAGGTCAACTTCTTTAATTTGCATACACGAGAAATATATATACTAGGGGAGCAGAGAATGCATGTCACCGCGCTACCGGCCACAGCTCCTAAAGACTGCTAAATTCAGCTAATAATTCTTCCCTTCGGTTATTACTAAAAGGATTTCAAATGAAAGTGTATTTCATCTTCAATCTCATGTGGCCCGAGTGAAAGCCCAGATGGGCTCTTGTTTTATTACAAGTGTCAATCAAATGTCATTGAACACCACTTTAGCCAATCGGAATTTTACGTCTAAAAAATGAACGTTAAAAGGGAAAAAAAGGGGGGTTCGTTGCAAGCCCTCCTTTCCCTTTTCCTCTCCCCATTCCTCCTCCCCTCTCCTCATTCCCTCTCCCCTCTTTCCCAATCTTCCCCATTCCCCCTGGGCTTTGGCTACGCAGCAACGCGTCATCTCTCTTAGATTGACTATTATCATCAATTGTCAAAATCGCTAGAATTGATTATAATCATCATTCTAAGACAAACCCTAACCCGAACTACAAACCAAACCCTAACCATCGGACGAGTTCACGGGTAAACGACGGGTTCTCACTCACCTAGAGCTAGGGTTCACAGGTAAACGAGAAAGGAAGGTAAACGAGAGAAAAATTTTTTTGAGCGCTCCTACTCAGGCTCGAACTCGTAGCCGTTTGCGTGTAGTGCTTGGTAATACAGACGCCATGACCACTACACTAAGCGGGCCTACCTCCGTTCGGAATTCGACAATTGTTTATCTTTATACTTGACTGGTTTTAACCTCGAGGTTAAATTGAGGATTATAATCAATTCTAGCGATTTTGACAATTGATGATAATAGTCAATCTAAGGGAGATACCGTGTTGTACGCAGGCTAATATGAACAGCTGGTTTACAGTGCGATTACTGTAACTGGGGCCACTTTGACGAGAACTACACACACTGCAAAAAGCAAAATAAAGCATTCCAAAGTATAAATCCGATAGACTGACTCAAGGACTAGTCCACCAAATTCTTCTTTTACCGCATCGAAGCTCGAGCAAGTCGAAATGCTATTGGCTTGTACTCGACACTGATTGGCTCATATAACCGTCAGTTGGAATGCTTTGTTTTCGTTCTGCAATGTGATTGGTTCTGGTTGTCTGTGTGGTTTCAGTAGTCGCACAGTAAAACTGGTCTCTTTTTTTATCGACGGCGAAATATAACTGTTGATCAGCTGATTATACACACGAAAATAAACACGATAATAAACGACACAAAGCCTGCTAGTTCCATTTATTGTAAAATGTGTTGGTTTTCATAACAGAGCTTATAATAATAAGACTTTATTTATAGATGGTAACACTCAACAGTATAAATCCTGATAAACTTGTGGACCTCGAAAAACACTTAATAAAACGCATGTTACAGCAATAAAAATATCAATAGATTAAAAAGTTTATTAAAATATAGAAAAAAAATAGATAATATATATATATATATATGGTCATCCACGGAACCTGAAACAAAAACAGCGTCAGTCACACAACGAACGATTTTAAAACCTTGCATTTCTAATTTAATAGTATTTTCAAGAGAGCATAGCGATGATAATGTCTAATAAATATATATTTAGTCACCTGAGCAGCTGAAGCAAAAGTGCGCGAGCGCTTGACAACAATTTCATGGCGCGAAAATATTTAGCCGCCATGAGATTGTTGTGTGGCGTTCGCGCACTTCTCAGTTGCTTCTGGTTACTAAACATAGATCTTATCATCGTCGCACCAGCGCGTGTATTGGAGATTCACTCTCTTACTTATGCTCTCTTGGTATACAGTATTCTTACATTATCATAGCACCAGCGCGTGTATTGGAGATTCACTCTCTTACTTATGCTCTCTTGATATACAGTATTCTTACATTATCATAGCACCAGCGCGTGTATTGGAGATTCACTCTCTTACTTATGCTCTCTTGATATACAGTATTCTTACATTATCATAGCACCAGCGCGTGTATTGGAGATTCACTCTCTTACTAATGCTCTCTTTATATACAGTATTCTTACATTATCGTCGCACCAGCGCGTGTATTGGAGATTCACTCTCTTACTTATGCTCTCTTGGTATACAGTATTCTTACATTATCATAGCACCAGCGCGTGTATTGGAGATTCACTCTTTTACTTATGCTCTCTTGGTATACAGTATTCTTACATTATCGTCGCACCAGCGCGTGTATTGGAGATTCCCTCTCTTACTTATGCTCTCTTGGTATACAGTATTCTTACATTATCGTCGCACCAGCGCGTGTATTGGAGATTCACTCTCTTACTTATGCTCTCTTGGTATACAGTATTCTTACATTATCATAGCACCAGCGCGTGTATTGGAGATTCACTCTCTTACTTATGCTCTCTTGGTATACAGTATTCTTACATTATCATAGCACCAGCGCGTGTATTGGAGATTCACTCTTTTACTTATGCTCTCTTGGTATACAGTATTCTTACATTATCGTCGCACCAGCGCGTGTATTGGAGATTCCCTCTCTTACTTATGCTCTCTTGGTATACAGTATTCTTACATTATCGTCGCACCAGCGCGTGTATTGGAGATTCACTCTCTTACTTATGCTCTCTTGATATACAGTATTCTTACATTATCGTCGCACCAGCGCGTGTATTGGAGATTCACTCTCTTACTTATGCTCTCTTGGCTCTTGGTATACAGTATTCTTACATTATCGTCGCACCAGCGCGTGTATTGGAGATTCACTCTCTTACTTATGCTCTCTTGATATACAGTATTCTTACATTATCATAGCACCAGCGCGTGTATTGGAGATTCACTCTCTTACTTATGCTCTCTTTATATACAGTATTCTTACATTATCGTCGCACCAGCGCGTGTATTGGAGATTCACTCTCTTACTTATGCTCTCTTGGTATACAGTATTCTTACATTATCATAGCACCAGCGCGTGTATTGGAGATTCACTCTCTTACTTATGCTCTCTTGGTATACAGTATTCTTACATTATCGTCGCACCAGCGCGTGTATTGGAGATTCACTCTCTTACTTATGCTCTCTTGATATACAGTATTCTTACATTATCGTCGCACCAGCGCGTGTATTGGAGATTCACTCTCTTACTTATGCTCTCTTGATATTTTATGACTGTTGATGGCCATTTGTATGCACCATTCATCAACACGCTTCTAAGACTCGCCATAGTATGGGAAAATAATGTAATGTTTATTAAAGCACTTGATTGGCAATTTACAATAATAAAAATTGAAATTGAAAAACTCAAGTTTTCAGATAATACATTTATGGTATATAGTAATATTGTATAAAAGGCAATTAAGGTAATGTGTTTAAACATGTAAGGCTATGGGTTAGCATCCCATTTACGGACACAATATGGTAAAAAACTGTTACTGAAACGAGTACTTCTGCATTTATACAAGGGCAGCTTCCTAGGATTTCTAAAATTATAATAATGGTCAACAGGGTCAGGTAACAGGCTGCGGAGTTTACTAGTAGTGTTTAAATTGTTCTTGTAAAATGATTTACATAGAAATTCTCTTCGCTCCTCAAGAGTGGTTAGATCTAGTGCAGTTAGTCCATTAGTGTAGGACAGATGTGGAAAGATGACACGAAGAGCACGACGTTGGATTTGTTCAAGTTGATCACTTAGTTTGCGCGACAGTGAAGTGTGCCAAACTGGGCAAGCATACTCCAAAACTGGGCGGATGAAATAGGAGTAGACCGATCTTAGGTCTCCTGATGGAACGCCACTTCGTTTCAGGGATCGTATGCTACGTACTTGTGCAAAGTTCCAGGTGGAATCTTCGCATTTATAACCCATCAAATATTTTTCTCTCTTGCATGATTGGAGGAATGCGTCAGTGACATGACCCGATATTTTCTCTTCGCCAGACGAAAAATTTCAGCGAATACACCCCCTGTGAGCGTAGGCACGCGTCAAAGAAACTATTTGAAGGATGCTAACAACAATAACCTACATTGTGGCGTCGAAATATGTCCTGATGTTTGTCCTTGGACATTACCTGATCCTCGAAGCTCACATGCAGTTTCCCTTGAGCTTCGCTGTAGGGAACTGTTCTCTTCTCGGAGCAGATAATATGCGCGGAGGAAATATCAGGCCACAATGTAGGTTATTGTTGTTATCATCCTCCAAATATTTTATTTGACGGACGCTTACGCTCATAGGGGGCGTATTTAACAATTATCCTGCAAGATCGCGCGAAATATCGCCACATCCTTAGCCGTCGCAGGATGTCTGTCATGAGTAGGTGACAGATATTGAGGGTGAAATGAGCATATTTGGGCAATGTTATGATGTGTTGAATATTAATCGCTGATATTCGTCGTCTGGGAGAGAAAACATCGGATCGCGTGACGCATCT
Source organism: Actinernus sp. WN-2022 (assembly GCA_030867875.1). Taxonomy (NCBI): domain Eukaryota; kingdom Metazoa; phylum Cnidaria; class Anthozoa; order Actiniaria; family Actinernidae; genus Actinernus; species Actinernus sp. WN-2022. The sequence continues at coordinate 302,574 of JAOWCC010001629.1, forward strand.
AAAGACTATTTTTGCATTCCCAAATACTCAAGTACGCGAAGTATTCGGGAGCTACACCCCTTGGACCTCCTATGGGACGCTGCCTCTCGAACCCAGCCCCCTAATTAACCTCCGCCTTCATAAACATTACACTATAACTTACTGTGATGTGGTACTGCATAGATGGAAGTCTTCTAGCGACCAAACCAGACTGACACCGTTCCTTCCGTTGTCCATTCGCATTCTAGAGGGATCTGAAAGTCAGAGGAAACGTTTGTTACATGATTTATACGGAAGCATTCTCATTACACGACTCAACTAATTTGGAAAAGGGTATCTTTTCACATATCAAAGGGAGGATTGTTTGAAGAAAAAGACATTTAACAAACTCGGAAACTTTACAGCCCTGTTTACCACGGTTTTCATTGCTACGTGATGGCGCGAGACCAAAGTTGCGGCGTGTACTTTAAATTTGCACTGGGCTTCCGCCGTCAATTACACAACGTGGGAGGGGCTAGCCCCAAACGTCTACACCACGTAAGAAAGTAAATAACTCTGTGTTTCGTTCGGCCTGAACGCAACTCTGTACTTGTATGTATTTCCCCAGCTCATTAAACCACAGTTCAGGTTATGGGTAAATCATATTATAATAGATTTAAACCTACGTAATACTTAACTTACTATATTTATTATTCCGATAGTTTTGGGAATTTTAATATTTACATGTTTTATTTGAGTATACCAGTTTAGATGATCGTCAATATATAATGCCAAGATACTTAAGATGGCTTTTTCGTTCAATTTTGAGTGTGGTCATGTTTATATTTACAAAAGTTCTTGGTGAGGTAATGATCATGAGGTAATGATCATGTACTTGACCATTTTTAATTTAAATGATAATTTATTGATAGCACGATGATTAAGTACACGTTGCATTTCACTAGTTATGACTGATTCTAGATCACTTTGATTAATATATTTCTATCGTCAGCAAAAAATATAAATAAAAGTTTATTTGAACAGTTCGGCACATCATTTATATCTAATAGGAAGAGTAAAGGCTCGAATATAGAGCCCGAGACACACCACAAGAGATGTCGAGCATGGGAGAGTCTGTATTGCCAATTCTGACATATTGTTTCCTATTTGTAAAATAATTAGAGAACCAGTCATAACCTATATAGGCAGGTCCGGTTATCCCATATTTATATAATTTAGCTTGCAGAATATTATGATTAGCGGTATCAAAAGCTTTGGAGAATTTGATTACGCGCCATCGTGGAACAATGATAACGGTGGTATGAGTCTGGAGAATTAACGAACTGAAGTTAGTTTTGATGTGTCTGTCCTAATATTGACGATGATCAGTTTTCATCATAACATGGTCAAAATAACTGTGGACCACGAGGCGTCTTTCATTTTATTTTACAACGACAGACGATATCGATTTCCGCGTGCGCACCACGCGTCAGCATAATTGTCTGTCTTCATAATTATTGATGATAAAAATTAACTAATCAGAGACAGAGAAAATGGGCGGTTGTAAAAATAAAATTTCATGTCCCCCTCTTTACTAATAAAACAGCTATTGTTCACACTTTTTCATGTTTGGTCAAAAGTCGTTTGAACTTTGAGTTAATTAAACTTACTCTCTTTCCCTCTTTCTTAGCTTTAGTGTGTTCTACAGTAACCTCCACCTCTTTTTCAGTGTTCACAGTGACTGTTCCGCTAGTGATCTGAATTGTCTGAAAAGAATAATCAAATAAACAAGTTAACCTTAAGTGAAGGGCTGTGTGCCACAAGGGACCAAGTGCCCTTTTCAGGACGTTTTTTAAGCTACTGTGTATACTCACTTTAGGCATTTTTAATCGAAATTTCGAAGAAAAAGCGTCCTTAAAAAGGCACTTAATAGGAGGTCCCTTGTGGCAGACAGCCCGACCTTCGACCGTTAAGTCTGAAATTATGTTCGTGTGGCCTGCCCTATAGAACATGTATGGCATTATGATAACTACGGCAGTCGGATTCTGCTGTGTTCTGATAACAGAATTATCGGCACCGGATTTCACTTTCTAAACATTCTCGTGAGATATAGAATAGATATCTGCGATGTTTATAAATTGCTGTTTTGCATTCTCTTTCTTCTCCTACCGAGATAACGCGAGACACAATGAAGAAATGGTCATGGGCCAAGCTACAACTGGCGCCAAATGTCTTGAAACACTTTGCTTCCATAGCGCCCCCATTCCCCCTGTAGTTACAAGACACTTGGTTTGGTAAAGCGAGTTTGCAGGAACATTAGCGATACAAAACATATGCACGTAAACTCCTATATTGTACCTTAGTTTTTATCACGCCTCGAATATGGTTACTGTTCATGGTCTCCCTCCACTGCCGCCAAGCACCGGTCACTCATATATAGAAAACGTCCAACGACGTGCTACTAAATTAAATCTATCCGAACTATCCGCCACGTAAATTTGACCCTAATAATCTTTGTGTAACTACTTACCACAGGCAAAACTACTTCAGGTTCTCGTACTTTCCAAGACTGAGCTGTAAACCAGTGGAACAACCTACCTCAGCCCTGTGAGATCTGTACAACACTTCCGTCATTTAAATCTGAAGTAGTAGGGAAAGGCCGATTCTGGCGCAGTTTTTTTGGCAGTTCCTGCCCACAAAAACCGCGCCAGAATATGCCTTTCCCGACTACTGTTTATTTATTGAGCTTGTCTGATACTTAATGAAATTGTTATATCGTTATTCTAAGAAACCGGTTAAGAGTGGATTCCAGGAATGCAGTTAAAGTGGATTCCAGGAAATGCGGTTTAGAATGGAATTCCAGGAATTTGATCACGTGATCACCTCGTGATATTGACCACACCCTTGACCTTGACCTTGACTACTCCCATATTGACTACTCCTATAATTTAATGCACTTAAACTATATAAGTAGGTGATGCTTAATAATAATATTGAAATGGAGGGAATCATAAAAGGATACAAAGACATCGAAAAAGCAAAATCCAAAAAAGAAGACGAACTAAAAGAAGTAAGAAAGAAGATTTCCTCAGCATCTAGAGATATGGAGAAAGTAGGAAGAAGTAAGAGAAAAGGAAAGAAAGAGATCATGGTACGAATTAATGAAGATTTAGAGATTATCAAAGAGTGACATCGCATCCTTAGAAAAAGTAGTAATAAAAGATAATGAAATGAAAATAGTGAGGTTACTCATGGAAGGATATAATAAAATGATAGAAGATAAGAATGAACGTAAGTATCATTTAGTTCTGATAAATGATGGTATTCGCGAGCTCAATGAATATTTATCATATCAGAAGGAACAACCAAAGGATAAGAGAGATAAAGAAAAAATACTAAGAAGTATAGAACAAAGAGACAAACTCGAATCTGCTTATGACGATGTTAAATCCGCTTATGATATAAATAATAAATTAATAAATGAGCATATTAGCGTATTTGGTTTAGATGTCGTATCTAGTGGCCTATCAGTAAAGGAATTACGTAGGGAGATTAGACGGTTAGAACTAATGGCCCAAGAAGAAAAGAATCAATACCAAGAAGAAAAGCAACAATATGAACGCTTAGAAGAAATGATTAAGGAAGAGCAACCTAAACCACAAAAGCAACAACTCAAGAAAGAGAAACGAGTCAAGGAAGAGCAACTCAAACAAGAACGACATGAAGAAGACAACCAAACCGAAGAAGAATTGGAGCAATCTGAAGAAGACAATCAATCTGAAGAAGAGTTGGAGCAATCTGAAGAAGATGATCAAATCGAACTGATAGAACAAATCGAGGAAGAGCAATCTGAAGAAGACAATCAAATCGAACTGATAGAACAAATCGAGGAAGAGCAACCTAAAAAATCTGAGGAACAACTTAAGAAAGATAAGCGAAATGCGCGAGTTAGACAACGCAGGAAAGAGAAACGACTTGAGGAAGAGCAAATCGAACAACCCGAACAATTAGAGCGAATCGTACTACCCAATCAAAAGACATTCGAACAGTTAAGACAAATCGAACAACCCAAACGAGAGACAATTGAACAGTTAGAGCAAATCGAACAACCCAAACGAGAGATAATTAAACAGTTAGAACGAATTGAACAACCCAAACAAGATCTAATTGAACAATTTAAACAAGAGCAAATTAAGCAGTTAGAGCGAATCGAACAATTTAAGCAAGAGCAAATCGATCAACTAAAGCAAAAGCAAACTGAACAATTAGAACGACTTGAACAACTAAAGCAAGGACAAGATAGACAACTACGAATTATCAAGCAGTATAAGTAGAATTGAATCTTTCCATTTTCTAAATTTAGAAATGGAAAGATTCAATTCTACTTATACATCGGATGCGTTATACTACTTCGACATATATGAAGAAGATGAAGAAGATGATGAACCAAAGAATACAAGGTGTACCGAAATAGTAAGGGACAAGCAAAAAGGCATAAATGTCTGCATCAAATGTGGTCAAGTGCAAGAGTACATCCTAGATAACAATCCTGAATGGACTATGTATGAAGGAAACAACAGTTCGGGTATAAATAGATGCAGTGGACCAATCAATGCACTCTTACCCCAATCATCTCTCGGTACAAGTATCAGTGGTAACAAATATGGTAAACTACAAACACTAAATAGATGGTTACAAATGCCATATAGAGAGAGGAGTCTGTACATGGTTTTCAAAGATATTGAAGAGAAATGTAGAAGCATTGGTATTCTAAAATGTATTGTGGATGATGCTAAAATTATCTTCAAAGAAATAAATTCACAACACTATTTGAATGATGCTAATATAAAAAAGAGTGTCATTATAAGAGGAATAAATAGAAAAAGCGTTATTGCAAATTGTGTTCTCTTTGCATGCAAAAAGAATAATAGCACTAGATCATCAAAAGAAATAGCTGTACTATTTAAACTAAATCATAAAGATATAGCAAAGGGATGCAAGGTCTTTATGAAATTAGCTAAAAATATTAAATCCTTGAGAAAATTAGAGTATAACTCTCCTGATGACTTCATTCTACGATTCTGTAAAAGCCTTAACTTTAAACAAGAACTCATAGATCAAGTTGTGAAAATCACAAGAAATGTTCAAAAGCTAAATATCGCAATAATGCACACACCACTTTCTATAGCTATTGGATGTATCCTATTAACAATAAATATAAATAATTTAGCAATTACGAAGAAAGAGATATCTAATAAGTTCCTAGTGTCAGAAACCACTATATCTAAAGTTTATAAAGCAATAGAGCCATATAGAAATGAGCTTGTCTAGCACTTAAAGAGATGACGTTATAATGTATTATTGAGATGAATGATAATAAAGAAATACCTCCTATTAATGAAGTCATCATTAATGGAAAGATTAGTAAAAGAGATTATTCATTCGTTAAAGATAATCATAAGAACAAGAAGAGCATAAAAACTACCAATTGTGATACGGATAAAGTAACGTACTTCAATAGTATGTATGCTATTCAACAACATCTTGGAATCAATGCTGGTATAGTCAAGATGGTTTGTGAAGGATTAAATAATTGTAAAAGCGGTATATCAAAGATAGATAAGTGTAGATATATATTCAAATATATAGAAAGAGATGAGCTACCAGAAGATTGTAAGAAATCGTCTTATAAACGAAAGAAAGAGAAATTGTCAGAATCTGAACTAAAGGATATGCAAAAGTTGAGATGTAAGAAATGGCAACAAAAAGAATACATTTGTCCTGATTGTAATGCGACGATTAAACTTGGTAGTAAGTATATTCACATGAAGAAGCACTTAGGTAAATAGATACCAACCTACTCCTGCTGTTGCTATTGTTAGTACAATTAAATTAGTTTCATGAGAGGATGATGTAAGTGTTATTTGTGGTTTCTTTATTATAGACTTCACTATTGGTTTATTACCATATTGGTGTGGCAGTTTAACTTTACCTATAGTATGTTTTAATATCGTAGGTTCTACTTTTTTATTTACTGAGTCGTTAGCTCCAAATGTCATATCATTTGTAGCTTTCAATAATTTATTATTGTATCCTACTACGCTTCGTGTATTTATAATGAGATTAGATGGCATTAACCATATTCCTGGAGCAATGGCTAAGTCTAGTCTCAATTTCGCTCCTTGAACAGCTACATGTAATTGATATCGTTGTATACTCATTGATATACTACCTTCAATTACAGCGCTTTCAAAAAGTGATAGCATTTCTTGTTGTGTCTCAATAGCACTTCCACCAGTACCAATAATACTTGATCGTGTATCCACTTGTGAACCTAATATGCAATAAACAAAAGCCTCTGCCGATCTATTTAATCTACCCATACCAGCTATTGTTAATCCACTATCTTCATTTGGAACGAACCAAGAATATTGTTTACCATCATGATCATCATTACGAATAAATGAAATGAGATTTCCTTGGTCAACCTTACCACCCTCATCAGAGAATAGTTCTCCATCTGGACTGGGATATAAATTAGCATCTATATCGTATCCACGAATTTCATGAACATTTTCATAACCCTCACCTGAATAATATAGAAATATATCACTTAGTCCACTATTGCGTCCTCCTTTCCACCTGAAGTCTGGATTGGAAGGAATATCGAATTCATTACATAACCGTTCGAAAGTAACCTTACTATAACGGTTATTTGTTTGATTGAAAATATGATCATCTGGTAATGGTGTCCCCAACTCATATAGAATTCTTCGTATAGTATAGTAAACATGAAACTTGACGAATCCTTGAACAACTGGAGGATACTGTTCTTGTAGACTTATTCCACAACCAGAAGTAGCACACCATACAGCAAAGTTTAATTGTTGTGGCCAATATCCAAAGTCAGGCTTACTCAACCAACGTCTTGACTGTTTAGCAGATTTGAAAGTCACTGTACAATCTTTGAAGATGTTTCTAAACTTTATGATAAAGTACTGAGTTGGGGAAACATATATCTTCATTTCTTTCAATGATGATGCAATATCCAAATCTGGTTGTGTAAATGAGATTCCAGGGATTGGATACTTGTGTGTAGTTGGTAATAAGGAATCTGGAAATGATGTTGGTGGTTCTAGAGCTATTCTCATAGCCTTCTTATCAGCATTCGTTATGGAATTAGGATTGTCAATGAATTTCTTATCACCCCACACACCATGATCCATATTTGGTCCTTTGAAGTATACATTATAATAAGTAGTACCATATTCTTCTGTGGATTCCTTGTAGAATTTACTTAGGTCAGCATTAGGATAGCGCTGTTTGAAACTATTCCATATTTCAATCAATTTCTTTGAAGCCATATTTATGATATGAGACAATGTTTTATATCATTTAGTATTTTTCATATCTAAATTTATGAATGAAACCTCCATAAGGTGTCACATCATAGGAGTGCGTTATTTCTCTAGTCGTTTTAATAGTTCCTGTTTTACTTCCTCTCGCATCTTCTGTGTATCGGTTCTTTTTTTCTCTATAGTTTTGGTTCTTTTTTTTAATTCCTCAGTATTTTGTCGGATCTCACCTTTCAAGTCTTCATACTTGTTGAATTCAACCATGATCAATTCGAATTCTGTATCACTGATTTTGTTATCATTTAATGCTTTCGATACTAGGTCGCGTATTGTGTTTAGTTTTGCTTTGCCTAACATTACTGTCTTTTCATGTTTGGACACCTTCTTGGTTAGAGCTTTAGTAGCTGTTGCGGAAGAAGCTGAAACTAGACCACACAAACCACCAACTACTCCTACTGGGAGTCCAATGACAGCACCAAACCCTGTCAAAGAAGTCGCTACTGCAGAACTCGTTAAGATAACTGAAAGTAAGCCAGCACCTACAGAAAGATTGTGGGTTATTCCTCGTATTCTAACATATTTCTTTCGTACCTTTTCATAATATTTTATTTCAGCTCCTAATTCTGATAGGACCGTATTTACCTTATGAAGTCTAAAGTTTTCTCCAGTGACTTGTAGTGGTATATCTGGGTAAATCGAATCGTAGTCAACCATATGATTAATAGTAGCATCTTTTGTTTAAACGATTTCTAACACTATCCGCATTGGATATATTCCAGAGGTTAATGTATTATTATTACTATCTGTTACCCATAAATGAATGTTATTAATATGATCAGATGTTCTAATATTAATATGATTATTTGGAGTATGGGATGTCTTTTCTCCTTTCTCACCTAATTCTATAGATGTTAAGATTCGTGAATATTTAGTTTCTTTTATGGCTTGCATTGGATTAACGAAATCGCAATGGACATATATGGTATTAGGGCTCTTCGTAATCTGAATCTCATTTCGAGACCCTCTTTTTAAACTCCTATTGGTAGTAAGTAATCTAGCTAGACTCTCATTTAGTATGATGTCTTCATTAGGAATGAGGTAGACTTTACTTTTTGGTGTTTCTATAGTGATTGGTTTATCGTATTTATTCATTTTATTTATTATTATTTTAAGACTTTCTAAGGTATGGTCTCCACTAGGAAAACGAAATAGTTCATTGCGGTTCATATCATAAATTATACCATCGCTTTTGAGATTATCGATTTTCATAATCTGAATATCATAGGCAGTCACTGCTTTCAAGTTCATAGTAACATGAAGTAATCTAGCTAGAGGCTCGTTTAGTATGACTTCTTGTTTAGTAACGATGCTAACTTTACTACCTCTCCTTATTAATTTGACTCTATCTCTTCTATCCTTATCCTCTGTTAATTTTAATAATAGATTCCAAAAACTTTCTAAGGTATAGTTTCCCATAGGAAAATGATATAGTTCGTTACCTAATATATCGTGGATTTTACCATCAGCTAAAAGATTAATGGTCTTCATAATCTGAATCTCATTTCTAGACCCCATTTTTAAAACCTTATTAATAGTAAGTAGTCTAGCTAAGCTTTCACTTAAGAAAAGATCCACATTAGGAATGAGGTAGGTTTTACCTTCTGTAATTTCTATGGAGATCGATTTAAAAGCTGTAGGCATTGCTTCATACATAAAATCTACTAGTTCTATAATCTTTTCTATACTAACATCTCCCTTAGTAAAAAAGAATCTTACGACGCCTTGCATATTAGTAATTGTGCCTTCACTCATAAGATCATATAAATTATTATTAAAATTACAGCTAATCATTGAGATATATTTCCTAACCTCAATAGGATTCTTCAAGTATATATTCTCATCAGCTTTCATTTTTTCAATGTATAGTAATACCATTATATGTGTATAGTATGTTTTCCTCTCTAAATAATTCTTAACACGATCCGCATTGGATATATTTTAGAACTTATCATATTATGATTACCATCTGTTATCCACAATCGTATGCTATTAATATAGTCAACCTTTCTAATACTAATATTGGGCGAATTATTAGGGGTATAGGATACCTTTTCTCCTTTCTTATTCGATTCTAATGATGTTAATATTTGTGAATGTTCAGTTTCTTTTATGACTTGTGTTGGATCAATTAGATCGCAATGAATATATACAGCATTAATCTTAGTAATCTCGATCTCATTTCGAGACCCTATTTTTAAACTCTTATTAATAGTAAGTAGTCTAGCTAAACTATCATTTAGTATGACATCGACTGTAGGAATGAAATAAGCTTTACCATTTGAAATTTCTATACTGATTGGCCTATCGCCAATTGAAATAGCTTTACTTATAGCAATCTTAAAACTTTCTATAGTATAGTCTCCTTGAGGAATACGAAGTCTTATGTTACCTTGCGTATCGGAAACTATACCTTCACACATAAGATCATATAAATTATTATTAAAATTACAGCTAATCAGTGAAATATACCTCTTAACTTCAACTGGATACTTGAGATATGTGGTCTCATCACATTTTGTCTTTTCAATATATAATACTACCATTATACTATGTGGTCTATCTTTTATTTTTATATCTTTCTACAAAATAGACAACTACAGCTACGATAAGGAGCCATGCATTTTTAGCCAAAAAGCTAATGACTTCTCCAGCTGTTCTAAAAATAAAGGATGCAATTGCTCCAATCATTCCAGGTAATAATTCACCTAATTTCTTTCCAATAGTTTTCAAACCATTTCCAATACCTTTTGCAACAGATGATAGTCCACTTGTTAGACTATTAACAATTACTCCAATAGTAACTCCAACAGCTGTTAGGACAGCAATGACTGTGAAGCCATATTTTTTGAATATAGCTTTTATACGATCTCTTAGAGACATGCGCCCTTCTATTACTTCGTTCACATGTTCCATCTGTTCGATCTCATCTTCTTTTTCTCGTATGATCTGTTCTCGAAGTGATTTATTTAACCTTTCTCTAACGACTTCAGAATCGGCTTGAGAAATATTGTCTATATCTTGTTTTAATTGTTTAACTTTTTGTTTGTCTCTTAATATCTTTTCATTGATGTCGTCTACAATTTTTGCAGCAGGTGGACCAAGATTTCTAGTAATTGTTTTAGGTAATTTTTCATTTATTTCACCTGCTGCATTAAGCAGAGGATAATATTTACCACCTAGTCTCTTAGTCTTTACCACGACTCTATCGTATTCATCGATAGTAGCAAGGAATGGGGCTTTATTTGGGTCAACACTAGGATACTTACATTGTACCTTGAATCCTTTCCCAAGCAAAATTCATTTTATCTTCCTTAGTTATTAATTGTGTTTTAGAGTCACCATCCCAAAATGATGTTTCTTCAGTGGTATGATGGTGAGGTAAATTAGTTGATGTCATTTGAGACATTTCATAAGCATTATAGTCGTCATCATCATAACCAATATTATCATGATCAAAAGGATTCCTATCATCTGGAATTTCTTCTATTGGGTCAATGTCCATTTCTATATTTTATGATATATGATATCTTTTTATACGAGTTTAGTAGCTATATATGTTATAGCCATAATACCACCTCCCACATATGCCATTTCATATTGTTTCTGATTATTACTTGGTTTATAATAGTTAGATAATTGTGGTTCATTCAAGTTGAAATCTGGATGTGTTTGAGCATAATTAGTCTAAAAGCGTTATCAGTCTCTTTGTCATTATCATCTGCGTGGATTTTGCTTTGATATTTTTCTGATAACCAATCTCGATATTCTTGTCTTCTTTTCTGCCACTTACCCATATCGCGTTGATATTTTTCTAGAGCCTTATCGTGTCTAATTCGTTCTTCATCTGAATTGTTACCTGATAGGTACTTCGCTAGATATGATCCTCCCACAAATGTCGTTGCGTTTAAAATAGCTCCACCAATCATTATTGCTATAGTTGCCATCTATATTATATAATATGTACATTCGTTAAAGTGACTTTGGTAATATTTTCTTATCTTCGAGATACTCTTTCAGATACATACTTCCAGATAAGACTAAGACCCACTTACCATAATTCGTGATACTTGATGAGGGATCATTTAGGAATGATTCTTTCATCATCTTTTTGCTTAGATAACCAACACCAGCTGAAAGTCCAACTACAACAGCAGCATCTGTAAATGTTTTAACAAGTTTGTTTTCTACCATGATGCTTACATATCTTACCATAGGTTTAAATCAATTCACTACATACCTATATTATGAATGGACGACTTTGTAGATGGTCTTATTTCTTCTATTATGTTAGGTTCTCCAACTTTATTGTTCCTATATCTAAAATACAAGTCTGTAGCAGTTAGGCCAATACCAACTATTGTTAATACTGTCGTAAACGATAACTCAGGTATGTAAGACTTAGGATCCACCTCATCCGTATTCACCTCTTTCTTAGCTTTCTTACGGTATTCTGCTAACTTCTTTCCAGCTTCAACCTTCTTAGGATCTTTCGGAGTTGGTTTCTTATTTTTTAACTCCCTAGTAATTTGTTCGATATAGTCATCATCCAATATCTTATCGTTCGACATATTATAAATAATATGTTTTAATGTTTAAACCAATTTACTCTCAATAGTTGTCTCAGGAGAAATCTTAATGTGTTTCGCTATTTGAAGTAAGCCGCTTGCTAGAGCTACTATTCTACCACCCTTCAATACTACATATCCAGCAGCATTCGATAGTTCTTGTTTGACTAACTCATTAGTTTGTAGATCCTTGCATAATTCTTCATTATTATCTATAGTAACCATGTGGGAGATTATTTCCACAGTAGCTTTTATAGCGGTATCTACTAAGCCATTAGTAACTTTATTACCAACTATGACTTGGTACCTATTATAATACTTCTCAACATCTTTTACTGACAACTTCTTAACATCGCCAAGACTCATATTGACTCCCACGAATTCATTGATAGTTCCCAACACTGCTAGGATTACTAAGGATTATTCCCTTTTATCATCTATATCTGTTGGGATTACTGTTGGCTCCTTCTTGAATCTTACCTTCTTCTCTTTTTTCGTTGGTTGGATATCTTCTTCATTGCCATCAACATACTCTTCGATGATTGATTCCATATATGTAATTGTTAACTATTGTTTATATATCCAACGGATTAAGAAGAACTCCGCGTAGTTGCTAAGCAGGAGGGTTGAAATGTATCTAAATGCATCATTAATTTGCTTTGCAGTTGTTGCTCCAGTAATGATAATGGAACCACTCGTAAATACAAAAATGGATGTCTCCTTTCCCATATCATTATCAAGCTTAATATTGACGCATGCATGCCTGTCAATATTTAAAAATGCCTCTACATCTCTTTCTACTAGGTAATCACGTAGTCTTTTTCTATCTATTTCGAATCCAATATTCATCAAACAATTGATCATGCTGATCTTAAAATCGTAGATATTATCAATGGTTAAAAGTTTTGGACAATCGACAAAAGGTTTCTTTCTCAATTCTATACACATCTTATTAAGAGCTTCAATAGTACCATTGATACTTTTACAACCCGTCATCTGTATTGATCCATTATTGAACAACTTCATATTTATATATTTATCGTCATAATTTGATTTTATAATAATGGTTATTTGATTTAGGAAACTCTTCTTAACCTTTTTCTTTTCATTCAGCAAAGATCTCACTTGCTGAATACCTTTGTTGTTATAGTTGATGGAAACTATGGCATCCTTATTCAACTTTAGATATCTATATATATTCTCGGTATTGAATTTTACATTGAACTTACACACCATTGTCATTGTACTTATACTCAATTTATCATCTATAGTATCTAAGCTTAAGAGAGAGTTTAACTCTTCTATTTTATTGATAGTCATCTCTACGGTGAGAGATGACTATAAAGAAAATAGAAGAGTTAAACTCTCTCGTATAAGAGCGCAAATCCTTATGGTAGTCCAGGCTGGAAATAAATTGGTGTCAAACACGCAAGAATGCAATAATATTGCTCATACGAGTCTCAAAAATGCATAGAGACACATCATTCGGGGGTAACGTTTCATTACCCCTAGTTTATATCCATTCTATGGAAGTACTTTTTATGATTTCTTAGTGTTTCACTTGTGCAGAATTTTCTATTACAATATTTACATCTTATTCTAATATCTTTTAGATAATCAATTAGCTCTTTTATTATTAGATCGTAATCATTTGATACTAAACACTTGAACTCATTCTCTTCATACTTCTCTAATAAGTTCTTTTGCGCATTAGATAGGATACCATTACCAATGGGGGTTTTAAATTCGATGCATAAACCTTTGTAAGTTTTGTGACAATTATTTATTATGATATCTGGTTGCCCTTTCATATATCCTTTCTTATAAGAATCGATTCGTTTAGTTGAACTATCTTGTAATTCACCCAATCCAGCTGTCATTATGACATTAGGATAGAATCGTCTAATATAACTAACTACTTTTGCGTGCAGGTCATACTCATCTTCTATTTTGAATGTTAGTGTGTTGGGATTGTCAAACATCTTATAGTATCCATACTTTCTAATAGATGGTAATACTTTAGAGAATACCCATTTTTGAAACACTTTAGCTGAATCTAATTTAGATCCAAAGATGAGGGAGTATAAGCCAGGTTCTTTTATGAAAATCGTTTGTGGATGCATATTGTTCAAGGGGGTAACGAAACGGGACCCCCTTTGAAGGGTCATGAAACGCGACCCTTGTAATTTTCTATATTCTATCTTATATTCTTCATCTACATGGTCTATTATTGCTTGTTTAGTATTTTTATAACCTAGTACTCTAGCAATATCTTTCCCTTTGAAATAAATATTCTGCTTACTATCTATGAAAGCATCAATAGACATATTAAGTTCGACATTTTCGAATCTCTTGATTACTAGCGACATTATAATCATATATGTTAACTATCCTTTAAGTCTATTGCATTAGGTATCTCAAGATAACACTGGAATGGATATCGTAAGCAAAAACATATCCTAGAATATTTTTCCGACTTTAGTAACTTTACGAATTTCTTACGATCTTCATTATCCATATCTCCTCCACACTCTTCAAATAATGTTTTAGTTGACGTTTGACATGAACTATGAAATGCTACGACGCAAGCTACATTTTCACGAAATGGTTTAGCTATTGAGGTTAGTTGTTGAGTTAATACCCAAACGGATATTCCTTCATGTCTACCTGAAAACCCAAGATTAATAAACTTATTAGAACGCTGTTTTAGATCTTTACTAAAAGCACAATCATCTAATATTATTAATGTATTAGTACCTGTAAATAATTGTTGGCAATATGATAGTAAATCATTTATCTCATCTACATTACTTGCATCAGGTGATAAAACAATAAATCTAGGATCACCTTTTGCAAATCCATGATATGTCTTGTTATTTATGTACGTTGGGCAAAATAGTACTATGTATTCGAATATATAACGAAAGGAGCCTCTAAGAAGATCTATTAAATATTTCGTCTTTCCACATTCTGTTGGTCCTGTAATGATACAGTGAAAAGGTGTCTTATCATTCAATTTTTCCATATACATATATTAATACTCAATCTCTTAATACATAATTGATTGGAGTTCGTTATTCATAAGAGTGAATAGAGCATCAGCCACTACAAACATGTAACAGGTAACAGCAGAAGATCCAGACTTTCTCCTAATCTCTAGTCTTACACCATCTCGTGTATTGTTCAGTGTCAATCCTCCTCCATGAACATCATTATCTGCAAAAGTTCTCAAATCAACCCACAATGCGAACTTATCACTAGCATAGAAGTCATTTTGTTTTACACCTTCCAATCCTGAAAAGCGTTTCCTTATAGAATCCCACAGATCTGATGGTAGCATACCTTTTGAGTATAGACGATTTGGCATTCCATCAATATCGATAATCACAGATGTGATCTTTGGGTTAGCAAACTTTTCAGAATCTCTCGTACCAGCAGTATAGGTTTCCATAAACAAGAATAATACCCCAGTCATAAACCTCCGTGGTAAATTAATATGTTCATTGATAACGATATCCGTTGTCTTGATATTGAATGTCTTATATAGAATTACATTCTCATAGAAGAAGCCTCTACCTCCTCGATATGTTGATGCTGCTTCACCAGCAAGTAATTCACTTGAAATGCATGAATATTCCATTTCTATATTTGTAAGTTTGTAATTAGGAGCTATTGTGGTATCTGCATATACTAGTACTTCTGCAACTGGGGCTAGCGTAATCTCAAATATTAGTGGATGAGGTAGTGCCTTTGGATAGAATACTCCATGATTGTTTAAAATAGAGTGGTCAAGTGGGATTTTATACTTAGTGCCATGTATTGCCGCTAGAGCAGTATCCTTAGCAACGTCAGTGGGTTTATCACCAGCACCTGCTCGCATCTTTCTCATAGCTTCAGAAGATATGCCTTGTTTTATTCTATTTTCACGTTCTTCTGTTGATAAGTATAAATCATGATACGTGTGGAAAAGATCATGACGTTGCGTATCCTGAATAGTTTCTCCACCAAATATTACCTTTTGTCTATATACTAGGTTCCTACCTACATTATTCACAAGTCTCTTATTTGCATGTCCTGTGATAACAATATCAAATAGTAGAGCTATGCTACCAGGAACAATAACAACATTCTCTGATAATTGTGGAATATTGACATACAGAGTTTCTCCTGGACTTGCAGAAGATGGATTCATAGTTATACGATTTAGACTACTTTCTGCTTTCAATCCAAATGGGTGTTTATAAATATGACTGACACTTAGCTTTTCTGAAATCGTTTGTTGTGACATAATACTATAAGGAATAAACTATTCTCTTATTTATATATGTTTAGTAAAATATATTATTCGACAAATGGTTATTGGAAAGGATATTCAGCTATTTATAAATTAGCACAGGCTGCTAGTGTAAGTGAAGACCTTGCAAAAAAGTGGCTTGAGAAACAATCGATTTGGCAGATATACTTACCAGCTCCCACATATGTTCCAAGACCTCACTGGGATATATCGAAACCTAATCAGATCCATCAAGCAGACTTATTATTCCTTCCACATGATACTGTCAATAGGAGAACTTATAAATATGCTTTGGTTGTTGTTGATATAGCTTCTAGATATGTCGATGCCGAACCCTTAACATCTAAATATTCAACAGAAGTATCAAAAGCTTTTACTAAGATCTATTCTAGAAAATTGAAATGGCCTCAAACATTAATGGTAGATCCTGGAACGGAATTTATGGGTGAAATGAAAAAACATAATATTAAAATTCAAAGAAGTGAAGCTGGTAATCATAGAGCACAATCATTAGTTGAAAGAGCTAATAGAACTATCTCTGAAAAACTATTTAGTCACCAATATGCTCAGGAAATGATAATGGAAAATGATCGATCAAGAAAGTGGGTTAAGATACTACCTGGTGTTCTGAAAACTATTAATAGTTCCGTTAGAAGAATTACTGGTAAAGAACCTATAAAATCAATAAGTTCTAAAGAAGTTGAAAATAAAGAAGATAAATATAAAAGACCTGTTGGATTAGATGAAAAGATATTACCAGCAGGAGTGAAGGTTAGATATTTATATGCTCCAGGAGAACTTGAAGGTGGTGATAGATATAGATCAACTGATCCAATATGGAGTCTAGATATGTATGACATTTCACGTAGTATCATCTCTACGAATCAACCTGTCTTATATTTCTTAATAGCAGGTCCAAAACGAGGTTTCGTAAGAGAAGAATTACAAACCGTGCCATACGATACTGAACTACCACCAAACAGTGTTTTGAAGTGAATTACGCATTTTGTTGTGTTTATGAGCTCATATTGATGGTATTATTGTATTCATACGGCTCATACTATCAATTTATTTTTCATCTGTACTACCCCAAGGGATTTCACAATTTCTTATAACCGTGTGCTAAAGTATTAATACCATCGGGATTGATATTTCGTTTATCGTCATCTCTAGATAGTGCTACCTTATTGACTTCTTCTGTATAAATTTCATGTAAGTGACTTCTGATTACGTTCATCTTTCTCATCTGAGGAATACCATCAAATAAGCACATTTTATAATTGTCAAATGTGATATCATTCTTAATAACTGCTTTCTTAATACCCTTACACTTCTTCTCTTCTATGTCACAGTATTTGAATGCATACAATTTTGCCCTCAGTCCAACGAACTCAGTAATGATCTTACCACCTACTTCATCCTTGAACATTCCTATAACTTTTTTATTGACTTCTGTTCCTATACCTGATGGATGATCATTTGGATAGTTACTTGTGTCGAAATTTAATAGTACATCGCTTTCTATATCCTTGTAGAAATCTTTTGTTTCTATTTCATACATCAAGCTGTCTGTATCTGTGAAAAGGAGTTTCGCTTTCTCATGATACTTAGGCTTAATATAATTATAGTGAAAGTCATACATTAGTGACTTACTAATATCTAAGATAGACATACCTAAGTATATTGGTTTGTCAAATACTACCTTTATTCTTTTCATATGTATGGCTACCAAGTTCTCAGAGAATATAGTTCTATGTTGATAATTTGGTTTGGACACTAATTTCTTTACCTTATTCTCAGATGTAACAAGTTGGATGTCAACTCTATTACGTATATTTTCCATAGTCTTACCAAAGGTTGAGTTGTTCATCAATTTGAAGAAATCTTTTTCGAACTCATTCTTAGCTTCCTTACGTAGCTCCGTATTCAAGTTTATGTATGGAGCCATCCAAGCACTCTCACAAAACGTTATACCTCTATGGATCTTAGTAATTTTCAATCCTAAGCTCTCATATAGTTTCAGTGTATCATGGTGAATAATGTATTTGGATTTATTATTCAGATTCGGGATCAATTTCTCTACCTCACTTATCATCAGTCTTTCTGGAGCTAAAGGATAGTCATTGTGTAGATTGTGATGATCTGTTGGATACTCTAGATCTACTTCTAATATAGAAGGATATTTATCCCACTTCTTCAACTCCATCTTGCTCATCCATTTGAATTTATGTGTTGGTAATTTCCTACTCATTGCCCACCCATATAAATTATTCGCATCTAGGTATTGAATATATTTCGAGGGCTTTGTTGAATCGTAATTATCCATGTACTCATTATTAGCCATACTATAGCGGGTTGAAATCATTGATACTCCACCTCTAATACCTTTCTCAACCATATTTATCATATCAATATCATGTAATAGTTGTAAGTTAATCTTAGTCATTTTCAAACAGGCATCCCATGATAATCCTGGCGACGTATAATACCATGCGGGATCTAGATTATAATTCTTCAAACATACATCTCTAAAGTTCTCAAATACATCTGCCAATAAGATGACATCAGATTTAAGATACGTATCATGATAGTCTTTCATAGATTTCATATCGAAATTCTTCCAAACGTTATTTACATGTTCATAATCCTCTTTCGAGATTGATGTGTCAGTCAGCTTTGAGTAGAAGGCTTCTATTGGTGGAAGACTTGTGTCAGCTAACTTTTTGAAATTATCTACATAATCGTAAGGATAGACTCCTTTCCTCAACAATAAATCTAACTGCTTTCCTTTGTAGAATCTTTTCATATTCTTACAACTAGACTTATCAAGATTACCTACAAGATTCGCTAGACTCATTTGCATAAATTTAAAGCTATCAATGAATCTAATATCTCGCGTAATATTTTTATTCTTTCCATCCTTCATAAAGCTGTCTACAATTATCTTCTTCGTAAATGAAATATACTTCTCATCTGTATTTGGTATGCATTCTATCTCACCTTCCGTTACACCTAGGTTCTTAATAAAAAGATGTGCATCGTATCCAGACAGATTATGAAACACGACAGGAAAGAATTTTGGAATTTGATAATTAATATTACAATCATTATGAGCCGCACCTCTATACTTACCTGTTATATGGCAATGATCCAGTACTTTATCACCTACTAACTCTCCACCGCAGATATGGCAACTAATGGCTTCCCTATAGGCAATCTCATCTTCTCCTGTCATGCATACCTTCTTAGTGAATTTAAATTTATTATAGATTTCTTTTATAGAATTCTCAAGACAACTTATGAATTTCTGTGCAACATCATCCCCATGAAACTCAGCTGTATATGTAACTAGCTTTGGTTTCAATACGTCATCATCAAAACATTTTATCAAATAGCAAAATCCCGATGGTTTATGCTTCTGGTATTATTTCGTATAACTCTCACTGTCATTGGGGCTGCAAGTTGATATACTCTCTGTAAAACATTCAAAATCGGCATAGATTACAAATGGAACTCTCATAGATCTATTATAATTCTTGAATGTTAGCATAGCCCCTTTTCTTGGTAGCTCTATCTTAACAGCGTCGTGATCTGAACAATATTCTATATGCTTATTTAGTGATTCCTCCGACTTGAATGAATTCAAGCATCTATTACAAAAATGCATTTCATGACGATGCTTATTAACCTGTGATGATAATAGTCTGCTAAGACTCTTAATCCAACAATAATGATTTATATCACCATTTGATATCATTAATAAGTTAATGGTTTGGTCTCTATTGAACTTACTAATTCTTAGAGGATATACTTCATTGTTATCGTATCCAAAAACATTTACTGAATATAGTACGTTGTTCCTTTCGAAATGGTCTATCTGTCTTAGTGGAACTGGAAATTCGATACCACTCCAATCTAATCTTTCTGAATTCTCTTTCAATCTTTTTGTAATGCGTTCATTATCTCTATTCCTAGGATATGCCGCTTCAGTCACACACCATTTGAAACATTCGTTATCCACGTTTTTCATATTTATAATTGCTTTCTTTATAACTAAATCCTTAGGAAGAGGTATGTATGAATTCGCCTTAAGAGGTACGTGCTTGTCAATATGTATGTCTAAATACGATACTCTTGCGAATTTCCATCCAGATCCTTCATTTTGGAATGTTTCGATTTTTTCGATTATTTCTTCAGTCATACTATCAAATATGTCGGATACATTTGCTGCTTCTATAATTATCTCTATTCTAGAATGGAAATTTCCAATAGTAGTAATAGATGATCCCGTATTCGCGTCTTCTTTTATGAACTCACATGTGAGTATGAATTTCATCTTTATTGATTTATCTTGTTGATTTATTAAATTAATGACTCTTTGTTTATTACTATCGACATAGGTCTTGTAATCGATCTCTTGTCCTTCTATTCTAAACGTCTTCAAGAATCCTTTTATTGCGGTCTTGTACTGCCTAGGTTGTGGTTTGGATTGTGGCTTGTTGGCATCATATAGTTTATTTATTTCCTCCCTTAATTTCTTGACACGTTCATCCACTTTCTTATTAGCCTCTGGAACGAGTGATAGAATCTCATCAACGAATGCATTCATATTATCTATAACATTCTTAGTTGACTTACTAGATGCTTTTGGCTTACTATATGCCACTGGCTTCAAGATCGGCACATTGATTTCAGGTATTTCCATATCCATAATGTTTTGCGCGTTATTCTTATTGCCACTCATTCCAATGATACCCTAATGCGTCATTCCTTTAAGCCCCTTCCACGCGCACGCATAAATAATCACCTTAAAAACATGTGCATGCCTCATAAGCACGTAAGCACACGTGTCAGGCACGCAGGACACTTAAAGATATAACGATCTAGTATAGTACGATGGTGAACAGCACAAAAGCACATAGCACAAAAGCACACAACTATATCGACATGGTAGAACGCTTCATAGATAACATGCATAGGGATATGGCACGTACGAGGGCGCGCACGGCGGCACTGGATGCGCAGTCCAATATTATCAAGGTAGAACGTTTCATATATAACATGCATAGAGATATGGCAAGGTCGAAGGCACGCCAGGAGGCACTGGATGCGCAGTCCAATATTATCAAGGTAGAACGTTTCATATATAACATGCATAGAGATATGGCAAGGTCGAAGGCACGCCAGGAGGCACTGGATGCGCAGTCCAATATTATCAAGGTAGAACGTTTCATATATAACATGCATAGAGATATGGCAAGGTCGAAGGCACGCCAGGAGGCACTGGATGCTCGGTTCGATATTATCAAGGTAGAACGTTTCATATATAACATGCATAGAGATATGGCAAGGTCGAAGGCACGCCAGGAGGCACTGGATGCTCGGTTCGATATTATCAAGGTAGAACGTGACAGACACATAGACCCAGATGACAGTGGCAATAGGTATGGCTGCTTATTCATAGACACAGACCCAGACCCAGATGACAGTGGCAATAGGTATGGCTGCTTATTCATAGACACAGACCCAGATGACATATACGAAATACTAGATAATTCCTTAGACATAGATGCCATAAGGAGAATGCTCAATGAGATAGCCGTAAAGAGATCCTATCGTCTTTCATCGGACAATGTTGAGACGCACAACTACCATCCGGATGACATACACGACTTGGATGAGATATATGACATGTATGTTACATACGGTATGTACGACTTTAATAGCTTGGATGACATACGAACAATACTAGAGAATTATTTAGACATAGAAGGCACAGAGAGAATACTCAATGAGATAGCCATGGATCCACTCTGTCGCCCTATGGGGGGTAGTGGTAGGAAGTGTACTGAAAAGAAATGGATATGGATACTATGGGCATGGTTAAGGTCACCTGATCGAGGTCCTAACCGCCATAGGTTACGTTTACCTGTGGAGGTATCACTACCTGAAGATTTTTGGGAGTGGCCAACAAGGGCGTGGTTAAAGGAGTGGTCAATATTCAATGGTCGATATTAAGGTCAAGGTCAAGGTCAAGGTCAAGGTCAAGGGCGTGGTCAATAAGGGCGTGGTCAATGTCACGAGGTGATCACGTGATCACATTCCTGGAATTCCATTCTTAACCGCATTTCCTGGAATCCACTTTAACTGCATTCCTGGAATCCACTCTTAACCGGTTTCTTAGAATAACGATATAACAATTTCATTAAGTATCAGACAAGCTCAATAAATAAACAGTAGTCGGGAAAGGCATATTCTGGCGCGGTTTTTGTGGGCAGGAACTGCCAAAAAAACTGCGCCAGAATCGGCCTTTCCCTACTACTTCTGAGCTACATAACTACTTCATGACTGAACGACCTTTCCTCTTACCAGCCTCTATAATTGCATAATTTGCATATTGTAATCCCTCGCCATTTCCCGTTGCCATTATTTTAATGAATATGATGTCTTATCTTATTAGTTTTTAGGCATATAAGGGCTGGATATCAATTGAGGCGAGAGCTCTGCTTCCTTCCCTTCTCACAAATTGTCCTTTATTATGTCACTGAATTGTACTTATTTATACAGCTTTTTTTTCGATTCTGATTTTAGAGTTATAGTGTAAACTTTTGTGTACCAATAAACCGGTAATTATGTAGGTACAATGTAGGGTACACAGTTTGGTGTGTAAGAACTGTTCTCTCTTTCTGTGGAAATGTATCCCCCAGTAATCTGCTGATGACGCCATCCAGTGTCATCGGTGGTGTGGCTCTAAAATTCAAATCTCAGTGGACCCTTCTAGCTATAAACATGACAGCATTATTATAGGCTTGACATTGTTTCATGTTGTGCAGTACGACCATTAGAGCAGATTTCGTATGAGTGGGATAAACTACGGCATGTCCGCAGCCTTACGGTAATTAACCTACTATATAACCATACTTCTGTAATTCGATTGGATCAGAAAGACAAAAACAAAAGGGAAAGTAAGTGAGTAAGTAAGTGACTTTAATATTTAAGTGTCAACGTATTTAGCTTTGCAGCCAATTGGGACACTAGTCCCGCGAGGATTTTACGTCTTTATCCGAGAAGACGTGAAGGTCTAACCGTTTACTGTATTATGTAAAGGCAACACCTTCTACTCAGTTATTTTAAGACCCTGAGTGTTGGTCCGGCCGGGGTTTGAACCTGCGAGCACCCGTTCGACAGATCGGCGCTTAACTGCTGAGCTAACCGGGAGGGAAAACATTTTTCCACGTCACGGCATACCGTAAAATAAGTAACCGTGCCGTAGTTGGTGCCGTAGCTAGCCGTTTGTCCAACTCGTACGAAATCTGCTCTATCTCACTGTGTTAGAGTGTGAACCACTCTGTCAACATATAGAGGCTATTGACTAAGCGCGAGGTCAAGATGGGAGGATATTAGCCAAGTTCTTTATTTGCGTGTTTATGGACCGAGACGAAGTCGAGGTCTATAAACACGCAAAAAAAAATGAACGAGGCCAATGTCCCTCCATCTTCACCGAATAAGCTTGGTCAATAAGGTTTTATTATATGGCGAAAACCTAAATAAACACTCACTTTTAACGCACGCGCCAGAAACCCATTGCGCGGTAAACTGAAGAGCGAATAGAAATCAAGTTTAAATTAGACTGACACTCCACCACTTTCACTTGATGTTGAACCTCGATCGTGGCGTTTAAAACAGTTTTGTTTTCCGACATTAAAAATGCTTTTTCTTATGGACGAAAACTGACCTGTATTTTATTTACTGAGTTTCAATGACACCCGAATGCATTTATCTAAAATGTGCATATTTGTAAAAGATTTGAGAGAACTTTGAAAACCCGCAAGTTGAAACCACTTCAGTCTTCAGTGGCGATAACGGAATTTTATAAGCACTTGTAATCATTTGCAAAACTTGACAAAAAGAGCTGTAGAAGAATACAAACAAACTTGTAAGTATTAATTAGTAATACTCTTAATTTATAAGCCAATTACCAAATGTGAATGCTGAATTTCTCACTCTCATACAATAACAAAACTGCTTTCCAATTCTTCGATGGAACTGACAGTGTTAAGTTTACTCGTTTCCGTAAAAATATGTTTTCATATCACGATTTAGTAGCGTAGTGAGGTAGCCGAATTTTCTTTGTGTTTTTGGACGTCACAGCAATTTCAACTGCTGTGTATTTGACAACTACATAGTAATTTATTTAGAAAATATATCAATGTATCTCCATGTCGTTTTGGTTGCAGTCATTTTCATCGATTTCTCGTTATTAATTTCTCTAAAAAGTTGAATTTTAGCTGGAAAAAAAAAGAGTTTAACCAGAAATATTTTTTAAATTAGTATTTGCCTTCATCTATACCAGGAGCGTCCATATCTCATATACAGGTGTCACAGCGTTGGGCTATTTTTAGATTATTTTCCCCGCCAATTGGTGGGTTGCATCGTGGCGGAACAAAAGATGCCTCATTAGCTACTTTTCATAAACCAAACAACATGGCTGCTACGCTTTTGTGATTTTATTCCCTTAGGAATAATTGCAACTCAACAATAGCGGGAAGCTGTTCTAAAAATAACCTAACTTGTGAAAACGCTGTGACATGGCCTAGTATGCGGGATGGACGCTCCTACATTGTACATGTAGTTATGGGCTCCTGTCGTGACAAATTGTTTAGTTTCTATGAAATATATGGGTTTTATCGCTATTTGTTTATGCGAATTAACAGTTGGAAAGTCCTGACCTGGATGATGGAATTGGAATTTAGCGTGTTGGTTTTTGCGGAGGCAGGACAACTGGAGAACCCGGAGAAAAACCCTCGAAGCAAGGGCGAGATACCAACTCACATATGACTCACGGCATATCGCACCACGTCCGGGAATCGAACCAGGGCCACAGAGGTCGGCTCCCTTCAGGAGCGGGCAAGATGAAAAAATCTTGCCCGCTGAGCAACCAATCAAATTGTTGCATTCAGCTGATCAGAGTCATCTTGCCTGCGCACTGAGCTGCCATATAATAAAACAGTATACCAGGATAAGTCAGATATAAACAGTCTTACCTCTAAGGGAGCTTTCGCTTCTTTCTTGGGCACACCTGATCACAACGAGAAGTAACACTGAATTAATATTGAATCAGAACTTAAAATCAAACAAGAGCCCATCTGGGCTTTCACTCGGGCCACATGAGATTGAAGATGAAATACACTTTCATTTGAAATCCTCTTAGTAATAACCAAAGGGAAGAATTATTAGCAGTCTTTAGGAGTGGCCGGTAGCGCGGTGACTTTCATTCTCTGCTCCCCTAGTATATATATACATGTATGTAATTTAATATTTTTGTTTTCTCGTATGTAAATTAAAGTAGTTGATCTTTTATTGAAAACACTACTTATTCATGTGTGTATCTATGTTCAAACTACTATCGTGCAGCTAGCTAGAGTCTTGAGATATCTGTCAGCAACTCGCAGCTAGTTAATAAATTAGTACTGTTCAGACCTAGTAACTTAGTAGGTTTTCCTTTTTGTTTTTCCCTCTTCTGGTTTGTTTCTATCTCTAAAGAGGGCATGAATGGGGTTAACTGACTACTGACAAACAGCCTTAAAAATAACTGACAACTGACAAATGACGATTTTTTTACTGACAACTGACAACCGAAAAATAACTGACAACTGACAAATTTGGTGTTTGTGGGTCAAACATTGTAAATTTTCTCTAGTAATGATTAACTAGGGCTAACTGACAACTGACAAATGGCCAAAATTTTAACTGACAACTGACATGTAGACCCCCCCATTCAGACCCTCTCTAAAAGATAGAAATTTGGTCTATAACTGCCCTTGGCGCAAGTATTTCGTAATCGCAAATAATTGACCGCCAAAGTGCTCAATTGAAATTTCAACCAAAATATTAAAACTGTGCGAAAAACTGCTACTGACTGGTGTTTGGCGATCCTCGTTATCCATGATGGCTCAATTGACGTACAATACACCCGGTAGTTGTCGTGGTAAGAGAAATTACCTTGGAGCGAGTAGTGAACGTGGTCGTAGCGAGAGCTAGAAGTCGGCTAGATCGGATGATAACACTGACTTGACATTTGTGTACATTTCAAAACCTTAAAATAACTAAAATCTGTTATCGATGGCCTTTTAGCGCGCTAGATTCTATTCAAGCTACCTCGCTAGGTAGCTTGGAACTTCAAAGTATTCCACCGACCACTAGCTAGCTAATAACCAGAGCAGAAAAACTGTTCAGTCTAAAGAAGCTCGCTACCTCCTGTGGTTAGCTAGCTAGATTTACTAGCCTGAACACGGCCACACGTTTACAATTTAGTCTGCAGGTCCGATAAAACTGCAGGTTCCAGTCGTAAACAGTCCGAGTTTGACCAAAGTGAAACGATCGAGCTGCTCGCGTCCGTAGATATATATTTCTTCGTTTGCACTTTTGACATGATATAATTCTTCAAATGGCACCATTGTTTTATTTCTGATGTTTAATAATACAGTTCTCAGCTGTAAAAAAAATAGAACATTCTATGGAAGATTTCTTGTCCTAAAGTTTGGAAACGTAACACATGCATTTGACGCTAGAAAGTTCAGTACTCGCGGAAGTACGCAAGGTCAATTTACTAGTGGCAGTTTACTAGTTTGCACTATCGGCTGTTATGGAATGGAAACATACTTTCACAGCTTAATATGTATGTCGATTGGTCAGAAGGATATCTTGTTTAAATGCTACGGTCCTTTCGGCATCAGGAAATTTTTAAACGGGAGTTTTCGTACAGTATTTCAAGCTATGCTGTAGTGCGAGTTCAGTTACGCCACAAATGTCGGTGAAACTAATACCGTGTTCATTATTATCGGTTTTCTCTATGGGTTCTCATGTATTCAATAATTACTTCTGGAGCTTCATATTTATGTCGATTGGTCACAATGATTTCCTCTTTCAATTTTTTCCTTTAGTTTGGACATTAGGGATATATCCTTGGAGATTTCGTACAGTTTAGCGACCGTTGTGTCGAAAGTAGAAACGTTCGTTTGTCATGAAAGTGCGTAAACAAACTGTCACAAGCGGTTTCATAGCAGCTCCATCGGGCAGAATCCTATTGTTCTTCGCGACATGTACTTACTGTTGAAGAATTAATCGAAAGCGAAATAATTATAATCTAACGCATGAGCAGTTCGCTTTAACGATACCTGATTGGTTGTTCATTAATCGTTATGGGAATTCAAATGTCCCAAGGCTGATAAGGCACCCGTCAATCAATGCCAGAAATAACGTGATGGCGCTAATTATTAACAATAGATGTCCTCTTCAATTGAACCGACTGTTCGTTACGCCTGATCTTGAGTTAAGCGAAAAGCCTGTTCTGTCACTGAACGGTTTTCGAAAAGATTTGGCGCGTAGTCGAGTCAATTGTTTACTGCTTACGAGAGTAATACTGAACTGGGCAGTAATTTGACCGAACAATCCATTTGCCAGTTTCAGAAATATTTTGTTTTAGAGTATCAGTGCTCTTTGTGTTTTTTTTTTAGTTCCACCTTCACTTTCCAATAGGATTTGCTTTGAATTCACGCGGCTGCTTAGATCTGAGTAAAGACGACAAGGCAATTCGTTTCGGCCTTTGCTAGTTTGACTTCTACAGCAAATAGAAACATAGAAATATCTCATGTTAAAGCTGAATATATTCAAAATCCGTTTTGACATCTGTTTATGATGCGCCAGAGCTGTTCTACGCTGTTCTGATAGTTTTCATTCTCACTTTTCAAACGCCGGTTCTGAGTAAGTGAAGACAACAACTAGATTCTTTCTTTTGGTTGTTGACTTCTAGTGCACACAGAAACACGAAAAGGGTCTCATTTTAAAGCTGAAGGTTTACAAAATCCGCTTGGACATTTGTTTATGATGCGCTATCGACTTTTATACTGTTCTGTTAGTTTTTGAGGTCAGTCAGTGTTCAAATGTTTTGGTTGGAAATCAAAACGGCTTACAGTGCCGCTCTCTGTCACACTTAACCGGTTGAGAGTCGGAAGACCACAGCTAGATTCTTTATTTTGGCTGTTGACTTCTAGTGCACACAGAAACACGAAAAAGGTCTCATTTTAAAACTGAAGGTTTACAAAATCTGGTGGAACATTTGTTTATGATGCGATATCGAGTTTTACGATGTTGTGTTAGTTTTTCAGCGCAGTCATTTTTCCAGCGCAAAAAGACGGCTTAGCCAACTAAAATTACAATCACAAAGGCTCGTGTGACTCGTCAATTTCAATGCTTCATTAGCCGGTGTGCGCTCTATTGTCTATATGGGAGGAGCTTAGAAGTCAAGAGATGCCTCGCGGGAATTCTGAAAATCCAAATTTGGTAAGCGAATTTGAGTTTCCAATATGTGTTCTAGAAAGTTTGATTTCGATAATACTAACATCCGTCAGAATAAGACGAAAAAGCGGCAACGAGTTACTAAGATATCGAAGTAACTTTTGCCGTGGGTACCTAAGAAATTAAGTAATTATTCGAAGAGAAAATCGACCTCAAATTCAACCATTCGTCATTTTCCAGTCAAGTAGCTTCGAAAACTCCCAAATTTGAAGGCAAAACCGATAATGCTTATATTCACGCAAATAATTTAATCTTGGGTGCAAATACTTAATTGATATCTCTTCTACAAAAGCCCATGGGTACCTAACTCATATGAAGGTTATTTTTTGCGTAAATGAGTGAAATCGTAACCTCACTGAAGCGTTTTGGCCCATTTTCTCTGTTATTTGCTTCACGTATCATTGCGTAGCTTTTGAATTTAGCGCTGTTGCTCTTAGAAATGTCCCGGATGTGTCGCGGCATTCTGGGCGATGCGATGTTTGACTCCCATATAGTTGATGATAACTTATATAGCTTCATATGTACGTCGATTTCTCACAAGGATTTCCTCTTTCAGTTTTTCCCGTTAGTTTGGACATTAGGGATTTATTCTTGGAGATTTCGTACAGTTTAGCGACTGTGTGTTGAAAGTAGAAAAGAGCCCATCTGGCCTTTCACTCGGGCCACATGAGATAATTTGAAGATGAAATACACTTTCATTTGAATTTGATTGAAAATAGATCAAAAACTCGGGGAAATGTCCGGCTAAAACTGTATGAATAAATAAAAACATTTGGGCTTATCGACACAAGAGTTCAGTTGACCTTTCAAATAATTTATTCTGAGGTACGCATACTCTAAATCACAGAGATGTTAAATAAAGCGATAATTAGAAGAAAAAGTACATTAACAGACAAACTGAGAGGAAATGTATTCAAATCTAAAAGAGTTTACTTACAGTACTTACGTAACTGAATCTTTCGTTTTGGTTCTTTTGTTAGTGTTGTTGAAAGCATTCCACCTTCGTGCACATATGCACTGAATCGGAATGAAAGTCGAAGCCTACCTCGAACTTAACTTTCAGCTAACCTGTTTCCTTTCATTCCACAATGAATAATAATCTCATAAAGTAAGCCCGTAGCTTTCAATAAATTTGCCAGTGTCTGAATGAAACAGCTAGATCTTTTCCAATTTCTCTCACGAGTCACGGCAGAAGACAGTCTCAAAGAACTTGAATTTTGAGCCTCTTCACAGTAACGTAATTTAACGTCTCCGATCAATTCCTCTCTCTTTGCTGGCAGTTCATGCTTCTTGTTCGTGTAGTTGCCCCACTGAGCCGTAACCACAAAACGAGCACGTACATCTGCTTAACTAATTAGATTTGTAAAAATCTTAGCGGATCATGTAAATATTCCGCTTGGCTCAAATATGAGGGTTTCTGCCGTCAAAGTTCATTTTTTGTTTCAGTTTTCCCCATATTAGCAGACTTGTATAATGTCTCGAGCTCTCCGAATCCAGTAGAAAGACTCTGGTTATTCTGTTGTAAAACATGGACCTGACCCAAATTTAGGTTGTGTTGCATAATTGCCCACGATGGAATAGATTTCTGACAATGACTATTTGAAATTGATATCTCCTTGTCTCGCCTAGTCTGAGCTTTGAACTTTCTTATCTGAGCGCGCCTGAGGAAATCTAACCTTTGTTTGCGTGACCAGCACAGTGCAATCTGATTGGTTCGAATTTGACCTTTAACGCATGCGCAGAAGCCGTCTGACATGAAATAAAAATATTAAAAAAACGACTTGCATTTTAAGACTCGGTGCTGCCACAGGCAGCCCGAGTAATTAATGTGATGGAATTATCAAGGACACTACAGTACGTAAAAGTACCCCGGCTTCCTACCCCACAAAATGACTTCGGTTTAAATAGCTATTGCTTATACTTCGCTAGCATTATCTATATCAGAACAGGGAGTGTGAAGTTGTATACCTTATTATACGATAACCATGGCGAAATGAGCGCTCTGATTGGTCGATAGCCATGACCCAGTACACGAGACGTCACATACTACAACTACGACACGGTAACTGAAGGTCGTAGCTGATTAGAAGGGGATTTGTTGTTTGTTTGGTTAGGGTTAGTCGTATTTTTGGTAAGCCATGTGCTTCGTTGAGCTTGGCTACCCTATTGTTCATTCGCCAATGGTGTGCCTCGTTCACAGCTCTCTTTCTTCCTCTAATTTGTATTGGAGTGCTCAAAGGAGAACTCGAAAAACGAATTCGAAGAGCATTCAGGTAGTTGAAGGAAAATGACGCCATCATCACCAATTAGATCGTGACATATGCACAGATGACGTCACAAGTCCCTGGCGCGCTCTATTTTGTTGGAAAAGTTGACTGGGCCTCGCATATATTCACGTTTGCGGCCCTACGACTAATGTTTACACTAAGTGATAACTAAATAACTACTTTTAATTAAACTACGAAAACTATCTTAAAAACTATTAAATATTTTACTAGATTAAAAAGTGTATTTATTTAAAGGAATGATAATCTAAAATGAATTTAACAGCAAGGTCAGATGCACGATCGGTACTATAATCAGAAAGTGTAGGTGAAATTTTCCGAGGGAGGAGGCCCATCCAATTTCTCTAGGAAGGGAGTTCCATAGTACTGCTCCACTATAAGAAAAACTGGTTTTAAGAAAATTCGTTGCTGGTTTGGGACTTCTTTTAATGACTTCTTTGTTTTCTTCACGGCGTGACGTCATTATTTTGTAGACTATTTAATAATTAGACTGCGAGCTCTAGGTTTCTATTGGCAGATAGTTCGGTAAGTGGCACAGCTCCGAGTTAACTATCAAAGTCCATAGAAATCAATAGCGAGAAGTCTAATTGTTTTAGCATAACCAAGCTACCGTTCTATCAACTTAGCGATCGTGAAAACTGTGATTTTTTTGTTTGCGCGTGCTCGTTTGACTATCGATCATTATAGTTCACCACAAAATTTTAGTGCGCGCTCATTGGCTAAGAATGTTCACGTGACGTGATAGTTGTCTTCCTCGGAGGCAAACTTTCAGGGGTTATAGTTCACCACAAAATTTTGGAGCGCGCTCATTGGCTGAAAGCGATCACGTGACGTGATAGTTGTCGTCCGCGGATGCAAAGTATCAGACGTTATAGTTTACCACAAAATTTAGGCGCGCGCTCATTGGTCAAAAGCGATCACGTGACGTGATAGTTGTCATCCGCGGAGGCAAACTGTCAGGCGATAGTGCCCGGTGAGCACGAAACGAAAGACAATTTTGTGTTGAACAATAACGCAAATAGACTGTATCTGTCTCGCCGACCTATCGGCTGATAGTTTCCCTTGGAAATTTGATGTTGTTCGAGGGCTTATATTTGTTTTAAGAACATCAAATTTCCGCGGGCAACTATAAGCCGATAGTTCCTCGACGGGCACAGTCTATTTGTATAATATTGTCCGCTAAGAGCGGAAGACAATTTTGTGATGAACAATAACGACAAATAGACTGTGTTTGTCTCAGAACTATCGGCTGATAGTTTCCCTTGAAAATTTGATGTTCTTAAAACTATCATATAAGCCCTAGAACTGCGTTATCGGGCTTATATTTGTTTTAAGAACATCAAATTTCCGCGGGCAACTATCAGCCGATAGTTCCTCGAAGGACATGCTCTATTTGTATAATAGATGGCGCCTCGCTAGCCAATCAGATGGCGAGTTTACCAATAGACGGCGGCTGGGTTATGCTAATAGAGGACAGACGCACGAAAAATACAATTTATTTGCTAATTGAACTTTAATCATTTTGTGCTGCATGTGCTTTTACCTAACTTAGCGACCAGGTCATTGATGGTAACAGAACATCCGGGCTCCCATAACGTTACCAGCTCATGTGTTTCACCTTTGATGTTCTCCTGTCAATAAACAACATTGTCACATAGCCACAAGTTTTCCAGACAAAACGCACGTTGGTTGAACCGGATCACATCACTCCTCTGGTTTTCCAACCTGCTAATTATTGCACAGTCCCTCAAAGGGAAATTCAAAACAAACATGGCGTTAAAGGTTAAGCTATATCGCTTTCCTGTTTATTTTTATCTTTGAGAACGCAACTCAAATTTGTGTTCTCCTTGTGAGGTGGCGGCCGTAATTTCACTATTACATTTCCTGCATTCTGATTGGTCTGAATTTGTTGGGTTCTGGCACAAAATGGTTCAATGCCTGACTTGATCCTTTTTAGAAATTCGCCACTGCAATGGCACTCGGTTATGTCTCTATCAATTCCAAACGTGTCCCCCCTCAACCCTCCCCCCGCGGGCATACGTGGGCATTTAACAGCTCAGTATGTGCCGCGTGTGGGGCATTTGCCAGAAAAGAAAAGTTAGGGGTAGAGAATTTGAAATATCAAAGATAACGAATTTTACACCTATGTTTATATGTAATTTGCACTCGTTCCAATTAAAGCCGCACGGTTTAATTCAAAAATGACACATACTCCACAAATGCCCGGGGAGGGGGGAAGGGGCGAATAGGCAAGTTTGCAATTGATAGAGACATAACAGTCTTCGTAAAAATGGATTTGTTATGCTTCTCACGGTATCGTTCTATATTGTAAAACATAAAATATATTTACCTTGCCTCTTCTCTTTATTTTTAATTCCTTGTTATGAAATCGATCTCGTAGATTCCAAATTGTCTGCAAAATAACCCAGAGAACGTAATATTTTACTGCCAAGTTCTGGGGCCAGTAAACGTGCTGTCCGCTATAGCTTCAGGCGCTCTGCCTCGTATTGGTGTTCAAGGCTCGCGCATGTGCTTTTCATAAGCCCAGCGGAACATAACGCAATCTCGTACCCAGACCCTATATGTATCTTATTGCGCATATTTTCGTCGAGCATGCGCAGTAAGAAACAATGGTCTGTGTACGAGATTGAGCATACGTTGTGCTGCGGTGTGGCAGCCGTATTCTTCAAACTCAAAGACATCGCAGAAGGCAAATTCTTCCATACAAATAGAGTCATCTCTTATTAACTTACCGAAAATTCCAACGGAACTTCCAACGGACGCTCTGTAAGGGATGTATAGAATGCCTGGAAAGAAAGCTTCCCTTAGAATCATAGCAGTGTAAAATAGTAAGGAAAAAATTACGAAACAGGTTACCTCCAATCAATTGGAACGTCCAATGAAAATCAATGTTTGCTCTCCAATGTTTGTTATGGATGCCTAAATATGTTGCTGTATTTGGTTCTTGTAAAACTATCAATCGACCGGTTTTCCTGTCCACGAAACTCATTTGAATTTCTCGGGTGCCGCCATCTTGGATCTTATGATGTCATACGGTTGCAGTTGTGTAACACTAGAGGGCTGTTCTGTAATTTTTGGGGTCGTTTTTTTTTCTCGGATTGGGTTACCTGTGGTGCGTGGTAGCTATAGAAGCGCTTGGTATAGTGGTCATGACGTGTGCAATACGCGGATGGTACGAGTTCGAGCCCCAGTAGGATCGCTCGAAAATACGTTTCTCTCGTTTACCTTCTCTTCTTGTTTACTTGTGAGCCTTAGCCCTAGGTGAGTTTACCCGTGAACCCGTCCGATGGTTAGGGGTCGGGTTAGGGTTTATCGTAGTATACAATTTAGAGGAAACAATCACAGCCATAGATTTATTCATCCATAAGAAACATTTGGGAGCAAACATCGTTTTTCAGTGGAGGTCAGTCATTAGCTGGTTAGGGGGGAAGGGTAATTAATTTTTGGGTGAAATTATATAATACTTTTTTTGAATACCTTTGTTTTAATAAATACAGTGAGGAAATGTTTATTTTAAACTTTACTGACCTGAAATGGCATCTCCTCCTCTCTATAACAGAAAGGTAACACAAAAACCGAGGAGCGTGGTACGACCTCGTATGTTCCATGGTCGACGTGGTATACTTTGACGGTTGTCTGAAGAACAAAGAAAACATTTTAAAAACGACTGTTGCGTTCCTTCATTGTTTGCTGTATATATTAACAAAAATGCAGTTTCATATTCTAAATTATCTCTGTACGCCATAACTACAGACGCATTTGCTCAAGTCTTAGAGTCATTTTGATGTTAAATATTCATAAATACCAACGAGAAGGTGGACTATACACATCTCTGTGTATTGTTGTAGTTTCCAGTTTTACACCTCGCTGGTATTTGTGAATATTTAACTTCAGAATGAGGCTAACACTGAGCAAACTGCGTCTGTACTCATTTCATCATTTTCGAATACAAAATTATTAGCTATGAGATGATAAGATATTGACGAGATTTTATAAGAATGCTAAGTTTCCGGGGAAAAAACCAGAAGCTCGACTCACTTTATCAATTGCAGTTACCAGAGAGCGCCGAAGAGCTCCTCTCCGCACAGTAAGGCATAGTTTCCCATTCCGATAACGCCGCTCTCTCTCCAAACACCTGGATGCTACTGCTGATCTGAAAAATATAATTTGTTCCGTGTTTAAAACCAACAAAGTATCAGGATTTCTACCCTCCTCCGCAGGCAAACTCTATACGAGTCGCAAAGTAAAACACGCGAAATACTCAGACAAACTCCATCTGATGTCCTCCGTGAACGTACATCAATAAAAAAAGAAGGAGAAGAGAAGAAATTCTTTATAAAAGAAACTCCCGTCACCCTAAAGTGGTTTTCAGGGAGGACTATTACAGAGAATATGTATAAGCCTACATAATAGATAATTAATAGATAATTACAAATAACAGATAATTACATATATAAATTTATAAAAAAAACTATCATAAAGGGAGAATAAAAACAAAGATATGTAAGTATAGCATAAAATATAGCTAATAGAAACAATAACTCACCAACACGCAGGACAGACTAAAAAAGGACTGCGAATAACAACGAGGCTGTTGATTGAAGCCCGATTTACATGCATGACAAGCATTTGGGTGGACACATTTGGGCAGAGCTAAAGACGCAGAAGAGCTTACGGGACGATCAAGAACAACTTTAGCCGCTTTGTTCTGTAATATTTGCAGGAAACATTGAAACATTATTATATCTGTCACCCCGACTACGTTAGCATAATCTAACATAGGTAGAATCAGAGTACTTACGCCAAGTTTCCAATGGCCAATGGCAGCGAATGTTTCATTTAAGTTTAGCTAGAAGTTTTCTGTTTATACTTTACCTCATGTCGGACTCAAAAAGCTCTAATTCAACCCTCTCGGCCCAGTTGAACTGTTTCAAAATGACTGTACCGTCCCTGTTCATCTTGGCGATTTTCACTGAATCTGATGGTGAATGGAGAGAAAGCGAAAGATATTGTAAAGTCGTCGTTAAACCTAAATGATACCCTAGTATCACGTAATTTGACATACATACCGAATTCCATATTTCGCGAATAGTCTGTAACTGGGATATATCAAAGACGTAAACTAGATGGGCTATTCTCTCGATAACTCTGAATGCACAATCTTAGTGTGAAACTTTTTTCATTTCATTTCGCCATTGTGAGATAGGGGAAACGTCACCATTGCGCGTGCTTTTCATTGTGAGTTAGGGGAAACGTCACAAGTGCGCGTGCTTTTCGGCATTGTGAAAAGTGCGCGCTCTTAACGGCATTGTGAGATAGAGGAAACGTCACAAGTGCTCGCGCTTCAAAGAAAATCGTGGCCTCGATGATTTGTTTCATGGACATATTCAAATGAGCTGCCCTTACACAATAGACCATGAAAAACGATTTTTGTTTGGTCAAGCAGTCACGTGAAGTTATTTTACGTCACTTCAACGCAAAGCCAAACCTGGCAATCTCACGTTGATTGATAGATAAAACTTGTACACAAATTCTCCAGAGAGTTATCAATAAAAGTAACATGCAGAAGCATTAATTAGAACCAACTCTAAGTATCATTACGGCTTAATTCACATAAAAGCTTATCGACCCACAGGCAGCCCAAGCTCTGTATTTGCACTGTGTGACTATTATTTCACAAAATTATCAGATAAAGAAAATAAACTTACCTTAAGAGTTTGTTGTTGTCCTGTTGTTTCTCTGGGGTCTAGAAATGGCGGTTATGGGGCATTTCTCTCACTTTGGGTTTTTCTCTCTTCTCTGTCTTAAATAAAGGAAAGGCTGCACACTCCAATTCAAACCACGAGCCACTTGAGGCCGATTTTTCCCACGAAAACCCATCCGATAGGCGTAATTTCCTCCGTCAGGTGAAAGGTAGATAGTTTTTCTTACCCCAGAAGTTTTCAGACTTGAGAAATCATTATCATAACTCTTCCAAATGAACTCATTTCTTTGAAAAAGCCCTCTCATTCTTCGTCAGAAACTACGTGTTCGCTGCTATTCGGTCATGACCGTGGCAAACTCGGCTTTGTAGCCTGGTCTGCTGACAAAATTCCTCTTTCCGGCAGAGGGACAGTCAATAAATTAGAGAGCTTACGGCATCAACGACGGCGACGGCAGCGAGGACGGGACCTAGAAAAATGTTTTCTACCGAAATGTGATGCTTACTATTTCCTTCGTTCGCCTTTAATTACTTTTCACATTCATATCTTCGAAAAATATGACAAGCATAGAGTTCCTTTCACGCCGAAAGAAAAACGGAGTGACGTACTTTATACGTTGGCGTTCTCTTGTAAATTGTAAACGTAAAATGTGGGGTTTTCACGTTCTGTTTTTCCAGACAACGGTTGAAATGCAGGTGACTGCGTGCATTCCCACGTGCAGTTATTGTATTTTGCAATTAAGGCTATTGTTTCATGCCGTCGTCCTTGACGTTGCCGTCGTGGTTGCTTAAGCTCAATATTAGAGAGCTTTTTCTTTCGGCGTGAACGGAACTCTATGCTTGTCATATTTTTCGAAGATATGAATGTGAAAAGTAATTAAAGGCGAACGAAGGAAATAGTAAGCATCACATTTCGGTAGAAAACATTTTTCTAGGTCCCGTCCTCGCTGCCGTCGCCGTCGTTGATGCTTAAGCTCTCTAATTTATTGACTGTCCCTCTGCCGGAAAGAGGAATTTTGTCAGCAGACCAGGCTACAAAGCCGAGTTTGCCACGGTCATGACCGAATAGCAGCGAACACGTAGTTTCTGACGAAGAATGAGAGGGCTTTTTCAAAGAAATGAGTTCATTTGGAAGAGTTAGGATAATGATTTCTCAAGTCTGAAAACTTCTGGGGTAAGAAAAACTATCTACCTTTCACCTGACGGAGGAAATTACGCCTATCGGATGGGTTTTCGTGGGAAAAACTGATCGGCCTCAAGTGCCTCGTGGTTTGAATTGGAGTGTGCAGCCTTTCCTTTATTTAAGACAGAGAAGAGAGAAAAACCCAAAGTGAGAGAAATGCCCCATAACCGCCATTTCTAGACCCCAGAGAAACAACAGGACAACAACAAACTCTTAAGGTAAGTTTATTTTCTTTATCTGATAATTTTGTGAAATAATAGTCACACAGTGCAAATACAGAGCTTGGGCTGCCTGTGATTTTATCAGGTATAAAGGAGCATGCATGTGACTGATTTGCTTCATCTGATTGGACAACATGCTCATAAATTATTCATGAGTTTTTGAAATACATATAATGGGCTCCTGATACATATATGTACAGTGTATGCTTGTATATAATGGGCTCCTGATACATATATGTATAGTGTATGCTTGTATGCAATTAAAATGATCATGATGATAATGCATGACAGGAACTAACTTGCAATGTAGGGCCATTATCAACAAATGGCTACTCAGAAATTGACCAAAATTACCCAGAGAAAATGAGATATGGGTCATTTGACCATGTACAATGATAATAGTGATAATGTAAATGATACTGATGATACCATTAATGCAAAGCAATATTGACATTAATGAAAGTGTTAATAATGCCACTATAAATTGAATAATGACTATATAAAATTAAATAATAAATCACCTAACTTTAGTTTTCAAACTTTGTTAAATTATTTTAATTTCCATAATACTTTAGTTTTTCTCTGCTTAAAGATGCTGCAGTTGAGTTGCTTTTCAAAACGTTGTTATTATACTTAATTGAGCGCCCCTAATACAATAGTAAGCCGGTACAGCGTTGACAGGCATTGCACCCTGCTAGGGTCTGAATAACTTGCCATTGCATGCATGCCCTTCTATTTTTCCTTCTTGCATGTTAATGAGGGAAAATTAGAACATGAAATATGCATGTTGATGAGGGAATTTAGAGATTTAAAAAATAATGTCCCTGAGGTGATCATGGTATTATAACCAAGTAGTGCTGCCCATACTGGCAGAAATGTGGGAGTGTAAATTAAAAAGGAATACAACTTTCAGAATTATTATAAACTGAATGGAATAGAGAAGTAGTTGGGCCATTAAATCCAAGAGATGTCTTCTATGGAGGGCGAACTAATGCCACTAAGCTGTTATATAAATTCAAAGAGAGCGAATGTGGGAAATATGTTGATTCCTGTAGTTGATATCCTACAGTGCAGTACTATAAGAGATATCCTGTAGGACACCCTGAAAAAAAATCTTAAATACCAACAATTATGGTATGGTTCATAAAATGTAAAATATTACCACCACGAAAATTATATCATCCTGTTTTATCTAAAAAATAAAATGTGAAAATTCTGAAAAATTGACGTTTCCTCTGTACATATCATGTACTAAAACCAAAAATCAAGAAAAATGTTGTCATAACAATAATGAACCTTCATTTATTGGAACATGGACAACTGATTAAGATAATAAAGCTATTCAAAAGGGTTATATAATAGTGAAAATATATGAGGTATG
The DNA here is from genome assembly GCA_030867875.1 of Actinernus sp. WN-2022. Taxonomy (NCBI): domain Eukaryota; kingdom Metazoa; phylum Cnidaria; class Anthozoa; order Actiniaria; family Actinernidae; genus Actinernus; species Actinernus sp. WN-2022. The sequence continues at coordinate 341,955 of JAOWCC010001629.1, forward strand.
GCATTTTGAAAAATCGACTAACCATCTATTCAAGGGTCATATTCAAAAAAATATAAAACTTAAGCTAGAATCAACAAAATATAATTTCAAAAATAACAAAGAACAAAAATTGTTTCTAGAAAAAGTTAAAAAGAATTTAAATATTGAAATTGATAAAATAGAACCAAATGAGGGTTTACGAGCTATTGCTGAAATGTGTCGACAATTTGGCCGGACAAAGGAATAATATGACTCAACAGCAACAACTTTATTTGTACCATGCGTTACATGTGAAGTATATGGGAACATTAGACAAAGGAATAATATGACTCAAACGCAACAACTTTATTTGTACCATGCGTTACATGTGAAGTATATGGGAACATTAGACAAAGGAATAATATGACTCAAACGCAACAACTTTATTTGTACCATGCGTTACATGTGAAGTTTATGGTGATAATTTACATAAATAAAAATACGAGTATCCTAGAATAACTAAAAAGCTAATCTAGCTAGCGCCAGTGAGGAGAGAAATACTTGTGAAGTAACGAACGAGGAACTTAATTTAATAACACACGTTTTCAAGTTGGCGATCCAACAACAACGAACGCCAGATGAGAAGAGACACGCGCATGCGCGGCTGCAAGTCATCAATGTCTGCTGGCAGTCAATAACTGCTGGCGTAATGTCTTCTTCCTCCTCTTTAAAAACACAAAGTCTATTTTAACTAATCACACCAGGTTCCTAGCGTAGAAGCTCTTCTTCAAGCTCTAGTACCGCCCTCTCGGCAACAAGGTTCTTGTTATTGTTTTTAACTCGGCCGATTTCAACCGAGACGCTAAGATGACGTAACGTATCGTTGTTTCTTAGTGAAATGAAACCGGGTGCGGGATCGACACGTATAATTGCCTTGGGTCCATCAAGTGGGTGTAAGCCTACAACTAAGCGAGTGAGGGCATCACGGAGGGTATCGTGCTTCTCGTCTGGTATTATGCACGACACTGTGTACGAGGTTGTACATTCTCTCAATAACAAGATGAGTTGGCGACAACGTTTGATGACGTCGGCGGCGAAGGAAACACCGACTACTTCTGGTGGGTCTTCAGATGACTGATTAACCAAGGCACTTGGAAACTCCTGGATTGAGGCACATATGTGGCATGCTTTGGATACGCGAGTTATGGCGGAGCTCATGTCCAGGGCAAAGAAATTGCGTTGAATTACCATTTGAAGCTGATGACTGGATGGATGGTCAAGTTTAATGTGAAGTGCAGTATTTTAGGACTGTTTACAAACTCTGTAGCCCTCATTTTTTTAGCATGATTTCTTAAATTCGAATTTCGCGCGATAAGCAATCAGAAGCGATCACTCAAGAACGTCACGAGACAGCCTAACGGCGATAGCTGGCTACACGAGGACAAGTTACACCTAACAGGAAAGTATACTTTCTCTGTATTATTTACCCCGTACTATACAATAACAGACATGGCTACCCGAGCTCCAAAACAGTGGTCGCTCACAAAACATGAAACAATTACATCTTACGAAGCCATTTAAACGTAATTATCAAAATCTTAAACTGAATACGATATACAACAGGTAGCCAATGAAGATCGGTGAGTACAGGTGTGATATGACAAAAGCGTGGTACATTCATAACAAGTCCAGCTGCAGCGTTCTGTACACGTTGAAGTTTAGCTATGTGAGATTTAGGGAGGCCGTATAGTAAACTGTAACAGTAATAGATCTTGCTAGTAATGAAAGCGTGTACAAGTAGTACACACTTGTCGAAGGCGGCGCGTAGATCGAGGAGAACAAGTAGGGTGATGTGTTGTTTGTCCATATTCATTAGTATGTCACTTTTCACTAGAGAGAGCGGTTTCAGTGCTGTGCCCAGGACGGTAAGCTGATTGGAGCACCGGAAGGAAACCATTATCAGCAAGGTATGAGTATGTCTGGTTAGTAGCAGCACGCTCAACAAGTTTAGATGTAAACTGCAAGTTGCTGACCGGCCGAAAGTTGTTAAAAATCAGGTCCAATCCAGAGCGCTTAAGCAATGGATTAATAAGCGCTTCTTTCCAGGCATCTGCAAATTCACCTGTCTGGAGGGACATATTGATCATCGCAGTCAAAAAAGGCAGGAGTTCATCTAAGCAGTCTTTCACTATTGTGGTCGGCACAGGGTCCAGAGAACAAGACGTATTTGGTGCACTCATCACAAGCACTCTGACAGAATCCTCATGCAGAGGTTCAAACGGACAGAATGAAGTATGCTGGGATATCAGATATGGCAGCCGAGGTGGTGACCGAGCAAGGGATTGAGTCGAGATCCAACCGTATGTCTGCAATGTTTTTCACGAAAGTACTGCTTAGCAAGTACTGCTTTGTCACTGTGTGGTGGAAACAATGTCTCATCGCCTTGGCGTAATGGCTTGCTCGTCGCAGAGAACAGTTTCCGTTGATCATAAGAATTCTTATCTATGAAGTCTGTGTAGAAGACACAGCGAGCCTTGTTCATTAAGGTTACTGGATACCTTCAAAACGAAAAAGAGGGTGATTTTTTTTTTTCGCACAGAAATGTAGTTTTAGTAGCAGTGTTTGATATACTAAAAACTCCGTTCAAAAAAAATTAACATTGACGGAGAAATACCAAAAGGAAGTTTTTAACCGGAAGTAAAAGGTTCTGTTTGATTGACAGCAGATCAATTAACACATGACAAGTACTCACTCGCCCGTATCGAAAGTGTAGGTAAAGCTAGCGCATAAATACATTTCATATACCAATGTTTACGTTTATTGAGAAACGTTTTTCCACACACGATTCCGTAATTCCATCGGTTCTTGGCCTTATGTCTTCCAAAAAGCAAGCAGGATATCCTTAGCTTGGAAAATAAAGAAAAACGAAAAGCAAAACAAGGCCAAACAACGCATACGACTTCGAGCCAAATAGAAGTCCTCGCAAAACCCGACAAGGGTTCGTATTTTCACTTGCGTGCCGAGTGCCGAGTGATCCACATCTGAACATAAAGAAGAATTGATAGGAGCCAGCCGAGAGAATATTTGTTTCCAAGAAAGCTAAGATGGAAACGTAAAGTCTGACGGTTCACTTTTTTCTTTTTTTTTTCCAAGTCGGCTACAGCGCGTACCTTTGATCGGAAATCAACATACAATATTCATCTCGGCAAATATATATATTTCTCTAATTCCTAGATTACAATATCCTCTGGAACTCACATATTAAAACAAGAGACTACAAGGAGAACTATGGCTTGTAATTATATTCTACCTTTAGTTTTTCCCGCGGAATTTTGGGAGACTCCAGGAGGTTGCTTCTGATTGGATAATGGGTGTCGAGTCCGGAAAGCCGCTCTAAGTAAGTGTGAATCAGTTGCTGAACTTCTAAAGCCGATTTCTCGGCTACAATTTTTCAACGTTTCTGCAGTCTTCAAGTGAATTGATTGCATATAAGAATTTACCGGAATTTTTTGAAATTTCGTCCAGTGATTCTACGATAACTAATCTCCAAAAGCGTGTGTGCTTTTTTCCGATTTGTTTTTAGTTTTAAAGATATCGGTCCAAGCGTGATGGCTTGGCAAAAATAATCAATGACTCGACTTTAAACTGCAATAATTTCGCATAGAAAATAGATATCAAAAATCGCACACACGCTTTTGGAGATCAATGACCGCTTAACTTGACACAAGTGTAATTACTTCGTAAGTATAAAAACCCGGCGCTGGTAATTCGCGTTTATAAACGTCTTCGATATCGGGTTAAAGTGACTGTAGTTTTAAATCTAGAGTAATTCCGTATAAAATAACCTTTTACTGGTATTCTTCAGTTATCAACCTTTCCATTGATGTATAGGTTCCCATATTTTGTTCGCCGAGCGCCCGCGTAAACGCATTTCCGCGGAAATCACTTTTGAAGGTATCCAGTAACCTTAAATACGTAGTCTTATTCTTTATGGTCTTGAACGCTAATAAATCAGATTCAAGGCCCGTGGTCCTCCATTTCCGTTCTGCTCTCCTGCGAAGCCTTTTTGCAGACCTGATGTCGTCATTAAACCGAGGCGCACGCGCACGAGTGACAACCGTCTTGATACGGAGGGGAGCGTATTTGTCCAGAAGTGACGTCATAGTAGTGTTGTAATTATTAACCATAGTATCAAGAGCAGTGGGTATGTCCTGATAAAGACCAGAGGCACAGATGTCAGTTTTAAATGCGTCAAAATCAATTGATTTAATTTTCCTGTAGGAGACAGTTTTTACCGCCAGATCAGCCTTAGCCATATTGAGATGACATATCACCATGGCATGATCGGAGAGGAGCTGACAGCGATTGGTGTATTCACAAAAATACTGTCAGTTTGGCGTGTTATGATCAAGTACAGCGTATGCCCATGTATTTGGGTGGCCGAGGTCACATGCTGTTTAAGACCCATTGAGGCTAATAGATCACAGAAAGCCTCACCATCAGGATCTGCCGGGTTATCAACATGAATGTTGAAATCTCCACAGATCAATACAGGCTCCGTACAGAGAATAAATGACTCCAAATACTCAGCAAATTCAGAGATAAAGACACTGGTCATGACAGGGTGCAGAGGGTACTTGGCTGAGTATGGGGCCTATAGATGACGGATAGGCGCAGTCGTGAAGACCGTTCCCTCTTCAACGTCCATTCCGACATCTCGAATGAAATGCGTTCACAGTAGCTGATTTTCTTGACGGTGAAATTAGTACGTCGGTAAAATGCGTCGAAAACTCATATGCTAATCTCATAACTTCAGTGAAAATAAAGCTGTATGATCCTTACATAATACACATGTTAGGATTACGTTTAGGGAAACCCCCGTTTTATATTTACTTACATTAAATTAAATTACTTACATTAAATTATGTATGGTATTTCCAAGAATTATTTAGATATAGTATTTCCAAGAATTAATTATGTATAGTATTTCCAAGAATTAATAATTAAGATTTTCTTCAAAATATTTATTGTAATGAGTTTACTTTTTACTTAAACGAGAGAGCAATAAAATCTTATTCCTGTATAATTTATACTTATTTTTGTCGCCTGAATAGCATTATTTACCTTTATTGCTCCCTAAACCCTTTTGTTACCATTTGCTTTGTTTTTTGAGTTGAAATTGATTTTAGGGGTGCATGCTTATTTGTTATTTTGTTTAATTAATTGTAAAACGTAGAAAATAGTGTTTCATAACTCTTTACCGCATAGAGAACAATACAACTGTATGGAGTGTGTTATCGTACTGTCGCCGTGGCGTGCAACAATATCTGATTTATTACAACATAATTTACCAACAAACGTACTATAACTAAGAATCATGACCACGAAGAGTTCCCACTTACATCTAGTCTATAACAGGTTATACTTCACGTGTAATCATAGCTTACACTTCATTTGTGTCACAATGACTAACACTTCACGTGTGTCATAATGACTTACACTTCACATGTGTCACAATGACTTACACTTCACGTGTGTCATAATGACTTACACTTCACATGTGTCACAATGACTTACACTTCACGTGTGTCAGAGTGACCTACACTTCACGTATGTCATGATCAATCCGGCCACATAGATAATAATATTCCTTTAATTGGGTAATTTTGAACCGAACTGTTCTCTTGTTTCAGTCTAGTCTCTATTCCGTCAGCCTTCCGCGCCGCTCCGATTATTTCAAACAACCTCCTTTGAAAAGATTACACAGCGTCTCTAATTCAAGACGAAGCCGAATGAAACCGGATGAACGTCTCATTACCATTAGTGCCAGAAGGAAAAGTCCCGAAACATTTGTAATTTGAATAGCGAAACGAATGGGCGTATTGCGAAGCTAATGATGCAAACCATCTTCAGAAACCTTTGTTTAATACTGTATGAGCCAATTATAATCACAAGTTCTCGCAAGTGTTAACTTCAGGTGTGAACGTACCGTATATAAATCTTTATTTAAACACGGTAATGTACATCAGCTATTACTAAATATCTAGTAACTAATATCACTAATTATATAGGTGTAATAAAAACATGATTAAAATAGTTTACAATAAGTACTAATGCCAATGGTTATAGTAAAATATATGTATGATCAAATTTCCTTATATATGATAATAAAATTGAAAATAAAAGTTAATTTTTACTAAGAGATGCTTTAAAAGCGTCCAAGGAGACAGAGTCTTTAAGGGCCTTAGGTAATTGGTTCCACTGTAGGGCAACCCTTTTTTACTACACACTACGGAACGAAATTTGCCTAGTTGAATAATGCGTCCTTGTGTATATTAATGACGGGTAATAATAGACAAACTTGGTGATGTTTTGGGAACTGCGTTGTATGAAATTCAGCAACAATTAGAACCCGCATTCCTCGCGGTAATACGGCGCCATTTCTCACCATGTAAAGATTAAGTCTCTTTAATTAACGTCGGTACCCATTCAGTCTATTTAACAGCCCATGAGGCGCAGCCGAATGGGCTATTTAACTCGTAGCCCATGAGGGCGAGAGTCTAATTGTTTTAGTTTTAACTAACTAGTAGGACAGTAGAAAATAATAGAAGCTGAAACAAATTGAAGTTGAAAAACTGTTATTATTTCGTGAAAATGCGTGCGGTTTTACTCTACCATGGGCTATCACAAATAGACCTACATATATAGTAGGGTCCCGCACTGGTTGGCTTTCTCTAAAGACGGTTATTCTTGCAGGCCGACGGTGCACTAAACTTTATCTCCTCCATGTCAGAGCGGCCGCTCCCAATTGAAGGAATTCAAAGCAATATAAGCTACCCGGATAAATAAAGATCCGAGTTAAAGAATAGTCGGTGCAGTGTGCCGGTGTACCAGCGATTTCGCTCCTCCGTGAATTCGCCTGCCGGGGGACGAAATCGCTAGTGAATTCGCCCCCTTTCCTCGCCAACCTCTAGCGATTTCACCCCCACACCCCTCCAACTTTTTAAAAGGTTATGAATACATATGTTTTCCTTATTATTATTACTGTAATGTATTGGACGTGGAGAATAGTACGACAAAAAGCTATCATTAATGTGTAAGGCATTCAATTCAATTTTATTTTAAAATTAACGCTTCACTTTTCTTCGACAAAATTCGTGTTAGTAGCTACGGTAAACGCTGCAATTTTCATTCGCGCGAGCAGTGCAACAAGAATTTGAAATGACCTTCCGAAGAAAAGGAGTGTTAAATACTCGCGTATTTTTGTAGTCAGTAGTAGTAATAGCTAAGTAGGTCTTACACTTACTTTACAATATTTAAAAAAACCTTTTTATTCATTGCGTTGACATGTACTGCCTCTATTTTCTGAGGCGGGCGATTTCAATAAGAATTACGAGTACAATTCACTAGAGATTTCGCCCCGGGGCGGTAGGAATTGAACACGGATCGAACCGCGTGGAGTTAATGTGCTAACCCAGAATGCACCACGCACCTGCACCTGCACATACATGTACTTGGTCCAGTCGATATATTGGCGAATCCTTGTTTACGTTTTTTTCCTCATTAGAATACATCAAACTTCAAGCGACGTCCATACAAACAAACAGACTCCATATTGTCATTTCTGCCGCAATTATCTCAAAGAAACCACTATTTTTTCTAGTACTAAAACTGGCAGAACCTACACCATTAAGCAGCACATTAGCTGCACCTCTAAGAACATTATATATCTAGTTACATGTAAGAAATGTTCAATCCAATATGTTGGTTCAACAAGTACTGAACTTAAGGTTAGGTTCCGTAATCATAAGTCTCATATGAAGACTAATAAGAAGACTTGCGAGGTAGCCATCCATTTTAATAGTCAACCGCACAATCTTTCTGATTTTGAATTTATTGGTATCGAACAAATTTTAAATACTAATAATCAGGACAAAGTCCTCTTGACTAGGGAGGTTTTTTGGAGTGCTCAATTATGCACACTCAACCCACATGGACTTAACAAGAGACAAGAATTCAATTCGAAGAACCGCATTAGATACAATTAGTCTGCCGTTCTTCCGCCTTTGTTGCCATCGAGTTTGTACTACACTCACACCACTTGTCTATTGTTGCCCGTGTTTTGAGAGTGCATTTTTCTGCCCACCACTAGCTTTTGATAGCCTATTCTTATACATGCCACTGTGCATATGGAGACTAAATTAGATTACTATTGTAAGATTTTGTTTAGCATAAGTCACGGCATATTTTTATATTTTTATCTTCGTTCTTAATTAGGTTTCTTTCGCCATATTTTTATCACATGTACAGAGTCTGTTGTATCCATTGTTTGTATTGTATTTTACATTATATATATCTTGGATTTTAGTTTTAGTTTAGTTCCAAGTATTTTTAAATTTGTACTTAGCATTGAAAAAGGCCGAAGGCCGAAACGTCTGATTAAATTTATTGACCAGTGAGGAGTTCGTCGAGTCACTTCATTTTACTATTTTTTTATATGTATATATATATACATACTATTTACTCGTAAAATATACAAAACCTGTCATGGATCTATCAAGAAAAGAAAAGAAATCTAAAAATTCCAGAATCTAATAATCTCTATCAAAATTGCTTAGCAATCGTAGATATTCTTAAAAAAATAAGTTTTCAAAGAGGAATTGAATAGCAATAATGAGTCAACTGATGGAGTACATGCTGCGGTCTTATAAATATATTTAATATATAATTTTCAATGAAATACCAGTGTATATCTCTTTCTAAAAAGTGATATCTTCACGTGTGAAGATATAAATGATATCTTCACACGTGAAGATATCACTTTTGAAAATATGACTTGCTTTCAAAGATTTCTAGCCTTTTTGGGAAGAGATTGAAACTGGTATTTCATCGAAAATTATATATTAAACAGAATATTACATGGCCGCTTGGAGATACGAATTTTATCTTCTCGTGTTGATGAAATATCTTACTCGTTCGCTGCGCTCACTCGTAAGATATTTCATCAACACTCGAAGATAAAATCCGTATCTCCGCGCGGCCATGTAATATCCTCTATATAGCCTATTATAAATATTTTTAATCCATGCACCTCAATAACGAATTCTAGACCGTCTTTGTCTTCGTGGCTTCGTGGTATAAACACGAGGAATATTTTGGGAGAACACAGAAAAGTTGAAAATCACTCACCACTACACCTCGACCCTCCCACCTCCTCCGGCCGCCTTTACCTTAATAATAAAAATAATAATAAAAATAATAAAAATAATAATAATGGACATTTATGTAGCGCCATATCACCACAGTCTCATGGCACTTTACATATTACTGACATATCCCGTCAGTGAACGGTTTTCGGACTGCTTTTACGGCGCTAATGGCTGCCACGCAGTTTACAATGTTGAGTGTGTGGTTAGTGCAAAGGTCAGGCTGCTGTACCGGGTGACAATCCCCTTCTCTTTTTCGAGTAGTATAACAGGTTCTTTCACGTCCCCTTCAAATACTGATTAGAATAGAAGGAGACAAGGCCAACGGCTTATAAACGTCCCTACCCAAGGACGCGGCCGGGATTTCGAGCCCCCGACCTCCCGCACTCTAGACCGTGCTCTACCAACTGAACTTACCAGCGAGGTGGGGAGGCTCCGCCAGAAAGGGGTACCTTTTCAGGCTGGAGGTATATAAAAGGGTATCGATTTCTCGAGTTGAAGTATAGAAAAGGGTACTAGGGAATACTGTCATTTAGGTATTTAAAAGGGCCTTTCAAAATATATCGAACAGACGCACGTAACGGCTGATTCATTCAAGTATTTTTAGGGGTTACTCAAGTCAAAAGTATGTGAAATGGGTACCATTTTTATGGAAGGGACCTATATGAAAGGGTTACCTTTTCTGACAAAAATGGTATATAAAGGATAAGGGTTTGGACCTCGGGGCGGAGCCTCCCCGTATAAAACGTTCTTGAGTTAAACGGGAGAAGGGTGGCTGGAAAAGTTTCATCATTTTTTGGGGTTAGGGTTAGGGTTCATCATGAGGGAGAGGGGGGCCAAAAAACTTTCGTGCTCATATGTACAAAACACGTTGCATGGCACTACACAACACACGCTATGACGTAGCTAGCGTCATATGTACAGTCTACTAAACACCGAATGGAGTACCGGTACGTACTAATTTCATAAAATCAAATCACCAGCTTTCTCAAATGCCAGATTCTAGCTTCTATGTAATTGGTTTACTCTGGCTATCTATCACTGACGTCATGGTACGGAGTCGAGCAACCTCGTTCCCAGGATCTTTTCCAAGGAGAATCTACGGAAGCAAAGTCAAACTTTCCCGATTACAGGTCTTACAGATGATGTCAACTCAAACTCGGAAATCTCATCAAAAATGTTATTCGGTATACTGATGCTTAAGCCGGGTCGGACGATTATAAAAGTTTCGTGCAAACCATGTTGGAGGGGAGGGGGGCACAAAACGTTTGCCTCCACCCTTCAAAGGGGGACGAAACGTTTTTAACATTGACTTTCTCAAATTACCCCCCCCCCCCCCCACCTCCCCCCCCCCCCCCAACCCATAAATAATGACCATCCTCTTATAATGATAATTTCAGCGTCTTATTTTATGCCACGTTTTGCATAGCATGCGACCCGTACTTGCTATTCACGTATTTCAAAGTCAACAAGATTTCATGGTAATAGTGAATTAAAAAACTGTCTTCCAGTTGGACGCGAATATATCAAGTGGCCGAGCAATTAAATAGACAGCATTTACGACCGCTCGTGTGTACCAATCAGATCGCTCTATATATATTATATAAAATGGTATAGGTTTCTCGGATCCTCATGGGCTTGCTTTGTCTGTTTACAACGATACAGTGAATTAGCAATTAATTATTATAAGGCTCTCGTTCATCTAGGATCAGACGGCACTGTTTAAATTTTACATGATTTTGTTTTAGGATTTGTTGGCGGATCAGGTGTAGTTTACGACGTGGCGTAATCTATACTGACCGCGCGTGAGTTTTCGACTCCGGTGTTGAGTGAGGCCGTAAACTGCACCTTATTCCTGATCCCTTTTGTCGCGAGTCCGCCGGTTTGCCCGGCCATCTGTCCAGAAATCTGAGTGCAAGTTTTCATTTTCAAACTTGCACTGAACATCGAGTTGGGTTTGATGTTAATTCCTTCTAGAATCTTTGGCCACAGCTTAGGACGATCGGATCTGTCATGACGTCTCTACTAAAATAGGATACATATTTCTTTCACTCTAAGATAAAGGTGGAACTTCATCGTTAATTTCAAAACTCTTCATGTTTGACTTTTTTAGTTTTTCCTGGTTCTGCCTTCGATCTGGTATCGAAAGTCTTCACTGAAAATTTGAAAACATCACAGGAAATACGTGTTACTGCTGGTGCATATCAACAATCTATGTTGACTTTTGTTTGCATTTTCGTTTGTCGGCTACCGGCTGGTCAGGGGGGTGATGTACATCCAGGAATTGTGGGTGGGAGTGTGTCGCACGGGTCTCCTGACGCTATTGCAGACCAAAATATAAGATTTTCTATACCTTTTATCAGACCTGTACTCAATTATATTATTTTATAACAAGTGGAATATGTGAAACTAGGCGGTCTCATTTTTACTTCCCTGTCAAGATCATACCCTATTCCAGACTAGAGCGGTTTTCAGTTGAGTGTAGTAAAACCAAACGCAAATTACCCACAGCCAGCCAATCATAGGAGCGAGTAATCACAAGTTACTCATAAGTGGCTTCCCTGTGAGCCAATGACAAACCAAAGCAAAACCAAAACCAATTTGCGTTTGGTTTTACTTTGGATTCTGTTTGGTTGGTTTACTTTCTCAGCCAATAGGAGAGCTTAGTAAACGCAAAACCAAAACACTTCCGACACTCAATTGAAATCCGCTCTAAAAATGAGAAATTTATTACCCTGTTTTACACTAAGACAGCTCGAAAACCATGCCCTTTGGGTTGGCACATACCGGTACGCTGCGTATATATGGTTGCCACACATTGGGCAAAGAAATTTTCCCTGACTTTTCACTGACCACGGAAAACAATTTTCACTGACCATAACAAGAATGTTGGACATTCCCTCATCCAAAACAAAAGTCATTACCAAAACCTGTAGCCTGCCTTCGCAGACATTTTGAGGCATAAGGAGCCCTCGTGGCAACCGGAAATAAAATTTCCGACTTTTCCCTGACTTTGACAAGAAATTTAGAAGTTTCCCTGATCAGATGAAAATTTCACTGACTTTCCCTTAACCTTGAAAAAAAAAAATCTGACTTTTCTCTGACCTGTGGCAACCCTGTATGGGAATACATCCTATCCCCACTACTCACAACCCAACCCCCCAACCCCCGCTCTGCCGGAGTGGAGTGACAGTTCTTCGATAGCCAGGGCTTTGCAAGTTCTTTTTTTAACGTTTCTATATTTTTTTGCGTCATCGGCTATTTCGGCGTTTGGCTACGATTACATCGGCAAAAGATTTTGGATTCACATTATCTTAGCATTATTTCTCCTGGAATTTGAGAACAACATACCGGAATTCTTGCAATACTTTATTTGGATTAGATGATTTGTCTAGCATAAAGCAAGTTTAAAGTAACCTTCGTTCACACCAGCTACAAGTAAGCTGCAGTCGAAAATACAGTCCCAAAATATTAAGTATATATCAGTGGTAAAAGTGACAGCCTCCATTGCAATATTAACTCAGAAAGATGCACATCACCACACATTCTATGATAATAGGTGTAAATATAAATGCACCGTTATTGCACCTTACTTCAAAAACGTTGTGCGCCTCTGCCTATTGTTTATTATTGAAAAAGGGCCAGTAGCCTTGTCAAACAAGTAGCATAGTAAATGAAGTGAATTCATGCACGAACTAATTAAGCCGCAAAATGTTGTTAAGCACTTGAAAATTGATTAAGTGTTTGTTTTTCAGAAACGAAACGTGTGAGAAAAAAAATTGAGGGAAGAGGGCTTCCATGGAAGTCAAATCAAACTTATGTGTTCAAAACAGTTTGTTTCGTGGTTGTAAGGCAATGAACCAATATCCCACTGCTTTTAGGTATATTACGCATCCACGCGGTACACTGATCTAGAACAACGTAATGGCATAAAACAATCGTCTTAGGGCGCGTTCGATCACCGCGGTATTCCGGAATAAGTCAGTATAGATGGTATTTTCTCTGTGTAAGGAACCCGAATTTGTAAGGTTCCTGAAAGTACAAATTAAAGCGACACTTATAATTTTTTAGAACGAAACTACTCACGAGTGCACCACCCTTAACTATATAAAACAATATTTAGCGTTTGGGAAGAATCGAAACAAACCCTAACACTGATTTTAAACCAAACCCTAACCGTCACTAACTCTCACGACTCCGCCACGAGGGTTTCGCTGCCGATGATCGCTTTTTTAGAACTTTTATCATGCTTTTCTCATAGGCATACACTAATTATTACTATTGTATTGTATTGTATTTTTAAACACGGCTGAAAATGATTTGCAATTCAAATATTCGGGTTTCTTACAACGAGAAAGAACCGCTACTAATGTTTGCTGAAATGTGATATTCAGGATACATTTAGTATTCCATAGACTAAAAATTCCCGATATAACCGATTTGTTGTGATCATTCTGTGTATTCTTATTCCGGAATACGGTCAATCGAACGCACCTTAATTACAAAATACAAAAACTGCTCGTGAAAATGCAGGCGTCTACATTTCGAATGGATATTTGAATGCCAATAGACCCTTTCAGCTTGCCTGTTTGTTGCCCCATTGATCAGATCACGTGTCAGTTCTCCAGAGGATTCAGTGCTTTGTTTTCCGATTATACACCTGTTTCAAAAAACGTTGATCAGAACGAAGAACTAACTACAAGTATTGAACAATTGAGCTCTATTGTCATTGAATCGCTGAGCCATAGAGCCCTTTGTTCAATGTTTGTAGTGTGTTCTTCGTAATGATCAACCGTTTTTGAAATAGGTGTATATAGAACTTCATACATTTCCTCTTGGGATACAGAAAACAAAAATACTTTACTCAAGGGAACAGTTCTAGAGGTGGTCTGAAATGGGACAACAAAGAAGCAAGCTGAAAGGGTCTATTAACTAGAACTAGAAGTCTATTAACTAGAACTATAAGTATATTAACTAGAACTATAAGTCTATTAACTAGGACTATAAGTCTATTAACTAGAACTATAAGTCTATTAACTAGGACTATAAGTCTATTAACTAGGACTACAAGTCTATTAACTAGAACTATAAGTCTATTAACTAGAACTATAGGTCTATTAACTAGAACTATAAGTGAATATCATCCGGTTGTCAATTGTCACACGTTAAATTTAGGCAAAAGGTTGGGTGTGCCATTGTTCAATTAAATTGATTTAAGTGTATTATTGAAATAGAAACAAAAGGCGAAAGAACCATTGTTCTCTTTTCGGATGCAAAAAGGCGCAATGTTTTTTATTAAATCAAAAGACTAACTCAGGCTGAAGCAGAAAACTTGAATCGAAGTTATTCCGACTTACAGCACTTTTGGAAAAACAGAAATGAACTTGAATGATCTTATGAACTTAAAGACAGGACCTATATCCCTGTTGATCGAATGGCTTCAGAGGCGATCACTATTAGCCAACCCCCTCATTTGCAAGGAATCCAACATGAACATGAGACTAGTGGAACGAAACGACCAACACATCGACGGATTTCAGTTTTCTAACTGCTAAATGCAGGGAGTTCCATTCTTTTATGCTTCGTACTGTGAAAGATCGACCAGCTTCTGTTTCAAACTTATACCGAGGACATATAAAATTGACTTCGTTATATCGAGTAGTTCGTGTCTCTTGAGTAAAATACAGTGTCTGTTGATCTTACCTTCCTCGTAAAACGGAAGCCATTTAAGTTTATTGAAAAGAGGAACGGATCGTGCGCGGTTATCTGCATTCAAAATTACTCTTGCAGCACGTTTTTGTAATTTAAGAATAGAATCTAAATTAGATCTACAACACAAAGTCCAAACAGAGCTACCGTACATTAATACCGGTTTAATTGTCGCGGTATAAAAGTTCACTCTTTCCTCGTGTGGGAGGAAGTTCTTAATTCTTTGAGTAGCCCTATCCTTTTTGAGAGTTTCTTCCCCAAACTTTCCACGTGGTCGTCGAATGTTAGTTCTTGGTCAAGAGTGACTCCAAGAAGCTTTTGAGACTTGACCTGAGAGATAGGCGTGTCTCAACCAGGCAGCGTGATGTTAATTTTCTGGTTGACGGGTGGCATCTTCGATCGAATCCGCTTGCTGCCAAACAATACAGATTTAGTCTTAGATTGGTTAATGGACAATCTGTTCATTAAGTGTAATGAGAGCAGGTAATCAACCTTTTTGTACGATGAGTGACTACGGTTCTTGTAAAAACTAGGACCACCCAAAACAGTAGTGTGGATCTGCCTCGGCGGGGAAAATAAACACTGATATAATCAACTAAAAGTCGAATAAGATATGCTAACGGCGTGGGAAGCAAGTAGCAGCTGACGTCACGAGCGCTCGCCAGGTTGAAAAGGTTTTTATTTTCCACACGTACAACTGATAATAATACAAACAACTTAATGTGAGGGGTTTGCACAAGTAGCAGCTGACGTTACGAGCGCTAGCCAGGTTGAAAAGGTTTTTATTTTCCACACGTACAACTGATAATAATACAAACAACTTAATGTGAGGGGTTTGCACAAGTAGCAGCTGACGTTACGAGCGCTAGCCAGGTTGAAAAGGTTTTTATTTTCCACACGTACAACTGATAATAATACAAACAACTTAATGTGAGGGGTTTGCACAAGTAGCAGCTGACGTTACGAGCGCTAGCCAGGTTGAAAGGTTTTTATTTTCCACACGTACAACTGATAATAATACAAACAACTTAATGTGAGGGGTTTGCACAAGTAGCAGCTGACGTTACGAGCGCTAGCCAGGTTGAAAAGGTTTTTATTTTCCACACGTACAACTGATAATAATACAAACAACTTAATGTGAGGGGTTTGCACAAGTAGCAGCTGACGTTACGAGCGCTAGCCAGGTTGAAAAGGTTTTTATTTTCCACACGTACAACTGATAATAATACAAACAACTTAATGTGAGGGGTTTGCACAAGTAGCAGCTGACGTTACGAGCGCTAGCCAGGTTGAAAAGGTTTTTATTTTCCACACGTACAACTGATAATAATACAAACAACTTAATGTGAGGGGTTTGCACAAGTAGCAGCTGACGTCACGAGCGCTAGCCAGGTTGAAAGGTTTTTATTCTCCACACGTACAACTGATAATAATACAAACAACTTAATGTGAGGGGTTTGCACAAGTAGCAGCTGATGTTACGAGCGCTAGCCAGGTTGAAAAGGTTTTTATTTTCCACACGTACAACTGATAATAATACAAACAACTTAATGTGAGGGGTTTGCACAAGTAGCAGCTGACGTCACGAGCGCTAGCCAGGTTGAAAAGGTTTTTATTTTCCACACCTACAACTGATAATAATACAAACAGCTTAATGTGAGGGGTTTGCACAAGTAGCAGCTGACGTCACGAGCGCTAGCCAGGTTGAAAGGTTTTTATTCTCCACACGTACAACTGATAATAATACAAACAACTTAATGTGAGGGGTTTGCACAAGTAGCAGCTGACGTCACGAGCGCTAGCCAGGTTGAAAGGTTTTTATTCTCCACACGTACAACTGATAATAATACAAACAACTTAATGTGAGGGGTTTGCACGAGTTAACAATCCTGAAGGGTTAAAGGGATTCCCTCCACGCACCTCAGCTGTAACAAACATGACAGAAATTCATTAAAGTAAACATATCAAACAATTTATTGAGAAAAGTGTCGTTCCTGAGAGCTCTCTGTGATATTCCATATATGGTCAATATATTCCATATTTGGAAAGCAGGACGGATCGACGAATACTAGAACACGTTCAGGAAGTGTAGCGAGCCGGCAGAAGAGAGGCGGATATAACGTACGCAACAGGAAGTGCGATTAAAAAATCAAATCGGTTTTTGAAGATTCGATAGCGAAATTTGAAAAGGATGAGCGTATGCCTCATTAGCATCTAGTCAGGCCCAAATATTACTCTGAACGACAACAATTGTTTGATA
Source organism: Actinernus sp. WN-2022 (assembly GCA_030867875.1). NCBI lineage: Eukaryota > Metazoa > Cnidaria > Anthozoa > Actiniaria > Actinernidae > Actinernus > Actinernus sp. WN-2022. Next base: position 359,088 of record JAOWCC010001629.1, read on the forward strand.
TGAGTCTTTTCGACTTGAAATAACTCAGTCAAATAAATAACCAGATAGCATAGTAATAAAAGAGTAATAGAGTTTAACAAAATATAGAAAATTAAAGGTATAAACGGAAATATGTCTTCAAAGATGGTATACTTTACTTAGCTGTAGTTTTATAAGAAGACGACAAATAGTTTTAAAATTCCTTTTTGTAAATAGCAACTTTTGCTGCTCGTTGCGTCACTTCATGGTTCTTGGCATTAGGGGCCCCAATTTTTTTCCCAAAAAAAACCCAAGGTATTATCAGGTACCTGGCCCACTCGGAAACCCAGGGGATTTTTTTCTCGAACGCTGTAAAACGTGAAGAAATCGCCCCAGAGAAATGCTAAGTTAGATAACATCAGGGCGGACACACAAAACGAGTCAAGAGGAGATCACGAGTTCTGCCCGACAAGGTGGACTGTACGTGGAGGATCGTTGGCTGCGATTTTGAACAACCACAAGGAGCTAATGGAGCTGTGGGAGTGGTCCCTGGAGGTCTGCAAGGACACGGAGATGAAAGCGCGAATCCGCGGAGTGGAGAGCATGATGACCACGTTTCCCTTAATTCTTCTTTGGTTGCATCCTAGGAGAGTTTGTCTTGAGGCAGACTGACAATCTGAGCAGGGCCTTGCAAGATGCATCCATGTCAGCGGCCCAAGGGCAACGCCTAGCTAAGGATGTGTGTAACACTCTTGCTAAGGACAGGAGTGAGGCAGCTTTTGATCTATTCTGGGCTAAAGTGTTACAAAGAAAAGGCGAAGTGGATGGGGTCGAAGAGCCACAGCTGCCAAGAAAAAGACGAACTCCTGCACGGCGACAAGTTGGAGATAGTGGCACCCATTTCTTTCCTTCCACGGCTAAGAAACACTACCGCCATATCTACTATGAAGTTATCGGCATGACGACAGCTCGAATCCAGACCAGATTTAACCAGAAAGACTACAAGGTCTACCAGAGTATCCAAGAGGTTCTCCTAAAGGCGATAGGACGCGAAGACTATACGGCGAAGATTTAGCGAAGGTGATGGCCGTCTATGGCGATACTGACCTGGAGCAGTACGAACTGGAACCCCAGCTGTCCCTTCTACCAGAGATAGATGCACCTTCAACATCACAGATCTACTTGACTTTTTCCAGTCCCTTGGAGAGGCGCGCAAACAGTTGCTGAGTGAAGTGTGCACTCTTGCCAAGGTCATGCTCGTCATACCCGCTACCAATGCTGTCAGCGAGCGCTCTTTCTCGGCGTTAAAGCGCGTCAAAACGTACCTACGATCCACCATGCACGGGACAGGACCGGCTGAATCACCTGATGCTACTTCACGTGCATATAGAGCTTACAGACGCCATGGACATAGTCGAGGTAGCTAATGTGTTTGTGGAGGACAATCACCAGCGCAAGCAGCTGTTCGGGAAGTTCAAGAAGAGCGACCTTCCAAAGCAGTCTTAGTTTGCCTCTAAGGCAACACAGACAGATGCATGAACACGTGCATAACACTGCTCTGAGAAAGCATTTCGGCGATTGTTTGTGTAACTTTATGTAATACTATAGGAATGCCATCAGAGTACATATAACTTCAAATAAGGATTATCTATGAAATTAAATATGTTTTGGTGATCACGTGTTGCGAAATGACTTTGTGCCCCCCCCCCCCCCCCCCCCCCCCAGATTTGCAGAGCTTGTCTCCAATTCTTTTACCAGTGCGGTGAGTACGATCGATTTCGATTATAGCTTCTCGTGGGTCAAATTTAAGTTTCTTCTCCGGAAGTAGCTTTGAAACGTCTTCCTCGATTTGGTATCCCATGTTTCGCCTGGTTTCTCGGGCAGTCCATCAATCATGATGTTGCTTTTTCTGCTCTGATTTTCAAGATAATCGTAATTGTCATCTAGATTTACTAAATCTTCCTGTACGGAGAGAATGTCACTCTAGTTTAATGAATCCTCGCGTTAGATTGCTTGAGCCTGACTTCAAGTCGACAATTTCCTGTTACAAAAGCCTGTCTATTTTTTTTGCAGGCGGTGTGTGAGTTGCGGGAAGAAAAGAAGCCTTAGAAAAAATAGTTTCTTCGAAGAATACCCCAAGACAGCTATGGCCGATATCCTGTTATTGGTGTACTTTTGGTCCGATGATGACAGCCAGAAAAAGACGGCAGGAAAATTGGGAGTTAGTAAGAACTTTGTATCCAAAGTATATCGTCACCTAGAAGACTTATGTTCCCTTGACATAACTGTAAATCCGTTCATCCCTTTTGGAGGTCCAATGTATGTGGCGAAGTGCGATGAAAGCAAGTTTAACCACAAGCCAAAGGTAAGTACTAAACCTCACAACTGACATACACCCTAAACATACAACTTGCGAATCAATTTGTTACAAATTTCTAATGACCCGCCATACATAAAATTCAGTACGAAAATGAAAAATCAATAATCAAATAAATCAAGAACAGTGAGCGATAACTTCCATCTCCTTGGCGATAACAATAACGCTTGCAAAACGCTTTTTCATTCCCGTTTTCCTTAAAAAAAAGGTTTATTTTACGTTGAAGATATAGGAAGCCATAGCCGGGTCTTCCAAGCCAGAGGCTTATATTAAGTAAGTATTCCGTCGAACTCCAGGATCTAATTGGAATTTAGCGTGTTGGTTTTTGTGGAGGGAGGTAAACCGGACAACCCTGAGAAAAACACTCGGAGCAAGGGGGGGATACCAACAAACTCAACTCACATATGGCGCCCGGTCCGGGAATCGAACCTGGGCCACAGATCGAGGTGAGAGGCGAAGCGCTTAACCCTAACCCTTAATTTTATCGTTCGAATGCCTCCATGCATGCATCGGTCAAGCGTTGGCCAGTTTTGGCGGTGTGCAGAATGTGCTACACTGATTATCACTTGATTTACACCGAGATAAATAAAACTATAGGGGTCGAAATATATCGGTTATAGACGAAAATCCAGGAACTTTCGTGGGTGCAACTTTCTTAGGACACAAGACAAGTGGAGGTTATACTCCAGTTAGCGCATAGCAACTCGGCGTTGTAAAGGACGCTGTAACCGGTCTTTGATACTTTACTCTTGCTACTATCGGACGTTTTGAAGATCTATATATTACCATGTTATACTTACACCTATTTCAAAAAGGTTATCCCGAGAAACGCCAAACGGCAAGCGATATTTCAAGACCGATCATTGCCAGACCTAAATTGGTTGTGTGTCCATATAAACTATACAATGGCATTCGAGCGAAATCAGTAATGTTCGTCTTAAAGTTTTTGATCCGAAAACAAACGAATTTATCAGACTTTCAACTTAAATACAACCAATTTCGGTCTGGGAATGTCACTTGTCTTTCTCCGGGCCAACGTACTGTTTTTGAAACAGGTGTATATGTGTTAGTTTTTCTTACTCTCTGTTTTACTCTACATCTCAGGCCCAGTTCAAACGCCGTACTTTTCATGCGCCGTTCTTAATTCATATTTCGGTTGACCCAAATCAACAAAGTTCGCCTGTTGATTCAGACGCCATTCTTAATCAGATGTTCCTAACTTATTAAATGACCACTGAGGCTTAAAGTACAGCGATGCAGACCAGAATATTTTTTCTACATTGCAATGATGGCGGATAGCGAAGTCAGAGCGCGAATGTTCGCAATTCGTAGATTGCTGTCTGCAAGTGCAGCGAGTAGGCGAAGAATGCAAACACTTTTGCATTTCATCGGGCTCCGCAGGCGAAGGTTTATGAATAAGGGCATGACTCATCCGATGCAAAAGGTTTCGTGGTTCTAAAATAAGAACTACAAATTTCTTTATGAAGATTACTGATGCTCGCGCGCCACTCCACCATCTTGTTTGCAAAATGTGAGGCTGGAAACTACATGCGCGCTTTACTATAATAATTTGAATTTATTTAAATAACAATTGCATTCGTGGTTACGGCACATGAAAAGTATGGCGTATGAATCAAAAGCCGTTCTACAGCCGTACTTCACTGCTGAACAATTCACGGATAACATTTGAATATCATTATAATAACTTATGAGGGTCTCCCAGGGGTTTCGGGGAACAAGGGAACATGCCAAAAAATCCGTTGGGAACAAACTAAAAATATATCGGGGAACAAGGAAACATGAATAGAGGTTTTAGGGAACAAGGGAACAATTTCCATTTTTCTAAATGGAAAAATTGACTGTTTCCCTGAAAAACATTTTGCGAACAAGGGAACAAAAGTTAATTTTCGTTGGGAATGAGGGAACAAGGATCCCCCCTGGGAGACCCTCACTTTTGCATTTGGTACGGCCAATGGTAGCATGGCGTTTGAATCGGACTCGACCCACAGCCGTAATTTTCGGCTGACGCAGGCGTGCAGAATGCCTGAGCCGTTCTAAATCGAATAGGCCGTTCCAATTCGATTCAGACGCCGTTCTTTTCATGTACCTAATTGAAACAATTAAGAACGGCTCATGGAAAGTACGGCGTTTGTACTGGGCCTCAGTTGCTCTCATGCAGTCATCAGTTTACTCTACTGCTTATATTAACTACAAGTTAAACTCTCCCTTGAACATTTATCGGCTGTTCGACTGTTTTACTAATTTCTTATCACTAAGAAGTGATTTACACTGTTTTTACACAAATACAATGAAGCAACCAAAAATCACTAAAAAGTAAAGAGTTGAGACGCTGATCAGCGGCGACTTATCGAGACAATTGTTTACTAATTAGAGGTTCTATGCGCGAAACAGAGAACAATAAGATACCATAACTTTAATGAAAATAAATTTCCCTGGCTAAACTCATCCTCTTAAGGCACAGTAACGTAGGGAGGCCGGGGAGCGGCAGTTTCCCCCTCTGTCTGGTATCAGAAGAGAGAGAGAGATTGACAGAAGTCATCAATAAAAATGTCGCACAATTCATCATTTTGCTATACCCGGCCCCTCCCAGTTCCCCCAATTTTCAGGACCTCCCTACGTCTCTGCCAAACCAATTTACAGAAACGTTATAGTTTATACTGATAGTGCATTGTGTTGCCAGCTTATAAGACCAATTCACTTTACCAATTCACTAGTTTAAAATTAGCAATCTGGAGAAGTACGCACACTGAATACTCAAGTACTATTCAGATAAATACTTCCAGTAGAAATTAGCCAACGTTCTATATTAATTTTTATGAGGGGTGCAAACTAGTGACACGGCCGGTTCTAATATAACAAGCGTGGCCGGTGAAAAGGCCGCTAAAGTGAAGCGGAATGTAGGTGAGATTTTTTAAAGAAAACACAGATAGGTGCATGATGGCGGCATGAAGCGTTACCCATGAAATTCCGAAAAAAAGAACGGCTCGGCGACTATTTGGAGTTTTTGACGGTTGTTGCATACGCTGATCCATGTCGACATGTATTTCCTTTATATTACGAGTCCTTAGATCAGCTCAAACGATAACAGCCTTCATTCATTAATAGAAGTTGGCTAGCTAACTCCTTGGGGCTAACGGGATGGGTGTGACTGCGTGGCAGAGGTCAAACGAATGCTGAAAGCTGTATCAGTTCTTTGGACTCTGGCTGATGTTTATTAATGCTACTTTCCACCGTCAAACAAATCGACATGATTGCATGAGAAAACTGTCGCTTCTTTTCGCAAGCTCAATTCTACATTCAGCCATAAACTCATATGCCTGCATATAAAGGCACCCGATTCAGTTTTTTTTACAAGGGCCCTTCTGTATGGCCCATGACTTCTATAAATGCACGTAACAATTATGTTTCATCAGACACACTAAAGTTTGGTGGTAAGCTTGATTTTATTTCTCGTTTGTTCTTGCGATGACTGCAGGACTGAAAACGATAAAAACTTCGATCTCACTCGCGGCCATAAACAAGATTTTGGCAGGGCAAGAATGTATGTCAAATAACTATATATAGCGAAGGAAACTTCGAAGTAAACAATATATATGAAGTAAGTGAAATGATGTATTGTTGTCATCCAGTCCGTTGTCACAGACGCTGTACGGTGTTGCGATAGCTATAATGCCTAATAACGTATTTTGTTTTTCAGTATAACAAAGGAAGACGAGCATCACACGATTCTTGGGTATTTGGTGTCATCAGGACAGCCTTCAGCCCTGCAAGAGGTTTCTATCAAGTTGTGAAGAAGAGGGACAGGGCAACGCTCCTTCCTATTATTGAAAAATGTCTTCTGCCTGGAAGTGAACTTCACACGGATGACTGGGGTGCCTATCATGGAATAGAATGTTATATTCCAAATGTGGTTCAAACACATAGGGTCGTCGTCCATGTAGACCACTTCGTAGACCCCGTAACGGGTGTCCACACACAAGAGATCGAGTCTGCATGGGCACAGCTTAAAAGTCACATCAAGGCAAGGAGAGGAATCAATAACCTCCAAACTTATCTAGATGACAGAATGTGGAGGCAGTGGAGAGAGGAAGATAATGTATTTATATTTTTTTTGACTGCATTGTCAAATCATTTCCCATTTATTCCAGTCTAGGGACGCTACGTTATTAAAGATTTAAATATTTAACAGAGTTTGTGAGGCTGGAAGGAAAGCCATGCATGTCCTACTGGCATCTATATTATACTGGCACCATTTTGTATTTATGACCAGGTCACATGGTCGCTTAATGCATGCAAGTTATATCCCTCAGTGCGAGGCTAACTTAGCAAAAACAAAGCATTGAATCCAGCAGGTGAAAAAGGTGATTGACCTTATTCGTAAAGGAATCAAAGCGAGGCCAGGTGTGCGGGCTTGTCATAGGAAGATCTGCAGTCGATGGCGGAAAATAGCGTTAATTTCCTTATGACACAAAAGAACATGTATGACGCAACAGATAGCGGTTGTTCTAGCTGATGGCCAAATGGTGTATTTGCGGTCCGCACTGCGACACCTGGCCTCCTCTGATACCATTTCTACCAGACTTCTTACCGCTCAGAGGGCAAGAAAGTAAGGCCCAAATTTAGTGAAATACCATGCAATAATATTGTACTGAAGCATTTCCATCGCAATTGAGATGGAAGAGGATAAAGAACATACATAGAGGATATTACATGGCCGCGCGGAGATACCGATTTTATCTTCGAGTGTTGATGAAATATCTTATGAGTGAGCGCAGCGAACAAGTCAGATATTTCATCAACACGAGAAAATAAAAAAAAAAATACAATAGAATTAACAAAATACAACAATAGAACGAAATACACAATACAATAGAACACAATACACAATACAGTTTGGTAGTAATTCATGGCTGCCTAAATGAAGGGAGAACCGTGTTTGCAATAAAGCAGTTCCTAGAGTGATGATATATACGAGTCGTGATATTCTTTTTTGATTTCTTTCGTTGCATCTATAATATACGTACTAAAATAATAAGATTTTACTTCATGGGTTTATTATCATGGGTTTATTTTACTTACAATTGGATGCTCAACTCAAACATATTAACAAAAAATTGACAAAAAATGTAGGAATTATTTTCAAACTTAGACATTATATTTCTATTAATACACAAAAACAACTCTATTATACTCTTATTTACCCATATCTACATTATGCTCTAATGAGCTGGGGAACAGCATGCCAATCCAGACTAAATAAGATTAAAACTAAGCAAAATAAATGCGTCCGTTGTATTTTCATTGCAAAGAAAACCGAAATTAAGTGCCACCCCATATTATAGAATTCTAGAAATCCTTTTTTAACTTTAAAATATCTACTCTTGTACATAAAATAATATATGTGAAACATAGAATTCCAGCCACTTTTTCTGACTTGATTGTGTCTGCCTCTGATGTACACAAACATAATACTAGATATGCTGCTAAACAAAACCTACACGGCAGACCAGCCTCCAGAACAAATTATGGCCTTACAAGATTTAGAGCTCTGTAAGCAAAAATATGGGGGAAATACCACTCGAGATTAAATGTTTGCCTCATAATAGTTTTAAAAATCAATATAAAATATACCTCCTTGGCAGCCAGTCATAGTCACAGGTCTGTATTCTCCTGTGTTTTTTTTTCAAAATACTGATGTTATTGTATACGTAATATCTGTAGTGTAACATTTATCTGTTAATCTTTAAATATGTAAGTCTACTTTACTTGTAAATTATTATCAAATACTTTTCTTTTGACTCCTTCCTTTCTTTCTTTCTTCTCTTAAATCTACACCTAAGCCATATACATGTAAGCTAAACACCTTCCTTCCCTCATCAATTTCAACAGTGTAGTGGCCAACTCGAAAGCTTTGCTCCTTTGGCCACTACGCACTCTCCTCCTACAAAATCTTATACCTTTTTTTTTTTTATGGCTGTTGTAAATGTACATAATTACCTAAAAAATAAGTGTGAATAAAATGAACTTGAACTTGCAATCGACCATTGCAATCACTCTATGAAACCTGCTGCGTAAAATAAATGCAAGCGCAAGAAATAAAATAAAACAATAGATTATTATTAATGAATTCTGCTTATCATCGGATGCTGACATGACCAACGTCAAATTTAAGGTTGGTAAATTAATGATCGAAGTGTTTTATTCATTGTTCAAAAGGAAAAACTTGTTTTGTAATTGCTGCATCTTGACCAGGAGCCCATTACACGGAGCGTCCATCTGCCATTGAGGCATGTTGACCAGGAGCCCATTACACGGAGCGTCCATCTGCCATCGATGCATGTTGACCAGGAGCCCATTACACGGAGCGTCCATCTGCCATTGATGCATGTTGACCAGGAGCCCATTACACGGAGCGTCCATCTGCCATTGATGCATGTTGACCAGGAGCCCATTACACGGAGCGTCCATCTGCCATTGATGCATGTTGACCAGGAGCCCATTACACGGAGCGTCCATCTGCCATTGATGCATGTTGACCAGGAGCCCATTACACGGAGCGTCCATCTGCCATTGATGCATGTTGACCAGGAGCCCTTTACACGGAGCGTCCATCTGCCATTGCTGCAGGTTGACCAGGAGCCCATTACACGGAGCGTCCATCTGCCATTGCTGCATGTTGACCAGGAGCCCATTACACGGAGCGTCCATCTGCCATTGATGCATGTTGACCAGGAGCCCATTACACGGAGCGTCCATCTGCCATTGATGCATGTTGACCAGGAGCCCATTACACGGAGCGTCCATCTGCCATTGATGCATGTTGACCAGGAGCCCATTACGCGGAGCGTCCATCTGCCATTGATGCATGTTGACCAGGAGCCCATTACACGGAGCGTCCATCTGCCATTGATGCATGTTGACCAGGAGCCCATTACACGGAGCGTCCATCTGCCATTGATGCATGTTGACCAGGAGCCCATTACACGGAGCGTCCATCTGCCATTGCTGCATGTTGACCAGGAGCCCATTACACGGAGCGTCCATCTGCCATTGATGCATGTTGACCAGGAGCCCATTACACGGAGCGTCCATCTGCCATTGATGCATGTTGACCAGGAGCCCATTACACGGAGCGTCCATCTGCCATTGATGCATGTTGACCAGGAGCCCATTACACGGAGCGTCCATCTGCCATTGATGCATGTTGACCAGGAGCCCATTACACGGAGCGTCCATCTGCCATTGATGCATGTTGACCAGGAGCCCATTACACGGAGCGTCCATCTGCCATTGCTGTATGTTGACCAGGAGCCCATTACACAGAGCGTCCATCTGCCATTGATGCAGCGTTTTTACAGACCGGTGATTATTTTTAGAATGTGTTTCCCACGAGTTCGGTTTCCGCTAGCCAATCACTTGCTTTTGTATAATATTAATTCAAATTATTAAGTATATTACAGCTATTCTCATTTTTTTTTTTTTTTTTTTTTTTTACTATCTTGATAATTTGCTGTTTATCTTTTCGAACTGATCTGTTGAAAATAATGAGGCAACGTAATGAAAAAAATACGAAATTACCAAAATTATCAATTATTTATTTAATTATAAATTTAATTATAAATTTTATTATTAATAGTTCACATTAATATCATAATAATTATTTAACTAAATTATTTAGTTATATTTTCCTTTTTATTAATTATTTTATTAAATTAGTTTAAAAAAGGATATTCAATATTTTAGGATTATTTTATTTTAATTATTGTTTTCGTTTTTATAAAAGTTGAGCCTCATTTTAGTTGAGCCTCATTGGATCGGTCCGTTCCGAGGATCCGGATCCCATCGCGGTTGGACGGTTTGGGTTTGTATAACAGTAGTTGAGCCTCTCCGAAATGTTGAGTTCGTTGTTTACAAAAGTTGAGTCTCGTTTTAGTTGAGCCTCGTTTGTAGGAAAGTTGAGCTTGTTTACAAAAGTTGAGCTCGTTTTGTACAAAACGAGCTCGTTTACAAAGTTGAGTCTCGTTCTCATGAAACGAGTCGTAATTACCAGATAGCGTGAGTGATCCGACTTACACTTCACATGTGTCACAATGACTTACACTTCACGTGTGTCAGATTGACCTACACTTCACGTGTGTCAATAACCTACACTTCATGTGTTATTACAGCTTACACTTCACGTGTGATTTACTGGTTAGCGGCGAGGTAAATATCCACCACTTTTCACCAACACTGAAGTAAATAATTGTTTTAGTATATACCACACAAGTGAATAGCCAACACCAAATAATTATTTTATTTTCTGTCAAATGGACAAAAACTTGCACGAGGTGGTTGTAATGCTACGCTTGGAGTAGAATAGCAAAGAATATTCACTTCCTGAGTAGCCAATCAGAGCATGTGAAAAGCACTGTTCACTTGTGTGGTATATACTATTGGTGAATATTTACTGAGACCGAGGTGAATGATACTTGTTACTCGGGCTGCCGGTGGCCAGCAACGAGTCTTAAAATGCAAGCCGTTTTTTTTTGTTTTTGTTTTTGTTGGGTGTCGCAAAATTTCTGCGCATGCGTTAAAGGTCAAATTCACACCAATCAGATTGCACTGTGCTGGTCACGCAACAATCGCCAGGTTAATTTATTTACATAATTTAATACAGTAAAGCAAGATGGCGGAAGACCAGCGAGGAACTTTCTCTCTAATTTGGAGTCTCATCTCTCAAATGTAAGCCAGTTTAATGTTTTATTTAACTTCACTCGTGCGAAAGCCTTCCAACAGGCTCAGGATATTTCAACTGGCGCTATTGACGGAGCCGAAGGACCGAGTTTTTTACCCAGATGGCCAGTGATTTTATATACGACACGTATACGACGACCTGAAGCCAGTGAACTGGGGCCAGGATCCTGAAAGCTAAAATTCGAAGAAATAGATATTGGAATCTATAAGCCATCAGCTCGCTGTGCTGCATTTAAAACATCCGAGGAAAACATATTATTTTGGGTAAAGACACTTCAAGACCAATATTACGAGTCTCTTAAAAACTGTCAGAGATTTAAATTTACCGTAAGTTGGATCAGAGAGTATTGAGATCAAGTTATTTCGTTCCAGCGAGGATATTGACCTAGCGGTAACGGTACAAGCTGTCGAAGGATTTTACTTATAATCATCCACGTCTACTTAACAACAGGAATAGTTATGTGCCAAGGCATGGGCAAAGATTGAGTTTCCCAGATTACAGATGAAAGTAGAGAACTTAATGAATGAAGAAACAGAGGTCACGCGCGACATGCTTGAGAACATGAACATGTTCAACACTTTATATTATACTAAGAAAACAAAACAAATTACAGAGCCTGCAAGTTCACAAGTCAATGAAAAACCCCAAGAGCCTGTAGTTTTGGATCAACATATCCTTGAAACTCCAAAAGCAACATACACATGAGTCAAATTCAAACCGGAAGAGATGGAATTCTTTAGATTATTCACGAGGATAAATTTGTTAGCCCGCAATAAGATCTCTCTCGCTGCTTTAATGACCTTGATTTGTAACATGGAGGCTGACCTAACTGATATGCGTAATGAATTCTTACTCTCGTCACATCAAAACGAAACTCAGTCATTTGGAAGACAAATTAGTGCAGCAAGATAATACATACAAGACCGAAATCAAGATGCTGTCATCGCGTATTATTGACCTAGAAGTTTAAAATGGCGAGTTGAAAGCGGATATAATAAAGCTGAGATCCGACTTTCAAACTTTAAAAACAAAATCAAGAATACAAAAAAGAAGACAATGAAAGACCAAGGTCTCCAGTGTTCCGAGACTACCCAACCTACTGAAGCTTATCAGTTTGTTCAAGAGCCTTCTTTCTTACATGACAACCCGATCCCTATTCATCAGACTATACATTTTCTGTGCTAAATGACGAGAGTTTACAATTACCTGACCGACAACTCACTACTAAAGAAAGGGACCATGAAGTACGGTAGTACGGTTAATTCTCGGGTTCAAAACAATGAATATATGCCTACTCAAATGCAGTGTGTTAAACGAATAAGTAGTGTTTAAATTAAAAGGTCAACATACGAGAAAAACAAAACTGTTAAATTACATATATACTAGGGGAGCAGAGAATGAAAGTCACCGCGCTACCGGCCACTAAAGACTGCTAAATTCAGCTAATAATTCTTCCCTTTGGTTATTACTAAGAGGATTTCAAATGAAAGTGTATTACATCTTCAATCTCATGTGGCCCGAGTGAAAGCCCAGATGGGCTCTTGTTTTAGTATAATTTCAGAGTTGAGTATTAGAGAAACTTAAAACCAGACCAGTCTGCTAACGTTTTTAAAATTCTTACTGGACATGAGAGTGTGAGAACACCAAAACACACATCAAATTTTATTTTGTATTTAGACAAAAAAATTGCTGGCAGTGATTTTTGAACTTAAAGTGTATATCAGGTCCAATATTAGTATCACTAATATCCATTCTAAATCAAGTGAATAGTAGAATATTACTCGATTTGAGTGTTGCCTATTCAAGCTGGTGACATAAAACCAGTCTTCATTTATTATACAAAAACATACTGGTAGAGATAACTGACCTGTTGTACAACATACTGGTAGAGATAACTGACCTGTTGTACAACATACTGGTAGAGATAACTGACCTGTTGTACAACATACTGGTAGAGATAACTGACCTGTTGTACAACATACTGGTAGAGATAACTGACCTGTTGTACAACATACTGGTAGAGATAACTGACCTGTTGTACAACATACTGGTAGAGATAACTGACCTGTTGTAAAACATACTGGTAGAGATAACTGACCTGTTGTAAAACATACTGGTAGAGATAACTGACCTGTTGTAAAACATACTGGTAGAGATAACTGACCTGTTGTAAAACATACTGGTAGAGATAACTGACCTGTTGTACAACATACTGGTAGAGATAACTGACCTGTTGTACAACATACTGGTAGAGATAACTGACCTGTTGTAAACATACTGGTAGAGATAACTGACCTGTTGTAAAACATACTGGTAGAGATAACTGACCTGTTGTAAAACATACTGGTAGAGATAACTGACCTGTTGTAAAACATACTGGTAGAGATAACTGACCTGTTGTACAACATACTGGTAGAGATAAATGACCTGTTGTAAAACATACTGGTAGAGATAACTGACCTGTTGTACAACATACTGGTAGAGATAACTGACCTGTTGTAAAATATACTGGTAGAGATAACTGACCTGTTGTAAAACATCTGTTATATTTGAAGGTTATATCAGTGTTGTTACCGTTGTCAGATTTTTGAACCGTTTGACATGCATGCTTTCAACATCCTTCAACAAATGCTGAACCGAAGTTGAAAATATGTTGAAACTGTTAAACCTAGGCTTTAGCTGGAATGAGTAGATTAATTATTATTCACCATGCTGCGTGGTGAATATAGCAACATAGTCAGAACCTCTTGACAAATCTCTAGGAAATTATACTAATGATTACTACTGCTGTTGCTGTTATTATTATTGATGTTGCTGCTATTACTATTATTATAATTATTACAGTGTATTTATTACAGCTGTTACTACATATTAGACGGTTGCTCCAACATCGGTGTTGATGATTTAGTTGAACTAAATTTAGTACTAATTTAGTTGACGTCACCTAATTTGAAATTTCATGTGTCAACGGTCTTCAGATCCAGGGGACACGTTGACTTGCAGGATCATCTAGACTAGTAAAAGAATATCATTGTGTTCATCCTTGGATGAATGAGGCTGATATCTCTAGCAAGATAATGCTAATGTGATTGTCTCCAAGACACATTCCACACACATTCCTTACTACATTCATATATTCTCTAGTAAGATATGCTAATGTATCTGAGACTCATTCCACACACACTCCTTACTACATTCATATATTCTCTAGTAAGATATGCTAATGTATCTGAGACTCATTCTACACACACTCCTTACTACATTCATATATTCTCTAGTAAGATATGCTAATGTGCCCGAGACTTATTCTACACACACTCCTTACTACATTCATATATTCTCTAGTAAGATATGCTAATGTATCTGAGACTCATTCTACACACACTCCTTACTACATTCATATATTCTCTAGTAAGATATGCTAATGTGCCCGAGACTTATTCTACACACACTCCTTACTACATTCATATATTCTCTAGTAAGATATGCTAATGTACCCGAGACTTATTCTACACGAGACTTATTCTACACACACTCCTCACTACACTAAATTTATCTAAATTGTCAACACTGCTGTTGGAGCGACTCTACTACTACTGTAAGTAACTATTACTGTTACATTTGTTGTTGTTTTTCGATGGTATTCTCCAGGCCTATAAATGGCCTAGAATTAGGGTACTAACACCGCTGTTGGAGCGACTCTACTACTACTGTAAGTAACTATTACTGTTACATTTGTTGTTGTTTTTCGATGGTATTCTCCAGGCCTATAAATGGCCTAGAATTAGGGTACTAACACCGCTGTTGGAGCGACTCTACTACTACTGTAAGTAACTATTACTGTTACATTTGTTGTTGTTTTTCGATGGTATTCTCCAGGCCTATAAATGGCCTAGAATTAGGGTACTAACACCGCTGTTGGAGCGACTCTACTACTACTGTAAGTAACTATTACTGTTACATTTGTTGTTGTTTTTCGATGGTATTCTCCAGGCCTATAAATGGCCTAGAATTAGGGTACTAACACCGCTGTTGGAGCGACTCTACTACTACTGTAAGTAACTATTACTGTTACATTTGTTGTTGTTTTTCGATGGTATTCTCCAGGCCTATAAATGGCCTAGAATTAGGGTACTAACCGGAAAGTTTGGTTGCTGTTATCTGAAATTCAGCCTAATAGATAAAAAGAAAAAAGAAACTTATTTACTATTTAGTATTAACATGTAACACTGATAAACTTTCTTATTAAGATTCCACATTTCAAACATTAATGCTGTGCTAGTTGCTTTTATATTTGCACAGCATTTGAAGGCTTGAGTGCCAGAACAGCTTATAAAATAAGTGATTAATGATCCAGTTCCTTATTCTTAGGAAACAAACCATATAGATAGGAATTTGGAACTTGTCATACGCTGTAGGCTCCTTAAGCTTTTTTATACACTCACTCCTTCATCTAGAGAGTTAACTGTTGATTTCATCATCTTCGCAGTGGAAGCAGAGACCACAAAATCAGAACCGGTGGAGGAAGATATCCCGAAGCCAAAGGAAGGAGTAGAAAGCATGGAGTAATAATAATGTAGCCATGCCTGCAGTCTATAATAAACCACTTGCTTCATCAAGGGTTCTTACGTATATCTATAATAGAAACTGTAATTATGTTGTTTTATATTTGTTTATCGAAATGCGAACTTCATGAAATTGTTGTTGTCATTGTTGTCAAACATGCTTTGTGTAATATCCCGTTCACACCAAAGCTTAAACATGTTTAAAGCTGTTTAATTAAACTAGTTTCAAACTGACCTTTCTTAAGTAAACAACCTGTTCGAGGTACTTTTAATCCTGTGTAACTAAACACATTCAAGTTAGGGGCTAGATAAATTCAGTTTAACTAAACAACCTGTTCGAGGTAGTTTTAACCCTGTGTAACTAAACACATTGTAGATAGGGGCCAGATAAACTCAGTTTTAATAAACAGGTTGGTGTGAAGGAGGTATTAAGTCTTACAATGCTTTACTGTAATTCGGTGCTAAACCTCTGTTTTGGGTAAAGCATTTCTCAGTAGCCTTGAGTACCTATTGTCTTATGGAAAACTCTTTTCCTGTCTTTCCGAAATATTTACCACATGGAAAAGTAGCTATTATTATTAGTAATATCATTAAAACCTCTCACACCCCAAGCCCTAAAGTAATGTTAATATATTTAAGTAAAGCACTAAAGTTGTTTAAAATTTCGTAACTGTCAAAAAAGCTGATATTTCTTTCTCTAAATTTGAAGTCTTTTTGAAGTAATTCTTTGTGTCATTCTCGTTCCCAGTCCCTCCTCGACATAACTAAAAAATCGGAGGCCCTGGTAAGACAAAAACCGGATGTCCTAGATTCTAGGACATTGAAACTGCGCATACCAGTAGGAAATTTTACTTCCGGGCGTCAGAGTGCACATCGAAAATCACAGAAATAAAACAATATTATGCAGTGGACTTTGTGCAAACAAACAGAAAATGATACGTATCGAACTCTCGGGTTTATTTTACGGCGTTGTTTGCATCTCTTCTTGTATCCGCCTTCAGTCGGTGCTGGCGAAGTAAAGATTTCTATTGATTTAAATATTGATACAGTTTCGGTTTCAAATTTCCGGCTTTGGCTTCTTGTTATTTTGCTGAACTGCACAGAAGACCTTGAAGTTACCGTTCAATAAATCTACCTTAATTTATCCTAAGCAATACCATGATCGCCTCGGATTGCTTTGTTTGTTCACGCACATTTAAGTAATGGTCCGCGCAAGAGGTAGGCATATGTTATGCATGGAATGTAAAAAGGTGCTAATTGTGGTATTGTTTCAATCTTCCACCTCATTGGCTTAGACATTAAAATCTATCTAAAATTGAAGAAGAAGAATATTTTTTCTCATTTTGTAAACAGATTTGAATTGTATCTAGTGAAAACTCTCATAACTTTCAATATGACGAACTTTCAATATGGGGAACATTTTTAAATTCAACGTTTTCTTGGTTATTGTTTTGCACTCTTCTGATTGGACAAAATGTTTTCACACAAAAGAACTCTACCTTTAAAATGCATTTTTAGTGGATATAATTTCAGAAATTTATGATTTAAGGGTTGATTATGCGGGTATCAGCGGCCATCGCGAGGGGGCGGCCCCCGGGCAACCTACGGGCAACCCAGGGGATTTGTAGCAAAAACATGCCCCACACACGGGGCATTAGAGCGCTTTTGCGTTTTCGTCAAAATACCCCGGGACATACCCACGTAATCTGCTGTCTCAACGTTCAGCGGTTTTCGCCACAGGACTCGCTCGATCGACGTTCTTCGATTTCTTTGTCCTTGAGCTATGTCATATCATTATCATTCAAATTAAGAGATTAAATTAAGCCACCACTGTCGGAAGACAGAACAAAGAAATAAAGGATAATATGTGTATAAAACTATTAAGATTTTTGACACTTCTAAAACGTTTAGCTTGTTCTAATATGTTGCCCAGGTTGCCCCAGGGGTGGGGGGTCTTTGTCACAATTTTCTGCCCCACCCGAGGAGTTTTAGCATGTATTTGTCATGGCTGCTGTGACAAATGCCCCTGGGTGCCCGGGGGCCGCCCCCTCGGGATGGCCGCTGATACCCGCATTAGTTGTCAGTATGAAAAACAGAGAATACTAAAGTGGGGAAAGCAAATTGCATCTGAACAATAGAATTGTGCCTACCTCTTGCGCGGACTGTTACTTAATCTCTAAATTCCCCGGTCATTACAAATGCAAGGGAAATTTAGAAATATGCATTGTCTTAAACAGGGAAATTTCTAAATTTCCCTGCAAGAACAATGCATATTTCTAATTTTCCCTTGCATCGTAATGAGGGAAAACTAGAAGACAATGAGGCTGGACATGAGGGTGAAAAGCATCAACTCTTGCTTACCCTCTGGCACGACTAGCCCTGCGCTCCCGGGTGAAAGGAATTGTACTCAAACTGACCTGGCTTCATCATAACCTTCAACGTAATC
Organism: Actinernus sp. WN-2022; assembly: GCA_030867875.1. Classification (NCBI taxonomy): domain Eukaryota; kingdom Metazoa; phylum Cnidaria; class Anthozoa; order Actiniaria; family Actinernidae; genus Actinernus; species Actinernus sp. WN-2022. The sequence goes on from JAOWCC010001629.1 coordinate 377,192, forward strand.
CATGTGGAATCACGTATTTCAATCCGCACGTTCTTCTCTTATTTCTCAAACCCGCTTCTTCCATGTGGGATATTTAAAACCATATACGCATGACCTTTAAATATTTAGTCAAACACATAATTACATTGTGTTTTACTGCTATTCTTCTCAAAAACAACACACTTGTCCCCAAGGGAAGTCAAGGTCATTTAATCCAGCATTAAAACGTTTTCGAAAGCAACTCAACTGAGACGTCTTTAGTTTAGGCAGAGAAAACTAAACTTCATTCCTATACTACGCAACACGCCCAACGAGTACAAAATCATAACACTACAACTAGTGGAGTGTGACAGTGCCGGATGCCTGGTGGACAGCAGCAAACGGCAAACGAGAAAACTACAAAGACGAGAACCGTAACGGAAGCAAGCATAGAAAGAGACAAGTAAATAAATAATCGATCGAGATAGATATCATTAGCTTATCATTTTGTAATCTAATGGCAACAGCATAAAATGTTTTAACTGGCTTCCCGTCTCTGGAAAAGGAAACCGCATGAAGTTGGAATACACCACCAGAAGTACTGAAATAATACTGAAGTAACACAGAGCATAAAAGGAATACTGACCGCTTAGAGCAAAAATAATCATGTGCTCAGGTAAATATGAGCCACATGCTTCCTAACGATTTGAATTCATTACCATCTTTTAAAGGGTACAAATGAAACAAGATGAATCATTGCCCTCAAATGAAAAAAGAGAACTGATTCTGGCCACCAAGAGATTACAATTCTATTCACGGGATTTCTTTCAGTGTACTAGTTTTCCTAGCAATTTCATGGATGCCTCAATTTGTTTTACCGAAACGTAACGAAATATCAGTTGAAAATAGACATGTAACTTTATGGCTCGTCAACACCATACACCGTACAAGGCTTCCTTAACTAGGCACGTGCAGGTGACTTGCAATGAAGCTTCAAAAAGACAAAATTAATCTCTAAAATACGAGAAGACAACAGCAATGAACATGGGTAAAACAATTAGAACTTCGCGATCTATTCTCTTTTCCCCAATGAATCCAAATTGCATTCTTGTATTCCTACAATCGTGAACGATGCCTTGAAAAGCATCTGATAAGGAGGAAGTGAACTGCTAGCCTCAGCGTTTGAGGAGACGAACGATGCCTTGAAACACATCTGATAAGGAGGAAGTGATCTGCTAGCATCGGCATTTGAGGAGATGTTCAACCGGTCATTCTCGGCTCAAGACTCCGACCTGTGGGAAGACCGTTGACAACAAAACAAAAAGAGTAACATAAGAAAAACATGCATCATACCGCTATCTTACACGTGTGCAGTTCCCTCTTCAATAATTTTTACACTAAATTTAGGACATGCAGAAAACACTGACTTTTAGTTTCTACTCGATAAACAGAGCACGATCGACAACAAAGGGTAAGGTATTCCTAATTAAATACGTATATCAATACTTCTTTGCAGAATCAGAAAATACTGATCCACTTGTTTGATAAAAATGTGGTGAAATTCGACCTTAAATGCGATCGATACAGTGTAAAAGACGATACTGAAACCACACTACACTAGTAATACATCCCTTATCTAAGGTCTGGGAAATCTGTTTAAAACAGATCAATTATATTTCAGAATCTTAAATAACATTCTAATATATGGTATACCTAAGAGCATACCTAATCATTCGCCCGCTAAGAGGCTGACAGTTAAACTTTTATCATCACACTTCCAGCCCAATTGTTACAAATCACTCCAACATTTGTGTTGAAAAAACAACAGATTCAAGATCGGAATAGTTAACCGTGGCAAGTAAGAATTGAATGTCAGTACATCATGTCTATATCAACACGGACTAAGACTGACTGAAAATAATTTTGAAGAGCTTAGGATTAACAACCCATTATTGATATCTACATGTATATCCAACAAATGAAATCTGGTCTCGAGGAATCCAACGAGTCTGAAAACCAAAGGTTAATAAAATAAATCATGAAAATGACAATAGGACTATAATACATGAATAACGTAAATTAACAAGAGTCCAACTCTCAACAGTAATCTCTCTACACTAACATCTTCATTTCATATACAGTACAGAATTTTGCGATCAACAAAAAATAAATGCACCATAACCTATAAAACTTGCATCACAGATCAAAGCTGCTATACAAGCAAAACTCAATATGAAATTAAAATCCTTAAAAATGTATTCATTTAATACACCATCAAACGCTTTCATTATATACATATTTCAATACTCTTTTGCAAAATCAGAAAATACTGATAAATAATCTGGTCCAATTGGACCTAATGCAATCCATGCAGTAATGCCAAAAAGACAACGGCACTGAAATCGTGCTACACTATATCACATCCCTTACTCTAAGGTCAGGGAAATCTGCTTCAAACAGATCAATTTCACAATCTTAAACAACGTACAAACATGGTATACTTAATAATACCAAATCATTCGCCCGTCTAAGAGGCTCACAATAATAATAATAATAATACTAATAACAACAACTGCTATGTTTAGACAGGGTGCACATATCTTCGAGGAGTTTACAATGGGGTCCTGCGTAACAAAACTAATCAAGTAAAATAATGCTTCGACAGGATAGTTACAACTAATTAAACTTTTATCATTACACTTCTAGCCCGATTTTAAATCAGACTTTACAAACGAATTTCAGTAAGCAGACTTAGCTATATATATATATATATATATATATATGTAAGACAATTTTTTACAAGCAAAATTACTATCATCTATTAATGTACATAATACCGCGGAAATGCAAAGATCTACAACTAGTATATAATAATAAAGTCTGAACGATATATTTAAACACGATATATTAATATATCGCAATATATCCCAGAAAATCCTTGATTTTTTGAGACAGACACTTTCAACGATTTGGATTAATACCCGAGCAATGGTACGTGATAATAAATTTCAACTAATCCAAATTACTAGTTAGAGAAAAACAATCCTTCTCTTAGCATTTCGTTAAAGAATCGATAAAGTAACCAAAATGAACCACTTCATATACTTGAACTTGAATGACATAATACGGGGTAACTGAATGACTAAGAGTAGTATCAATTTACGGCATTCTGTCAGCTACAAAAACCATATTACAAAGAGTTAGCTGAAAATTCACTCTAAATCTGTTACGTAATAATTCATGAATTGCATTCCCAGTGAAATCTGGATTACTGTAGTTAAAAAATAACTGAATAAGAGCGAGCTCTATCCTTAAGCTATATAAAAGCAACTGATATCCGCAAACCTCAAACTATCGATGTTTATAACTACAGAAATAAATCCTTCACATTAAACATTTATAGATCATTAACTCTCAAGCAACTTCGCCTATAGTTTATAGGAAACAGCAGGGAATAATTCAAAATCAATGTCACCTAAACAAAAATTGAAGAATCTTAAAAATAATGAAAGTCTGATCGTATAACAACTGAACTCATTAAGCTAAAGGTTTCTCTTGGTATAACAATCTGGATGGCGTTTGTATATATAGGGACTCACGACCCTTTGGTGTTGAGATGTTCGATCTGCACGTGCACGTGTCATGACTGCCGGGCGGCTGACCATGGCCGGCAAGGTCCCGAGATAACAGTTCCTCCAAAAATATCCGGTTCTCCCGCGGAGGAGACGAGAATTCATAGGAGAAAAAATTGACAAAGAAAAATCATGTGAGAAGGCTTGTAAAACACATAAGGAGCACTAAATGTTATGTACTACGTTGTAGGACTGAATTTTGAAATTCTCAAACTTTTTTTTTACTGCCTCGTGGACTCAAATCTTTTACGACTATGCAACAGTACGAATACATACCTTCACGTAGAGTTTCAAAGGTATCCTCTAATTTACCTCTTAACAGAATAGAGTACGCCACCTTCCAAGGAGGCTTGAAATAATATTTAGCTCAAACTCAGTGCTCTTCCGTTGTGTTTCAACGCTGAAGGTTCTTGGATAATAGTTCCTCCAAAATTGTCCGATTTTCCCGCGGTGGAGACGAGAATTCATAGGAGAAAAAATAGACAGAAGAATCATTAATGTCACAAATGCCTTGTAAAGCAAAAAACAAGCCCTAACAAATTATGTCTACTGCGTGCATCGTTGACTCAAACATTTCGTGAATATACGACGTGTTCAAAAACATTACGAATATATACGTACCTTCGCGTAGAGTTGCATACGTATATCTTCCACTATAAAATCTCCGTCAGAAAGTTTGGCTGACTTGTGGCTGTCCAGCAAGCGAGAGAAAGAATTCTAAACTGATTGGTCTTTATATACCTCAAATATGAATATTAAACATATGTACAAGAAAAGAACTAATGAACTATCACTTAAGTGATAAACAAATAGCTACGTGCCGTAATGAAGACGCTTTCCAACTCACTTTGTTACGTTGGAAAGCCTCTATTCTCAGAGATTTGTTCCGTTCCTCGCGATCAGTTATACCATGACAATTCGGGAAATTAGTGATTAAATTTCCCCTCAAGCCTCAGGAGAGTTTGTAAAAGTCCCTCGGCCGCTTCAACAAACTCTCCCTCGGCTTGCGGGGAAATTTAATCACTAATTTCCCTCTTGTCATGGTATTACTTATAAAAAGCTTTCAATGAATTCTACCCTCGAAGAAGGGAATTTATTTTATTTTCCCCGCTACGCAGCGTCCTCGTGTCCTTTTAGCCGTTACAATAGGAAATGAGCAATCTGAAATCAACAATGTTTACTGTCTCGTTTTTCTCAGCTGATGGAAATCGAGATACCGTTCGGGTGCGTGAAGATTTTTAACTTTTTGATATTCGCGCAGCCTTTGTTCAACAGCCAATCACAGTCTTGCTTCATTTGTGTCTAAAAAGGGCCTCCGATTTTTCAGTTAAGTTGAGGAAGCACTGGGAACGAGGTGTTCATTGTATTAGTTTCTGTGCGCAGGTTTCTATGATTGAGATATAACTCTTCTGGTGCATTTTTATTACTTCGCATGCAGATAAACGTGATCATGATGCCGGTACGAAATATAACTCCAGAACGAGTCATTTCAGACTCCTGTTCTCGTTCGACACGACCGTAGTCTTAGTACTTTACCGGCTGAAAATGTTTTTCTTACTACCGTGAACCACTCGGTGGTTTTCACCAGTCGAGAGAAAAGAAAGAAATCACCAATCTCTGGGTTGGGATGTACTCTTGTCTTTGCTGTTCTGCTATGAATTAAAACTTGAATAAGGAAAAGATTTATAAAACATAATTTCATCCTCGAACCCTGTCATTATGTCCGTAGTTATGCGCGCAAGGGTAATAGGGAAACTTTTAGAGATGTCATGTGCACAGTAGAGCGGTTTCCGATTGAGTGTCGAAAGTGATTGCTTTGATTTTGCGTTTGTTGAGTTTTTTTATTGGCTGTGAAAATGTTTTGTAATTATCAGCCAACCAATTTCTAAACTAAAACCCAACATTGTTTTGGTCCATCACGCAATCAATTTTCATTTTAGCGAGCGTTACTCTTCTCTTACTAAACACGAGCGTACTGGCTTATGTGCTCGATGCGCAGTCAGCAGAGCGGTTTAGTTGCTCCCGCGATTGGCTCTAATTGGCCTAGGTACTTCATATATGATATATTTGTATATTGTGTACCGAATATATTTCAAAATTCTACTGTGTTCTATTTCCCCTGTGTTTTCACTGTTTCCCTGTATTCTACTGCGTTCTACTGTGTTCTCCTGTGTAGAATACAGGAGAACACAGTAGAACGCAGTAGAATAACAGTAGAATTTAGAAATATATTCGGTACACAATATATATCATATACAGTTGAACCCCGCTAATTCGAACTCGGCTAATTCGAATTCCCCGCTAATTCGAACTCAAACCCATTTCCCTTGGATTTGCCCTTGTTTTTTCAGTCATTTACTATCGGCTAATTCGAACTCTGCTAATTCGAATTCCCCGCTAATTCGAACTATTTTCCGTTTCCCTTGGCCTTAAATCAACCCTTTTAATTCGAACTCTAATTACAAAATTGACGGACAAACATCAGACGGCGCCAGAACACAGCTGGAAGCACACTTAACGTGTATGTAAAACATTTTAATTGCACTTATTTTGTAATGTACCTCCATTCCGCACAGTTCTGGTTGTCAATGAATATTAGAGAGCTTAAGCAACGACGACGGCAACGTCTAGGACGACGGCATAACACAATAGACTTAATTGCAAAATACAATAACTGCACATGAAAATGCACGCAGTCAACTACATTTCAACCGTTGTCTGCAAAAACAGAACGTGAAAACTCCATATTCTACGTTAACAAGAGAACGCAAACGGTCGAAAGTAAATCACTCCGTTTTTCGTTCGGCGTGAACGAAACTCTATACTTATCATATTTTTCGAAATTATGGACGTGAAAAGTAATTAAAGGCGAACGAAGGAAATAGTAAACATCATATTTCGGGAGAAAACGCTTTTCTACGTCCCGTCGTCACTGCCGTCCCCGTCGTCGTTGCTTAAGCTCTCTATTAAATTAAACAGGACGTTTACAAACAACTGACACAACTTCGTGATTCCCAAATCAATCTCCTGTCAGTCAAAAATTATTGCAGTCATCATAAATGCAACTCAGTTGTTCTATTCTAAGATCAGAAGCTGTTTTCGAAGTACTTCAATGAATGCTTTCTCTCCCTTGAAGGGTAGTGTACAAGGGACTTGCATCCCCACAAGGTACTATTGTGTTAATTATTAATGATTATTTTGATATTTAATTCGAACTCGGCTAATTCGAACCCCCGCTAATTCGAACTATTTTCCGTTTCCCTTGAGGGTTCGAATTAGCGGGGTTCAACTGTATGAATATATCATATATGAAGTACCTACCCTAATTACTTTGGTTTTAGTTTTATCATACGTCCGTTCGTGATTGGCTCATTGCGGTTTAGTTGCTCCCGCGATTGGCTCTAATTACTTTCAGTTTTACGATACTTAATCGACAACCGCTCTATCTTGTATTTGCCACGTAACGCGAAACTACAGTATAGCTGAAATGGCGTAAACAGGACTATTTAAAAAGAAATTCTGCTCGTCTTGCAAAATAATTGTTTATTGAACTGAAGCTTTTTTGCCACAGACTGCACGAAGATATTTCCGTTCACGGTAAGTGCAGCCAAAAATTTAAAACATTTCATCATAAGTGTTTATATTATTCAATCCTTAAAATCTTTGATTATTGCTCTTCGTGCTTCATGCAAGGGTAGTCGTTGCGGACTTATCACCATGTACATTATACTTCTAATACTGTTTTGCTATATCTTTAATAAAAGGAATTGTGCAAATCTTTCAAATTGTGGTATTTCTTCTGTGGTTTGTTTGTGCGGTGGGGTTTGGTGGGACACAGGCAGCCCAAGCTCAAGTTACGAAAATATTAGGGATAGGTAAGTCATTTTATTCAAATATTTTACAGTATTTCTGGCTAGTAAACGGAGTTCGCTACGCTCTCATACAAACCCTTATATTTTCGTAACTTGAGCTCGCTACGCTCCCATACAAACCCTTATGTTTTCGTAACTTGACCTTGGGCTGCCTGTGGGTGGGATATTTACAAAATCCGGATTTAGAATCTAAAATAATAACATTTTTTTTTTTTGGCCTGCATTTTTGGGGAATATCAAAAATGATTCCGAGAAATCCATGATAAACAAGAGGCTGGCATTGCCAACCGAACTCGGGCCAATAGATATCGTTAGGTTGCTTTACCGAAATGTTGGGGAAAATAAAACCGTTTCCTACGTACGTAATTAGGGACCTTCAGCAACTAGGACGCCGGCATAAAACAACAGCCTTAATTACAAAATACAATAACTGCACGTGAAATGCACGCAGTTACCTACATTTTGACCGTTCTCTCAAAAAAGCACAACGTGAAAACAACAAATTTTACCTTCAAAGGAGAACGCGAACGTAAGAAACTAAATCACCGTTTATCATTCGGCCTGAACGGAACTCTGTCCTGATCACATTTCTGGAAAATATGGTTATAAACGGCATCTGAAGGCAACTAAAGGAAATAGTAAACTCTAAATCTCGGGAGAACCTAATTGGGTTCCCTGTGGCCGAAGTTGAGCCATGCCTCGGGCTGTTGCCATTTCGTTTTGGTTCTTTCTTTTTTGGGGGGCCGATTTCGGATAGCGTGTAGCAACACCTTTAAAAAGGGAATTGGGAGTCCTCAATTTTATTAAGTTAAAATATCTAAAATCAATCCCTGGCCTTGCGAGGGATCGATCACCGGCTAGTTCGCAGCAAACTGGATACTGATTAGAATGCAGAAAAACTAAGAGTGCTGCTGACATAACTGATCTAAGCGAACACATTTCTCACTCCTGTCGCAGCTTTGTATACAATATCGAAGCTCTTTCGACCATGGGAACTATAAACCATTTCAAACTATGGGCATGCACTGGCCGCGCTTCTGAATCGGAGCAATATAAGGCTAGCAAGTTAACGGTGAATGTAAACAAATTCAACTATATGATTTTTAGACTAAGGCAGAGAAGGCAAACATTTGATCTGGCGATAGAAATAAACAATGTTAGGATTGACAAGATTAATGAGGTCGTATTCCTGGGTGTGATCTTGGACGAAAATATGTCTTGGAAGTTTCACATTTCCCATCTTGCCAGTAAAATATCAAAATCAATAGGAATTATACGCAAATCAAGTTTTTGCCTTTCCCAGCAAGCATTACGCACTTTATACTATTCCTTAGTTTCTCCATATCTTCAATACTGTATCACGGTCTGGGGCTCTACCTATCCATCCAACCTTAATCGTATTGTTCTGCTTCAAAAACGCGTAGTGCGAGTTATTAATAATGAGGCATTGATGCGCATACTGACCCTATATTTACTTATTCAATTTAGGAAAGTTCATGTTCCTGTTCAAAAATAATTTATTACCTAGAAGTTTTGACAAATCTTTTCTACGAATTTATCAAGTTCACAGTTATAATACTAGACATTCTAAACTTTTTTATGTTCCTTTATGTAGAACCAAAATTAGACAGTTTTCTGTTTATTATCAGGGTCCAGCATTTTTTAACTCGCTGAACGCACGGACATTCGTGATGCCATGACCGTTTCCTCGTTTCAATCCAAGCTGAAAAAATATCTCTGCTCCCGTCTTTGAAATCGCTTATTATTTATTCATTAATTTCTTCAAATACGTGTTATCTCAATACTGGTATAAACTGTTATCTTAGTGTGTTTTCTCCATTCTGTTATTCTTGTTTTCGCGCCACTCTCACTTTGTTTTATATTCCTTTTGAATTTTTTTTTTTTTTGACCAAAAAAAAAAACTGTTAATATGTAGTGGAGCGAGATCAGTTGATGTGTCGTGGTCGGAACATTTAGAAAAACAATCGAGAAGTTTAGCGGCAGCTGTTTTATGTCTTGTGTTGTATAAGTTTTAACTTATTGTAACCGCGCAACCGAACGTTAAGCCCAACGGCTTGGGATCCCTGTGGTGACGTCATTATTTCCCGCCAAAATCTAGTGAGCATGACATTGTTTTGTGGTCAGCGGCACGTACGGCGTAGATGGTGCTTCTATTAAAAATGGACAAGAAAATGGAAAGAAAACCCACAAACAGAGTTTATTGGAGTGTTTTAGAGCTGATAAATACGTTACTAAAGGTCTGTATGGAATTATTCTCCACTGGATTGGATTGAAAGGTGCTAGATGTGATTTACCAGCGAGTCGATCGACTCACTCCAAACAAACATGCTACATACCCGGGGATGTACCAAATGTATACTACTGACTTATGATTATTGGAAAACGTGCCGAAATACCCGGTGAAAAGGCAAAATGGAGACAATAACACGGGGAATAACAACACCTAACACTACATGGATGCCCTTGATACCACTTGAGATCATGGAAAGAACAGTACCTTCACATAATGAGTGCGTGTGAACTGGAAGGAGGAAATTGACATCAAAATCAGCTAATGTATTAAATAAACACAGCAAAGACTTGGTACTATACTATATCATATGTACACAGGGACAGGACATTATTTATTATGTAAGCTGGCGTGTGAAAGAACAAAGCTGCTTCTAAACCGGTAAGATATGTTTTCCAATGTACTTATTGCCGAGTGTTATGTACCTAGAAAGCCACGGTAATTAAGGCTTGGACTACTCTATAAACTCGGAGTACAGCTCGCTACTCGAGACCTCCTCAATCTACCTATCACATTATACATGGTTTCCCGAACTAGGAAAATGTTTAGGTAAACTTTACAAATACAATGTAACGTACAATAACAACCAGAAATACAACCAGAATAATAACCATAATAAGGAAAGTTCCTTCACATAATGAGTGTGAAATGGCTAATAAACACAAGAAAGACTTGGTACTATAATATACTAAATATATATAATGACAGGACATGATTTATTGGGTTTACTTCGGTGTAAGGACCTGACTTGCTGGAGACTGCATGCCATCGCACACTCCGTGAATTGTTGTATTACCGATTATAGTGTATTGAATACTATAATACTATTATAATTTATGTACCTACTCATCATTAGTTGATATAAATACCTGAAAAAACGATTGCTACCAAGCAGTTCACTCATGGTCTAGTGGTTAGGGCATGCCATTGTACACTCTGTGAGTTGTTGTATTACCAATTACAGTGTATTGAATACTATAATACTATTATAATTTATGCACCTACTCATCATTGGTTATATAAATAGGTGAAAAAACTATTGCTACCAAGCAAATTCACTTGTGGTGCAGCAGTTAGGGTAGCTGGGTTATATGTCAGCCATTGTAATCTTATTTTGCTGGGTTTGATTCTTACCCTCAGTACAGTGTTGTTTTTTTTCAAGTAGAGGCTGCCCAATTCCATGTAAAATTTATAAGTGCTGCTTCAGGTGCTCGGGAAATATTCTAAGTAGCAAATTATTCATAGTTAACAAAGGGAGTTTTATGACGCAGTTTGTGTGGTTCTCACATTGAGGTACATTTGTAATAACACCAAATTATTATATATGTAAACTTACATGTGTTAGGAAAGAGCAAAGCTGCTTCTAAACTGGTAAGATATGTTGTGTTATTGCTGAGGAAAAGATGTTTCATGGCTATTCGTTTCATCAATGATTTTGTATCAGTTTGAGCGACTGTAAATTAATGTGCAATTACTCTGGCTGCCTGTACATGTACATACATGTATAGCAGAATCTATATTATTTTGTATGTGAATTTAAATTGATGAATAGCATTCAAAATGAAAGCTAGGAGAGAGTTTGTTTGGGCATGTACATTGTAGCTGTGAATTTGACTCCATTTTATGTGTATATAGTAAAGGTAAGGTAATGGCTTGGTAGTAATGTAGAATATCCCCTCCATTCAAAAGACCACTTGAATGGCTGTGTGCAAAAAGGGCATTAAGTGATTATTGATCACATTCTAAATTCTCCCTTAGAAAACAAATAAATCGAAGGAGAATATAGAATGTGATCACATTTGATCACATTCTAAATTCTCCCTTAGAAAACAAATAAATCGAAGGAGAATATAGAATGTGATCAAGAGTCACTTATGCCCTTGTTGCACACAGCCCTTCACAGTCTTGAAAACTGTGCTAAATTCTCCATTTTATTACCATTTTCATTGAAGTGCTACCTTGAAAGTTGACTGTCAATCAGATGCGGAGCCTAGTCTCATACAAATCTTTACCACCTGGACTTAATTAAATTGTGATTGACGTTGGCTAAATGCAATTTTCCAAACGAGACTTGAAACTTTCAGGGTCACACTTCAATGAAAATTGTAATAGTTCAGGTGTATTTAGACTTGTTCTATGAATGATTTGGGGTTGAGAGTGGGTAGCTTTTTATTGTGGGGATTTAATGAACCATTGGAAGTACTGTGTGCTATAGGAGAGTTTGAACTCGGTTTGAATTGAATTTGTTGGTAAAACTTGGCATTTTGTTGAGTTATCCACCCTTTCTACTTTTTATGAAGGGGATGAAATGTTTCATAGGTAAACTTTACAAATACAATGCAACATACTGTACAATAACCAGGATAACAACCAGAAACACTGCACCAATAACAAACAGAATAACCAGAAACATGCACATACAAGATGTCCAACTGCATGTAATTATCAAGCTACATGTACATTGTATCTAAATTTAGTATGAGATGAATCCCAACAATCTATTCTTTACAAGCAACCACCCTAAATGTCTATCAAAGGTGGTCACTTAAGAGAGGGGGTCGCAATTACAAGATGTCCAACTGTATATCAAGCTATCTGAAGTATGAGATCAAACCCAAAAATATATTCTTTATAACCAATCACCCTTATGTAGATACATGTACGGTCTTTGGAAAGTTTTTCTGAGTTTTCTTCTTGATGGAAAATCAAATATAATTCCTGTTGTTGTGTTCACCACGTACCCTTGAGACTCCACATGTCACATACAGTAGTTCTAGCTGGGTTGTATTGCTACATGCATTCCATTTGTATTCCTTAGTCTGTCTGGTTAGTCGACCCCATAGTTCTACTGGGGTTACATTGTATCATTCTATGCTATAGTCATAGTCCTTAGTCCAGTTAGTCTCCTTAGTTCTAGCAGGGTTGTATTGCTACATGTCATTTGTATTCCTTAGTCCGGTTGGTCCCCTTAGTTCTAGCAGGGTTGTATCACTGCATGCTAGTCATAGTCCAAGGTTAGTCTGGTTAAGCCCCTTAGTTCTAGCGGGGTTGTATCACTGTATGCTAGTCATAGTCCTTAGTCTGGTTAAGCTCCTTAATTCTAGCAGGGTTGTATCACTGTACAGTATGCTAGTCATAGTCCTTAGTCTGGTTCAGGTCCCCTTAGTTCTAGCAGGGTTGTATCACTGTATGCTAGTCATAGTCCTTAGTCTGGTTAAGCCCCTTACATGTAGTTCTAGCAGGGTTGTATCACTGGGCTAAAGTGAACAATCTGCACCGAAAAAAAGTGGTCGGTAAGTGGTCGGCCGACCACTTACCGACCACTTACCGACAACACTTGAGAACTGCAGTTTAGATGGTTTCCTCTGCCATTTATGCATTGTAACATACGTTTACTATGTTGTAGACAGTTGGATATTGATGAAAATAGTGTACTCATTAGGTTTTAGAAGGTTTGTATGAAAATTCGACAAAATGAATTATTAATATGCTTACACTGAGAAAGCGCCCAAAGTTTACGCTCGTGAAGAACTATCGATGTTATTGTTGGCCCTCATTGTTGCAAGAACACTAAAGTGTTGTGAAACTATCTTTAGAAGCTTTTAAGTGTTCTTATATGGTATTTTATTTCAACTGGACCTATAGTGAAGAGATGACAAACACGTAATTTTTGAGGTCAAAACAAAATGGCGTCGGGTTTACGCTCGTGAAGAACTATCGATGTTATTGTTGGCCCTCATTGTTGCAAGAACACTAAAGTGTTGTGAAACTATCTTTAGAAGCTTTTAAGTGTTCTTATATGGTATTTTATTTCAACTGGACCTAGTGAAGAGATGACAAACACGTAATTTTTGAGTTCGCAAGTTACCGACCACTTACCGACCACTTACCAACCACTTACCAACCACTTACCAACCACTTACCAACCACTTACCAACCACTTACCGACCACTTACCGACACAGTTTTACCGACCACTTACCGACCACTTACCGACCACTTACCAACCACTTACCGACCACTTACCAACCACTTACCGACCACTTACCGACCACTTACCGACCACTTTTTTTCGGTGCAGATTGTTCACTTTAGCCGTATCACTGTATGCTAGTCATAGTCCTTAGTCTGGTTAAGCCCCTTAGTTCTAGCAGGGTTGTATCACTGTATGCTAGTCATAGTCCTTAGTCTGGTTAAGACCATTAGTTCTAGCAGGGTTGTATCACTGTATGCTAGTCATAGTCCTTAGTCTGGTTAAGCCCCTTACATGTAGTTCTAGCAGGGTTGTATCACTGTATGCTAGTCATAGTCCTTAGTCTGGTTAAGCCCCTTAGTTCTAGCAGGGTTGTATCACTGTATGCTAGTCATAGTCCTTAGTCTGGTTAAGCCCATTAGTTCTAGCAGGGTTGTATCACTGTATGCTAGTCATAGTCCTTAGTCTGGTTAAGCCCCTTAGTTCTAGCAGGGTTGTACAATGTATCACTGTATGCTAGTCACAGTCCTTAGTCTGGTTAAGCCCCTTAGTTCTGGCAGGGTTGTATCACTGTATGCTAGTCATAGTCCTTAGTCTGGTTAAGCCCATTAGTTCTAGCAGAGTTGTATCACTGTATGCTATAGTCATAGTCCTTAGTCTGGTTAAGCCCCTTAGTTCTGGCTGGGTTGTATCACTGTATGCTAGTCATAGTCCTTAGTCTGGTTAAGCCCCTTAGTTCTAGCAGGGTTGTATCACTGTATGCTAGTCATAGTCCTTAGTCTGGTTAAGCCCATTAGTTCTATAGCAGGGTTGTATCACTGTATGCTAGTCATAGTCCTTAGTCTGGTTAAGCCCCTTAGTTCTAGCAGGGTTGTATCACTGTATGCTAGTCATATTCCTTAGTCTGGTTAAGTCCCTTAGTTCTAGCAGAGTTGTATCACTGTATGCTATAGTCATAGTCCTTAGTCTGGTTAAGCCCCTTAGTTCTGGCTGGGTTGTATCGCTGCATGGTGATCATAGTCCTTAGTCCGGTTAGTACATGTACCCTTAGTTCTGGCTGGGTTGTATCGCTGCATGCTGGTCATAGTCCTTAGTCCAGTTAGTACCCTTAGTTCTGGCTGGGTTAATTGTATTGCTGCATGCTGGTCATAGTCCGTTTAGTACATGTACCCTTAGTTCTGGCTGGGTTGTATTGCTGCATGCTGCATGGTCATAATCCTTAGCTAGTCGGGCATACATGTATATCCAGGGGTAAAATAAGCAGAAAAGTAAAGAAAGGGGGTCCTAAAACAGGCTCTGGATAAGAAAGGAACAGTTGAATGACAAGGAGTGTTAACAGATGTTAATTTTCTATTCTTCTTTCTCATAATTTCATTCAATAGAAGACCATTGAAATAATGCACTTTCATTAGCTATTAATTTTTGAAGTTTAAATTTATTTTTGATCAAACTAACTATGGTTTGATTTTGGAGAAATTTGTATGTGGGGATCGAATGTTATCAAATTTGTGATTCAAAAACTTGTTTTCTTTACGTTTTCACAGAAAAATAGTCAACAGCATAGAGATCGACCAACCCAACACTTAAGGCATATTCTAGAAAAATAGTATGTGCGGATATGCTGATTGTGCCAGGTCTATTGTTCTTGGGGTACAGTTCATGCACATGCCATTACTTAAAAGAAAACAATCATGTTCTTTTTGACACTAAATCACTCCATAATTATATAGAAGTGTGGCATCTGAATCAATTGACCGAGTTAGCTAAGTTGTACATTATTTTGTTGTTCCAATTCAGAACATGTGACAGCTCTCCAGAGCTTTCCAGTGCTTTGTTTCCCATGAATAATATTAATGAAATTTATACATTAATTTCCTCTAGGGATATAAAAAAAACAAGAAGACATTACTCAAGGGAAAAGTCAGGTGACCTGAATTGGGACAACAAATGTACAAGCTAGCTAAATTGGTCAATTGGGTTCAACATGTCTGTATTAGCTAGGTGCAGCAGATAAATTAGGTTTGGCACAATGCTGCATTGTGGGACTCTGGAGCGGTTGACTCAATTATGCCACTTTTTTCATGTGACAAACTTAATGCATATTAAATTATGCCATCTTGAAATTTAATGTATGTGCAATCTAGACCCAGATTCCCTAATTGCTACGATCAGTTCAACAAATTAAGTTCAACATCTGAATCAACCAGTCGCTTTGACATCAAACGTATTAAGTTTGGTGCACAAAGAGTTCACCATCTGAAATGGACATAAGACTACGTTAACCAGAGAAGTCTTAGGCCTGGTTTAGCAAAAAGAATAACAAACAAATTAAGATAATGAATTTAAAGTAAATTAAGTAACTATAATTTATTTCTAAAAACCTGTTTAGTATTTTTTTCTTCAGTCAAATCACTACATTTTAAACCTCTCTTAAGCGACAACCTGCTTTTGAGAATAATGGTAGAGTCACCTACGAGAAGTTCCTCAGTCTGTAGTCAACACTTGTATTTGTTTTATGCTAATCAACAAACACTTTTGAAAGGATTTCCTATCAACACCTTACTAAATTGTTAGTCTGTAATCTGGCTGGACACAAGAACAGGGCCTGGTTGTTCAAAGCAAGGGTAGCTTTATACCTAGGATATCACTAAATCTGTAAGTGTAATCAACAACAAGAAGTTTTTTCATACATACCAAAAAAAGGGAAAATACATTTATACTGCTAGGAAAAGAAAATTCGGTATAAAGGGTAATTGGATTGCCTAGAAATAAGTTAAAAGGTAATCTGAAATCTGCACAGTTTAACTTTGGGTTAGTGATTTAACCCCTGGGTAGTGCTTACATTACCCTTGCTTTGAACAACCAAGTTCAGGTGGATAAGGAATGGGCCGTTTGCAGAAATGCAATCACATGATTGTACTGGATGGCAAAAAAAATTGACTTCATTTATTGAAAGGTGCTTGTACAAGATCGATAGTGTTATAGCAAAACCTGTTTGTGAAATGTCTGTTCCACCTCCAATAGGCCCTTTGCAGCTATTACAGTCATGTGCTGATATAATACTTCATTAACGAATGAATTGAGCTCATGATCCCCATGGGAAAGGCGTTGCCATGAATACTAGAGTCCTCGAGCAAGCTAATTCTTTAAAAACGCAGTTTTAGAAAGATCAGCAATTGATTGGAGGTGGAAAATAGCATTTGCAAACAGGCATTACCGATCTCATACATTAGGCCTTTAAATAAATGAAGTCAGTTATTTTTTGCTCTCCAGTACAACCACGTTATTTGTTAGCTGCATTAAGGGCCTATCGATCGTCAATCTTTCAAAATCAGTGTTTTGAAGTTTCCTGCAAAAGGCCTATTAGATAGACAAAATACATGTATAGAAATTGTATATTCCTGCCTTGTGTGTTATATTTTAACAGTTTTGTTTTCACATGTTCACAGAGTTCTTGGGACATTATTGAACCTGCATGAAGGAATTTTCACAAGTATTCAAGTGTCCCCAATGAATCCTGCTAAGAAGTGTGTCATCTGGTAATCAGCAGTCCCCCCTGAATCCCAAGAATACTGATAGGGGTGTTGTTTAACATACTGTATAAAACAGGGGGTATACGTATTTGGTTTTTCTGTGTTTAGCAGGAGTAAGCAAAGGTTAATAGGAGAGTTTGCCTTTTTATACTCTTTTGAGCTAAACTTTGTTTAATTCAGAATTGGATTACAGGAAAGGAATCTGTAGCTTGTGCAGTGTGAGTCTGGTTAAGATGACCAGTTAAGTTCCTTCCATAGACACTTTAATGTAGATACATGTATCTCTTGTAAGCAAGGTTCTGGCAAGGGCTATTTGTAGTTTTATAGTAGTTAAACAAGGCCAGTGAAATTATTCAGATCATTTTGATTCAAGGGCCTGATTACAAATTAGGAATCTTGTAATAATAATTCATAATACATGTAACTTTATGTAAACTGATAAGACCGATCAGCTAATCGTTTTTGATTAGCTGGTATCAACTGGTGACCAGTAAATAGGGGATGATTTTGTTGTACGACATTCGTTTATACCTGCTGGTTTTAAAGAGTAAAACAGTAAGTTGAACAAGATGGTCACATTTTCACCAAAAATGTCTTTTCTGCAGTCATTCTGCCCGTCGTAGCTCATATGATTTGGCAATAGTACAAATAAGTTACCATCTGAGGATTATCCTCAGATGATAACTTGTACATGTACTTGCTTGCTAAAATCATATGAGCTATGATGGGCAGAATGACTGTAGGCAGTCCATTTGCAACTGCTAAAATTGTGATCAAACCGCTATTTCACTTGTCAACTAAATCAAATGAACATTGTTTAAGTAGCAAAATGTGGCACTTGCGATGCAGATCCTAATAGCCATACATGTACATGCATACAAAACGAAAAGCAAATTCAAACAATATTTACATTTTGTTGTCTGGGTCCTTTTTGCCTGACGTGGCCCAAATAGCTTATATGCTAATATCTAATTTTGCCATTATTATTGTATCATGATGATAGCTATTTCTTTCCCATTTCTTTCTATTTTTGACCCCTGGAGCATCAATAAAGTGATTTTAATATCTTGACGTTTTCACTTGTCTCATGCAATCGTTAAAAGAATTCAGCCAGTCATAAACAGAGGAGCAGATCATTTATTGACAGGTATCCCTAACGAATAATTACCAAAATAATTTGATCGGCTCAAGATCCCCCCAAAAGAGAAAGATCAGCTCCAGTATGTTCACTATATATTGTAGCCCTATTCCAGTAGGGCTGCTCTAATTTGCATAATGCAAAAAAAGGTAGGGTATAAATAGGTGAAGTGAATGCCGTTTGTAATAATTAGAAAATAAATAACATTACACACTAAAAAAGTAACAGGCCCTAAAAGGTACAGAGGCAAACATTTTCCTCCAAAAGGAGTGCAGAATACACGTATATCAGAGTTCAATATAGAGGAGTCCCCTGGGAAGAGATGATGACAAGCAAATGGACAGCGAGCTTTACTTTGTAAAACGAAGGAGAATTAGAGCTTGCCAAGAAAAACTCAGATACTTTGTGCTCTATTGTTGAACATGTAGCATTGCCATTGTATTTCAGTCATGTAGGACGGGGGCAGTTGCCCCACTCTCAGAAGAGAGATTGACAGAAGTCATCAATGAAAATCTCCCAAAATTTATCATTCCCCCCCCCACAACACAATTTTCAGAATTGTTTACAGCCATAATTGCAGAAAACATTTTTCCGTAAAAACTTGTAAGCTGCACTCCGGAGGTAATTTTCGTTACTTTCAAAATTTGAAAGGTTAAAAATCTGTGGTTTATACATGTATGTGAGGAAATACAGTATTTAAAAAATTGAGTTACTCATTTTTCAGGTAGCCTTGAAGTAAGATAATTTGTCCATTTTGATGAGTTTCAAAATTACCTGGAAAATCCCATGCTCCACATTTTATTTAAAGGAATCCAAAATCATTGAATCCTTCCTTTATTAATTGTCAATGTTTAATTACCCTCCAATTTAAATGAGGGGTTCTGAAAATGCTCTTTCGACCCCAGTCCTCCACTTTGGTGGTAACATGTCCACCCCCTGTTAACAGATCACCAAACTCACGTCTTCTTACCCACAACTGCTATATAAATCCATTTCTGTTATTGTAAAACAACAAATTGATAGATGTACATTGTACAACAACATTATTTTATTCCTCTTTTTATACAAAGGTTATATACATTTGTTTCATTAGGCCATCCCAATCAAATGTTTTGTTTACTATTGCCCTCGGGTTCATGATGGTGGCATGGGTCGGTCGGTTAGTCGATTAAACAAAAAAAGCGTCTGGTCCAAGTTGGCTTCAGTTGAAGACTCTCGTAAAAATGTTCATGTATTCAACTACTTTTTTCCTCTACCAGTTGTGGATTGACAATTTGCAATTGAATGAGAAAGGCAAGAAACTAATATTTATTTAGAGAGCTCAGAAGAGGTGTAGTTAAAAAAATATTATTCCATCTTTTTTCAATCTTCAATTTTTTTTCTCAAAGGCATTGGGTCAGTCTTAAACCTATTTTTTTTAGGCTTTTAAAAAAGGGTAGTTCAGGCAATAGTAAACAAAATATTTTCAGGCTTCTCACACATTTGCAGTGAAAAAAAAAAACTACATACACTGACCTCCAGTGCATGCTCGTATTTCCCCCAAAAATATTCAATTGCTATTTTGGGACAGCAACATTGAATGTTAACCGTGATTGTATTGGCAGGACCTTACATGACAACATTGAATGTTAACCGTGATTGTATTGGCAGGACCTTACATGGCAACATTGAATGTTAACCGTGATTGTATTGGCAGCACCTTACATGGCAACATTGAATGTTAACCGTGATTGTATTGGCAGCACCTTACATGGCAACATTGAATGTTAACCGTGATTGTATTGGCAGGACCTTACATGGCAACATTGAATGTTAACCGTGATTGTATTGGCAGGACCTTACATGTACATACATTACATTTTTAGTGACAATATCATTTAGATAATTAAATAATACTCTAACATACAAGTAGAATTGAGTCACAGTATACAAAACCAATATTCCTAAAATAACAGGATTCAAGTGTAACCAATCATGCAAATAGAGCTATTTAATTGACAAAACTTTAAATTGATACAAAATAACAAAAAAATGAGCAAATAGCAAAATTAATGGTTTATCATGATTGTGCTAGAAAATATATTTTACTTTAGGATTTGTTTCTCTATACACATTTAATAAAATTGCTGTTTCTGTTTAAAAAAACTACATTAGTTCACATACCCCATCAATTGACACTACAAACTGCAATATATGTACACACCACTCTATATACAAGACAACATACTAGATAAGTACACTAACAGCATGTTAATATCCTGATGAACATGACAACAATGGAGAATTTGTTCGCCAGAAAGACAGTGTATGGAATAAGCCATTTACTGGTCTGTGACAAGAATTCTCAATCAAATAAATAAAGGTTGAAAGCTCTGAATTTATGATATGTGCACCAAAGAAACAATCAAAAGAAATAATGTAATTACCAAAGAAAACTTTTGACAACAACAAAGAAATAGAACTACTTTATGAAAATAATGTCATTGCTTATCTTGTCAGACACCTGAAACAGTTATATGAATAAAACTTAGCTGACATAAATTTTACAAAGAAACTACAACTAAATTAATTTTGTATCAGTGAAATTACCTCTTTTATAATCTAAATTGTTTTAGTAAAGTCAAGCTAATTAGTTCTAAAAGAACTCTTGACAATTTAACAGAAATAGTTTACAGGGAAAACATTAAACCGATAATCAGTAGTGAAGTTTACAAATAGTAAGCTCCCATTTACACGGCAAAAAAACTTGGTTGTTTCAGTAAAATAATGAAAAATGCATCAATAATAAAACCTGTTGTCTATTTTACAAGAATAAGAACGAAAAGTTATAAAAAGGAAGGAAGAAAACATTTCAAACTAAACATTGTACAGAAAACAATAAAAAATAACGCGCGAGTTTTATCGGAGAAAAAAATCCAACTCGTAAAAATGCCCCCCAAAAAGAATAGTTTGATAAATGTTTCAGTAAAATAATGAAAAATGCATCCATAATAAAACCTGTTGTCTATTATAAAAGAATAAGAACGAAAAGTTATAAAAAGGAAGGAAGAAAACATTTCAAACTAAACATTGTCGAGAAAACAGACAGCAATAAAAAATAACGCGTGAGTTTTATCGGAGAAAAAAATCTAACTCGTGTAAAAAATGCCAAAAAAGAATAGTTGTGATAAATAGGAACAGTTGTAGATGTTGTACTTACGTGTTGCAGGTTGTAGATATTGTGCGTTGATAGAGTAGAGTGGATTCAGTTCTACACTAACGCCATACATGAACACGATGGTTGAGTAGTTCTGTCACCATCACAGTACGGCCATCAGGGAGAACTGTCAGGTCTACTGGACACCACATCTCACCAAGATTAGAACCTTCACTACCGAATATACCCACACATTCACCTTCCTGTGTGAGCACCTGAACACGATGATTATCACAGTCACAGACCAGTAGATAACTGTGTCCATACACTGTAAGGCCAAAGGGATAATTAAACTGACCATTACCTTGTCCAGGTGAACCGAACTGACGAACGAATTGTCCATTATCATCGGCAAACACACGAATACAATGTTCACCAGGATACGATACAAAATATGTACCGTTAGTGTACGTTATATACCATGGGTCTGTATATTGGTTACCAAACTCTCTAATAAACACTCCATCTCTACTAAATATCTTTACCCCTCGCTTATCTCCCTGACTACACACCACAATATTACCCTGGTTACAAACACATACTCCACGAGGACGCTCAACTCTCCCCTCACCAATACTACGAATAAACACTCCATCTACTGAAAACACTTGAACCCTGTTATTACCCGTGTCACTAACAATAATATTATT
Source organism: Actinernus sp. WN-2022 (assembly GCA_030867875.1). Classification (NCBI taxonomy): domain Eukaryota; kingdom Metazoa; phylum Cnidaria; class Anthozoa; order Actiniaria; family Actinernidae; genus Actinernus; species Actinernus sp. WN-2022. The sequence goes on from JAOWCC010001629.1 coordinate 399,454, forward strand.
ATTGTATTTATCTACTGTGACTCCGTAAGGTGTTTTCATTTGCCCTTTTTTGCTTCCCTCACCACCAAGTTCGCGTTGATATTCTCCACTGCTATTAAATACTTGAACTCGGTGGTTCTCGGTGTCCGCTATGAGAACACACTGCTGTTCATTCACTGTTATGCCCCATGGACAATTAAACTGTCCTCTTCCTTTACCACTAGAACCAAATGTTTTAACAGGTTTGAATTCACTGATAATATTTACAATTCTCTCATCAATGTCGTGTCCTTCAAATGTTGTTGTAATTCTGTACTGTCCTTCCTTCACTGTTTTTTGGTGAACAATGTTATTGCCGTTTTCCTTTTCATTATAAACAATCTTTACGTCTATTTGCCGTCCTTCATTATCCATTTTAACACGTAGTGATTCCTCAGGACAAAAGCACAACTCTCCCATTCTGTTCCTTGTTAATATTCTTAGTTGTATTCCATGAGAAACATTTCCTACTTGAACTGTGCTGCGACGAGGGTCGACTGTGAAGAGAAAACACAACACAAACCGTTAGTTGAGAAGAGAGAAATAAAGTCTATTAAAGACAATTAAACTGAAATTTATACATGTATTAAACACTTAATATTACATGAAGAGTTCTTATTGATTAGGCAAAGGTATAGTATTTCTACACACTATTAAATACAAACGAAATCATACAAACTAGTGTTTTTCAAGATGAAGATTCTTTTCAAAACCCGGCACTCGCGGCAGACTAAACTGATTCAGGCTGACATTTGCTAAAACACCGAACTAATTATTACTACAATATGAGCAGGGGAGATTTTCCAGTTGATATATCGCTCTCAACAGTAGAGAATGATTAGAAAAATAACCGCAGCAGTTCAAAGAAAATTCAACGAGTTCTAACTAAAACAACTTCAATAAAAAAGCTTACCCGGCTATAAACCTGCACATTGTCGAATTCCTTGTTTGAATGATATAATCTGTTTTCACCCGATAAACTGAATGAAGAAACTATTCTATCTTCATCACGAACACTTCCTGTTAATTTTGTGGACCTGCAGACGTCCTTTTCGAGAGATTTTGTTCTTTCTAAACACATAATCAGGTTCTGTGAAGAACTCCAACGTTTTCTTTTCGTTTCTTTGGTGAAGTTGAGCTAAGTAAGGAAAGTGAACCAATCACAACACAGGAAAGCGCACCAATCACAACGCAGGAACATCCTCGGACGCGTGAGGAAACGAGATTTGCGTGTTGCAGTTAAATGGTATCCGTAATCTGATTGGTGGACTTCGATCCGGTTTTTGCTTGATAGTTGAAAATTACCTCGACTTTTCGACCATTATATTATACAAGTTATTTTAGAATATAATATACCTAGACGGATTAACAAAATATATATTTTGTAAAAAGAATTGCTTATCATAGAAAATACAAACTATGTCACTTTTGATTAATAAAACATACCAACTCCATCCAAATCACCCTAAAAGCGAGTTCACAAAATGGCGATTTATTTTTCTGGGATCTATCTATGAGCCCGGTGGCGAATCGCTGGGAACAACATTTTCGAAACAGCAGTGATTCCCCGGTGACTTTAACCATTGATAATCTATCCAACTCGTAGCCTACAGCTAATCACCGTGAAATCTCCGCTAGATCGGTGATAGTTGTCTTTGTTAGAATATTTGACCCACCTCTTGTCTCGAGAAATATATTTTTTTTATAAATAAAGATATATAATAATACAAAAAAATAAAGTTTCTTTTATATAAATGTCTAATGCTTAGTATCACCACAACGTCCGCCATCCAGGGGCAATAAAGCTGATACGAGGAATTGTGTTTCTGAACATCTGACACTGAAGAAGAGAAACTGAGTGGTAATGTGTTGTTTCATGATACCGTGGATGACAACTCAAAGCGAGGATGAGTTTAGTTGCTGGTGAATTGTACAGTTCAACTGATGAAGACAACTGAACTACAAATTATTCAATCACTTGATATGGAATCTGGTAAAAATTCTCGTCGGAAGTAATGAAAGACGACATGGTTTGTGGTTATGAAAACTAGAGAGGATCAAGGGTTATGCTCCCCGTAGAAATGTTTTGAAAATAAATAATAAAAACTACAGTTTTCTGTTAATTTTGCGACAACAGCTATTATTTGGAGAGGAGAAAACAATCCGATCCTATTTAAATCAAATCAAATCAAATCCGGGTTCACTGACTGTACGCGTAACAAATAACTCAACATGGTATACTAGGGTAGAGTGTTGCGTGACGACCCATTAAATTACAGCTGCGATAAAGACTACATACTGCGCGCGGTTTAGATACCATATTAATGTACCGATCAAATCGAAACATCTACATACCCACCCCCCCCCCCCCCCGTTTTCGTGGGGAGTAGGGAATTGTCCTTGGGGTGGGGAAGAATTTGAACAAGTCTGTGGAATTGGAGCGGAGAGGTCACTTTAGGTCACTTCAAAGGACAACATTCTGCTTAAAAGGGAGTTCAAAAGCTTTGTGCTTCATTTGAAGGTATTAAAATATAAATGTAAATTGCTTACGAATATTTACACTATGCGGTGTCACAACTAATAGTATGTCCCTGGGGGTGGGGGGGGGGGATGTGCAAACCAACTGACGTTACGCATGTGATTTGCAACTTTAACGGAATAAAAATTGTCGCATGATTTTTGACAATTATGTATAACTTCGACAAGGAGAAAAATAACGTTCGCGCTCTCCAAATGTATTTTTAATTCCTCAAAATGACTGAGGGGAGACTAAAAATTAAAATTAAATAAAAATGGGGTTGATTTTTCGCTTCATAGGTACTTTAAGATACCAGGTGAAATATTAACTGATGAAAATTTGAGGGATGTACTGTGCTGGAAAGCTAGATTTGCTCCAAGTCGAACTCGCTGAGTCACTGCCTAAGAAGGACTTTGAGAAAGTCTACTGGGAAGCGTGCAATCGTGTTCGCTTCCCAGCACAGCTACATCTCTCAAATTTTGAACAGTTAATCTTTTGCCTGGTATCTTAAGTTTTCAGACGGTAAATATTTCAGAAATTCGATATTACGGAAATTATTTAGCATCGGATTCCCATACAAATACTGTATTTCGCGCCATGTGTGCACCCCTTTCAAAATCAGTGTCAAAATTAATGGCGAACTCGTCTGTTCTGATTGGGATAAGGAAGAGTGAAAAAAACTAGATGTGAAGCAAGCACAAAACAATACAGATTTGTATTCCAATATAAAGCAAGTCTAAGGCTTCTTTATTTGTTAAGTATTAGCAACAAGAAGCTGTATGCACTAGCTTTCATGCACTCGGGTGTACAACAGTTCGTTAGGAATTCAGTTGTTTTTAAAGAACTTTGAATTTTTTTTCCAAAACTGAAACCTGCTTTGTTTGTTTGTTGAAGCTATTTGCATTTATGGATATGTCAGCGATTTCACATGTTCGGCTACATGCATACGAGTCCTGTGCGACATCTCTGAAGTTCTGGAACATTTTGTTGACCTAGAAAATCATATCTAAAACTTTAATACCGACATTTGTCGGAATTAGTAATGTACACGAGTGTTCTCGCTTTAGAGTCCATATATTCAAGTAAACTATATTTGATCTGTAGTTTTGTCAAAGTAATTATAAGGGCCCCTAGCGTTGTCACAAGTTAGCGAGAGGTTTGCATCGCTAATTCTTCGCATGGCCTCAAGTCACATGGAAAAACTATCACAATTGCGCGAGCCCGTACAGCAAAAAAAAATGAGCTCTTTGAAAAACACACAAGTTAGAACTGATTCAAATGTTGACAAGAAATCCGAATGATAATCTTTTAATAACCTACATAAAAAATATAAAAACTAGTATATCTAATAGGTAGTGTTAGAAGAAAACCTACAGTAGCTCTTCGACAGGAAAATATATTAAATTACTGGGTGATAAAAATACCAAGGCCAAGGATTAATATCTCTTGTAGTTTTGGGGCCATCATGCGACTAAAGCCTGTTTGAGCTGTGGTGTCTTTTCTCAAAAGTTGTCCGATTTATTTTCATTTGAAAATTAAATAAATTCCCTGTAAATTCCTTGATCATGAGCCTACTAATTCCCGCCATTTTCTTGCGATTCCCAGCACAAAGAACCGCTGTTTTCCCCGGCAATCAACTGTAATCGAGAACGTAATTGTAATTGTAAATGCTAATTGTATTTGAACTTTATCGAAGGCCAATAGAAGAAAATGATTTGCTTCTCACCATCTTGCTCTTTGGAAACTGATAGCCATTATCTCCGCCCAAAACTATCAAACTGTATAATTATGCTCACACTGAGCCGGTCCGATCGCTTACACGACTCAAGTGACTCGCGCATGTGATCATCAAGTTATACAAAACATATTTTGTGGGTTAAACTCGTTGTTATAGTAAACTTCACGTCACAACACAAGACTAATAAGGAGCACTGAAGGCACTGAAGGAAATGTAGTAAAAATACAAACGAAGATGATCAGAATTAGCCTGAAGTACAGCGTACGACAAAGCACTCGCGAATTTGCGTAAATCACTCTCCTCCAGATGCCAAGCTGCAAGAAATGCAAAGCCAAGAACATAACCCGTCAAAGGATTGCTCGTCCCCTCCCCAATGGAGACTATTACGGTACCAGTATTCCCTGAACTAAGAAGGAAGCTGAAATGTTGGAGAATACAAAAACCAAGCATATAAACTACAATATCAATGATGCGCGGATCTTTCCTTCAGTATCGTATCAGTGGCTGCAAAACAATTCCTCATTGGGGAGGGGAGGAGTTACGAGCGCGCGCTCTTTGTTCGAAAGTGCCATTATTATGTAGCGTGAAGGCAGCGCACGAACAAAAACTGAAACTACATCGAAGCAATTTTCAGCAGTGTTACCTATTTTAATCTTTTTTTATTTTAAAATATGAGACAGAAATACACAATATCCAATAATACTACGATACAGTTACGTCAGAATCTCAGCATAAACTTTGTGCACTGCTGTTAGCGCTGGTATACTCGAACTACACTACTCTTAGCCAATCAATCCAGAAATGTTGTCATGTAATATAGGCAAAATATTAAATAAATAGAAAATATTAAGAACTTAGTAGGATATTCAAATATTGATCTCTGTTATTTTTCTTTAAAATAGAAACGTTATACAGTGGAGAGTTATAAAGTTATAATATATATTTATATATATATTTCCCCCTTTGTTATACTATTATCATTATTATATGTATTCAAATTTATTGGATATACACTGATGTACACAATGTTGTTCCAAGTACCAATAAATAAACATTGATTGATTGATTGATTGATATAATGAAGAAAATAAATAAATTTAAAATCGTTGGATATTTTGCTACAAAAACAAGAACAAGGTAAAAAGATTAGTTACCTGCACAGCTTGAAATCACCAACTTCCCAACATTTAGAGCTGCATGAACGTCGTCACTCGTCTTGTAATACACTGATGGACTTTCTCGTAGTTGTGGCCTTTGTTTCTCATGTGCGACCAGCAGTTCTTGTCCACGCTGAGCAGTAGTTGACTGGGTTTGCAAAACCTCGGTTTTCAGGTTTCTATTAACTATACCCTCTACGTGTTGCACATAACTTGTTAGTTGGCCAATCTTCCGCTCCAAATCTTTCTGGAGGACGCTATGCGAGGTTTCTTGTTTGTTTTGTACCTCGTCTATCTTTGCCACCACTTCCGCCTCGTGTTCTCTCAACTTGCGAATTGCAGCTTCAACGCTCTCGTGCACTTCGCGTCGAGCTAAGTCTAATTCTTTTTGTGTATCAGCCAACTCGTTTTGTGAACTGGTCAGTACAGTATGACAAGATGTAACTGCCTTCTTTATGCGTTCGGCTTGTTCCATCATAGCTGCTTTCGCTTCTTCTGCTGCCTCCTCCATGCTTGTGAAATCGTGTGTCTTGTGAGTTAGCGTCACACACTTCTGGCAAACGCACTTTTGGCATGTTTTTTTCCTACAAAAGTATTCCAGTCGGTTGTGCTCATGGCTAACTTCCTTACAGTACATGGGTCGCTGTAGGAAATCTCGAACATCTTCCGACTTGAATTCGCGTAGCTGGATGATTCGATGATTTCGTGTATTTTTGACTTTTCTGTGTAGCTCTATGCATTGTGCACACAGAAGGTCACTGCAATCAGAACAAAATGCACAGACGACCACAGCTTCCTCGCAATTACCACACACGGTTCTTGGGCTTTCCTGACTGGAACTGGCAGTTTCCAAGGCTGTGTACAGCTCCAGTAAACCAGCCAGGTAGAATGATGCTCGCAGATTTGATGGATCTCCATTCAGCAGCTCCACCACTGAACGGCACTCGGGACATGTGAAGGGCTGGTGGTTTTTCTGGCACGTTCCCAACCAACTTGTGATACAGTGTTGGCAAAAATTGTGTAAACACGGGAGAGTTTTTGGATTCGTAAAAACCTCCCCGCATATGGCACACTGTAACTTTGCAGAAAATTCTCTCAGGAGGTCTTCGAACCCCATCTTTTCTTTGCGTTGTTTCGATGTCAGCGTCTTCCCCAGACTTTGTGGCAGAATGCCTTTTGCGTAATTTCTTATACCTTGTGAACAACACGTGATCTAGGCGTGTGGATCTCTAGTTACCATGGACACCATGGATTAGAAAGTTGCTGTCAGGAGGGGTAAACTAATGAACAGCTCTTGAAAGAAGCGCGTTTTAGTAGTAACTCGTCTTTAAGATATTCTCCTTGAAAAGAACTGAACTTTCAAAGTTAAAGTAAAGATGGTGATTTAGATTACAAGAAATGGCTTGAACGTTTCGTTTAAATATCCATAGAGTTGATTGTGGTACGTCTTACAAAATTTGCTATACTTTGGCTACAACAACTGTACTAAGACACCACTGAATCCGCTTTAATAGACCCAAATGGGAATCAGATTTTGCAGGGTTTCACGCTTTTCGAGCGATCTAAGAAAGGTCTAGGAACAAGAAAGCTGTCTTATGGTGTTTGAAGCAACTTAATTTCTAACGTATTGAGTAAATTGCTTAAATATTGGTAGCAGTTAAAACTTGTTATAAAGAGAAGAGAGGACTCTATATTCACGTGATGTATCAGTCAGTCCCCCGGAAAACATAACACGGAGAATATGCAAATGTTTTTAAGAGCAAGAGGTCGTCAACTTCCTGGGTTTCTCAGAATTCATAGACAAAGGAAAAATATCTTGGCACGTGAGTGACGTGGGATTCCTTTGAAGGCCAGGGTTGGTGCATAAGACAGAAATAGTAACGTAATCAAACTCGACAAATTCTTGAACTTCGATCTTCGCTGGATATGTACACGTCAGAGAATACTCTTCTCGAAGTCCAATGGTTGCCCTGTACCTCCATTTCCATTGGCCGAAAAAGTGAGACATTGTTCATTTCCTACCGACAAGAGCGAGGAAAATAAAATAAATCGCTTCTTCAAGGGTAAAAATGAAAGCGTTCTATAAGGTTTCTCTAATCTTTCTGTTATTGAACGGAAATGTCAAGGTCTTCTCTGCAGTTCAGCAAAATAACATAAAGACAAAGCCGGAGTTTTGAAACCATGTCAATATGTCTTTACCTGACGGGACACGTCGCGTTAGAGAACTCAACACTATCGTAACTCGAGCTTGGTGTCAGATTACTGGCACGTGGGTGCTCGCGCATAAAATATGGCAGACCGCGGCCGCACGAATAATGCAGGCATGCATGCAAATAAAATGTCGAAATATTATATGCCCTGATATTCGTCCGCGGACATTATCTTATCCGAGAAGAGAACAGTTCCCGAGAGCGAAGCTGAGCTTCGAGGATCAGATAATGTCAGGGCATATTTCTCAAAGGGAGCAGAAAATTCTCCTCTCTCGTGCCAGTCTCCGTTTTCAGGCGGCCAAATTATGTTATCACTTACTTTGCGTTGAAATAACACTGAGGGCCTGTTTCGCAGGCTATATTCGCTGTTATTTCATGATCGGCTCACTTTTCTTTGTTCTTCATAGGGCTTTATATACGATAAAGACCCGACGAACAACACAGACTTGGTTATTATAAATGCAAGGGCTTTATCTGTATATTAACCCGGATCATGTCAATATACAGATAAAGCCCTTGCATTTATAACACCAATGTAAGGGTTGTGCTCTTAAGCTGAAGTACAACACTTTCACTCTCTCTCTCTTTAACTGCGAGCCGTCTTATCATTATGGGACGTGATTTTTTCACCATACTCCAACTGCGCATGTTAGTGACGTAACCTTAACGCCGAAATAATTATTCTATTGTATGATTCAGTGCTTTGTTTAATTTACAAACCTACCAAGGGCCTCGTTTGCTTTCAGTCTAAAGATCAAAGAACTGTTTCTCATAGGAATGCTTTTTGTGAGAAAACCTTGAAATGAAATAAGTCAGTTAAATACCTCGAACCTCGGCTTTTCTCCATATACATCCCGAGGGCCGTATATTGCTAAAAGCCTCGGTTCTTCGTATATAACTCTTACTGCTTATTTGGCAGCTCAGTGAGCAGGCAGGATGACAAGCGGGCAAGATTTTTTCATCTTGTCCGCTCAGGATTTTCCAAATTCGCTCACAGCTCTTTGTATAATCAAATAGTAATAAAACCCGTACCTTTTGAAAGAAACTAAACAATTTTTACATGAAGGCATTTACTAATTTAAAACTATTTCTGCTTTTGGCTACCTCGCAACGCTACAATCGTGGTACAATGAAATACAATTATTACGCAAACGAGTAAACTTAGCACACAGTTTCGTCAAAGTAAGCAAGAAGCCGGGTTTATTCAGTTGCACGGGCTAAGAAATTCAGCATTCACATTTGGTAATTGGCTTATAAATTATGAGTATTTACTAATTAATACTTACAAGTTTGTTTGTATTCTTCTACAGCTCTTTTTGTCAAGCTTTACTGTGTGCTTATTGCCACTCGAGTGATTTCAACTTGCCGATTTTCAACTCTTTCAAATCTTCCACAAATATGCACATTTTTGTCTCCAGATAAAATGCATTCGGGTTCCTTATAAAGTTGTCATTGAAACCTAGTGCATCTGAAGTAAAGTACAGGTCAGTTTTCATCCATAAAGAGCATTTTTGATGTCGGAAAACGAACTGTTTTGAACGCCACGAGATTGTGGAAGTCGTCGAGTCTTGATTTCTTTTCGCTCTTCAGTTTACTATGCAATGCAATGGGTTCCTGGCGCGTGCGTCAAAGTGGGATTTTATTCATTTTTGCAATATAATATAAACCTTATTGATAACGAGCCAGACGCTCTTAGCAACCAATGTTTGACTCGGCACCCCGCAGAGATCGCAGACCTGAGTTCTGCGATCTCTGCGGGGTCCTAGTCAACTCTCTACATTCCCATCAATTAAACGCAGCTTGAGTTATCTCTAATCTCTTTAAGTATGACAGCCTTCGACGGCCACTAATTTAAGTTGAAATCAATCTTATTTTGGTAAACTTGCCTGAGACGCTAGAAAAAAATGAGTTATATATCCCTGAAGCGCTCAGGTAGACTAAGCTGCCAGGACTTCCCGCTGGATGAACCAACTGGGGATATAGAACTAACTTAAAATAAATCTTATTTTAGTAAACTTGACGGAGACGCTAGAAAAAAATGAGTTCTCAGTATCCCTCAAGCGCTCAGGCAGACTAAGCTGCCAGGACTTCCCGCTGGATGAACCAACTGGGGATATAGAACAAACTTGAAATCAATCTTATTTTGGTAATTTAAAACTTGCCGGAGTCGCTAGAAAAAAATGAGTTCTATATCCCTGAAGCGCTCAGGCAGACTAAGCTGCCAGGACTTCCCGCTGGATGAACCAACTGGGGATATAGAACTTTAGCTTGAAATATTAAGTCTTACTGGATTCTCTCCTTTCTAATGTAAATATGAGCATAATAACTCAGTAATAGTTAGGTTTTCTTTTAAATGGTGTTTCGGTTCCCACCGTCACGTTTCTCTGTCCTGTTTAGCTTTCATTTAATTGGCCGCATTTTTAGAAGGCTGTTCAATTCCGGTCTATTATGTTCGTCGCTTGAATCCTGAGTTAGGAGTACCGAAGTGTTCTTGGGTCGAAATCTGTAGCTTGAGCTTGTTTATTTCGTCTCGCAGGATCAATGTTTCCTCGTGGCTGCTTCTCAATTAAAACATTGCAGTTAGCTGATTCTGTGTAAGCAATCATAAGACTTGGATTGGCGGGAATTTCCTACCATGTAGATGATATGTATGCCACTTTTTAGCACTACCACCTTCGCAAAGTCACTAACGTTCAATCCAAGGCATAAATCCAAATTGTTTACTCCTAATAGCGCAGTTGATGCGGAGAAGCAATACTGGTTTAGCCGTTGTGTAATCCATATAGAGTAGATTACTGCGAAACTCACCATTTTTCTCATCGACTAGTCTTTCGCAAAATCCTTCGGTTTTTCATATATATTTTGCTTTCAAGATTTATCTGTACCGGCTCTTGTTGATGAAATGTCCAAGCTATAGAAATACTAATAACGACGGTCAGTTTGAAGCAAAATACTCTGCGCACAGCTTCAACATTCATCCTGGCTGTGAATACGGACTTGAATGGGAGACTAAATAAATCAGAAATAAAACAATGCATACCGGAATCAAAATTTAACTTCCCTACATCCCTGATATTAGCCAGGACTAGCTTTACTCACCTAACTGTCATACTCACTTAAAAGGTAAATAAAACAAAACCGCAAAATGTTATTCGATTTCTAAACTGTGACATCACTTCATAGCAACGAGACCTCACGCTGATTTGGATTTCTGATGATCTCTGGCTCGTTATCGGCGGGGGGCGGGGGGAGTGATAAGGTTAGCTAAATCACAGATCGAATTGGAATTTGGCGTGTACGTGTTGGTTTTTGTGAAGGGAGGAAAACCGGAGTGAGTTGTTCGGTCAAGATTGGGGAATATTGGCCTCGTTCATATTTTTTTTGCGCTTTTATGGACCTCGACTTCATCTCGGTCCATAAACACGTAAAAAACAAACTTGGCCAATTAATACCCCCATCTTGACCTCGCGCTTGGCTATGCGCTATTATCCCATTTCGGCCATCTCACTAAGGGTGCGTTCGATTGACCGTTTTTCGGAATAGGAATAGATGGAATTTTACACTGTAAGCTACAAATGCTTGCTGACATATGATATTCAGGATACAATTATTTAGTATTCCAGTAGCTAAAAGAATCCAGTATAGGCGATTTGTAGTGAACATTCTGTTTATTCTTATTCCGGAATACGGTCAATCGAACGCACCATAAGCCACGTTACCTAGCGCTTACTATTTGCTCTGTCGTTGGTCGCGAGTTTGGATGAAAAAGCTACTTCATCTCCACTTCTGTAATCCGGCGAATTGTACAAATACTATCCAGAAAAGAAGATCTAGGGATTCTTTTCACATATTTGGTTCCATTTAATGAACAGCTCAGAAAGCGATGGAGTTTAAAAATATGCGGAGATGTCAGCCCACGCTTCAGGCTTCGATAAATAGCCAGAGTGAGTAAAAACCCTTCACAGAATGAAGTTAATACTTTTTCGCTTCTTAATGGGTGACAGTTCCCTCAGACTCACAGCTGGCTAAAATAACCATTATAGTTCAGATGTATTTAGACTCTTTCTATGAACGATTTGGGTTGGAAATAGTTAGAGTTTTTTGAAATTTTGGGGGGTAGGTTTGTTATAAGGTTTGATAACATGCATTATTAATGACCAAGTGGCACGTGGGGTATTCTCCAGTTACAGATGATCAATCAATCAAATCAATCAACAACGTTATTAACGTGTCTAAAAACTTCTAGCGCACCACAGGTGGTGTACTAATCGGGGACACCTAAATATAATATATATGTATATATAAAAAATCTGCACAATACAAATATACATAGAATATAATTGGATATGTTATGTAAATACTTTAAACATGAAATTGCTAAAATAGGAGAATACTCCTTATGATATCCTACTGTTAAAAGATAATAATAATAATTATAATAATGGATAGATCCGTGTCATAAATAATAAATAATTCACATATTGCAGAGGAAGCAACTAGGTGGGCATACCTTCTCTACAAGTACTGCCAGATTCTGCTTTCTTATGTTTTTCTTAAAAGAGGTAAGCGTTGTATAGTTTCTGGATGCTGAAGGGAGTTTACCCCATAAAAAAGGTCCATAGTATCGCAAGGAGTGTTTACCAAACTTTATAGTGCTGATCCTAGGTAGTACAAAGTCCGCATTCCTTAAATTGTAACTACTACTACTGGTAACAAATATTTCTAAAATGTTGTTTGGTAACAGCTTGTTTTTGACCTTGAACATAAAAATAGCAATGTCATGTAGACGTCTATTATATAAATTAGACATTTTAGCTCTAACTAATAGTTCGCTATATGTGGTTCTCCAGTCATTATATACCGCCCTGAGGCCTCTCTCATTGATTTTTTCAAGTTTGTTACTATCAGACTTCCTACAAAAATGCCATGTTAGTCCGCAGTATGTAAGATAAGGGAGGATGGCAGCTGTGTAGATCCTTAGTTTTGCCTTAACCGGGATTAACTTGCGCAGGCGCATCAGCACTCCTACCCGCGAACTTGCCTTCTTGCACATAATTGAGATGTGCTCGGAAAAAGTTAGATTCCGATCGATAGTAACACCAAGCAACTTTAGTTCGTCCGTTGCCTTGATTGTCATCCCATCTATCTCCATATCCAGCTCATGTGTATCTTGTTTGGATATGATCATTGTTTGGTATTTTGTGAGATTTCCTTCCAAGAAGTTCTCCTTGTACCACTCAGAGGTATTTTTCCCGTCCGTGTTTACTTCCAATATAGCTTGCTCCGGTTTTTCGTGAGAAAAGTACAGCTGATGGTCGTCAGCATATGCTGACAGCTGACATTTCCGGTCCACGTAGAATATATCATTCTGGTATATATTCCAGAGTAGTGGTCCCAACGATGATCCTTGCGGACAGCCTCTAGTGACATCCTCCCACCTGCTTGTGACGTGACCAAGCTTTGTCCTGTTCTTACGGTCACTAAAATATGATCTCATTAGGCTCAGGGCGTCCTCACTTAATCCATAGGCCCTCAACTTAGCAAGCAGCAATGTAGGATGCAGGGAATCAAATGCTTTACTCATGTCGGTACTTAGGATCCCAGCTGTATGCCCCTCATCCATGCCTTTTTTCCAGTCTTCAACTAAGCGTATGAGTGTTGTTTCGCAACTGTAAAGCTTTCTATAGGCGGACATGAATGGGTCAAAGATGTTCTCAAACTTTACACTCAGCTGTTGTCCGATTATCTGCTCGAAGATTTTATCGACCGCAATGAGTATAGTTACCGGTCTATAGTTAGTTTTATCCTGAGGGTTCTCTTTCTTAAACACAGACTCAATGATAACATTGGTCTGTAACTATATCATATGTACTGTTTAATAAACGAGCAGCAGTGTTTTATCAGTTTTAGACCTGATAAAACACGTGCTGCGAGTTTATTAAACGGCTTCAAAAACTTATTATGGTTACTTAATGAACCATTGAACCTTTGTATTCACAACGCCATGCAAAATATTCGAGTAATCACCGCCTGCTATTACAAACATCTCAAGGGGTTGACATGAAGAAATTACCATACTATGTTGTTTGAAGCGGCGTTTCGCAATGCTGAAAGCATGGTGTGGCAAGGAACAAGCTAGGGCAAGAAGAACCTGCACTTGAAGGATTTGGTGGCGTGGTTGGCATCGATAAAGTTCAAGACTTGGAAAGCGATGTGACTGACGTAACGGCAGACTCTAACTTTTTATGGATGTTTGTAAGTTTAATGCACGTTTTTATTATTTTACGGCTTTGAGTTTGGTTTAATAATTGGAACTAAACAGTGGCTCGGTAAACAAGTAATGGTAGTTGGATAACTTCATTTTAAAAATATTATCTGTGTATCTCGGTAGTCTGCTGATATTAGTACATTTAGTGTAAAATTTATTATCTAGGTACCTTATAACACGTTCATTTTTAAAACTCGATTTTCAAAAGTTTGAAAATTGGCAAGGACATTGTCTTTACTGATATATTTTGCCGGTGATCAGGCAAAGAATACCTTAGTTATAGGGCATGTTGCCATTCCATAAAAATTTTGGTCATAAACATTGGCGAATTGATAATTAATAAACACACACACCAAGACAGACTTTAGAATCAACTAGTACTTTATTGACTACATCATCGTGGAAGGTCAATATGTAATGGTTCACATAAAAGTCCTTACTGCACGTTTATTTTCCTAGTGAAACTTCACTCCAACGTTACACTGTTCTGCCAGAAATATGGAAGGCAGTTTTTAAAACACTGAGATCAACTGAAAAAGTACTCAGGAAATTCCGGAGTACTTTCTAGGCAAGATTTGTTACCACCCTGAGATCAACTGAAAAAGTACTCAGGAAATTCCGGAGTACTTTCTAGGCAAGATTTGTTACCGGTCTCAGATCAACTGAAAAAGTACTCAGGAAATTCCGGAGTACTTTCTAGGCAAGATTTGTTTCCACCCTGAGATCAACTGAAAAAGTACTCAGGAAATTCCGGAGTACTTTCTAGGCAAGATTTGTTACCACCCTGAGATCAACTGAAAAAGTACTCAGGAAATTCCGGAGTACTTTCTAGGCAAGAATTGTTACCGGTCTCAGATCAACTGAAAAAGTACTCAGGAAATTCCGGAGTACTTTCTAGGCAAGATTTGTTACCACCCTGAGATCAACTGAAAAAGTACTCAGGAAATTCTGGAGTACTTTCTAGGCAAGATTTGTTTCCACGCTGCGATCAACTGAAAAAGTACTCAGGAAATTCCGGAGTACTTTCTAGGCAAGATTTGTTTCCACCCTGAGATCAACTGAAAAAGTACTCAGGAAATTCCGGAGTACTTTCTAGGCAAGATTTGTTTCCACCCTGAGATCAACTGAAAAAGTACTCAGGAAATTCCGGAGTACTTTCTAGGCAAGATTTGTTACCGGTCTCAGATCAACTGAAAAAGTACTCAGGAAATTCCGGAGTACTTTCTAGGCAATATTTGTTACCACTCTGAGATCAATTGAAAAAGTACTCAGAAAATTCCTGAGTACTTTCTAAGCATGATTTAATTCCATTCTGAGATCAACTGAAAATAAAATTACAAGGACCTCTCTAGAAACGTTTCTTACACTCTGGAACTCATTCAGTATTCCGCACATATATGTGGTATAAGGCTTAAATTGATAAACAATGTCCATGACCTCAAAATGCAGAGCCACGACCACTGACAAAAGTACTGCTCTAAGCTGTAAGCAAAGTTTATGGCTCTTGCAGCCAAAAGTTTGATGTTTGACACAAATAATCCAAACTTGTTTATTTTCCAATCATTAGCTTACAATAAAATGGGCCAAAATCCTAATTTCTATGAATCCTCCATGATGTAATGCCTTATTCCACTACTTTTCCAGACTTACAGGAAAGCAATTTTCAAATTTAATGACTTTCCATGACTGTGTGAATCTTGTCATTGTGTTATTGAATCCATCAACATGTGGTTCCATTTACTTACAAAGGCCGCGTTCACTAATATTAACATTTCCATAACAACTAAGTCTCAGCCGCCATGAACAAGCTAATGTAGTAGGTAAATAAAAATTAAATTTGCCCACACAATGCGGGCCATCACTGAAGTGTACCTCCAAAATACCAATTAGACTGGCTAAGAAATAAACTTATTATATTTTGCTCGTAATTACAAAACTCTCCATAATTTTTTTTGGAGCCACACAATACTGTACGACTAGATGTATAACCTCGATCATGTTAGCAGCAGCCAAGTTTTACTGATCTTAGCAAAGCAGAACGCCAGCAAACTATAAGTAATATTTTGGAAGTTTGGAAACAACCGATAATACATTGTATATGAGCATTCTTCTTAAACTAATGCTTGGCCGCCTTGTAAAGCAAGACCAAGAGTCTATTATATTCAACAAGAGCCCATCTGGGCTTTCACTCGGGCCACATGAGATTGAAGATGAAATACACTTTCATTTGAAATCCTCTTAGTAATAACCAAAGGGAAGAATTATTAGCAGTCTTTAGGAGTGGCCGGTAGCGCGGTGACTTTCATTCTCTGCTCCCCTAGTATATATATACATGTATGTAATTTAATATTTTTGTTTTCTCGTATGTAAATTAAAGTAGTTGATCTTTTCTTGAAAACACTACTTATTCATGTGTGTATGTATGTTCAGACTACTATCGTGCAGCTAGCTAGAGTCTTGAGATATCTGTCAGCAACTCGCAGCTAGTTAATAAATTAGTACTGTTCAGACCTAGTAACTTAGTAGGTTTTACTTTTTGTTTTTCCGTTCCAGTCGTAAACAGTCCGAGTTTGACCAAAGTGAAACGATCGAGCTGCTCGCGTCCGTAGATATATATTTCTTCGTTTGCACTTTTGACATGATATAATTCTTCAAATGGCACCATTGTTTTATTTCTTATGTTTAATAATACAGTTCTCAGCTGTAAATAAAATAGAACATTCTATGGAAGATTTCTTGTCCTAAAGTTTGGAAACGTAACACATGCATTTGACGCGAGAAAGTTCAGTACTCGCAAGGTCAATTTACTAGTGGCAGTTTACTAGTTTGCACTATCGGCTGTTATGGAATGGAAACATACTTTCACAGCTTAATATGTATGTCGATTGGTCAGAAGGATATCTTGTTTAAATGCTACGGTCCTTTCGGCATCAGGAAATTTTTAAACGGGAGTTTTCGTACAGTATTTCAAGCTATGCTGTAGTGCGAGTTCAGTTACGCCACAAATGTCGGTGAAACTAATACCGTGTTCATTATTATCGGTTTTCTCTATGGGTTCTCATGTATTCAATAATTACTTCTCAGTGGAGCTTCATATTTATGTCGATTGGTCACAATGATTTCCTCTTTCAGTTTTTCCCTTTCGTTTGGACATTAGGGATATATCCTTGGAGATTTCGTACAGTTTAGCGACCGTTGTGTCGAAAGTAGAAACGTTCGTTTGACATGAAAGTGCGTAAACAAACTGTCACAAGCGGTTTCATAGCAGCTCGATGTTTGACTCCCATATAGTCGATGATAACGTATATAGCTTCATATGTACGTCGATTTCTCACAAGGATTTCCTCTTTCAGTTTTCGGGTAGTTGCCCCACTGAGCCGTAACCACAAAACGAGCATCTGCTTAACTAATTAGATTTGTAAAAATCTTAGCGGATCATGTAAATATTCCGCTTGGCTCAAATATGAGGGTTTCTGCCGTCAAAGTTCATTTTTTGTTTCAGTTTTCCCCATATTAGCAGACTTGTATAATGCCTCGAGCTCTCCGAATCCAGTAGAAAGACTCTGGTTATTCTGTCGTAAAACATGGACCTGACCCAAATTTAGGTTGTATTGCATCATTGCCCACGATGGAATAGATTTCTGACAATGACTATTTGAAATTGATATCTCCTTGTCTCGCCTAGTCTGAGCTTTGAATTTTCTTATCTGAGCGCGCCTGAGGAAATCTAACCTTTGTTTGCGTGACCAGCATAGTGCAATCTGATTGGTTAGAATTTGACCTTTAACGCATGCGCAGAAGCAGTTTGACACTGATTAAAAAAATAAATAATAACCGCTCGCATTTTAAGACTCGGCGCTGCCACAGGCAGCCCGAGTAATAATTGTTGGTTAATCGACTCCTTAAAGGAAGCTGTCAAACCCTAAAAGCAGAGATGTATTGTGCATCTATGAAGAGAAAATTAGTTTTCAAGTTCGATTGTCCGCAGATATATATTTTATTTTCTTCTTAAATTAACTAATGTTATTCACTTTTTCAAAACCTAATGGAGGCTGCACTTTAGCATACCCGTCCACTCCACGTTGTCATAGAATCACTGCCACCGCGGTCGTAGTCACGCTTGCAGTTATTTTCACGGGGTATTTTTCGTATTCATCGACTTCAGACCGATGACGACCACGGTGGCAGTTAATTTTAGGTAATATGTCTTCAAAAGTGGCCGGGTATTCTATTAAGTTGCTAAATCTATTCAATTTAGAAACTCGAGTACTTGATAACGGAAAGGAAGGTTACTCGCCTCAAACATTTCAGCCGTGATCCCATAGCATTGTTGCTGCCGCCCGCCCGCCCGGCCTTAAATTTTGAAGTATAACATTTTCGAACTTGGTGATTATTATCTAACTAATTCACTGGCGTTTCGGGTGCCAAGTGAACCTAGACTTCACACATTCTTTGATTTGTAGACTGCTAGCAGCTTTTCCTGTGTTTACATTTTTCCTGGCAGTGCAACCAAATGACTTCTGAGAATCGATTTACAGAAGTGACCACGTGAAATCTGGCAGTCTGAGTACATGAGCGAGAAATGTATAACTCAAAGTGCAATTACTGGTATACTTTTCTACCTTTGGAAAGCTTGTCCTCTGCCTTGTTGGATGTACTTTTACACAGTCTTGTGATGCATAAAACGGTTATGAGACTGGTCTGATTGTTCGGCTCCACTCAGTCATTTTGAGTGGAATGTCCATCCATTAATGATCGACTCCTTCAATCTTCATGTGAAGTAGTGTCGTCTGTTACAGTACGTTTGGAATCTCCGATATAAACATCTGTGGTCCTATAATGTTCTCGTTTTTCGTGTTGTTGGATCAATGATCAAAGGAAATTGTGTATTCTTGTTCTCTGCATATCCATGGTGTTTCTGGAGATCATAGGTAGCCAGCTAACTGTCCGTGGATAGAAATTGAATATCCCCACAACTTGACGTGTCAAGATAAGTGTCAACTTTAACCAATCGGATCACGGACTGATCTTATGATTCTGAAAATTTGAATACCAGTAGCACAAACCGTATTTATAATTAATTAACCGTCATTTTGGCATGGCGTACGAGGATATAAAAGTATATGGCGCTCTTGTTCCTCATAGGAATGCCTTGGGATTACACGCATGTCGAAGGTAAGAATTCGTAGCTTTTGTTTTGACATTGAAAAACAATATTTGTGCAAATTACTAATAAGAAAGCGCGTGTATAGTGTGATTTATAGATCAAGATTACTTTCACTTTCCGCGACGATCGAGTGATCAAGCTCTCAAAACCAAACTATGCAAAATCAAAGCAAAGTCAACTCACAAGATATTTGGAGCACCGATTACCTACGATTAGTACTAAGTACGTGCAGCTATTATAGTATGGTTCTGAAAATAGCAGTCAATCAAGGTTTATTGAACTGAAGAAATTTATTCAATTTAATCTCAGTGCCGAATATTTGCCTGCTAACCTCTTGTGTTTACCGACTTTGGCTAAACTACAACTTTAACGCTCAGGCTTCAAAGTAGTGCAGTGATGTGTTAAAGAAAGCTTTAGCATTTAATAATATATCGGCATATCATTCACCACGTAAGCGTAGGTTCCAAATTGCGTAAATCCGCCATTGACAAATCCAGGAACTGGCAACAAGCATGCCACAAATAAATGTCATTCAAATTCGGACTTTTCTTTTTTTTTTGTTATTGAACAGCAGGCGAATAACATTTTTATGTTGTGCTGTTGTTAGTTTCGAATGCAGACTCGCCCACAAACTTGCTCCATTTATTCCGATGTCCCGGGAAAGTTGCACTACCGGTGCAAATTTCCTAGACATTTTGCCTAGGAAATTTCACCCCCTTAGCAATAAAAATTGCACTCCCCGTGTCTTGCGTTTTCTTACTTTAAGGTGGTTTGAATTGAGCGTCGACGGTTTACGTATAAACATACTCACGGTTTCTTAGTCCCTTGAGTAATTTTTTAAATTGTTTTCCTTTGTAAGCAGTTGACGCTCTAAACGCTAGAGCGTGAACAGCGGGCCACTGAATAGCCCAATTAATTGAAAGACTGCCGCAAATTACCGACCCGATTAATTTGAAAGGCGGAAATCTTGAAAACAATGTTTATAATCTGTTTCAGATGACAAACTCATTAAATCAAAACTCTATTTTAAAATCGAATGTTGCGATACAAATCATTAGTTAAATCCAAACTCCGTACTACAATTTCGTAGTTAAGTTTCAAATATTACTACTTCCAGCTTTTTTTGCCACGCTATGATATATAACAAAAGTCGAACTCTAGATGCGGCGATATTTATCTTCCCCGCCAACGCCGATCAATACTAGTTATTTTTTTTAAGAACTAAAGTTAGATTAATGTGTGTAAATTGATCGATGTGTACGATACTGGTATAAGATTCGGTGTCTGGCTAATGCCCATTCATGTTTCTTTTATAGCGGCATACTGATTCAACTCGAGAAAATTTATCTCGAGTTCTGTGAGTTGTCAATTGTCATGGCATTTCCTATTTAATCAAAACAGCATCTCATTTACGTTGCGATATTGGTATCAGTTTCGCTTGCCTCAAACAGCCCGATAATATTTTTAATGGTCGCACGAGCGCTTTTATTACATGTGTTGTTCTTTCATAAGTAACGAATTTTGACCTCTTATGAAATAGCCTTATAGCCTTACATTGCTTCAACACTAAACGAGAGCTCTGTCTCTTTTAATCTCATAATCCCACTCTATCACTATTGATGCCTCACATTAATGTACAAACGAATATTTTCTTTTCAGAGAATTGTTGCTGTAGAGCAGAGATGAAAGAGAATAAAAACTAGATAGCTTATATCAGGAAGGCAGGAAGAAGAACATTTCAAATACCATTTGATAAAGCACGATAAATTTTGTACATATAGAGCAGCTTTGATAGCTGTTTTTATTGTAAAAGAGTCCAATTGTTGGAAATTAAAGCAGGATCTAGTTAATATGTTATGGGTATTTTTTTAGTTTTACCTCAGTCAGGTCGCTTGAAAAAGAATCTGTACAGTAGTTTTAATTAGACACTTTAAAAGAGTACCTCAAATGATAAGTCAAAATGGTCCAGTTTACATGTTCCAAATATTTCGAAATAGGTATCCTGTATCACGTAAAAATTCGGAGACTGAAACTAAGAAGAAGCATTTGCAGCTTCTACTTAACAAGTAGATTAGGGTTTTCTTTGGTCTGTACTCTGATAAATATATACAGTGAAGCTGTAGAGCCCTGTAAAACCCTGTTCTACTTGCTAATACATGTAGATTGTTTCAAGGTGAAGCAACACAATGTCATAATTAGATACTTTTAGCATACATACATTTTTGATGAAGCTAAAGTTGATTTGGTTTTTCTTAGTCGTTTTTAAATGTATGAATGAAAACGAACAATGTTATCCATATTTATTAATAGCATGCATGCTTTAAAGTTCAGCTTTCTACACATGTTCAGATTTTAGCCTCTTGATCTGTTGTGCATAGTTGAGTACTGTCGTCAGGTAAAGACGTTTTGTTATTGCTGCGATTATTAATACAAGTCGGTAACAATTAATGATATGAGTTAGCATTTATATTGTGGTAATACATCTTGCCTAGAAAGTACTCCGGAATTTCCTGACTACTTTTTCAGTTGATCTCAGAATGGTAGCAAATCTTGCCTAGAAAGTACTCCGAAATTTCCTGAGTACGTTTTCAGTTGATCTCAGAGTGGTAACAAATCTTGCCTAGAAAGTACTCCGGAATTTCCTGACTACTTTTTCAGTTGATCTCAGAATGGTAGCAAATCTTGCCTATAGAAAGTACTCCGAAATTTCCTGAGTACGTTTTCAGTTGATCTCAGAGTGGTAACAAATCTTGCCTAGAAAGTACTCCGGAATTTCCTGAGTACTTTTTCAGTTGATCTCAGAATGGTATTAAATCTTGCCTAGAAAGTACTCCGGAATTTCCTGAGTACTTTTTCATTTGATCTCAGCGTGGAAACAAATCTTGACTAGAAAGTACTCCGGAATTTCCTGAGTACTTTTTCAGTTGATCTCAGAATGGTATTAAATCTTGCCTAGAAAGTACTCCGGAATTTCCTGAGTACTTTTTCATTTGATCTCAGCGTGGAAACATCTTGCCTAGAAAGTACTCCGGAATTTCCTGAGTACTTTTTTCACTTGATCTCAGAATGGTATTAAATCTTGCCTAGAAAGTACTCCGGAATTTCCTGAGTACTTTTTCATTTGATCTCAGCGTGGAAACAAATTTTGCCTAGAAAGTACTCCGGAATTTCCTGAGTACTTTTTCATTTGATCTCAGCGTGGAAACAAAATCTTGCCTAGAAAGTACTCCGGAATTTCCTGAGTACTTTTTCAGTTAATCTCAGAGTAGAAACAAAATCTTGCCTAGAAAGTACTCCGGAATTTCCTGAGTACGTTTTCAGTTGATCTGTGCGTCCTACAAATCTTGACTGCAATGTACCAAGAACATTCTTAAGCACTATTTCAGAAAATGTATTTTGAAATTTCAGTAATGTTTTGTTATTATCTGGGTTTCTTTTACTTCCAAGGTCAAATTCATCTGAAACAACAATATTGTTTTGACTCGACCCAGAAAGTAAGGCAATTTTTTCTGGCTAACATGAATATTTTGACCTATTTTTCTAACTTTTGAAAATCGTGTTTTAAAAATGAACGTGTTTTATGTTCCGTGTAATTTTCGCTATCTTTGAGTCTTTATCAGTGAATTCTTAATTAGGAGGAAACTTTATATAAAATTTCATGTTCATTAGTATTCTTTATATAAAACGTTCATCCCAATTAGCATTTCAATGAGAAAGCTGAAACATCAATAGAAATTCCAAGAGTTGATTAACCCCGTTTCCCCCTGGACAGAATTTAAATCCCTCCGCGGGCTTTTTAGAATGATGAGATCTTATCACAGGCAGCCCAAGCTCTGTATTTGCACTGTGTGACTATTATTTCACAAAATTCTCAGATAAAGAAAATAAACTTACCTTAAGAGTTTGTTGTTGTTCTGTTGTTTCTCTGGGGTCTAGAAATGGCGGTTATGGGGCATTTCTCTCACTTTGGGTTTTTCTCTCTTCTCTGTTTTTGAAATACATATAATGGGCTCCTGATACATATATGTATAGTGTATGCTTGTATATAATGGGCTCCTGATACATATATGTATAGTGTATGCTTGTATGTAATGGGCTCCTGATACATATATGTATAGTGTATGCTTGTATGTAATGGGCTCCTGATACATATATGTATAGTGTATGCTTGTATGCAATTAAAATGATCATGATGATAATGCATGACAGGAACTAACTTGCAATGTAGGGCCATTATCAACAAATGGCTACTCAGAAATTGACCAAAATTACCCAGAGAAAATGAGATATGGGTCATTTGACCATGTACAATGATAATAGTGATAATGTAAATGATACTGATGATACCATTAATGCAAAGCAATATTTACATTAATGAAAGTGTTAATAATGCCACTATAAATTGAATAATGACTATATAAAATTAAAAAATAAATCACCTAACTTTAGTTTTCAAACTTTGTTAAATTATTTTAATTTCCATAATACTTTAGTTTTTCTCTGCTTAAAGATGCTGCAGTTGAGTTGCTTTTCAAAACGTTGTTATTATACTTAATTGAGCGCCCCTAATACAATATTAAGGGTACAGGGTTGACAGGCATTGCACCCTGCTAGGGTCTGAATAACTTGCCATTGCATGCATGCCCTTCTATTTTTCCTTCTTGCATGTTAATGAGGGAAAATTTAATAGAACATGAAATATGCATGTTGATGAGGGAATTTAGAGATTTTAAAAATAATGTCCCTGAGGTGATCATGGTATTATAACCAAGTAGTGCTGCCCATACTGGCAGAAATGTGGGAGTGTAAATTAAAAAGGAATACAACTTTCAGAATTATTATAAACTGAATGGAATAGAGAAGTAGTTGGGCCATTAAATCCAAGAGATGTCTTCTATGGAGGGCGAACTAATGCCACTAAGCTGTTATATAAATTCAAAGAGAGCGAATGTGGGAAATATGTTGATTCCTGTAGTTGATATCCTACAGTGCAGTACTATAAGAGATATCCTGTAGGACACCCTGAAAAAAAATCTTAAATACCAACAATTATGGTATGGTTCATAAAATGTAAAATATTACCACCACGAAAATTATATCATCCTGTTTTATCTAAAAAATAAAATGTGAAAATTCTGAAAAATTGACGTTTCCTCTGTACATATCATGTACTAAAACCAAAAATCAAGAAAAATGTTGTCATAACAATAATGAACCTTCATTTATTGGAACATGGACAACTGATTAAGATAATAAAGCTATTCAAAAGGGTTATATAATAGTGAAAATATATGAGGTATGGCATTTTGAAAAATCGACTAACCATCTATTCAAGGGTCATATTAAAAAAAAAAAAAACTTAAGCTAGAATCAACAAAATATAATTTAAAAAATAACAAAGAACAAAAATTGTTTCTAGAAAAAGTTAAAAAGAATTTAAATATTGACATTGATAAAATAGAACCAAATGAGGGTTTACGAGCTATTGCTGAAATGTGTCGACAATTTGGCCGGACAAAGGAATAATATGACTCAACAGCAACAACTTTATTTGTACCATGCGTTACATGTGAAGTATATGGGAACATTAGACAAAGGAATAATATGACTCAAACGCAACAACTTTATTTGTACCATGCGTTACATGTGAAGTTTACGGTGATAATTTACATAAATAAAAATACGAGTATCCTAGAATAACTAAAAAGCTAATCTAGCTAGCGCCAGTGAGGAGAGAAATACTTGTGAAATAACGAACGAGGAACTTTATTTAATAACACACGTTTTCAAGTTGGCGATCCAACAACAACGAACGCCAGATGAGAAGCGACACGCGCACGCGCAGCTGCAAGTCAACAATGTCTGCTGGCAGTCAATAACTGCTGGCGTAATGTCTTCTTCCTCCTCTTTAAAAACACAAAGTCTATTTTAACTAATAATATTTCCAGAGGACAAATGTGTCAACAACAGTAGCAAGTCTGATACGACTCAGTACGACTGAGATATTGTTCATAACGAATGTTAAATTCCGGGAAAGTGTCTTATGATAGGACATAGTCTTGTAAATACCCTGGGGGTTTGCGGTGACGCTGAGATCTTGACGTTGTGTCTGGATCGTCTATCTCATCAGTAGCAGAGGGGAATATACTACACGTAGATGATAGAGCTGCACCTTGGTCTGGTGTACTGTGACTAACAATCGTAAGGTTCACCTGGTAAGGGGTAGGATTTATGGCATCAGGATTGTAGGGGCGCGTAAGGACAGGAGGCGCTGATGGTGGCTGGTACAGAGGGGGAGGTTGATCGGCGATGTTGTTCTCTTTCTCATCATCATGGGTAGTAGGAAGTGGTGGAATGTTAGCAAGCGTGATGGTCGGGGGTACAATGTAACATTCATTGAGATCCAGTGAATTTCTTAAAGGGGAACTCAACCCTAAAATCAACCCAACGTCTTTACAAAGATATATTTGAAAGAAATAAGTTCTGCTATTTTATTTTTCTGTGTTGCGCGTCTATGAGGAGAAAATTAGTCTCCAAGTTCGATTTTCCGCTGAAAAATCTATATTGTGTGGCGGCTCAATGCAGTGCAAATTTCCCGATAACGTACGTCACACATACCAAGGAAAAACGATCACACCTCTAGCACAAAGAAAACACAATGGTCTGCAATTAGAAGCCGTTAGTCCAGCTATTCAATGTAAGGGACAGCATGGCAAAACTAATTTATTCCCCATATAGCACGTCACAAATTACAAGACTTTTTCTCTTGCTAGACGCGCAACACAGAAAAATTTAATAGCAGAACCTATTTATTTCGAATACATGTTTGTATAGACATTGGGTTGATTTTAGGGTTCAGTTCCCCTTTAATAAAACGCCACTCGCCGTCGATATTGACAACAATGTATCTGTCTCGTGCCCGTGATTTATCCCGGTCGGAATATAAATACACGAGGTCTCCAACTCGGAGTGGGGACATAGGGGCTACTATACCGCGACTGTTCTTAGCCCTTTCACTGTGGGCATGGTTCTCAAGTCGTTGCTTGTGCTTTTCCAATATGTATCGGTGGTCAGACAACGGTATCTGATCGTTTGTGAGCTGGTTGCGTTGTGTCCATAGCTCGCGAGAGGAGAGGCCTTGGTTGCGTATTCGGGAGTTCAAACGCGCTGTAGCTAAGGCAAGGCTAACTTCACTCACGGGTCCGCCACCGGGTTCCTGGCGTAGAAGCTCCTCTTCAAGCTCTAGTACCGCCGTCTCGGCAATTTAATAAGGGTTCTTGTTATTCTTTTTAACTCGGCCGATTTCCACCGAGACGCTAAGATGACGTAACGTATCGTTGTTTCTTAGTGAAATGAAACCGGGTGCGGGATCGACACGTATAACTGCCTTGGGTCCATCAAGTGGGTGTAGGCCTACAACTAAGCGAGTGAGGGCATCACGGAGGGTATCGTGCTTCTCGTCTGGTATTATGCACGACACTGTGTACGAGGTTGTACATCCTCTCAATAACGAGATGAGTTGGCGACAACGCTTGATGACGTCGGCGGCGAAGGAAACACCGACTACTTCTGGTGAGTCTTCAGATGACTGATTAACCAAGGCACATATGTGGCATGCTTTGGATACGCGAGTTATGGCGGAGCTCATGTCCAGGGCAGTGAAATTGCGTTGAATTACCATTTGAAGCTGATGACTGGATGGATGGTCAAGTTTAATGTGAAGTGCATTATTTTAGGACTGTTTACAAACTCTGTAGCCCTCATTTTTTGGTGTGATTATTTGTATTCGAATTTCCCGCGATAAGCAATCAGAAGCGATCACTCAAGCACGTAACGAAACAGCTTAAGCGATAGCTGGCTACACGAGGACAAGTCACACCTACTTTCTCTGTATTATTTACCCCGTACTATACAATAACAGACATGGCTACCCGAGCTCCAAAACAGTGGTCACTCACAAAACATGAAACAATGACATCTTACGAAGAATGGAGACAAAACATTCAGTACACCCTACCCCTAGACCAACATGGCTGACGGCATTACTTGGCCAAAGAAATCCAGCCAAGCGCCTCTGCGTAACTTCCAAGATGATGGGGAAGGGGTCCCTTTTAGTACTAGATGGCACCATAGAAAATCTGACTATTAACTTAATAAATTATGATATGGTACAAACAAAGTTAATAGAGTGGAATGGTTATGAAACCCGGCAAACTTCAAAGGGGTTAACAAAGGCGCTGCGATTTATGTTGGAAGGGGGCAAGACAAAAGATTGTGCAGGGTCATAGTTCATTAGCGTCCCCTGAACGACTGAACTCACACGTTTCTATTGGCTGATTGATTAATACATTGGAATTTCTATTGTGTTTTGTGCAGGGTCACGGTTGAAAAAAGCTAACAAAGACATATAACAAAGAAGGTCGCTGGGTTTCATAACCATTCCACTCTATTAGCTATGGTACAAATGAGTTATAGATCAGTTTGTAGATAACTCCTATAATACGAATATATATGTGGCGTGTTTTACAACTAGTAGTGTTGACTAATGTTGTATGATAAACTAAATTGTTTAGATAAACAGGTACTTTATTTTGATATCGACTCAATTATTTATATTGAAAGTGCAAACGGTAAAACAATAGCCCACTTCCGCGATATGCTTTACTTGTCACGCACAAAGGTTTCAATACGAGGCCCCGTGCTAAATTAAATTTATCCTTTTCACAGTGAAACGTTTGTGCGTGACAAGTAAAGCATATCGTGGAAGTGGGCTATTAAAACAAGTGATGAATTAGATGGTGATATTATAAGAGGTATGTTTGTATCAGGTGGACCAAAAAATCTACAGTTTTATATATGGTAATAATAAACGAAAATGCTTCATATGGTTAAAGGTTACAATGGTAAGAAATGAAATTAATGATTTGACCTTGGTTAATGAAAATAAAATAACTATAAAAAAATAAGAAATTGTTAACAAATATGAAGAAACGATATACAGTTTCGGTTATGATAAACGCATAATAAAAAATATATCTGACAACTACATAGAGACATATCCATATGGTTATTAAGACAATATATGACGTCACGACACAGCTGTGTTGGTCTACTGGATCCTTCCAAACTTGGTTGAGATTTCTGGATTCTCTGGTGCCTCTTCTTTTTATGTTTCAAATGCTTTAATAGCTTTTCTTCCACCTCTCGTTCTTGATCTGTTCATCGAGTTTACTTCTTGATCGTTCATTATTAATTGAGCTCCTCAACTGTTGCAAACCTCAAACGAAAACTTCTAAGCAAAATAAAGCTAGCTGTGCGTATTTTCTGTCCAGATTCGTCGGTAAAATGCGTCGAAAAATCATATGCTAATCTCATAACTTCAGTGGAAAAAAAGCTGTATGATCCTTACATAATACACATGTTAGGATTACGTTTAGGGAAACCCCCGTTTTATATTTACTTACATTAACTTCCTTTTTCCCCGAGAATTATTTACATGTAGTATTTCCAAGAATTATTTACATATAGTATTTTCAAGAATTATTTAGAAATAGTATTTCCAAGAATTATTTACATGTAGTATTTCCAAGAATTATTTACATATAGCATTTCCAAGAATTAATTATATATAGTTTTTCCAAGTATTATTTACATATTATAGTATTTCCAAGAATTATTCACATATAGTATTTCCAAGAATTAATTATATATAGTATTTCCAAGAATTATTTAGATATAGTATTTCCAAGAATTAATTATGTATAGTTACCCATGCCCTCGGCCCTGAGTTCTCGTACTTTACTACTATTCTTAAGATTTTCTTCAAAATATTTATGGTATAACCCCTTTTGCATTTTTTATCCATATGAAACTTTGAAATGTTTTGGGTACTTCTGCGAAGAAATTTCTGGCTTACATAGAATACTCTATGTTCTATGCTTGTTTGAAATGGTGAAAATTTGACCTTTCCTGACCCATGACCGCGTAAGAAAAAGACTGGGTTGATTCTTGATCTGACGTCACCTCATTAATACATTATTCTCCATGTCGCCTTTCTATCACAACAACATCGATATATAGATAATATACACAGTCTGTGAGTTGTTAGTAAAGAAAATAGTTATTATTTTAGACAAACTGCTAAATATTTATTAAATTATTGCAAAGTGGAATGAATTAGATGACGTAAGATAAGAATCGACCCAGTCTTTTTCTTACGCGGTCATGGGTCAGGAAAGGTAACATTTTCACCATTTCAAACAAGCATAGAACATAGAGTATTCTATGTAAGCCAAAAATTTCTTCACAAAAGTACTCAAAACCTTTCAAAGATTCATATGTATAAAAATTGCAAAAGGGGTTAGGTGCACTTTAAACGAGAGAGCAATAAAATCTTATTCCTGTATAATTTATACTTATCTTTGTCGCCTGAATTGCATTATTTACCTTTATTGCTCCCTTAAACCTTTTGTTATCCACGGTTTAGAGAGTTGAATTTTTTTTTTCAGTTGAAATTGATTTTAGGGGTGCATGCTTATTTGTTATTTTGTTTAATTAATTGTAAAACGTAGAAAATAGTGTATATACATTATTATTACTCTCAGAAATTATAAGGTCCCATTCTATTTGGGTAAGTTCATTTGTGAAGACGACATCAGGAAATCTCGAATAATCACGGATTTTAATTTTGAAGGGTTTATTTTTTTCCTAAATGAGCGTATAATGCAAAATTGCGAATAGCGGTCGCTAATATCAGAAACAATATTACCGCGTAAAATATCATCTTCCAACTTGTTGAAAAATATATGTTATCGATTAGTGTAGCTGAATTATTGTAAACTATAGTTGGCTTGTCAATTGTTGGCATTAAATTAAAACTTTGTAGAGAGAGCAGGACATTTTGAGCATAGTTACAAGTTTCGGAGTTGAGGAGGTTTATGTTGAAATCGCCCATTAAATAGATCACTTTACCCGAAGCACTCTTGTGGTATTTTTTTATTAAACTACTAAATTCCGAGAGTATATCCGCATCAATATGAAGACAAGACCAGTATGCACGTGTACGTGTATTCCAATGTAATTCCAATTCTCTCTCACAATCAACTCAATAATGAAGCTCCGCAATAACTGTAACGGTTGTGATATATACACTATTTACAACTGGGTATACCTTGTTCCATACATATTCTCCGTCTGAATTTGCCCTCAACTCCAACTCCGTATCCCTTCCGAACTCCGAACTCCGCACTCCGTTACTCGATCACAACTCTGTTTACTCGCCTGACGCGCTTACTTGTAATGCCTAGAAATTGTCCGGCACATGTATTGACTAAACTAGACCATAGTTAATAGAGTGGAATGGTTAGGAAACCCAGCGACCTTCTTTGTTATAGGTCTTTGTTAGCTTTTTTCAACCTTGAACGTGCACAAAACACAATAGCAATTCCAATGTGTTAGTCAATCAGCCAATAGAAACGTGTGAGTTCAGTCGTTCAGGGAACGCTAATGAACTATGATCGTGCACAATCTTTTGTCTTACCCCCTTCCAACCTAAATCGCAGTGCCTTTGTTAGCCCTTTTGAAGTTTGCCGGGTTTCCTAACCATTCTACTCTATTAACTATGACTAGACTAAGTGATTACGTAACATTATCGGGAAATGTCAATCAGAGTTCACGTGCTCCCCCCGTGGCTCATTGTCTATTGTTCACTGTTTTCGACAGGCAATAACATAATCTACTAGGCTGCTACCATTATATTGAAAGCAAGTTTTGTTTCCTTCGTTATCTCTAATTATTCTTCCATTCAAAATGTTGTTTTCAATACAGACCTCTAGTAATGTTTTCATTGCAAATCTATCTAGTAAACACCCCCCCCCCCCCCCCTCCCCTCCCCACACCGCTAAATAATGTCCGGTCCCTAATAAATGGCAGTTAGTTTAATGTGACTCACCTCCAACACTCCATCTTCTGGTAAATCTGTACAATGAACTGCATTCATTATTTTATCCTTCCCAAACTTTGCCCTGAGAGACCTCGGTCTCAAGTGGCGTGCTATTTCCTACAATAAAAGCAAACCATTGGTATGCATCTGTCAAATGCCTGATAATCTGTTAGCCTTAAATGGCTCCTGCACAACTGCAAAAAAAAATTATTTGTTAAAACGTTAGCCGCTGGACCTTCGAGATCACACATTAACGACCCCAAAATTCTACGCAATTTATCCCCGATGTTAGACACGTTCTTGTTTGCACGGCATATCATTCAGTGCAATTTATACCCGATGTTAGACCCGTTCTTGTTTGCACGGCATATCATTCAGTGCAATTTATACCCGATGTTAGACCCGTTCTTGTATGCACGGCATATCATTCAGTGCTGCTCTTATGTTAGACCCGTTCTTGTTTGTACGGCATATCATTCAGTGCTGCTCTTATGTTAGACCCGTTCTTGTTTGCACGGCATATCATTCAGTGCTGCTCTTATGTTAGACCCGTTCTTGTTTGTACGGCATATCATTCAGTGCTGCTCTTATGTTAGACCCGTTCTTGTTTGCACGGCATATTATCATTCAGTGCTGCTCTTATGTTAGACCCGTTCTTGTTTGCACGGCATATCATTCAGTGCTGCTCTTATGTTAGACCCGTTCTTGTTTGCACGGCATATTATCATTCAGTGCTGCTCTTATGTTAGACCCGTTCTTGTTTGCACGGCATATCATTCAGTGCTGCTCTTATGTTAGACCCGTTCTTGTTTGCACGGCATATTATCATTCAGTGCTGCTCTTATGTTAGACCCGTTCTTGTTTGCACGGCATATTATCATTCAGTGCTGCTCTTATGTTAGACCCGTTCTTGTTTGCACGGCATATCATTCAGTGCTGCTCTTATGTTAGACCCGTTCTTGTTTGCACGGCATATTATCATTCAGTGCTGCTCTTATGTTAGACCCGTTCTTGTTTGCACGGCATATTATCATTCAGTGCTGCTCTTATGTTAGACCCGTTCTTGTTTGCACGGCATATCATTCAGTGCTGCTCTTATGTTAGACCCGTTCTTGTTTGCACGGCATATTATCATTCAGTGCTGCTCTTATGTTAGACCCGTTCTTGTTTGCACGGCATATCATTCAGTGCTGCTCTTACGATATTTTGGAGGCCAAATGAGGCTGTTTTATTTTCTTCTCAAACATCCAAAGAGATTTCAACAAAATTCAATGAGTTTTGGTAAAATGCAAGCACTTTTCACGGCATTATTTCAAGCACTTTTCAAGGCCGTGTACTTAACGATGTAGTGCCCATATACAAGACAAGAGTGGGACAAGAAGGGAACATTTAAGATTGAAATATCATAACCATCTGAAAAGTCATAACGATTATGTCGGTAATCAGTGACAGGTGGTTAAAATACCAAATAATTTATTAATAATAATTGTGTCTGTTCAACAACTTTTGATTTGTTGATGGAAGTTATGTTGTTTCAACAGGAAAACTGAATAAAAATCAATACAATACATATAAATTACCCAATAGTAGGGTCACTTGGAACTCAAAGGTAGGACCGGGTGGCGCTAATCACGGGCGTAACGGGTAAGCACGAAAACATTAATATAACAGCTAACCCAAAATGTTAAAAACCCTTTAACCATCTTGAACAAAAGAGCTGGGGTGGGTGGCACAGTGGTTAAGTGCTTCGCCACTCACCTCTGTGGCCCAGGTTCGATTCCCTGACGCGGCACCAAATGTGAGTTGAGTATGTTGGTAACTCGCCCTTGCTCCGAGGGTTTTTCTCCGGGTTCTACATGTAGATCTCGGTTTTCCTTCCTCCGCAAAAACCAACACGCTAAATACCAATTCGATCTGAGGATTAGCTGGGTCCTGACTTTGCTCAGCCTCTATGGTTGTTTCAGGTCCCGTTATATATTCAGTGTAAGCTCACACTGGTGAATGAAGAGTTCTCACTAAGTTTAATTTGGGCTAGAGTTCACAGGTCAACAATTAAGTTTTTCCCTATTCCCCAAGGTATGCCCATGATTTAGTGCTAACCAAAATTGGATGGGTGAGTCCAAAACTTATGTATCAGTCAATTCCAAACCCGTGCATCCCCCCCCCCCCCGGGCCACCCCCGGGCATTTGATCAGAGGCTTGCTCCCGAGGGTGGGGAATTTGACGAGTATCTATGACCTCAGGGGCGGGCATTTGACAAACAGTGGGGGTAGGGGGTGGGGCATTTGATCAGTGTTTAAAAATATATCCTGTCTGTCTACAAGCGTCGAAATGGCGAACGTACGTGTCTTCGAGGACTTCCAGGATAAGGATTGCGCATTTGTAGAGGCTTGAAAGAGTGAACCTGCCAAATTTGAAGGCCACTTTCAGAGGTAAATTGTTTATGTTTAAACCTATAAACTATGTTGTTTTGCTTTGCTTCGTGAACTTTGACCGACTGCGTGATATCAAGTGCGGGAGAAGAGTTGTGATAAGTTGAATTTGCTGCGACCCTCGACAGCGCGAGTTAAAACCATAATTATTTATATCGGTAAGACGGGCCGATTGGTGCCTGTTACATACATGTACTTTATATACCAACAACATAAGCTAACATATTCAATTTCAAACCATTACGTTTATTATAAAGTATATACGATCGAGCCGGTAGAAATGATTGTTCTCATTCCTGACCGGTTGAAGGTGGTTTTCACCGTTGGTGTTTCCTGTGAATTGCTTGAGTCAGAGATTGTCAATAAAGTAATGATTTCATTTATTTCTCAATAGTCTTTGCCTTGTCTTTGTCGAATTTTTGTGAAAAAAATTCCGAGCTGGTCCCCGATCGTGGGGCATTTGAACAGCCTGGATGAAAAACTGGTGGGGCATTTCAACAGTTTTTCTGCCTTGGTAGTGGGGCATTTGATCGATTTTTTTTCAAAATGTTCAAATGCCCGGGGGTGACCCGGCGGGGAGGGGGGGGGGCATGCACGGGTTTGGAATTGACTGATACATTACTGGGTCTCCTGGCCCAACAAATTCTCTGAAGGATTTGGGTGCATCCAGCCCTCTTATCTCCAGAGCAAGACAAGGACCACTACACAGCTCCACAACCATGCTCTGGAGAGAAAGAAAAAATACGTACATTGAAATGACAAGATTTTCAAATTGTCAGCTGGAGATATAAGTTGTTGAGCATGGTCAAATCAAGGGAGCACGGCAGACTTGCCTTTTTTGTCTCTTCCAACAACGCGACTTTCCGCTGACAATAATTAATGTTGGCGCTCACGAATGACGTAGTGCCGAGCGAGCTCCGAAGGGGATAGAAAAGGCGGTGAGTAAAACCGTTAAAATTCTGTAGCTTGATGCTCGTAGCCGTTGCTAGGCACGGATACTGTAAACACAACACTAACTAGAAGGAAGGTGGGAGTACCTAAACCAAATAATTACATACGGATGAAGACGCTATTGCTAGCGGCACGGATTTGAACAAAGTACTGTGAACACAACACAAATTAGAAGGGAGGTGGGGGAATTACATACGAATGAAGAAGCTATTAAATTAAATTGAGGTGTGCGATTAATCAAAAGTCTGTTGTGAATTATTTCGTATCGAAAATCGTATGTTTAAGCCAAAATTTCCCGCTGGAAATTTAGTATACATACCCTAGATGTTTCAGAGAGTTTCTATTTTCTCGCCTTTGTGTGCAAAGGCAGGTGAAAATGGCGGCCCTTCTTGTCCAACCAGCGCTGTATAGACTTAAAGCAACTTAAGGCTGCTAAAGTTGGCCTGAAAGCAGAACGTAGGGTAATTTTTTCCTCAGGTTGCCTAAAAGGAGACTATTTACGAATATCAAGCGATTCAGGATAGCTACGTTTCGGGACCAGAAACTGCGAAGTTGAATTTCATTTTGAGGCAAATTAATGTACTAAGGTTGTGTTTAATTGCTACGCCAGTGTTTTCAAAATCACAGAACGACTGCCAATAATTGAAAACTTCTGAAGTGTTATAGAACCTATCATTAAAAAAATCCGGTCAGCTGAATTCAAAGGATTTCCCCGTTTGTGGGTTGTTCCTCGTTTGATTGTAACTGTTAAGAACTGCCATAAGTGTTAACGGTTCTTCAAACACATTGAGAGAAAAACATTTTCCCAGCGATTTAGACTTTGAAATCAACAAGGCAGTCGGTCTGCGGTTTTCAAATATCAAACCTGTCTACAATCATTCTTGCTTCTGCCGAAATCGTTTCAGGGAAACTGCTACGAGCATCAGGAGAAGACACACACCGAGTTCTTGTTTCCAATTGGTTCATAGACGTCACGTGCACCACAGTTTCACTCTCCGCTTTTCCGCTTCGGGGCTCGCTCGAGTCTCGTGCGCGCCAACATTACTTATTGTCAGCGGAAAGTCGCATTGTAGAATTTCAAGATGGCGGCTAAAACTGGAAGAGATCGTGAGTGAAACAAAGCAAAAGGCAAGTCTGCCGTGCTCCCTTGGTGAAATCGTAATTAGAAATATTGAAGGAGGTTCTGGTGTGGTAAAAAGACGAAAATGGCTTAATTATTAAGTGACCGAATCTATCTCTATGTTCTCCTTTAAAGTTTATGCTGTTCAAAGGAGAATTTAAATATCTACTAACAGTTTCTAATATTGTTTGACCATCAACATATTCTTAGTGCCCTGCTTAACGTCCAGTGTATGTTTAGGGGGGAGGGGGCATTAAGACCAAACTGTTCCAGGAACGAGATTGGAGCAAAATTGTGGACGTTAAGGGGGGAGGGGGGTCCAACCTTAATGTCCATTGGATGTTAAGCGGGGCACTAAGAATTTGTCTATGGTCCCTAAGAGTGTTCTAATATGGCTGGCCATGTTACACAAATTAGTCTCCACAATTCTTCTATGCAAACATCATGTAATTATATGTCAATTTGGAGAGAAACTTTGAAATTGAATCTAACATTTATTTTCCTTGTACAATGCTCAATGTTGCAATAGCAGCTGCAATACACTAACACAGAATAAAGCTATGGTATGTGAGCCAGGAAAAAACAATAGGCTGTACATCTTATGAACATACATTGTACTCACTGACCACTCCCTTATACACTTCGTGAAACTCTTCTGCATTAGCTCTCTCCAAATGGAACTGTTAACAAGAATGTAAAACAATAGGCTGTACATCTTATGAACATACATTGTACTCGTTGACCACTCCCTTATACACTTCGTGAAACTCTTCTGCATTAGCTCTCTCCAAATGGAACTGTTAACAAGAATGTAAAGCAATAGGCTGTACATCTTATGAACATACATTGTACTCACTGACCACTCCCTTATACACTTCGTGAAACTCTTCTGCATTAGCTCTCTCCAAATGGAACTGTTGACAAGAATGTAAAGCAATAGGCTGTACATCTTATGAACATACATTGTACTCACTGACCACTCCCTTATACACTTCGTGAAACTCTTCTGCATTAATTAGCTCTCTCCAAATGGAATTGTTAACAAGAATGTAAAACACGTCAGGCTCTCAGAGGTTTCATTAGAAGTCAGGTACTGCCCAGTGAGCTCTGGTGATTTTAACTCGGGCTGTGTGCAAAAAGGGCCTAAGTGACTCTTCGTCACATTCTAAATTCTCACTTAGAAACAAAGAAATTGAAGGAGAATTAGAATGTGATCAGGAGACACTTACTTATGTTACTGGTGATAGGCTATTAAAGTGCATATATGCCGAGGCCTCATTTATTATACAAAAGCGTGCTGGCAGTGTAAGCGATTTGCATAATAATGTCACGAATATCTTCATTACGTCATTTCCGCTACGAGCTTAGTGCTGTAAGACACGTGCTTCGGTAACGAGAGAATAATAAGTAAACGGACTAGAGACAGTAACACATGTATGACCTTGGAGGAGTTTCTGTGTATTCAAGGCTGTTTAGTGGAGAAAGAGGTACATCATTGAACTCCCTTTGATTGTATCGTTGTACCGTAGTGATCGTATTGTTATTAGTTAGTTTATTCGCTAGTATCGTCCGTGTTATGTGGGTTCAGTTCAGGATTGTTTTGCCCACGCTTAGCCAGTACAATGCTGATACATATTAGCTCTATTGATATTGTGTGTAATACCATGCTTAGCTATTTGCGATTATTTGTATTTCAGTTTTTTACGTGATTTTAATGAGCCAGGAATAAATCAACCATTTGTATGAACATTGACTGGTTTGTTGGGACTTCAGTATCGAAATAACACTACTACGGCCGACCCGGGGATGGATGACCTTGAACGACCTCCTCTAGTCGTAACAGCAGGAGTTCAAGGCGTACTTCGTGTCTTGCTGGTCGACAAGGATTATGGGAAGATAATGGCGTCAGTGCCGCGTGTGGAGAAGATCCTCAGCCGCGCTGACAGGCATGCAGCCCCAGCCTCCCTCCTCGCCTCCCCAGTCGTGGCCATCTGCCAACAATTACCACTGCTACTACTGTGATAGACCTGGTCATTTTGCCTCAAGATGCTCTCTGAAGAGGACCAGACAAGCCCTCGACCGTACCGGCCCTCGACCGTACCGGCCCACGTCCACTATGAACACTGGACTCTGGCTATTGATCATCGATTTGCCATAGTTTGATTCGTGTAGGCGGTCCCTTCGCCACAACCTTTGCCCGGCATTAAAGTTCTCTTGGTGATCAATATAGTGGTGTTTCGTGTCTTATTTACGCCTACCCTACCGCTTGTTTCATCTTCTTACCTCACGCCTTACTATTGGGTATCGGGCAATAATGTTTTAATGGCAGTTTTGAAAGGTTAACTAATTCAGCCCTCTCGGATTAGCGGGGCTCAAAGTTGCCATCCCTTGGAATTTTGTATTTCCTTCTGTTTGTTATCATTTATTTTTATTTTTTGTTCTTTTCTCGCCGTTTGCCTTCAGACTCCTAAAAAGAGAAAGATCGCACTACCATTCCCGGCCTGGGAACCCACATTGTCCTTCGCCCCGCGGGACGTCCTGGTTCCTGTTTCATGATGGTTGCCTTCGACAATTACACCTTGTCCTCGTCCCAGGGGATCGCAGCTGCTAATGCGCACTTAATTCCAGAGCGCCTCGACTCTATTGCCAGCGGCCATTAACTCGTTGACGTATCCATCCTCGCATTTAGAGACACTCGCACGCTCCGCATCGGTGAACTCCACAGCCACAGTGAGATTGCAGCGCAGCCACTTAGCGCGCATGTGCGGGAGGTATGTATTATTGTATTTATTATATAAACAATACTTGGACCTGGGCCCGGTTGTTAGAAGCAAGGGTAAGCGCGTGACGTGCCAATCGCTGATTGGCTGAGAAGCGATGTCCACACACTTAAAATTATCGTATTTTACGTCTGTCCAGATACGATATTTCTCAGCGCTGGAAATCCTCGTAAAACACTGTAGTTTATGTAAGGGTTAGATAATTATGGCACGAGAGTTCTATGTGATTTAGAGTGCCGAGCATTTAGATATCTATCTAAAATGCGAAGCACTCTAAATCACATAGAATTCGAGTGTTCATTATCTAACCGTCTTGGAATTTGGTCACATCCACGAGACATGCATTTTTTTCTTATTGGCTATATGATTTCCCTTTATCCAACTTTCTAAAAACTATTTCCTAAATTAAGAGTAATTTTGGTACCCGCATACATATAATTACTAAACATACTTTATTGAGTGTTCCCCGAGGCGCTTCTCGACACACATTGCAATATTAAAAATATATAAAATGGTTAATACCAATTCTAATATAATTTAAAGTCTAATTTAATGTACATTGTAATCTAAAAATTATAATTGTAATAAATTTCATGAGCTCTTTGATTTCAGGTGAGACGTATTAAACTGGGACAAGGATGACTGCGGATCTTTAAAGTCCTGACAGGGGCATGAGCTTCAAGTGTAGACTGAAGAATATCATTGAAGGTCGCTAATTTGGCACCGAAAAGACGGTCCGAGTTAGCAGCAAGGTCAGCGGTAAATAGCGAGGGCTCATGGGTGGCGCAGTGTGTTAGCGCTCGCCTCTCACCGCTGTGGCCCGAGTTCGAGTCGGTGCCATATGTGGGTTGAGATTGTTTGTTATGTTGTTCTTGCCACGACGTAAAAGTATTTTTCACATATTTTTACTCTAAATATTTTACTCTAAATATTTTACTCTAAATATTTTAGATAAATAAAATAAAATGCAAAAGGGGGGGGGGGGGGGTAGAATGAACATCATTTAACCAATAATGGTTACAGTTATATACTGGCTTGAGATATATTTTTATACTCAATATTCAAAGAAATCATTTCCATAATATATTTTTCACATATCATATTTTATCAGGTCATATCCATGGCATAATCACGTTAATCAGTTTTCATACCACTATTTATATATTTCATATTAACCCACTCTTCAAATTATCATTCAACATTTTTAGAATAAGTATTTCATAATAACCCACTCTTCAAATTATCACTCAACATTTTTAGAATAAGTATTTCATAATAACCCACTCTTCAAATTATCACTCAACATTTTTAGAATAAGTATTTCATAATAACCCACTCTTCAAATTATCACTCAACATTTTTAGAATAAGTATTTCATAATAACCCACTCTTCAAATTATCACTCAACATTTTTAGAATAAGTATTTCATAATAACCCACTCTTCAAATTATCACTCAACATTTTTAGAATAAGTATTTCATAATAACCCACTCTTCAAATTATCACTCAACATTTTTAGAATGAGTATAATTGGTGGTGCTTGCTTACACAAGCACACTAACACTATAAACTTAGACTTAGTTAACACCTTCACTCATAATAATCCTTCTAATATTCATAATAAAAACTATACTTTTTAACAATTTCACTGATACTAAATAAGTTAGAAAATAAGTAAGAATTTGGTGGTGCTTGCTTGTACAAGTACATTAACACTGTAACAAGGTGGAGGCTTTCGGGACTTCAACCTAAATACGGCGTAGATTGGAAGGTGGCCATTAATAGGAGTATTGAAAACACCACTGTTGCGTACAAGTGCAGGGGACGAGACAAGGATAACATCGATGAGTGACTGGCAGGTGCTGAGTTGTCATTCTGGTTGGAGTGTTGATAACTTGCGTGAGATTCAGTTCAGTAGACACATTTACGAGTGCCCTGCCGGCTCGGGGCCGTCTTTCAAGGTGTTACAATTCAGGTCGCCAAGAACAACAATTGGTTTGCTTAACGTGACAACTTGGATATAGTTGGGCTTGAAAAGGTCCTCAAAACAGGACAGAGGACAGTCTAGTGATCGATATGGAGTAATACAGTACCGCTCGAAACCTGTATTCTGATTGCACCATTATACTTTATAGCGTAGCTCTATTGCTTTTGTACTGCACGTTCTAAAGGTTAGGGTGTTTTGTATTGTTGGGTAAGCCAATGCTGTGGCTCGTTTCGAGCGGTACAGGCCGGCTCTCGATATAACACACATATCACGACTGACTTTGATTTCTTGCATTGAAGTTTTATCCAGAGCTGACGAAAATTAGCATCGGATATTTGTGAAAGCTCGTTTAATAGAGAAGCTTTAATATCCTTCCGGACGTAAGCGCAACACCACCGCCCTTCTTGTGTAGACGATCAAGTCTATACAACTTGTACCCATCGATACTGATCTCGCCATTGGCTACCGTGGAATTCAACCATGT
This sequence comes from Actinernus sp. WN-2022, assembly GCA_030867875.1. Lineage (NCBI taxonomy): Eukaryota > Metazoa > Cnidaria > Anthozoa > Actiniaria > Actinernidae > Actinernus > Actinernus sp. WN-2022. Next base: position 440,226 of record JAOWCC010001629.1, read on the forward strand.
TTACAAGATTGTAAATACTAGACTCTATTTTAGAATTTTGAAAACTTTAGATTTGAACACTTTTACAGAAAAACGTAACTTGAATTGTATGCGAGATACAAAACAATCTGAGCTAACCAGTTTGAGTGACGTCCTTTGTTGGTTTACACATCGCTATCACTCCAGAACTACAGTCAGTAGCAGTTGAACTATGTTTTTCATTCGAGATGTAGACCAGGTAATATTCGACTCGATTGAACTCGAACATTTTTAAAAGGTACAACATTGCATTTAAACTGCGCAAAGGAAAAAAGCAGTCACAAGCCCAGCGGCTTGGGATCCCTGTGGTGACGTCATTATTTCCCGCCAAAATCTAGTGAGCATGACATTGTTTGTGGTCAGCGGCACGTTTCTAAAATCTCAAATGTTTCAGGGGTAACCGGTAACGAAGAGGTTGGTAACGAAAGCGACTGGTAACGAAACGACCGCAATTCGTTTCAGGTGGAGATGGAGCTTCTATTAAAAATGGACAAGAAAATGGAAAGAAAACCCACAAACAGAGTTTATTGGAGTGTTTTAGAGCTGATAAATACGTTACTAAAGGTCTGTACGGTATGATTCTCCACTGGATTGGATTCAAAGGTGCTAGATGTGATTTAACAGCGAGTCGATCGACTCACTCCAAACAAACAATAAAAGATGTAGATTATTGGAAAACGTGCCGAAAATTACCCGGTGAAAAGGCAAAATGGAGGCAATAACACGGGGAATAACACCTAACACTACATGGATGGCCTTGATACCACTTGAGATCATGGAAAGAACAGTGGCTTCACATAATGAGTGCGTGAGAACTGGAAGGAGGAAATTGACATCAAAATGGCTAATGTAATAAACACAGCAAAGACTATACTATATATATACAGGAACAGGACATGGCTGATGTGTGAAAGAACAAAGCTGCTTCTAAACCGGTAAGATATGTTATACAATGTACTTATCGCTGAGGTAAAGATGTTTCTTGTCTTTTCGTTTATGAAGAGGAGGAAATGTTTAGGTAAACTTTACAAATACAATGTAATGTACAATAACAACCAGAAATACACCAATAACAACCAGAATAATAACCATAATAATAAGGGAAGTTCCTTCACATAATGAGTGTGAAATGGAAGGAGGGAATTGAAATGAAAATGGCTAGTAAACACAAAAAAGACTTGGTACTATAATATACTAAATGTACATGTATGCAGGGGAACAGGGACAGGACATGATTTATTGGGTTTACCTCGGTGTAAGGACCACTCGCTGGAGACCGCATGCCATCATGCACTCTGCGAGTTGTTGTATTACCGATTATAGTGTATTGAATACTACATGTATAATACTATAGCTATTACTAGAGGTTATCACAGATTAGCAAAGTGCGTTAGTCATGTTTTTTTAACACAAAATTTCAGTATCCTTTTGACCAGGTCCGGGAGAAACTAACAATGCCAGTTTAAAATACTAAATGACCATATGTGTCTGTCAACATTTAAAGAACATTTGTTGCAAAGTGTCAAAGAACTATTAGATGAGTAATATACAATGTAGCTATAAAGGCATTTTAATTGTACTATACCCATAGTATATTTAAGGTGTGCAAACTATCATTGCGCTATGAAATTGAAACCTAGGTTGTTTTAAAAACGACCTGAATCGAGAAACAACCTACAACATATATATAGTAAAGGTAAGATAATGGCTTAGTTGTAGAATACGCCCTCCACTCAAAATATCACTTGAAGTGCGACCTTGAAAGTTTCAAGTCTCATTTGGAAAATTGCATTTTGCTGACTGTCAATCAATGTGTAGCCTAGTCTGTCTAGTCTTATACAAATCTTTACCACCTGGACTTAATTTAATTGGCATTGGCGGTCGGCTAAATACAATTTTACAAACAAGACTTGAAACTTACAGGGTCACACTTCAATGAAAATGGTAATAGTTCAGGTGTATTTAGACTAGTTCTATGAATGATTTGGGGCTTTTTTTTTAGAGGGGTGGTTAATGAACCATTGGAAGTACTGGGTGCTAGGAGAGTTTGAACTCGATTTGAATTGAATTTGTTGGTAAAACTTGGCATTTAGTTGAGCTCTCCACCCTTTCTACTTTTTATGAAGGGGAGGAAATGTTTATATTAGGTAAACTTTATACCGTATTCACTCACGGATAAGCTGCACCTTTATACCCAAAATCTACGTTTGAAATCGGGGGTGCGGCTTATCTCTGAGAACATCTGCACAAGGTTCCGTAAATTTACATAGAAATATTTTTTTTATTATCTCAAGCGAGTAAACACACAAAACCAAAAGAAACTAAGCACTGGTCATTGCTTTTGCAAGTTTGGTGGCTCTTTTAACACTGTTTATAGTTGCTTTTCTGGAGCAACTAAATGTCACCACACATGAGGTAGGAAATCAGTCAAAAACTTGTCCTACACCATGGTATTCATGGTAAAAATCTACACGTTATTGGTCACTTTGTACCATCGCCCGCGATTTCAGTCAGCGGAATAGCAGGCTCCAACAGGCGCAGTACATTGATTCTAGAGTTGTGGTTCATCCCAGTACAAGTACAAAATGTATGTGCCACGGATCTCATGCAAATTAAGACAGATTTTAGCGTCCGCAGAGCCATAAGAGTTAACAATGAAACGTTAGAGAGAAAAAGGAAGAGGCCAAACACGGACAGTTCTGGCACGACAAGAGTAAGAGTACCTTGCCCTTGGCCTTGGTGAGTTGTTCGTGCTTCGTGCCTCGTGGGTTTATCCGCCACGTATTTCACTATTTGTCAAATTATTTCGTGTTCGCTTAATCTGTTACCAATCTGTGTTACCCGACCCTGGTTCCAGAGGTTTTCTAGATATACTATAGAGAGAAGAGCCGCGGCGAAAGCAGTCCGCTTCTCGCTGCTTCGCAGCTCGCTTCGCGGCTCTAAGTCTAATTCTCCACGGCTGTTCTCTCTCTAGAAAACCTCTGGGACCTGGGTAGTGTGACCCCCGGTCGTATCAAGTGTAGTTTACGACAAAATCTTATTGAGAATTACTAGAAAATCAAACATCTTAGAATGACAAAGTCAAAACTCGACGTGATCTTTTGGATTTTGTTGTTTTAAAATGTGTGATACGTTTCGTTTACCATCGGCCGACTGACCCATTTTTTGGGAGAAAGGTAAAAATATACAAAGCTTGACACCGACCCAATTTTTTGGCAAAAGTAAAAAAACGCTTGAAGAATGTTTTACACCTCTTTTCCGAGCTCCTACGTATTGGTTTCATACTGTACCTTTCTCATGCAAATTGTCAATCTACAACTAGTAGAGGAAAAAGTAGTCTAGGAATACAGGAAAACTTTTATGCAAGTCTTCAAGCCGGCTTAGTTCCAGACTAGATCCCTTAAGTGTTTTTTTTATGGACCCACCATAACGAGCCAGATGGGAAACAAAACATTATTTTCATTGGGATGGCCATATTCTACTTCTAGTGATTCTCCACTTGATCCCCAATCGGATCCCCAATTGGATAAGTTTATGTCAAAGTTATATGTATTAATACAAGTACAGTATGTGGAAGCCACAATTAGGTGTACAAATGTAGTTTACAACTCCACTTGACAATGGGTCTTAAATTACAACACAGTATACCTCTGTAGTTTACAAATCCTTTTTCAAAACAATATCAACTGGCCCCCAGTTGTTTCACCCCCAATCTGAAGTCGATTCGGCTTCAATTTAAGTGTGGATGAATGCCGGTTTCTACAATGTATGATTAAACTACACACTAAAGTTACTTGAGTAGTTGAGAGTCTGCACACTTTACAACATGTAAGTTATCCTGTGTGTTGTCATTTTTTTTTCAACTAAGACAATTCACTGTGCCGCTGTTTGTGCTTTCACTTAAAAGTACTGGTCAACTAATGTTATTTCTAGAACTTGTGCAATAGTTATTTAGAAACCATTCATAATACTGTGTGTATGAACACCAGTTTCTAGACAGTCAGCAAACTTTATCCCATGCACTTTGATATGTTGTCTTAGTCTTTTGTTCGACTGCGCAGGTGTTTTTGTGTTGGTTTATGTGAAAACCTTTCTGTATATTACTGCCTCTAAAGAAGGTTCTTGGTGCATTTTTACTTCTCTAAATTGAAGTTATTCATACATTAGTCATACATTGTAAGTATGCTTTATGAAATTAACACAAGCACCTTTACTGGTTGATGGACGTTTCATTCATAATTATTATGGTAAATTCTAACTGGCCTGTATTCATCTTCATTACAATACACTATTTCCTGTTTCACAGCATGTTAGGAATTGAACAAACATTGTTTTGGATCTGCAGTTAATGTGCCACTGGTTTCCTGAAATTTTTACCATCACAACATTTCTGTCTCCATAAAACTTCCAAGTGTATTAAAATCTTTTTAGATGTTAAGAATCAATTGGAACCTCACGTTACATTACATAAAAACTACTGCTATGTGTGATTCGAATTGAACCGGTGACTAGTCTGGCTTGTGGTACAAATAGACAGGTTTCCTGTATTTTTTTTTGTTACCTTCACTACTTTTCTGTCTCCATAAAATCTCAATAGTATCAAATTAAAAATCGATTGGAACCATACTTTACATCAATTAAAAAATAACATCACATAAAAGGTACTTTCTATGTATGATTTGTTTCAACCAGTGACCTCTGGCTCGTGGTACAAATAGCCAGGTTTCCTGTAATTTCTTACCATCACTACTTTTCTGTTTCCATAAAATATCAAGAGTATTAAATATATATTAGATGTTAAGAAAAGATTGGAACCATGCTTACATCACATAAAAGGTTCTCTCTTCAAAATTCAACAAGAGGCCCTGAGTGGCCTTAACTCGGGCCATCTATAGCATGTACTGCATGGAGTGCTAGCATAATTTTGTGTCAACATGGTTTGTGCTAGAGTAGCCAGAGTCAGAGAATTGGTTCTCTACTGATGCTCTTGTCTGTCAAATGTCAATGTGCAAGTGCCCCACGTATTCCAGGGGGGGGGGGGGGGGGGGTTAGGTTAGGGTATACACTATTTCCTGTTTCACAGCATGTTAGGAATTGAACAAACATTGTTTTGGATCTGCAGTTAATGTGCCACTGGTTTCCTGAAATTTTTACCATCACAACATTTCTGTCTCCATAAAACTTCCAAGTGTATTAAAATCTTTTTAGATGTTAAGAATCAATTGGAACCTCACGTTACATTACATAAAAACTACTGCTATGTGTGATTCGAATTGAACCGGTGACTAGTCTGGCTTGTGGTACAAATAGACAGGTTTCCTGTATATATATTTTTTACCTTCACTACTTTTCTGTCTCCATAAAATCTCAATAGTATCAAATTAAAAATCGATTGGAACCATACTTCACATCAATTAAAAAATAACATCACATAAAAGGTACTTTCTATGTATGATTTGTTTCAACCAGTGACCTCTGGCTCGTGGTACAAATAGCCAGGTTTCCTGTAATTTCTTACCATCACTACTTTTCTGTTTCCATAAAATATCAAGAGTATTAAATATATATTAGATGTTAAGAAAAGATTGGAACCATGCTTACATCACATAAAAGGTTCTCTCTATGTGTAATTTAACTTGAAATGGTGATTTGTTTGGTTCGTGGTACAAATAGCCAGGTTTCCTGTAATTTCTTACCATCACTACTTTTCTGTTTCCATAAAATATCAAAGAGTATTAAAATATATATTAGATGTTAAGAATAAATTGGAACCATGCTTACATCACATAAAAGGTTCTCTCTATGGGTAATTTAACTTGAAATGGTGACTTGTCTGGCTCGTGGTACAAATAGCCAGGTTTCCTGTAATTTCTTACCATCACTACTTTTCTGTTTCCATAAAATATCAAAGAGTATTAAAATATATATTAGATGTTAAGAATAAATTGGAACCATGCTTACATTACATAAAAGGTTCTCTCCATGTGTAATTTAACTTGAAATGGTGACTTGTTTGGCTTGTGGTACAAATAGCCAGGTTTCCTGTAATTTCTTACCATCACTACTTTTCTGTTTCCATAAAATATCAAGAGTATTAAAATATATATTAGATGTTAAGAATAAATTGGAACCATGCTTACATCACATAAAAGGTTCTCTCTATGTGTAATTTAACTTGAAATGGTGACTTGTTTGGCTCGTGGTACAAATAGCCAGGTTTCCTGTAATTTCTTACCATCACTACTTTTCTGTTAATTGGAACCATGCTTACATCACATAAAAGGTTCTCTCTATGTGTAATTTAACTTGAAATGGTGACTTGTCTGGCTCGTGGTACAAATAGCCAGGTTTCCTGTAATTTCTTACCATCACTACTTTTCTGTTTCCATAAAATATCAAGAGTATTGAAATATATATTAGATGTTAAGAATAAATTGGAACCATGCTTACATCACATAAAAGGTTCTCTCTATGTGTAATTTAACTTGAAATGGTGACTTGTCTGGCTCGTGGTACAAATAGCCAGGTTTCCTGTAATTTCTTACCATCACTACTTTTCTGTTTCCATAAAATATCAAGAGTATTAAAATATATATTAGATGTTAAGAATAAATTGGAACCATGCTTACATCACATAAAAGGTTCTCTCTATGTGTAATTTAACTTGAAATGGTGACTTGTCTGGCTCGTGGTACAAATAGCCAGGTTTCCTGTAATTTCTTACCATCACTACTTTTCTGTTTCCATAAAATATCAAAGAGTATTAAAATATATATTAGATGTTAAGAATAAATTGGAACCATGCTTACATCACATAAAAGGTTCTCTCTATGTGTAATTTAACTTGAAATGGTGACTTGTCTGGCTCGTGGACAAATTGGCAGGTTTTCTGACTAATTTATTACCATAAAGGTAAAAGCTAAGTTTATTCATTTTCTATGTGCAAAATCTTTTAATAGTAGGGAAAGACTAGTTAATGAACTTTGTACTGGAATAATATATTTTGCTATGTGGTTGAGCAGGCTCGAAACAGCTACATGTTTTTGTATCTTAGTACAACGTGACAATCCGAAGTCGTAGTTGCCCGTCCAAAATATTTCAGTGGCATTCCTACTTTGTGGGAAGTTGGTTCGACTCCAACAGGAATAATGGACATGCTTTAAGGCTCAAAATCATTATCTCAATAAACATGTTTGATTTTGACGTTATTCAGTTGACAGGCTTTTAAATAAATTTTGATGAGTTTGCTTATCTTCAAAATTAGAAATGGAAATGCTCACCAGGTGATTCCCATGTACTAAAAAGGAAATTACATGGCTGCTTGGAGATACAGTGGATACGATATATTCGCTGCGCCTTGTCCTGAGTTATCAAACTAAACATTCAGTGACTTTTTACCTGACTACACAGCACAAGTATAGGTTATTTGTCAAGTACGCTACATACAACTGCTAAAAATACTATTAATAATTACAATTGTTAGAGATTGGAACACTGTCTATAATACAGTACTTACCCGCTTATAAGAACCTAGGTTTTTCCAAGTTAGCCTAAACAGGTTCTTATATAAATGGTGCTTAGTGGAGTTTTAGGCTATTTAGGTTCTTAAACAGGTTCCTATTTTTATAAGAAAGATATGATACCAGTGGCTGGAAGAAGGGCGGCATGTATATTAATTTAATGCCAAAACCGGCCTGGCCTTTGGACAGTATGTGATCATGACCCATTTTAGTAGATATTTCAATTCTCAGTATCAGGCTAAATATTGATTTAAGGGTTAGGTTAGGTTAGGGTTAGGTTAAATAAGAACCTGTTTCAAATTTTAGGCTAAATAGGTTCTTATGTAAAGGGAGTCTAAATTGATACTTTTAGGCTAACAGGTTCTTAAATTCTAGGTTCTTATAAGTACTGTACTAACAATTTTAATTATAAGGCGGGAGTTCTAATCTTATCTAAAGTTAATCAAGGATGAATTAATTTACGATGGGTGACATTGCTCTAAAACTCAAAACAATTACTAATAAACAATTACTAGTTTTAATATTCATGCATGTGGTAGCATAGAGGTAATCGGCTAACTCTGTTGCCATGTGATGTAAACACACATTACTCTGGAGAATTGACTCTTTGAAAATTAAACATGACTGCATTATGATTAGAATAAAAAGGGAATAATTCCCCAGAGTAGCATCTGTTTACATCACATGATCTGAATTGGGTGGCAACAGCGTTAGCCGATTACCTCTATTCTGTCTATTGCTTTCCCTCTTCAGATTAATCTTCCGAATTATTCAAATTGCATATAGTGATGTGATTAACAGAATGGCCAGGAAGATTAAAGTGGCGAGCTACTGGTTTGGCGAGATCCTTGCTGTTAGTTCCAACATCCAGCAAGTGTTCGCGGAATCGATCTCCTAATCTTCGCCCTGTTTCTCCGATGTAGAGTTTGTTACAAAGTGTGCAGGTGATACATTAACCTTCAAGAGAGCCTTTGGGTCCTGAAATGAATGTGGCAGTTCTAGTGAAAGCACATGTGTTACTTCGTTTCCTGGGTCATTTAAAAGTTTCTGGTTGGATTTACCTACTTGTAAGAAAGCAGAAAGAAGATAAGGACAAGTTTCTCAGTCGCGTACAACTTAGAGCTTTTTGTCATGATTACCTATCAGAAAATTCGTCTGCTTTCTTAGAAGTAAAGAAGAGATATTCTACCGCACTTTAATGAGATTCCACCGCACCTACACAATAGATAATGAGATACCACCTTACTTTATTCATGAGCCCAAGACAATAGAGCTGTGATGACGTCACCTGAATTAATGAGATACCACCTCGTTTAATTAATGAGGTACCACCGCAAACAAGAGGCTGATTCCATGCACCCTGTACTACTGAAACTGCATGTTTATGCATATTAGACGTAAAGCAGGAATAAGGGTTAGGATTAACATTTATCAAAAGTCCTAAAAGCTGGACAAAAAAGTTCATAATAAAACGCGACCAAAAATTATAATGGTAAGTTGATTGATAACGCCCATCACGTGTTATGACGTTTTCAATACCAGATGACCAATTTTTCGATTTCATCCGATCTGCATTAAAAGTAGTGTCTTATGAAAGGTCATTATTACACCAATCTGAATTTGGATATCCCAAACATGACAAAAGAAAGGACATTTTGTATAGAACAAGCTTGACATGTCGAATTTGAAACCGAGTGCTGTTGCTTGGAGGCATATCCGATGTATCGTTACACTCGTAAGTAGATCACTTTTTTATTTGTCACCAATTTTAAATTTGATTGGCTTAATTATTAATTTCACTGTTTTGCTATTAATGACGTCATAACTTATTACGGGCGTGGTCAGGACACTTGTCAAAACACATTTGCGATCTCATCTAGTTGAGATCTTTCATATGATACAGTTGCAAATTTCATCCTTTTCTGATGTATATTTCAAAATTAAATTAAGTCAGTTTGGGGTTAATTTGGTTAAAATACTCTTCAGTGTAATATGGATACATGCGACCTAAAGCTGAAATTAGGATTAGAGTTAACATTTCTCAAAAGTCTTCAAAGTTGTATAAAAAAGGCACCAATCAGAAGTTCATTGTAAAACACGACCAAAAAGATCATGGTCAGTCGATTGACCACGCCCATCACCTGTTATGACGCCATCAATATCAGATGGCAATTTTTCGATTTCGATCATCCGATCTGCATAAAAATGGTATCTTATGAAATCTCATTATTACACCAAACTAACGATCTAAACGTTAGTTTAGACCGTTGTTGTTGTTGTTCATTTTTAAGGGAGAAAATGACTTTTCTGTGCATGTGGTATAATCGACCATTTTCTTGTCTTTTTCTACCATCTCCTCGAGATCTCTTAACGGTTACTACAGAAGTGAGCGCTATAAGTTACTAATGGCTGTATGACATACAAACTGTGTTTTAAGATGTTTTAACACTTGTCGTTCATTTTCACGGGAGAAAATGACTTTTCTGTGCACGTGGTATAATGGACCATTTTCTTGTCTTTTTCTATACCATCTCCTAACCGTTACTACAGAATAGGCGCTATCGCTCATGATTGTATGGCGTACAAACTCTCTTCTGCCATATGTTAAATCATGAGCAACTGATACCGCCCATTCTGTAGTAACCATTCAAGACGTTAAGGACGTGGTAGAGCGTTTGTATGTCATATAGCCATTAGTAACTTATAGAGCTCACTTCTGTAGTAACCGTTACGAGATCTCAAAGAGATGGTAGAAAAAGACAAGAAAATGGTCCATTATACCACGTGCATAGAAAAGTCATTTTCGCCCGTAAGAATGAACGACAAGTGTTAGAACATTTTAAAACAGAGTTTGTATCTCATACAAGTGTTAAAACATTTTAAAACATGCAGAGCTTGTATCTCATACAGCCATTAGTAACTTATAGAGCTCACTTCTGTAGTAACCGTTACGAGCTCTCAAGAAGATGGTAGAAAAAGACAGGAAAATGGTCCATTATACCACGTGCACAGAAAAGTCATTTTCTCCCGTAAACTGAAATGAACGACAAGTGTTAAAACATGTTAAAACAGAGTTCGTATCTCATATAATCATTATCAACTGACTTATCGCGATCACTTCACAATTTCTGTAGTAACCATTACGAGAACTCAAGGAGATGGTAGAAAAAGGAGTCAGGTCGCAGCTTCAATATGTGCGCTTGTGATTGGCTGCTGAGCTGTAGCTGCGTTTTTCTTTTGTTCTGAGAATTAGTTTGCCTCTGTAATTATTTATTTGTCAGTGTTACAATTAGGGAAAGACATGCCAAAAAATATACCAGAGGGCAGAGGCAGAGCTGGAGTGTCCGGTAGCGAAGGTAGAGAGCGTAGCAGGAGTAGCGAGGGTGGCGAAGGTAGCGAGAGCAGCGAGGATCGCCAAGGTATAGCGAGGGTCGCAAAGGTAGCGAGAGTAGCGAGGGTCGCAAAGGTAGCGAGAGTAGCTAAGGTAGCGAGGGTCGCGAGAGTAGCTAGCTAGGGTAACGAGGGTCGCAAAGGTAGCGAGGGTCGCGAAGGTAGCGAGGGTCGCGAAGGTAGCGAGGGTCGCGAAGGTAGCGAGGGTAGCGAGGGTCGCGAAGGTAGCGAGGGTCGCGAAGGTAGCGAGGGTCGCGAAGGTAGCAAAGGTAGCGAGGGTCGCAAAGGTAGCGAGGGTCGCGAAGGTAGCGAGGGTCGCGAGAGTAGCTAAGGTAGCGAGAGTAGCGAGGGTCGCAAAGGTAGCGAGGGTCGCAAAGGTAGCGAGGGTCGCGAAGGTAGCGAGGGTCGCAAAGGTAGCGAGGGTCGCAAAGGTAGCGAGAGTCGCAAAGGTAGCGAGGGTCGCGAAGGTAGCGAGGGTCGCGAAGGTAGCGAGAGTAGCGAGGGTCGCAAAGGTAGCGAGGGTCGCGAAGCATAGCAAGGGTCGCGAGAGTAGCTAAGGTAGCGAGAGTAGCGAGGGTCGCAAAGGTAGCGAGGGTCGCAAAGGTAGCGAGGGTCGCGAAGCATAGCGAGAGTAGCGAGGGTCGCAAAGGTAGCGAGGGTCGCGAAGGTAGCGAGGGTCGCAAGGGTAGCGAGGGTCGCGAAGGTAGCGAGGGTCGCAAGGGTAGCGAGGGTCGCGAAGGTAGCGAGGTCGCGAAGGTAGCGAGGGTCGCGAAGGTAGCGAGGGTCGCGAAGGTAGCGAGGGTCGCAAGGGTAGCGAGGGTCGCGAAGGTAGCGAGGGTCGCGAAGGTAGCAAAGGTAGCGAGGGTCGCAAAAGGTAGCGAGGGTCGCGAAGGTAGCGAGGGTCGCGAGAGTAGCTAAGGTAGCGAGAGTAGCGAGGGTCGCAAAGGTAGCGAGGGGAGGTGAGCGAAGGTAATGGTAATAAGAGATTATTCTATCGGTAGGTATGTTAACCCTGGTTAGGGTTTGGTTTGGGGTCAGGTATTATCTGGTTAATAAAAACACCTCACACACCTTCCTTTATTATGCAAGCGGTGCCCCCCTTATCCTTATAATTGCATGTAGTAGCATCAGCACCCAATCTATCTATTTATCTCTATCTCTTTACCTATTTATTATTCATTTATTTATTTCAAAATTCGCTCATTGAGGACAACTCGGAGCATGGAATATAATAGGACGAGAGATAGGCGAAAATCAAAGTCACGTGAGAAAGCCGTCATTTTGCATTATTCGTAGTCCACCGACAAAATCGTCATTGTATTGCCCTTAATATAAAACAGTAAACAGAAAGCTACAACCTTCTCCAATTAAGTACAGACCGCCCGACAAAATAATACTATTCAGAATACTGAACGAACTCCTTTGACACATCGCGAAGTCATAAAAATGGTAAAAAAATACCCGCTTGTTCCCCCTCTCCCTTCAAAATGTTGGGATAGAAAGGCAACATTTCGGCCTAACTAACATTGAAACGGGGGTTAAGGGAGCGGGGGGGGGGGGGGGGTGGTGGTGTGTGTGTGTGTGTTAAAAATAGCCGGAAATTGCTAAACAGGTCCGATTTTAATGGAAGGGGTTGTAGCAGAGAGAAAACAGTGTTGGGAGTAATGGGAGACAATGCATCAGCCAATTCCAGCGGTGCCCATCCCCCCACCGGAACATGGTGGGGCATTTGCACATTTTGAGATCCCTGGAGTGGGGCATTTGCAACTATCTGCCGTGGGGGGGGGGCATTTGACAGCATAAGCAAAAGACGTTCATAAAGTCAAATTTTTCTTTTTTGCCGCGATTTGACGTCATCGTGTGCGTTGGCCGGAATGGCCGCACAAACGTCAAACGACCCGTAAACATGAACGACAAGTGTTAAAACATGTTAAAAGACAGGTAGAAAAAGACAAGAAAATGGTCCATTATACCACGTGCACAGAAAAGTCATTTTCTCCCGTAAAAATGAACGACAAGTGTTAAAACACACCAAAACAGAGTTTGTATGTCACACAGTCATTAGTAACTTATACAGCATACTTCTCCGTAAAAATGAACAAGTATTAAAACATGCCAAAACAGAGTTTGTATGTCATAGAGCCATTAGTAACTTATAGAGCTCACTTCTGTAGTAACCATTACGAGATCTCAAAGAGATGGTAGAAAAAGACAAGAAAATGGTCCATTATACCACGTGCACAGAAAAGTAATTTTCTCCCGTAAGAATGAACGACAAGTGTTAAAACACGCCATAACAGAGTTTGTATGTCATACAGCCATTAGTAACTTATAGCGCTCACTTCTGTAGTAACCGTTACGAGCTCTCAAGGAGATGGTAGAAAAAGACAAGAAAATGGTCCATTATACCACGTGCACAGAAAAGTCATTTTCGCCCGTAAGAATGAACGACAAGTGTTAGAACATTTTAAAACAGAGTTTGTATCTCATACAAGTGTTAAAACATTTTAAAACATGCAGAGTTTGTATCTCATACAGCCATTAGTAACTTATAGAGCTCACTTCTGTAGTAACCGTTACGAGCTCTCAAGAAGATGGTAGAAAAAGACAGGAAAATGGTCCATTATACCACGTCCAAAGAAAAGTCATTTTCCCCCGTAAACTGAAATGAACGACAAGTGTTAAAACATGTTAAAACAGAGTTCGTATCTCATACAATCATTATCAACTGACTTATCGCGATCACTTCACAATTTCTGTAGTAACCATTACGAGAACTCAAGGAGATTGTAGAAAAAGACAAGAAAATGGTCTACTACGTGCACAGAAAAGTCATTTTCTCCCATAAAAATGAACGACAAGTGTTAAAACATGTTAAAACAGAGTTTGTATGTCATACAGCCATTAGTAACTTATAGCACTCACTTCAATTCTGTAGTAACCGTTACGAGCTCTCAAGGAGATGGTAGAAAAAGACAAGAAAATGGTCCATTATACCACGTGCACAGAAAAGTCATTTTCTCCCGTAAAAATGAACGACAAGTGTTAAAACACACCAAAACAGAGTTTGTATGTCACACAGTCATTAGTAACTTATACAGCATACTTCTCCGTAAAAATGAACAAGTATTAAAACATGCCAAAACAGAGTTTGTATGTCATAGAGCCATTAGTAACTTATAGAGCTCACTTCTGTAGTAACCATTACGAGATCTCAAAGAGATGGTAGAAAAAGACAAGAAAATGGTCCATTATACCACGTGCACAGAAAAGTAATTTTCTCCCGTAAGAATGAACGACAAGTGTTAAAACACGCCATAACAGAGTTTGTATGTCATACAGCCATTAGTAACTTATAGCGCTCACTTCTGTAGTAACCGTTACGAGCTCTCAAGGAGATGGTAGAAAAAGACAAGAAAATGGTCCATTATACCACGTGCACAGAAAAGTCATTTTCGCCCGTAAGAATGAACGACAAGTGTTAGAACATTTTAAAACAGAGTTTGTATCTCATACAAGTGTTAAAACATTTTAAAACATGCAGAGTTTGTATCTCATACAGCCATTAGTAACTTATAGAGCTCACTTCTGTAGTAACCGTTACGAGCTCTCAAGAAGATGGTAGAAAAAGACAGGAAAATGGTCCATTATACCACGTCCAAAGAAAAGTCATTTTCCCCCGTAAACTGAAATGAACGACAAGTGTTAAAACATGTTAAAACAGAGTTCGTATCTCATACAATCATTATCAACTGACTTATCGCGATCACTTCACAATTTCTGTAGTAACCATTACGAGAACTCAAGGAGATTGTAGAAAAAGACAAGAAAATGGTCTACTACGTGCACAGAAAAGTCATTTTCTCCCATAAAAATGAACGACAAGTGTTAAAACATGTTAAAACAGAGTTTGTATGTCATACAGCCATTAGTAACTTATAGCACTCACTTCAATTCTGTAGTAACCGTTACGAGCTCTCAAGGAGATGGTAGAAAAAGACAAGAAAATGGTCCATTATACCACGTGCACAGAAAAGTCATTTTCTCCCGTAAAAATGAACGACAAGTGTTAAAACACACCAAAACAGAGTTTGTATGTCACACAGTCATTAGTAACTTATACAGCATACTTCTCCGTAAAAATGAACAAGTATTAAAACATGCCAAAACAGAGTTTGTATGTCATAGAGCCATTAGTAACTTATAGAGCTCACTTCTGTAGTAACCATTACGAGATCTCAAAGAGATGGTAGAAAAAGACAAGAAAATGGTCCATTATACCACGTGCACAGAAAAGTAATTTTCTCCCGTAAGAATGAACGACAAGTGTTAAAACACGCCATAACAGAGTTTGTATGTCATACAGCCATTAGTAACTTATAGCGCTCACTTCTGTAGTAACCGTTACGAGCTCTCAAGGAGATGGTAGAAAAAGACAAGAAAATGGTCCATTATACCACGTGCACAGAAAAGTCATTTTCGCCCGTAAGAATGAACGACAAGTGTTAGAACATTTTAAAACAGAGTTTGTATCTCATACAAGTGTTAAAACATTTTAAAACATGCAGAGTTTGTATCTCATACAGCCATTAGTAACTTATAGAGCTCACTTCTGTAGTAACCGTTACGAGCTCTCAAGAAGATGGTAGAAAAAGACAGGAAAATGGTCCATTATACCACGTCCAAAGAAAAGTCATTTTCCCCCGTAAACTGAAATGAACGACAAGTGTTAAAACATGTTAAAACAGAGTTCGTATCTCATACAATCATTATCAACTGACTTATCGCGATCACTTCACAATTTCTGTAGTAACCATTACGAGAACTCAAGGAGATTGTAGAAAAAGACAAGAAAATGGTCTACTACGTGCACAGAAAAGTCATTTTCTCCCATAAAAATGAACGACAAGTGTTAAAACATGTTAAAACAGAGTTTGTATGTCATACAGCCATTAGTAACTTATAGCACTCACTTCAATTCTGTAGTAACCGTTACGAGCTCTCAAGGAGATGGTAGAAAAAGACAAGAAAATGGTCCATTATACCACGTGCACAGAAAAGTCATTTTCTCCCGTAAAAATGAACGACAAGTGTTAAAACACACCAAAACAGAGTTTGTATGTCACACAGTCATTAGTAACTTATACAGCATACTTCTCCGTAAAAATGAACAAGTATTAAAACATGCCAAAACAGAGTTTGTATGTCATAGAGCCATTAGTAACTTATAGAGCTCACTTCTGTAGTAACCATTACGAGATCTCAAAGAGATGGTAGAAAAAGACAAGAAAATGGTCCATTATACCACGTGCACAGAAAAGTAATTTTCTCCCGTAAGAATGAACGACAAGTGTTAAAACACGCCATAACAGAGTTTGTATGTCATACAGCCATTAGTAACTTATAGCGCTCACTTCTGTAGTAACCGTTACGAGCTCTCAAGGAGATGGTAGAAAAAGACAAGAAAATGGTCCATTATACCACGTGCACAGAAAAGTCATTTTCGCCCGTAAGAATGAACGACAAGTGTTAGAACATTTTAAAACAGAGTTTGTATCTCATACAAGTGTTAAAACATTTTAAAACATGCAGAGTTTGTATCTCATACAGCCATTAGTAACTTATAGAGCTCACTTCTGTAGTAACCGTTACGAGCTCTCAAGAAGATGGTAGAAAAAGACAGGAAAATGGTCCATTATACCACGTCCAAAGAAAAGTCATTTTCCCCCGTAAACTGAAATGAACGACAAGTGTTAAAACATGTTAAAACAGAGTTCGTATCTCATACAATCATTATCAACTGACTTATCGCGATCACTTCACAATTTCTGTAGTAACCATTACGAGAACTCAAGGAGATTGTAGAAAAAGACAAGAAAATGGTCTACTACGTGCACAGAAAAGTCATTTTCTCCCATAAAAATGAACGACAAGTGTTAAAACATGTTAAAACAGAGTTTGTATGTCATACAGCCATTAGTAACTTATAGCACTCACTTCAATTCTGTAGTAACCGTTACGAGCTCTCAAGGAGATGGTAGAAAAAGACAAGAAAATGGTCCATTATACCACGTGCACAGAAAAGTCATTTTCTCCCGTAAAAATGAACGACAAGTGTTAAAACACACCAAAACAGAGTTTGTATGTCACACAGTCATTAGTAACTTATACAGCATACTTCTCCGTAAAAATGAACAAGTATTAAAACATGCCAAAACAGAGTTTGTATGTCATAGAGCCATTAGTAACTTATAGAGCTCACTTCTGTAGTAACCATTACGAGATCTCAAAGAGATGGTAGAAAAAGACAAGAAAATGGTCCATTATACCACGTGCACAGAAAAGTAATTTTCTCCCGTAAGAATGAACGACAAGTGTTAAAACACGCCATAACAGAGTTCGTATGTCATACAGCCATTAGTAACTTATAGCGCTCACTTCTGTAGTAACCGTTACGAGCTCTCAACGAGATGGTAGAAAAAGACAAGAAAATGGTCCATTATACCACGTGCACAGAAAGTCATTTTCGCCCGTAAGAATGAACGACAAGTGTTAGAACATTTTAAAACAGAGTTTGTATCTCATACAAGTGTTAAAACATTTTAAAACATGCAGAGTTTGTATCTCATACAGCCATTAGTAACTTATAGAGCTCACTTCTGTAGTAACCGTTACGAGCTCTCAAGAAGATGGTAGAAAAAGACAGGAAAATGGTCCATTATACCACGTGCATAGAAAAGTCATTTTCCCCCGTAAACTGAAATGAACGACAAGTGTTAAAACATGTTAAAACAGAGTTCGTATCTCATACAATCATTATCAACTGACTTATCGCGATCACTTCACAATTTCTGTAGTAACCATTACGAGAACTCGAGGAGATGGTAGAAAAAGACAAGAAAATGGTCCATTATACCACGTGCACAGAAAAGTCATTTTCTCCCGTAAACATGAACGACAAGTGTTAAAACATGTTAAAAGACAGTTATCATTATCAACTGACTTATCGCGATCACTTCACAATTTCTGAAGTAACCATTACGAGAACTCAAGGAGATTGTAGAAAAAGACAAGAAAATGGTCCATTATACCACGTGCACAGAAAAGTCATTTTCTCCCGTAAAAATGAACGACAAGTGTTAAAACATGTTAAAACACAGTTTGCATGTCATACAGTCATTAGCAACTTATAGAGCTCACTTCTGTAGTAACCGTTACGAGCTCTCAAGGAGATGGTAGAAAAAGACAAGAAAATGGTCCATTATACCACGTGCACAGAAAAGTCATTTTCTCCCGTAAAAATGAACGACAAGTGTTAAAACACGCCATAGCAGAGTTTGTATGTCACACAGTCATTAGTAACTTATAAAGCATATTTCTCCGTAAAATTGAACAAGTGTTAAAACATGCCAAAACAGAGTTTGTATGTCATACAGCCATTAGTAACTTATAGAGTTCACTTCTGTTATAACCGTTACGAGATCTCAAGATGGTAGAAAAAGACAAGAAAATGGTCCATTATACCACGTGCACAGAAAAGTCATTTTCTCCCGTAAAAATGAACGACAAATGTTAGAACATGCCAAAACACAGTTTGCATGTCATACAGTCATTAGCAACTTAAAGAGCTAAATTCTGTAGTAACCGTTACGAGATCTCAAGGAGATGGTAGAAAAAGACAAGAAAATGGTCCATTATAGCACGTGCACAGAAAAGTCTTTTTCTCCCGTAAACATGAACGACAAGTGTTAAAACATGTTAAAACACAGTTTTTATGTTATATAATCATTATCAACTGACTTATCGCGATCATTTCACAATTTCTGAAGTAACCATTACGAGAACTCAAGGAGATTGTAGAAAAAGACAAGAAAATGGTCTACCACGTGCACAGAAAAGTCATTTTCTCCCATAAAAATGAACGACAAGTGTTAAAACATGTTAAAACAGAGTTTGTATGTCATACAGCCATTTGTAACTTATAGAGCTCACTTCTGTAGTAACCGTTACGAGATCTCAAGGAGATGGTAGAAAAAGACAAGACAATGGTCCATTATACCACGTGCACAGAAAAGTCATTTTCTCCCGTAAAAATGAACGACAAGTGTTAAAACATGTTAAAACACAGTTTGCATGTCATACAGTCATTAGCAACTTATAGAGCTCACTTCTGTAGTAACCGTTACGAGCTCTCAAGGAGATGGTAGAAAAAGACAACTGAGAAAATGGTCCATTATACCACGTGCACAGAAAAGTTATTTTCTCCAGTAAAAACGAACGACAAGTGTTAAAACACGCCATAACAGAGTTTGTATGTCACACAGTCATTAGTAACTTATACAGCATATTTCTCCGTAAAAATGAACAAGTGTTAAAACATGCCAAAACAGAGTTTGTATGTCATACAGCCAGTAGTAACTTATAGAGCTCACTTCTGTTGTAACCTTTACGAGATCTCAAGGAGATGGTAGAAAAAGACAAGAAAATGGTCCATTTATACCACGTGCACAGAAAAGTCATTTTCTCCCGTAAAAATGAACGACAAGTGTTAAAACATGTTAAAACACAGTTTTTATGTTATATAATCATTATCAACTGACTTATCGCGATCAATTCACAATTTCTGTAGTAACCGTTACGAGATCTCAAGGAGATGGTAGAAAAAGACAAGAAAATGGTCCATTATACCACGTGCACAGAAAAGTCATTTTCTCCCGTAAAAATGAACAAGTGTTAAAACATGTTAAAACACAGTTTGTATGTCATACAGCCATTAGTAACTTATAGCACTCACTTCTGTAGTAACCGTTACGAGCTCTCAAGGAGATGGTAGAAAAAGACAAGAAAATGGTCCATTATACCACGTGCACAGAAAAGTCATTTTCTCCCGTAAAAATGAACGACAAGTGTTAAAACACACCAAAACAGAGTTTGTATGTCACACAGTCATTAGTAACGTATACAGCATACTTCTCCGTAAAAATTAACAAGTGTTAAAACATGCCAAAACAGGGTTTGTATGTCATAGAGCCATTAGTAACTTATAGAGCTCACTTCTGTAGTAACCATTACGAGATCTCAAAGAGATGGTAGAAAAAGACAAGAAAATGGTCCATTATACCACGTGCACAGAAAAGTAATTTTCTCCCGTAAGAATGAACGACAAGTGTTAAAACACGCCATAACAGAATTTGTATGTCATACAGCCATTAGTAACTTATAGCGCTCACTTCTGTAGTAACCGTTACGAGCTCTCAAGGAGATGGTAGAAAAAGACAAGAAAATGGTCCATTATACCACGTGCACAGAAAAGTCATTTTCGCCCGTAAGAATGAACGACAAGTGTTAGAACATTTTAAAACAGAGTTTGTATCTCATACAAGTGTTAAAACATTTTAAAACATGCAGAGTTTGTATCTCATACAGCCATTAGTAACTTATAGAGCTCACTTCTGTAGTAACCGTTACGAGCTCTCAAGAAGATGGTAGAAAAAGACAGGAAAATGGTCCATTATACCACGTGCACAGAAAAGTCATTTTCTCCCATAAAAATGAACGACAAGTGTTAAAACATGTTAAAACAGAGTTTGTATGTCATACAGCCATTTGTAACTTATAGAGCTCACTTCTGTAGTAACCGTTACGAGATCTCCAGGAGATGGTAGAAAAAGACAAGAAAATGGTCCATTATACCATGTGCACAGAAAAGTCATTTTCTCCCGTAAAAATGAACGACAAGTGTTAAAACACAGTTTGTATGTCATACAGCCATTAGTAACTTATAGAGCTCACTTCTGTAGTAACCGTTACGAGCTCTCAAGGAGATGGTAGAAAAAGACAAGAAAATGGTCCATTATACCACGTGCACAGAAAAGTCATTTTCTCCCGTAAAAATGAACGACAAGTGTTAAAACATGCCAAAACACAGTTTGTATGTGATACAGCATTAGCAACTTATAGAAGTTAATTCTGTAGTAACCGTTACGAGACCCCAAGAAGATGGTAGAAAAACAAACAAGAAAATGGTTATTTTAGCAGACGCACAGAGGTAATCGGCTAACGCTGTTGCCACCCAATTCAGATCATGTGATGTAAACACACATTACTCTGGAGGTTGACTCTTAGAAAATAATTTCATTAAGATAGGCATGACTGCATTGTGATTGCAATGAAAAAGGAACAATTCCCCAGAGATCATGCACATGATCTGAATTGGGTGGCAACAGCGTTAGCCGATTACCTCTATTGGGGCGGCACATGTGTGTCCGTACAGTGTCTGTAGTAAATCTGAACGAGTTGCTATTATATGTATTATTGTCTGTCGTAGAAACTAATCAGTTCTCAAACAGTTTATATTCCCGGAAACCGCGTTTAAAATAGTTGACATGTTAATGTTGAGCGAGGGAGTTTTGGGCTTGAATTAGTACTGTTTATCCTCCGTTTCCTACTCATTTCATGTCATACTAAATGAAGGTAAATCGTGCAACATTTTTAAAGCCATCCGTTATCTTGTAATTATTATATTACAACTGGCTCGGTTAATATTACTCAGATAAAAAGAGTAATAATCATGGGCTATGGTGCTATAAAGACGGCACCTGGGCCTTTCAGCCTTGACCTTGTAAACACAAAGTAATTGATAAAATACAGACTTGTCACTTGATTAATTATAATCTGTAAACCGAGGAAAAATTATGCAATGAACATCATTGTTTACGAGATTGAATAGGTTACACTGGGTTTCATACAGTAATAACAATATGGCCGTACTTTTTAACACCACAGTCTTATAATGCCGGCGCGCTTTACAAATTACCGAGGTCTATATTACCCTGGGTGCCAGAGGTTCTACTGACCTCTCCAAGCCAAAGTTTAGCAGGGTTTAGCCTTCTCGTCGATCTAAACTTTGGCTTAGAGAGGGCAGTAGAACCTCTGGCGGGTAGGTCTATATTAGTCTCAGTGCTGACTGCTTAATATCTCGTCCAAAAGCTGGGTGAATATTATGCCGTATCTCGTTTTATTTAAGCTCCAACCCAACCGGCTAATAATTAGACTGAACCGACGTTCTTCTTGTGCTTTTGCGAGTCGCCGGCGGACAGTCAGTAATGTCGCTAGAGTCGCGGCTGTCCTCAACTTTAAGCGGTGCACATCTCTTATCGGATTATGCTTCTGTTGCCAGCAAGGACCATATTTTCCTGATTTTCTAGTTTAGGTTATAAACACACAGGCTAAAATTCATGTTGCTCTAGCTTTGTAAATTATTCTAACCCTATTTAGGTTATATATATATATAAGACATTATACGCTTCACTGGATACGCTCAGGCTAATATTCATGTTTGAATGAAGACTAACGAATTATTTCTGGCTGTGGCGTGTTGCTCTTGCTCTGTAATCGCTATAAACTGCACTCGTGGTATTCCATACAATATTTATGCCATGGTATACCATACACAATACATGTTCATTTATACCACAGATACCATGGTGTAGGACCAGTTTTTGACGCGTTTCCTTACTGCCGAATCGAAATCGTTAGTTTTGTGGCGCGATGTGCCCGCACAATTCAGGTCAGTGGTCTTTAGATAAGCAATGCATCCTGGGATTATTTCACGGCCGCCATCTTTGTTTGTTGTTGAGAACTTTACCGGAGCTTCATTCATCTGAGGATTGATTTGCGAAATGGTCTGGCTATAATATTCAAGGAATCTAAATGCTAATGAACTGGTCAACCAACTCCTCTTCATCTGTTTTGCTGTGTTTGCCTGGGAAAGCATGTAAGTCATAAGGCCATTTTAACACCCGAGGCTGCATGCTTGCTGGGCCTGTCAGAACTCACTTTTATATTAGTTTTACACAAACACCAACCTATATGTTTTCTTCTCCTTTTCTGGTTGCATGAAACCTTGACATATAGTGCAACCAGCAATGAGTTGTATCAGGACTTTGCTGTTTCTAACGGAAATTATTATACATGTATTATAAGTCGAGTCCACTCGATCGATCGCTGAGCATGTACGTACCTGTAGACATCAAGTTTAAATATATACTGCCAACACACGCAACTTGTTCTTTATCGTCTTTTATTTCGGCGTTAAAACTCTTAAAACTCTTTGACAATTGTCTTCAGCAACAAAACTCTTCCGACTCACGTTCTGACCACGTTCTGTCCGCCAGGAACGCCTGGCGGAAAATCGACTTATTACACAGTCCCCGCGCGGCCCGTAGCACGCGCCTGACAGAAATTAACAACGTTTCAAAATGTAAACAGTTCAGCAGAATAAAGTACAAAACACCCCCGCCCGTGACGTGACTCGGGGGGAACGTCACTCCTCTTCATTGTGCGCTTCTAGCAGAGCCAGCTTCCCTACGGGACGGACCAATGTTCCCGATTTGGTGACGACTTCAGCAGATCTGATAAGACCATCGGCACTAGCAATCGGCGCGCTCACTCTCCCAAGGCGCCACTGACCTCTCGGCGCATTCTCGTCAACGATCATGACGAGGTCTCCTCGGCGAAGGTTGCGCTGAATCGTGCGCCATTTGCTACGTGCGACCAAATGTGGTACGTACTCCTGCCTCCAACGACGCCAGAACTGATCAGCTAGGAACTGGCTGTGACGCCATCTGCGACGTAGGGACATATCCCGCTGGACGAACTCACCCGGTGTGAGGTTGGCACTTGCGCGTCCGTGAAGGAAGTGGTTGGGCGTGAGAGCACTGACATCTGTAGGCGAACTGCTGCTACCACCATAGACGAGTGGCCGGGAATTTAGGAGTGATTCAATCTCGGCAATCACTGTAAGAAAGACTTCATCGACAGTCAGAACATTCCCGAGCATCACCTTCATGGCACGTTTGGTGGACTTTACCAGAGCCTCCCATGCTCCACCAAACCACGGCGCGGCGGGCGGGTTGAAACTCCATTGGACTCCGCGCACAGCAAGCCCATCGACGATCCGGTCCTGCTCAAGTTCGGCTAATGCTTCACGCAGTTCTCGTTCGGCTCCCACAAAATTGGTGCCGTTGTCACTGAGGAGACGAACTGGGTTACCTCGGCGAGCTTGGAAACGGCGAAGTGCCATTATACACGAGTCTGTGTCCAAAGCGTGGCAGACTTCGAGGTGCACCCCGCGCATATGCAAACACGTAAACAGACAGATATATCGCTTCTCTACTCTGTTGCGACCAACCCGGACTGAGAACGGTCCTGCATAATCTAGCCCGACTTGCTGGAAAGGTGTGCTAACGTCTCGGAGACGTGAAGCCGGCAAATCACTCATTTTCTGAGTCATCGGTTGAACTCGACGCCGATGACAAAGCGGACACTTGAGGGTGCAATTCTTCACTTCGGCACGCCCATGCAGGATCCAAAACTTCTCTCGGATTAGGTTAAACACATGCTCCACTCCGGCGTGAACCAATTTCTTGTGATAATCAATCACAATCAGACGTGTGACGTCATGTCCATGATCTAAGATGATCGGGTGTCTCGCTGACCATGGAATATCTGCCTTATCGATCCGCCCACCGACGCGTAGAACTCCCTCTACTAGCTGTGGGTCGAGACCTGCGATGCGGCTTCCACGCGGGACGGGACATCCTTTCGACAGGGCTGATATCTCGGCTTGAAAGCGGTCTTGTTGCGCCCACCTAATCCAATACAACTCTGCTTCCTTCAACTCGTCCACAGTTAGAGCACCAGACTTACGTTCCTGTTGACTCTGCAAGTTATGACGAAATCGCAGTATCCAAGCTGTAACGCGAAGGAGTCTTGTCCAGCTTGAGTAGTCTGCAGGATCGAGAAGTGGACTTGCTGGTGTCTGAGCTCTAAGCACCTTCTTCTTCAGCTCCATCTCCGCCGTCGGACAGCTGGACGATGGTACATCATCAATTGGCCATTCTGACACCTCAGTCCATAAGAACTCTGGTCCTCGAATCCACCACGAGTCAGCCTGCAAGTCGGCAGCTGGAGCTCCTCTAGTTGCAATGTCTGCGACGTTCAGCTTCGTTCTCACATGATGCCACTGTGTAGGATCACTTTCCGTTATCACTTCAGCGACCCTGTTGGCGACGAATGGACGGAGGTTACGCGGCTCTCCATGAATCCACCAGAGCGCAGTAGTCGAATCTGACAAATATGTGACAGCGTGCATGTCCAAATCTAACTGCTTGCAAACAGTCTTTGCCAGACGTACTGCTAGTTGACAACCCATCAACTCTCCTCGCGGAATTGAAATAGATTTCAAAGGCATCAAATGTGTCTTGGACATGAGCAGATGACACAGGATCTCACCGTCAGTCGATGTTGCGCGTATGTAGGCGACTGCGGCATATGCTTCTTCCGAGGCATCACAGAACAGCACCAGTTCCTTGACCCATATCTTTGAAGGCATCCGGTAAACGTAGCGTGGAACAGCAAAGGACTTCAGAGCGGCTACTTCCTCCTCCCACTGTGCCCACTCAGCTGCCATATCAGGGGGTAAAGGAGCGTCCCAATCTAGACCCCGTGCCCATGTACGCTGTAGCATGACTTTAGCTCGCACGATGAACGGACTCGCCCACCCAAGTGGATCATACAAGCCAGATAGTCGACTGAGAATTCCACGTTTTGTGATTGGAACTGGTGGACGGTCAAGATGTGCCAGCGCAAATCCGAGCGTATCTGACTGCGCGTCCCACCTGATACCTAGGGCTCGTCCCGACGGCAACTCTCCTAGCTCAAGGCTCTCGGTAGGAACAGCTCGTTCTGCTTCAGGTACCGTTAGCAACACTTCGTGCGACGAGGATAGCCACTTGCGCATGGGAAACCCTCCTTTAGCCATAAGGGCTGTGACATCCTTACGCAGGGTCACTGCTTCTGCTTCACTTACACAGGAAGTGTAAAGGTCATCGACGAAGATGTCACGTCTCACAACTGCAGCTGCTTCTGGCCACTGCTCCTCGTTGTCTTCAGTGGTGCGAATCACTGCGAAGTTCGCTTCACATGGCGATGACTTGTCCCCAAACACTAGACAGTTCATCTCATACACGTCTGGTGGTTGCGTCGTCTTCAGGTCACGCCATAAGTACCGATGGTACCTACAGTCCTCTGGTCTTAGACGTACATGGCAGAACATATCTGCGACATCTCCCACGGGTGCAACCGATCTCTCGCGAAAGCGCAGTAGTATGCCTGGTAGATCATTATGCAGACTAGGACCCGCTTCAAGACAGTCGTTAAGGCAGACTCCGTTGTGTTGTGCGGCTGAGTCAAACACAACCCTCGGCAACGGCTTATGAGAAGAAATAACTGGGTGGTGCGGCAGCAACCACTTTTCTCCGTCCATCGCACGCTCTTCCATTGACAGTTTACGCGCAAATCCTTTCTCCGCGTATGCATTAATTGCCTTACAGTAGCCGTCTGCAAGCTTCGGCTCTCGCTGCAGTCGACGTTCTACGGACTCAAGGCGTTTCATGGCGGTGTCATAGTTGTCTGGTAGTGGTGGCCTGTCTGGTTTCCACAGAAGACCGACTTCATAGCCTGTGTCGACCTCACGACATGTCTGCTTGAGTATGTCTATTGCGGTCTGCTCCCGGTTGGTGAAGGTTGGAACACAGTCGACTCGAACACCAAAGCTGTCGACTTCCCAGAACTTGCGTAACTGGTAATTCGCGTCCTCATCGGCTGCCGATACCCGCGCACGCAGGACACGTTTCACTGGACCACTGCCAGTTGGGACAGGACCGGCGACTACCCAACCTAGTGGCGTCAGCTCAGCGAAGGGTTCCGACATGCCTCCCCGCCTTACTTCTAGGGGTGCCATTAGCGCTGCGGCATCTAGACCGAGCAAGACGTCTACCGTTGTCTCGTTTACAGGATCTAGCGGTATGTCACGCAAGTGCTCATAGCGCTCTTTGATCTCAGACCAATTGACAGGTTGTACTGGGGCGCAAATGTTCTTGATAGTCCATGCTGAGACGGTTTCCTTTGTTACCGATGGCGCGAAAGGTAGGCGTACACACTGAGACTTGACTGTTGTACGGATCCCTCCAACAGCATCAATGGTCAGGTTCTGCTTAGGACCCTGTAGACCCAATTGATTAGCAAACCCAGTTCTAGACGAGCGTCGTTTCACTTCCAGAATCTAACAGTACTGAGCCCCATATTGTCTGCCCAGAGTCACTGATAAATGGAACACACACAGTTTTCAGAGCGACTTTACTTGCATTCAACACATTGACCGCTTGCGCTTTACCACAATGAACTCCTTTATTCTCAGTGGGAGTCTCTGTGGCGGGCGGTGCAGAGTGCAGCAGCTGATGATGGCCTCTTTCGCAGTTGTCGATACCGCATTTTCCCGACTTAGAGCATTGCCGGCGCTGGTGGCCACGCCTTAAGCAGCCAAAACACACTTTTCTCGAAATCACTGTATCCCACCGTTTACTAATATCTGCAGCCAAGAAGCTCGGGCATTTTGCTTCAATATGTTCCTCATCACAGAGCGCGCATTTTCTAGGCGAATCAAACTGCTTTGAATCTGGTTGTTTTGAGTCAGGGGTTGCAGCTACTTTCATTGTCGTATAATTCTGCCTTGACCCTTTAAACTTGTCATGACTGCCCTTATTATGACTTTGCGCATAACTTGATGGTTGTTCATTGTAACGCTCGCGCTTACGTAATGTTTTTGCTCGCGCCTGTGCCCAATCAGCTAGTCCACGAACATCCTCAGTGAATTCCACGCGCTCAACTTGTCTAACCCACTCGTCTTTCTCACTTGCAGGCAGTTTACGCACCAATTGTGTACACAAAGGGATACTCTTTAACTCATGTGCATATTCAGGTTGATCTAATGCAAATACTGCAGCCTGTAGGGCATCTGCAAAGCGTTCAAACCCTTCACGGTCTTTCTCTTTAATAATCCCCCAGTTAGTAATTCTACGCAAATGTGCATCAACAACTTCCCGTGGTTCCCCGTACCGGTCTTTCAACAGCTTAACTGCTTTCTCATAGGCTCCGGGGTCCCCTGTCAGGCATGCAATCACCTCCCGTACCTTGTCAGTTAGGGCATTATTCAGATGTGCAAGCTTTATTGGGTTTGGCAGGCTTTTGTTTTTGTCGACCAGGGAACCAAATATACCCCAGAAATATGGCCACTTGTCTGGATTCCCATCAAATGTCGGGACCCCTACCCCTTTCAACCCCCCTTGTATTCCCCTGACGTGACTGAGGAACTGGCGACAGCGTCTGCTGTGGGGGGTGGAGTAGTGATGGACTGAGTTTTGCTCGCTTCGACTTCATGTAAATAATCCCCGATCTCACCTAAAGCTTCTATAGCGTCTGCTTCGACCTCTTCCAGCCAAGCGCCGTCCGTCTCAATAGAGGTCGGATCTAGGTCTTCCAATTCTCTAGTTAGAAACCGGGCTTTTTCTCTTGCATCTTCGATACCTTTGGCGAGTTGTCTAATCTTCGAAACGCTGCCTTTCTCGGCGATCAGCTCACGAACACGATTAGATTGCTTCGTGGCGTTTGACTTCGCTACTCGCCGCTTTGACCGGCATTTATCCGCTTCACTCACCTCAGGCATGTCTAGATTCTTTCTATCCCAGCTCGAAGGACCAACTTGTTCTTTATCGTCTTTTATTTCGGCGTTAAAACTCTTAAAACTCTTTGACA
This sequence comes from Actinernus sp. WN-2022, assembly GCA_030867875.1. Classification (NCBI taxonomy): domain Eukaryota; kingdom Metazoa; phylum Cnidaria; class Anthozoa; order Actiniaria; family Actinernidae; genus Actinernus; species Actinernus sp. WN-2022. The sequence goes on from JAOWCC010001629.1 coordinate 468,809, forward strand.
ATTGTCTTCAGCAACAAAACTCTTCCGACTCACGTTCTGACCACGTTCTGTCCGCCAGGAACGCCTGGCGGAAAATCGACTTATTACACAGTCCCCGCGCGGCCCGTAGCACGCGCCTGACAGAAATTAACAACGTTTCAAAATGTAAACAGTTCAGCAGAATAAAGTACAAAACACAACTTGTACTTCATTTCTGTATAAATCTCATAATGTTTCAGCCAGTTATCAGCGTTCCTCTTTCCCAGAGAAAGTTATGAAATCTGTGCTTCTGCGAGTAACTTTAGATCGTTTGAAAGCCAATTTATTATTGGTTGGAGTTCCAATTGTTCTATCAAGAATTGTTTGGGTGTATGTTTCCTCTGGACATGGATCTGGCAGGTGCCAAACAAACGTTGCCTTGTGAAATCCATTCCCACCTGGGATCCTGGGTGGGAGTACATAGATCTCACCTCATAGGCGGGATCCCAGGTGGGATTGGTGGGATCCTGCCATCCCACCTGGGATCCCACCATTCCCACCCGGGTTGGGAGTACATATATCCCACCTGATAGGCGGGATCCCACGGGTGGGATTGCCTAAGGATTCCAGGTGGGATCGATGGGATCCTGCCATCCCACCTGGGATCCCACCATTCCCACCCGGGATCCCGGGTGGGAGTACATATATCCCACCTGATAGGCGGGATCCCAGGTGGGATTGCCGGGATCCTGCCATCCCACCTGGGATCCCGCCATTCCCACCCGGGATCCCGGGTGGGAGTACATATATCCCACCTGATAGGTGGGATCCCAGGTGGGATTGCCTAAGGATCCCAGGTGGGATTGCCGGGATCCCGCCATCCCACCTGGGATCCCGCCATTCCCACCCGGGATCCCGGGTGGGACAGGTGGGATCCCGCCTTGGTCCCGCCTTTATTTTTACATGGGCATGCACATACAAGATGTCCAACTGTATATCAAGCTACATGTACATTGTATCTAAATTTAGTATGAGATCAATCCCAACAATCATTCTATTCTTTACAAGCAACCACCCTAAATGTCTATCAAAGGTGGTCACTTAAGAGAGGGGGTCGCATACAAGATGTCCAACTGTATATAATAATAATAATAACGTATTAGGAGCATCCTACAGAGTCTCGATGCTCTTACATATTATACCTAATAGAAATAAAAATTACATGAATATATCAAAGTATCCAGTAACTAGCTAAAAGCATCTAAAAAGAAAGGTCTTCAAACTTGATTTAAACCTAATTAATGAATCAATACTTCGAATATAATCCGGAAGAGAGTTCCACAGTTTAGCTGCAGCTATCTGAAGTATGAGATCAAACCCAAAAATCTATTCTTTACAAGCAACCACCCTAAATGTCTATCAAAGGTGGTCACTTAAGAGAGAGGGGTCACGCATACAAGATGTCCAACTGTATATCAAGCTATCTGAAGTATGAGATCAAACCCAAAAATCTAGTATTCTTTACAAGCAACCACCCTAAATGTCTATCAAAGGTGGTCACTTAAGAGAGGGGGTTGCATACAAGATGTCCAACTGTATATCAAGCTATCTGAAGTATGAGATCAAACCCAAAAATATATTCTTTATAACCAATCACCCTTAATGTCTATCAAAAAAAAAAATGTAGATACATGTACGGTCTTAGGAAAGTTTTTCTGAGTTTTCTTCTTGATGGGAAATCAAATATAATTCCTGTTGTTGTGTTCACCACGTACCCTTGAGACTCCACATGTCACATAGTTCTAGCTGGGTTGTATTGCTACATGCATTCCATTTGTATTCCTTAGTCTGGTTAGTCGACCCCATAGTTCTACTGGGGTTGCATTGTATCATTCTATGCTATAGTCATAGTTCTTAGTCCAGTTAGTCTCCTTATATAGTTCTACCAGGGTTGTATTGCTACATGCCATTTGTATTCCTTAGTCTGGTTGGTCCCCTTAGTTCTAGCAGGGTTGTATCACTGCATGCTAGTCATAGTCCTTAGTCCGGTTGGTCCCCTTAGTTCTAGCAGGGTTGTATCACTGTATGTTAGTCATAGTCCAAGGTTAGTCTGGTTAAGCCCCTTAGTTCTAGCGGGGTTGTATCACTGTATGCTAGTCATAGTCCTTAGTCTGGTTAAGCCCCTTAATTCTAGCAGGGTTGTATCACTGTACAGTATGCTAGTCATAGTCCTTTGTCTGGTTGGTCCCCTTAGTTCTAGCAGGGTTGTATCACTGTATGCTAGTCATAGTCCTTAGTCTGGTTTAAAGCCCCTTAGTTCTAGCAGGGTTGTATATCACTGTATGCTAGTCATAGTCCTTAGTCTGGTTATGTCCCTTACATGTAGTTCTAGCAGGGTTGTATCACTGTATGCTAGTCATAGTCCTTAGTCTGGTTAAGCTCCTTAGTTCTAGCAGGGTTGTATCACTGTATGCTAGTCATATAGTCCTTAGTCCGGTTGGTCCCCTTAGTTCTAGCAGGGTTGTATCACTGTATGCTAGTCATAGTCCTTAGTCTGGTTAAGCTCCTTAGTTCTAGCAGGGTTGTATCACTGTATGCTAGTCATATTCCTTAGTCTGGTTAAGGTGGCTCGCCTGGATTTTCCAGGGATGCACCATACCCACTTTGAACGGCTGATACTCCACTGTCAGAGCTCGGTTGGGCTAGCCACTTCACCCATTTACTAGAAATAGAATGAACTTTTCAAAAATGTAGGTTTGTTTGACATCGGTGTTACCATAGCAACACAGCATTGATGTCATGCATTTTACATATCAATTTTCTCGAAATTTAGACCTAAACTTTTAAAACGACCTAGTGTCCCTTGTAGTATAAATGTAGGCCTTCAAGACTGCAAAGTTTAAAAAAATTGTATGAGAGCGTTTTCGAGAAAAATTGGGTTGAATATTTTCTTTAAAAAAATAAACAATTCACCTCACTTCCTGTTTAGTTGTCGAGAACTGTGTTTTCCGGAACGATTCAAGCGATATTTTTAGTATATTCCTACCTGTGGCATAGAACTACTTCCCATGAAAATTTTATTCCATTTGCTTTATTCAATTTCGGTTGATGGAATCATAAGTAATGTCATAAATATGCTCATAATGTTACTCAAAATAGTAACGTATTTGCTAAGGAAGCTGTAATTCGAAAACTAGTCGATAAAAAATTGTTTTAATCTTTTCACCTAAAATTCAACATGTACTACCCCGTCCCTGTAAATTTCAAGAGCATTGAATCATTTTAAGGGCGCAGAATAAAACAAAAACATAGAGAACTTTTACAATCATCCATGCAAGCTTCATTGCTGTATCATTTTGTTGATAGCTTGTTGATCAAACTAACAGTAACAATGGTCAACAGCATAGAGACTCCTACAATTTTCGCTTGTAACTTTGACTGTGAACATCAACCTGCTTTTGAGATTAATGGTAGAGTCACCTACGAGAAGTTCCTCAGTCTGTAGTCAACACTTGTATTTGTTTTATGCTAATCAACAAACACTTCAGAAAGGATTTCCTATCAACACCTTACTAAATTGTTTGTCTGTAATCTGGCTGGACACAAGAACAGGGCCTGATTGTTCAAAGCAAGGGTAGCTTTATACCTAGGATAGCACTAAATCTGTAAGTGTATAATCAACAACAAGAAGTTTATTCATACATACCAAAAAAAGGGAAAATACATTTATACTGCTAGGAAAAGAAAATTCGGTATAAAGGGTAATTGGATTGCCTAGAAATAAGTTAAAAGGTAATCTGAAATCTGCACAGTTTAACTTTAGGTTAGTGATTTAACCCCTGGGTAGTGCTTACATTACCCTTGCTTTGAACAACCAAGTTCAGGTGGATAAGGAATGGGCCGTTTGCAGAATTAAATGCAATCACATGATTGTACTGGATGGCAAAATAAATTGACTTCATTTATTGAAAGGTGCTAAAATTGTATAAGATCGATAGTGTTATAGCAAAACCTGTTTGTGAAATGTCTGTTCCACCTCCAATAGGCCCTTTGCAGCTATTACAGTCATGTGCTGATATAATACTTCATTAACGAATGAATTGAGCTCATGATCCCCATGGGAAGGCGTTGCCATGAATACTAGAGTCCTCGAGCAAGCTATCTTTAAAAACGCAGTTTTAGAAAGATCAGCAATTGATTGGAGGTGGAAAATAGCATTTGCAAACAGGCATTACCGATCTCGTACAAGGCCTTTAAATAAATGAAGTCAGTTATTTTTTGCTCTCCAGTACAACCACGTTATTTGTTAGCTGCAAAGGGCCTATCGATCGTCAATCTTTCAAAATCAGTGTTTTGTAGTTTCCTACAAAAGGCGTTTTGATATTTCCTGCAAAAGGCCTATTAGATAGACAAAATACATGTATAGAAATTGTATATTCCTGCCTTGTGTGTTATATTTTAACAGTTTTGTTTTCACATGTTCACAGTTCTTGGGACATTATTGAAGCTGCATGAAGGAATTTTCACAAGTATTCAAGTGTCCCGTGGAGAGCCCAATGAATCCTGCTAAGAAGTGTGTCATCTGGTAATCAGCAGTCCCCCCTGAATCCCAAGCATACTGATAGGAGTGTTGCTTGACATACATTGTATGAAACGGGGGGGGGGGTATACGCATTAGGATTTGCTGTGTTTAGCTGGAGTAATTATATAAGCAAAGGTTAATAGGAGAGTTTGTCTAATTATACTCTTTTGAGCTAAACTTTGTTTAATTCAGAATTGGATTACAGGAAAGGAATCTGTAGCTTGTGCAGTGTGAGTCTAATTAAGATGACCAGTTAAGTTCCTTCCACAGACACTTTAATGTAGATATCTCTTGTAAGCAAGGTTCTGGCAAGGGCTATTTGTAGTTTTATAGTAGTTAAACAAGGCCAGTGAAATTATTCACATTTTGATTCAAGGGCCTGATTACAAATTAGGAATCTTGTAATAATAATTAATAATAACTTTATGTAAACTGATAAGACCGATCAGCTAATCGTTTTTGATTACCTGGTATCAACTGGTGACCAGTAAATAGGGGATGATTTTGTTGTACAACATTCGTTTATACCTGCTGGTTTTAAAGGGTAAAACAGTAAGATGAACAAGATGGTCACATTTTCACCAAAAATGTCTTTTCTGCAGTCATTCTGCCCGTCGTAGCTCATATGATTTAGCAATAGTACAAATAAGTTATCGTCTGAGGATTATCCTCACATGATAACTTGTACATGTACTATTGCTAAAATCATATGACCTATGATGGGCAGAATGACTGTAGGCAGTCCATTTGCAAGTCTGCTAAAATTGCAATCAAACCTTGAATATAATTTTGTTCTCTATTTCACTTGTCAACTAAATCAAATCAACATTGTTTAAGTAGCAAAATGTGGCACTTGCGATGCAGATCCTAATAGCCATGTACATGCATACAAAACGAAAAGCAAATTCAAATAATATTTACATTTTGTTGTCTGGGTCCTTTTTGCCTGACGTGGCCCAAATAGCTTATGCTAATATCTAATTTTGCCATTATTATTGTATCATGATGATAGCTATTTCTTTCCCATTTCTTTCTATTTTTGACCCCTGGAGCATCAATAAAGTGATTTTAATATCTTGACGTTTTCACTTGTCTCATGCAATCGTTAAAAGAATTCAGCCAGTCATAAACAGAGGAGCAGGTCATTTATTGACAGGTATCCCTAACGAATAATTACCAAAATAATTTGATCGGCTCAAGATCCCCCAAAAGAGAGAGGTCAGCTCCAGTATGTTCACTATATATTGTAGCCCCTATTCCAGTAGGGCTGCTCTAATTTGCATATTGCAAAAAAAGGTAGGGTATAAATAGGTGAAGTGAATGCAGTCTGTAATAATTAGAAAATAAATAACATTACACTCTAAAAAAGTAACAGGCCCTAAAAGGTACAGAGGCAAACATTTTCCCCAAAAAGGAGTGCAGAATACACGTATATCAGAGTTCAATATAGAAGAGTCCCCTGGGAAGAGATGATGACAAGCAAATGAACAGCGAGCTTTACTTTGTAAAACGAAGGAGAATTAGAGCTTGCCAAGAAAAACTCAGATACTTTGTGCTCTATTGTTGAACATGTAGCATTGCCATTGTATTTCAGTCATGTAGGGCGGGGGCAGTTGCCCCACTCTCAGAAGAGAGATTGACAGAAGTCATCAATCAAAATCTCCCAAAATTTATCTTCCCCCCCCCCCCCCCCCACACACACAATTTTCAGGATTGTTTACAGCCATAATTGCAGAAAAAATGTTTCCATAAAAACTCGTAAGCTGCACTGACCTGAGGTAATTTTAGTTACTTTCAAAATTTGAAAGGTTAAACATCTGTGGTTTATACATGTATGTGAGGAAATACAGTATTTAAAAAATTGAGTTACTCATTTTTCAGGTAGCCTTGAAGTAAAATAATTTGTCCATTTTGATGAGTTTCAAAATTACCTGGAAAATCCCAAAATCATTGAATCCTTCCTTTATTAATTGTCAATGTTTAATGACCCTCCAATTTAAATGAGGGGTTCTGAAAATGCTCTTTCAACCCCCGTCCTCCACTTTGGTCAGGTAACATGTCCAGCCCCTTATTAACTGTTAACAGCTAGATCACCAAACTCATGTCTTAAAATCTTACCCACAACTGCTATAATCCATTTCTGTTATTGTAAAACAACAAATTGATACAGAAGTACATGTACAACAACATTTATTCCTCTTTTATACAAATGTACATTAATTTGTTTCATTAGGCCATCCCAATCAAATATTTTGTTTACTATTGCCCTCGGGTTCATGATGGTGGCATGGGTCGGTCGGTTAGTCGATTAAACAAAAAAAGCGTCTGGTCCAAGTTGGCTTCAGTTGAAGACTCTTGTAAAAATGTTCATGTACTCAACTACTTTTCTCCTCTACCAGTTGTGGATTGACAATTTGCAATTGAATGAGAAAGGCAAGAAACTAATAATTATTTAGAGAACTCAGAAGAGGTGTAGTTAAAAAAAAATTATTCCATCTTTTTTCAATCTTCAATATTTTTTCCAAAACATTGGGTCGGTCTTAAACCTATTTTGGGGGGGCTTTTTTAATAAAGGGTAGTTCGGGCAGTGGTAAACAATATTTTCAGGGTTCTCACACATTTACAGTGAAGAAACATAACCTGGCATTGCACTGTCACCAAGAAGCATTCTTCACTGACCTCCAGTGCATGCTCGTATTTTCCCCCAAATATTCAATTGCTATTTTGAGACAGCAATGTTGACCGTGATAACCCTGATTATATTGGCAGGACCTTACATGTACATTCATTACATTTTAGTGACAGTATCATTTAGATAATTAAATAATACTCTATACATACATGTATACAAAACACATAATATTCCTCAAATAACAGGATTCAAGTGTAACCAAATAGAGCTATTTAATTGACAAAACTTTAAATTGATACAAAATAACCAAAAAATGAGCAAATAGCAAAATAATGGTTTATCATGATTGTGCTGGAAAATATATTTTACTTTAGGATTTGTTTCTCTATACACATTTAATGAAATTGCTGTTTCTGTTTAAAAAACTACATTAGTTCACATACCCCACCAATTGACACTAGTGACAAACTGCAATATATGTACACACCACTCTATATACAAGACAACATACAAGATTAGTACACTAACAGCATGTGAATATCCTGATGAACATGACAACAATGGAGAATTCGTTCGCCAGAAAGACAGTGTATGGAATAAGCCATTTACTGGTCTGTGACAAGAATTCTCGATCAATTGAATAAAGGCTCTGAATTTATGATATGTGCAGCAAAGAAACAATTAAAATAAATAATTCAATTACCAAAGACAACTTTTGACAACAACAAAGAAAACGAACTACTTTATAAAATGTCATTGCTTATCTGTTCAGACACTGAAACAGTTATGTGAATAAAACTTAGCTGACATTAAGTATTACAAAGAAATTAACTTACAACTAAATTAATTTTGTATCAGTGAAGTTCTCTCTCTTTTATAAACTAAATTGTTTTAGTAAAGTCAAGCTAATTAGTTCTAAAAGAAATCTTGACAATTTAACAGAAATAGTTTACTGATTATCGGTTTAATGTTTTTCCTGTAGTGAAGTTTAAAAATAGTAAGATTCCATTTACACGGCAAACAAACTTGGTTGTTTCAGTAAAATAATGAAAAATGTATCAATAATAAAACCTGTTTTCTATTATAAAAGAATAAGAACGAAAAGTTATTTAAAACTAAACATTGTAGAGAAAACAGACGGCAATAAAAATAACGCTCGAAATTTATCGGAGAAAAAAATCTAACTCGTGTAAAAATGCAAAAAAGAATATTTGTGATAAATAGGAACAGTTGTAGATGTTGTACTTACGTGTTGAAGGTTGTAGATATTGTGTGTTGATAGAGTGGATTCAGTTCTACACTAACGCCATACATGAACACGATCGTTGTCGTATTCTGTCACCATCACAGTACGGCCATCAGGGAGAACTGTCAGGTCTACTGGACCCCACACCTCATTTTCACCACGATTAGAACCTACACAACCGAATGTACCCACACATTCACCTTCCTGTGTTAGCACCTGAACACGATGATTATGACAGTCACAGACCAGTAGATAACTGTGTCTATACACTGTAAGGCCACGGGGATAATTAAACTGACCATTACGTAATATACCTTGTCCACGTGAACCGAACTGACGAACGAATTGTCCATTATCGGCAAAAACTTGTATACAATGTTCATCAGAATACGATACAAAATATGTTCCGTTAGTGTACGTTATATAGCATGGGGCTGTATATTGGTTACCAAACTCTCTAATAAACACTCCATCTCTACTAAACATCTTTACCCCTCGCTTATCTCCACGACTACACACCACAATATTACCCTGGTTAGAAACACATACTCCACAAGGACTCTCAACTCTCCCCTCACCAATACTACGAATAAACACTCCATCTACTGAAAACACTTGAACCCTGTTATTACCTGTGTCACTAACAATAATATTATTATTGTATTTATCTACTGCGACTCCGAAAGGTCTTTTCATTTGTCCATTTTTACATCCCTCACCACCAAGTTCGCGTTGATATTTTCCACTGCTATTAAATACTTGAACTCGGTGGTTAAGTGTGTCTGCTATGAGAACACACTGCATTCCATTTACTGTTATGCCACATGGACGATTAAACTGTCCTCTTCCTTTACCATGAGAACCAAATGTTTTAACAGGTTTCAATTCACTGATAATATTTACAATTCTCTCGTCAATGTCGTGTCCTTCAAATGTTGTTGTAATTCTGTACTGTCCTTCCTTCACTGTTTTTTTATGTACAATTATGTTATTGCCGTTTTCCTTTTCATTATAAACAATCTTTACGTCTATTTGCCGTCCTTCATTATCCTCCATTTTAACACGTAGTGATTCCTCAGGACAAAAGCACAACTTTCCCATTCTATTCCTTGTTAATATTCTTAGTTGTATTCCAAGAAAAACATTTTCTACTTGAACTGTGCTGCGACGAGGGTCGACTGTGAAGAGAAAACACAACACAAACCGTTAGTTGAGAAGAGAGAAATAAAGACAGAATTAAACTGAAATGAAGTTTATGCATGTATTAAACACTTAATATTACATCAAGAGTTCTTATTGATTAGCCTAAGGTAGTATTTATACACACTAATACAAACTAGTGTTTTTCAAGTTTTTTTACAAAGGTTTCAGTATGAAGATTCTTTTCAAAACGGCAGACTAAACTGATTCAGGCTGACATTTGCTAAAACACCGGACTAATTATTATTACAATATGAGCAGGAGAGATTTTGCAGTTGATATATCGCTCTCAGCACTAGAGAATGATTAGAAAAATAACCGCAGCAGTTCAAAGAAAATTCAACGAGTTCTAACTAAAACAACTTCAATAAAAAAGCTTACCCGGCTATAAACCTGCACATTGTCTGATTCAGTGATTGTCGTATTCCTTGTTTGATAATTTGTTTTCACCCGATAAACTGAATGAAGAAATTATTCTATCTTCATCACGAACTCTTCCTGTTAATTTTGTGGACCTACAGACGTCCTTTTCAAGAGATTTTGTTCTTTCTAAACACAGAATCAGGTTCTGTGAAGAACTCCAACGTTTTCTTTTCGTTTCTTTGGTGAAGTTCGGCTTACGTAAAGAAAGTGAACCAATCACAACACAGGAAAGTGCACCAATCACAACGCAGGAACATCATCGGACGCGTGAGGAAACGAGATTTGCGTGTTGCAGTTAAATGGTATCTGTAATCTGATTGGTGGACTTGCTTGATAGTTGAAAATTACCTCAACTTTTCAACCATTATATTATACAAGTTATTTTTGTGGTTTAGAATATAATATACCTAGACGGATTAACAAAATATATATTTTGTAAAAAGAATTGCTTGTCATAGAAAATACAAACTATGTCACTTTTGATTAATAAAACATACCAACTCCATCCAAATCACCCTAAAAGCGAGTTCACAAAATGGCGATTTATTTTTCTGGGATCTATCTATGAGCCGGTGGCGAATCACTGGGAACAACATTTTCGAAACCGCAGTGATTCCCCGGTGACTTGATAATCTATCCAACTCGTAGCCTATAGCTAATCACCGTGAAATCTCCGCTAGATTGGTGATAGTTGTCTTTGTTAGAATATTTGACCCACCTCTTGTCTCGAGAAATACATTTTTTTTATAAATAAAGATATATAATAATACAAATAAAATAAAGATTCGTAAATATAAATGTCTTTTGCTTGGTATCACCACAACATCCGCCATCCAGGGGCAATAAAGCTGATACGAGGAATTGTGTTTCTGAACATCTGACACTGAAGAAGAGAAACTGAGTGGTAATGTGTTGTTTCATGATACCGTGGATGACAACTCATCAAAGTGAGGATGAGTTTAGTTGCTGGTGAATTGTACAGTTCAACTGATGAAGACAACTGAACTACAAAATATTCAATCACTAGACAAAATATTGAATCTGGTAAAAATTCTCGTCAGAAGTCATGAAAGACGACATGGTTTGTGGTTATGAAAACTAGAGAGGAGCAAGAATGTTTTGAAAATTAATAATAAAAACTACAGTTTTCTGTTAATTTTGCGACAACAGCTATTATTTGGGGATGAGAAAACGATCCGATCATATTTAAATCAAATGAAATCAAATCCGGGTTCACTGACTGTACGCGTAACAAATAACTCGAAATGGTATATACCACACAGCGGTCAAACGTCTGCGCGTGGGCGGCCGATCGAATTTCCCGCGCAAAATTTACCTTTTAAAAACATATTACAGTGAACTTCTACCCCCAAAAGTTAAGAAAAATACGTGAAAGTTAAGCTTTTTATTTTCACAGTCGACGGGAAATTGAACGAATTTCAAACTATGAGTTTACCAAATTGTTTCATAATTTACCAAAGAAGTTCTCAAGGTTTGAAAGCGGGTTTGTGAACGGTGACTGCCGCCGGCTCGCTTTGAATTTGTTTTGGAATGTGTGTTGTTGCAAGACTTTTGACGCATGCGCAGACGTTTGACCGCTGTGTGGGTATATACTAGGGTAGAGTGTTGCGTGACGACCTGTTAAATTACAGCTGCGATAAAGACTACATACTGCGGTTTAGATACCATATTTACCGATCAAATCGAAACATCTACATCGCCCCCCCCCCCCCCCCCCCCCACCGAACTCCCCCACCCGGGCAACCAGAAAACCCCCCGGGCATTTCACTCGTTTTCGTGGGGAGTAGGGAATTTGACATCGGTTGCTGTTCCTTGGGGTGGGGGAGAATTTGAACAAGTCTGTGGAATTGGAGCGGGGAGGTCACTTTAGGTCACTTCAAAGGACAACATTCTGCTTAAAAGGGAGTTCAAAAGCTTTGTGCTTCATTTGAAGGTATTAAAATATAAATGTAAATTCCTTTCGAATATTTAAACTGTGTCAAAAACAAAATGCGGTGTCACAACTAATAGCATGTCCCTGGGGTAGGGGCAGTTGATAATAATAATAATAATAATAATAATAATAATAATAATATTTTGACAGGAAAGCTCCACTCACAATTTGTGATTTTCAGGGAGGTCCTGTATTAAAAATATATATTTCACTAATATATGGAAAACAGAAAAGATAAATGGTTGAAATAAAATAGAAATAGAACAAGGATTATTATGAAATTAAGTTATGTGCCAGTAAGATTTAAAAATTGATAATGTAGTTGATTGTATAACTTCAGAGTCTAAAGAGTTCCAGTCTAATAGTGCATGGTAGGTAAACTTCTGTTGTCCCCAATTTCTACGGGCGAATGGTAAATGTAGATTGTGCTGACGGCGTGTATTATATGTATGAAAGTCGTGATTCTTCTTTAATTTAAAGTTGAAGTCCACCATGCTATTTAAGCATTTGAAGATAGTAATACAGCGATGATAGCGCCGTCGAAGGTACAGTGGTTTCCAGTTTAATAGTTTGAGTACTTGAGATGCAGAAGAGCTTGAGGGAAAGTAGAGCATAGGTCGAGCAGCATTATTCTGAAGAACTTGAAGGTGATCCATGAGGACGGTATTATTCTTATCTGCCCAGACGATATCGGCATAGTCAAGTAATGGAAGGACAAGAGATTTATAGAGAGTTAGCCGCGCATGCAAGGGCAGCAAATGCTTTATCCGGCGGATGATGCCTAATACGACGATGGGGTGGGGCATTTAAACAACATTTTTGTTCCGCGGGACGGGAATTTGAACAATCCAAACTGCAAACATTCAAATGCCCGGTGGGGAGGATGTTTCAATTTGATCGGTACATAAAACAGAACAACTGTAGCTTGATTGCTGATATATGGAATATTGAGGCGGTTATTGATAAGGAAAACGGAGTGATAATTGGGCCACTCACTTGATACAGAGCGCTAAATGCACTCATTACGACATACAGTTTAAACACGAATGCCAAAAATACCCGATGTTCGTATAATATCGCGTGCTACCGAATCGCGTGCCGAATATTGGCAAAGCCAATTTTGCGTAGAGTTTACAGTCAAAATCACGTTAGCCTGGGAAACCAGCCGACTCGAGAGTTAAAATCACATCCGCCATAATACTGAAGTGCGTTCTAAATAGTAAAATATTGTACTTTACCATAACGAGCCAGAGATCATCGGAAGTTCGGAAATGCGTGCGGGCCGGTTGCTATGGAGTGACGTCATAGTCGTGGCAAATATCAATCATTATTGTGATTTGCGGTTTTCGCTTGATCGCTTTGGTAATTACTTTATGTCAGCAAAGGATTGTACACAAAACATGTTTGAGGATCTTCGATCTTGCGGATCCTGCGTTATTTCAGGGGCTGTACTTCAGTGCCAGTGGCATTTTGACATGAGCGGGAAATACAGTATTATATGAAATTAAGGTAAAGGATTGCTTCGCATACTGGACTAGCTCGTGCTTCGACTTATGGACGTATCCGCTTTGCACCGTGTTTTTCTCGCTGAATCGAGCGGTAAATTCTCCGCAGCACTGGCATCTTCTGAATTCGGAAATTTGCGGCGTGAAATTTTGTAAGTTCCTGTCAAACAGCCTGGTTGCACGATCCCTTCGCAGTCGTTCTTCGCCACTAGCCGACAGTGTCCAAATAGAAAATAGCGGGCTTTGGGATTTGGATGAATGGCTGCAGGATTTTCGGTGGTAAGGTGGGTGTCTCGCTACGACATTCGTCGTTTTGGCGGCAATTATGCGCCAAAATCAGAAGAATTTCATGTTAGAGAATTATCAGTGGCTAATAAACAATTGAAAAGAACAAACCACTCGCAATCGCTTCTCGGTCAGGACGAAACACCAACCCCGCCAGCCGATTACGAGGAGATCCAAAGCTTAAAAGTGTCTCTGGCGAGAGCAAACGAGGAAATTACATCCCTGAAAACAGAACGAAGGAAATCGAGTAACGAACACGTATGTATATATAAAGTAGAAGGAAATTATATGGCAGCGAAAATGGCGGGAAGTCCTCCAAAGTTCAAGGTCCAGAAGAGCTTCAAAGGCACACATTTAGAGTACGATAGGCGATATTTGTGAGAAATATAAAGTCCCTCTGGTGTCCAGAATTCTGATGTGCAGTCAATGCTAAACCAAATCGCCGAAGAAGTGACCAACAATAAAGGGTAAAGTAAAGCATCTGGCGTGATGCTTGGGGAAAGTGCCCAAAAATATTTACAGTCCCAGGTTGAAGTCTGAGCACTTAGGGATATTGAACACAAGCCAATAAAAAGAGATATATTGAACACAGGCCTAAAAGATATGTATGCCAAGCAAAATATATTTTTTAGTTGTTCTGTATCCCAGCTGGTTTACCCAGGTTGAAGTCCATGGCACCACAGTATGCCTGAGCATTTCGTGATATTGAACACAGGCCTAAAAGATATGTACGCCAAAAAAAAATATTTTTAAATTGTTCGGTATCCCAGCTGGTTTACCGAGGTTGAAGTCCATGGCACTACAGTATGCCTGAGCACTTCGGGATATTGAACACAAGCCCAAAAGAGATATGCCAAACCAAAATTTTTTTTAGTTGTTCCGGGTATCCCAGCTGGTTTACCCAGGTTGAAGTCCATGGCACCACAATATGCCTGAGCACTTCGGGATATTGAACACAAGCCTAAAAGATATGTACGCCAAACAAAATAGTTAGCCTACCTACGAGTAGCCGTTACCCATCGAGAAATTTGGGCAAATCAGATCAAAACAACCAGACGCGAATTACCGGTCTTGAACTGCAGCTACCGACTGCAAACAACAAGACACGAGAAACCTGCTGCCAGGGTAACATCTCTCACATCTCGATATCTCATCCGCTTTATTTTCAGTATCCACGATAATAATTTGGGGTCCGAATAATAAATAATAAGCGAAGTCTGCGGCGTTTCGAACAGTAATTGGCAAGCGTGTAAGTCGCATTTTCGTCTCATTAAAGTAAATTACACATCGTTCCCGACTTATGAAATAATAAAAAGATTATGTATTGTTGATTTTGAGAAATTAGCTGAAAGTCGGATAGGCATATACGGCAAACCAGATAAATCGTCGACCTCGATCGAAACGTACTGAAAATCGGACTACAAATGACTAGATTTCGTCCACTACTACGGGTAGTCGACTAATGAAAGATAAAATGCAAAAGTAGTTATTTATCGCACATTGAAACCAACGATTACGATCAGTCTAGGCGCTAAAGTAGACACTTTAAGGTGACACGAGGCTGGACTTAGTTAATAAATGGAATGCTCCTGCTTCCTAGAGCACCCCCTGGTGATAGGGGACCATTCACCAGGGGGTAGTTTGGTTGCTAAGAGTGTCTGGCTCGTTATGATTCGTTCACGCGAAGCCGGTTTGTGTGAAATGATGTCACTTCCACTGAAAATTTGCACGGCTAAAAATAAAGCAAGACTTCCCGTCGTGATATCGAAAAACGGTTTTAAGAGGAAAAAATATAGAAACTTTTCCTTACGAATACGAACAACATCGCTAATGCTGGTTTGCACGTAACGTTATAGCCGCCATGTTGTTGCCCTTAAACAATAGATTCCTCTTTAGCTTCTTTTGTTGGGGCACCAACATGGCCGCCATGCCCTTTGTCATTTGAATCTCTGGTGATTGAGTGCAAACCAGCAATATGAAACTTTGATCGTATGGGCATTTTAAGCGTTTTCAAACTAATGTGTAAATATTTTCTATTTAAGGATGGCTACAATTACAGTAAATACATTTTAAGGTAATTCAAAAGCCTGGTTGAATACCAATAATTACGTGATATATAGCGTTCAGTTAATTAAATTAATGACTGTAAAACTGAATACTTCAAATTTTATAGGCCGAGCTTCATATCAAATAAAATGTTTAACAACTTATTGTTATTATTCCGATATTAATGTTTAAAGTAATCTCTAAACCTTCCGAATCCTAATTTGACACAAACTAAATATCATATTGTACTAAATATCATATTGTCTTTATGAATACCGTAGACTGCACAAAATCAACCTCCCTTGTATAACCACCCCCTTTCCACTTGTACTTCAGTATGACCTCCGATCCAAAGTAAAAATATGGCCAGGGCAAGGCTTCTTTAAGAAAAAAAATATGACAGATGGCAAGGCCCCTCAAGTAAGATATATTTAGAATGAGAATTAGATAAAATAAAGCACTGTATTTTGCATTATTTACGAACACGAATATGGATGTGCAAACAACTAACGTTACGCATGTGATTTGCAACTTTAACGGAATTAAAATTGTCGCATGATTTTTGACAATTATGTATAACAAAATAACGTTCGCGCTCCCCAAATGTATTTTTAATTCCTCAAAATGACTAAGGGGAGCCTAAAAATTAAATAAAATAAAAACGGGGTTGATGTTTCGCTTCATAGGCACTTTAAGATACCAGGTTAACTGATGAAAATTTGAGGGATGTACTCTGCTGGGAAGCTAGACTTGCTCCAAGTAGGACTTTTTGGAAGCGTGCAATCGTGTTCGCTTCCCAGCACAGCTACGTCTCTCAAATTTTGAACAGTTAATCTTTTGCCTAGTATCTTAAGTTTGCAGACGGTAAATATTTCAGAAATTCGATATTACGGAAATTATTTAGCATCGGATTCCCATACAAATACTGTATTTCGCGCCATGTGTGCATGCACCCCTTTCAAAATCAGTGTCAAAATTAACGGCGAACTCGTTTGTTCTGATTGGGATAAGGAAGAGTGAAAAAACTAGATGTGAAACAAGCACAAAACAATACAGATTTGTATTCCAATCTAAAGCATGTCTAAGGCTTCTTTATTTGTTAAGTATTAGCAACAAGAAGCTGCATGCACTAGTCAGTTTTCATGCACTCAGGTGTACAACAGTTCGTTAGGAATTCAGTTGTTTTTAAACAACTTTGACATTTTTTTCCCAAAACTGAAACCTGGTTTGTTGAAGCTATTTGCATTTATGGCTATGTCAGCGATTTCATATGTTCGGCTACATGTATGCGAGTCCTGTGCGACATCTCTGAAGTTCTTGAACATTTTGTTGGGCCCCTAGCGTTGTCACAAGTTAGCGAGAAGTTTGCATCGCTAATTCCTCGCATGGCCTCAAATCACATTGAAAAACTATCACAATTGCGCGAGCCCGTACAGCAAAAAAATTTGAGCTCTTTGAAAAATACACAAGTTAGAACTAATTCAAATGTTCACAAGAAATCCGAATGATAATCTTTTAATAACCTACATAAAAAATACAAACAAGTATATATAATAAGAAGAAAACCTACAGTAGTTCTTTAAATACGAAGTCCAAGGACTACGGCAAAGCTGACACAACGTAGCATTTTATATTGAATATTACAATATTTCGGCTGGCCAAACCAGCCTTCTTCAGGTACTGGATGTTACAAGTGTAACATCTAGTACCTGAAGAAGGCTGGTTTGGCCAGCCGAAATATTGTAATATTCAATATAAAATTCCACGTTGTGTCAGCTTTGCCGTAGTCCTTGGACTTCTTATTCATTTTCATTTTGGCTGATTAGATCTGACTTAGATCCAACGTAGCAACCAGCAGGATTTTCGTCCACGGTTCTTTGCAATTTTCAAGTAGTTCCTTGACAGGAAAATATATTAAATTACTGGGTGATAAAAATACCAAGGCCGTTAGATTAAAATATCTTGTAGTTTTGGGGCCATCATGCGACTGAAGCCTGTTTGTGCTGTGGTGTCTTTTCTCAAAAGTTGTCCGACTTATTTTCATTTAAAATTTAAATAAATTCCCTGTAAATTCCCTGATCATGAGCCTACCAATTCCCGCCATTTTCTTGCGATTCCCAGCACAAAGAACCGCTGTTCTTCACCGGCAATCAACTGTAATCGAGAACTTTATCGAAGGCCAATAGAAGAAAATGATTTGCTTCTCACCATCTTGCTCTTTGGAAACTGATAGCCATTATCTCCGCCCCAAACTATCAAACTGTATAATTATGCTCACACTGAGCCGGTCCGATCGCTTACACGACTCCAGTGACTCGCGCATGTGATCATCAAGTTATACAAAACATATTTTGTGGGTTAAACTCATTATAGTAAACTTCACGTCACAACACAAGACTAATAAGGAGCACTGAAGGAACTGTAGTAAAAATACAAACGAAGATGATCAGAATTAGCCTGAAGTACAGCGTAAGACAAAGCACTCGCGAATTTGCGTAAATCAATCTCCTCCAGATGCCAAGCTGCAAGAAATGCGAAGAACATAACCCGTCAAAGGATTGCTCGTCCCCTCCCCAATGGAGACTATTATGGTACCAGTATTCCCTGAATTAAGAAGGAAGCTGAAATGTTGGAGAATACAAAAACCAAGCATATAAACTAAAATATCAATGATGCGCGGATCTTTCCTTCAGTATCGCATCAGTGGCTGCCAAAAATTCCTCCAGTGGGGAGGGGAGGAGCACATTGTTTATTCAGTTGCGCATTCATAAAGTTACGAGCGCGCGCTCTTTGTTCGAAAGTGCCATTATGTAGCGGGTAGGCAGCGCACGAACAAAAACTGAAACTACATCGAAGCAATTTTCAGCAGTGTTAACCTATTTTAACCTTTCTTTATTTAAAAATATGAGACAGAAATACACAATATCCAATACTACTACGATACACTTACGTCAGAATCTCAGCATAAACTTTGTGCACTGCTGTTAGCGCTGGTATACTCAAACTACACTGCTCTTAGCCAATCAATCCAGAATTGTTGTCATGATAGGAAAAATATTAAATAAATAGAAAATATTAAGAACTTAGTAGAATATTCAAATATTGATATATGTTATTACTCGGGCTGCCTGTGGCAGCACCGAGTCTTAAAATGCAAGCCGTATTTTTTTTGTTGGATGTCGCAAAATTTCTGCGCATGCGTTAAAGGTCAAGTTCACCACCAATCAGATCGCACTGTGCTGGTCACGTAACACTCGCCAGGTTACTTTATTTACATAATTTAATACAGTAAATCAAAATGGTCGACCCGCGAGGGCGAAAGCCTGCCAACAGGCTCAGGATATTTCAACTAGCGCTCTTGTTGACCATAAAAATACACGAACAACGTAATACATTCGATCAGCGCTGTCTGGACAGATCCAATGTACATTTAGAAACGTAAGCGAAATACAATATCCAAACACGTTTGGATATCAACGGGTATTGAATTATAATCAAAGGTTAGATTTCGTCAGGCGCGCTCAGATAAGAAAGTTTAAAGCTCTCAGACTGGGCGAGACAAGGAGATATCAATTTCAATGAGTCATTGTCAGAAATCTATTCCATCGTGGGCAATTATGCAATACAACCTAAATTTGGGTCAGGTCTTGTACAGCTAAGGCATGTTTTACGACAGAATAACCAGAGTCTTTCTACTGGATTGAGAGCTCGAGACATTATACATGTCTGCTAATATGGGGAAAACTGAAACAAAAAATGAACTTTGACGGCAGAAACCCTCATTGAGCCAAGCGGAATATTTACATGATCCGCTAAGATTTTTTTCAGTGTATGCCAACTGAAATGCTGTGCTCGTTTTCTGGTTACGGCTCAGTGGGGCAACTACACGAACAAGAAGCATGAACTGCCAGCAAAGAGAGAGGAAAAAGTACTTGAAATGCACAGCGCTAGCTGAAGTAGGCAATATATATAATATCTGAGACGTTAAATTACGTTACTGTGAAGAGGATCAAAATACAAGTTTTGTAGCTTGACTTGAGACTGTCTTCTGCCGTGACTCGTGAGAGAAATTGGAAAAGATCTAGCTGTTTCATTCAGACATTGGCAAATTTATTGAAAGCTACGGGCTTACTTTATGAGATTATTATTCATTGTGGAATGAAAGGAAACAGGTTAGCTGAAAGTTAAGTTCGAGGTAGGCTTCGACTTTCATTCCGATTCAGTACATATGTGCACGAAGGTGGGATGCTGTCAACAACACTACCAAAAGATCCAAAACAAAAGATTCAGTTACGTAAGTATTGTAAGTAAAATCTTTGATTTGAATAAATTTCCTCTCAGTTTGTCTGTTAATGTACTTTTTCTTCTAATTATCGCTTTATTTAACATCTCTGTGATTTAGAGTATGCGTACCTCAGAATAAATTATTTGAAAGGTCAACTGAACTCTTGTGTCGATAAGCGCAAATGTTTTTTGTAAAACAGTCTGTGAATTTGAGAAGCGGACTTAGAAGAGCTTTCTCATTAGGAATTACAATTTTTTTCTTGCTATGAAATTTATGTTTCATTTGACATTTATTCATACAGTTTTAGCCGGACATTTCCCCGAGTTTTTGATCTATTTTCAATCAAATTCAAAGTCTGAATATGTCATTGTATTGCATTGTATTGCATTGCATTGCATTGTATTGCATTTATACACTTGAATTGCCAGTATTCTGTTGTTCAAATCCTGCGTTATCATAGTCATGTCATAAAAGCAAATAATAGACCAGACGTTTTTATGACGTTCTCACTGGCGAATTAAAGCACGACTTGTTACTAAGAGGATTTCAAATGAAAGTGTATTTCATCTTCAATCTCATGTGGCCCGAGTGAAAGCCCAGATGGGCTCTTGTTTTTCTTTAAAATAGAAACGTTATACGGTGGAGAGTTATAAATTTATAATGAAGAAAATAATTTAATTTAAAATCGTTGGATATTTTGCTACAAAAACAAGAACAAGGTAAAAAGATTAGTTACCTGCACAGCTTGAAATCACCAACTTCCCAACATTTAGAGCTTCATGAACGTTGTCACTCGTCTCGTAATACACCGATGGACTTTCTCGTAGTTGTGGTCTTTGTTTCTCATGTACGACCAGCAGTTCTTGTCCACGATGGGCAGTAGTTGACTGGGTTTGCAAAACCTCGGTTTTCAGATTTCTATTAACTATACCCTCTACGTGTTCCACATAACTTGTCAGCTGGCCAATCTTCAGCTCCAAATCTTTCTGGAGGACGTTATGCGAGGTTTCTTGTTTGTTTTGTACCTCGTCTATCTTTGCCACCACTTCCGCCTCGTGTTCTCTCAACTTGCGAATAGCAGCTTCAACGCTCTCGTGCACTTCGCTTCGGGCAAAGTCTAATTCTTTTTGTGTATCAGCCAACTCGTTTTGCGAACTGGTCAGTACAGTATGACAAGATGTAACTGCCTTCTTTATGCGTTCGGCTTGTTCTATCATAGCTGCTTTTGCTTCTTCTGCTGCCTCCTCCATGCTTGTGAAATCGTGTGTCTTGTGAGTTAGCGTCACACACTTTTGGCAAACGCACTTTTGGCATGTTTCTGTCCTACAAAAGTATTCCAGTCGGTTGTGTTCATGGCTAACTTCCTTACAGTACATGGGTCGTTGTAGGAAATCTCGAACATCTTCCGACTTGAATTCACGTAGCGGGATGATTCGATGGTTTCGTGTAATTTTGACTTTTCTGTGTAGCTCTATGCATTGTGCACACAGAAGGTCACTGCAATCAGAACAAAATGCACAGACAACCACAGCTTCCTCGCAATTACCACACACGGTTCTTGGGCTTTCCTGACTGGAACTGGCAGTTTCCAAGGCTGTGTACAGCTCCAGTAAACCAGCCAGGTAGAAGGATGCCCACAGATTTGATGGATCTCCATTCAGCAACTCCACTTCTGAACGGCACTCGGGACATGTGAAGGGCTGGTGGTTTTCCTGGCACGTTCCCAACCAACTTGTGATACAGTGTTGGCAAAAATTGTGGAAACACGGGAGAGTTTTCGGATTCGTAAAAACCTCCCCGCATATGGCACACTGTAACTTTGCAGAAAATTCTCTCAGGAGGTCTTCGAACCCCATCTTTTCTTTGCGTTGTTTCAATGTCAGCGTCTTCCCCAGACTTTGTGGCAGAAAGCCTTTGCGTAATTTCTTATACCTTGTGAACAACACGTGATCTAGGCGTGTGGATCTCTAGTTACCATGGACACCATGGATTAGAAGGTTGCTGTCAGGAGGGGTAAACTAATGAACAGCTCTTGAAAGAAGCGCATTTTAGTAGTAACTCGTCTTTGAGATATTCTTCTTGAAAAGTAAAGTTAAAGTAAAGATGGTGATTTAGATTACAATAAATGGCTTGAACGTTTCGTTTAAATATCCATAGAGCTGATTGTGGTACGTCTTATAAAATTTGCTATACTTTGGCTACAACAGTCTGTACTAAGACACCACTGAATCCGCTTAGACCCAATTTTGCAGGGTGTCACGCTTTTCGAGCGATCTAAGAAAGGTCTGGGAACAAGAAAGCTGTCTGATGGTGTTTGAAGCAACTTAATTTCTAACGCATTGAGTAAATTGCTTAAATATTGGTAGCAGTTAAAACTTGTTATAAAGAGAAGAGAGGACTCTATATTCACGTGATGTATGTCAGTCCCCCGGAAAACATAACACGGAGAATATGCAAATCTGCCAAATGTTTTCAAGAGCAAGAGGTCATCAACTTCCTGGGTTTCTCAGAATTCATAGACAAAGGAAAAATAACTTGGCACGTGGGATTCCTTTGAAGAGACAGAAATAGTAACGTAATCAAACTCGACAAATTCTTGAACTTCGATCTTCGCTGGATATGTACACGTCAGAGAATTGGTACTGTATGTAAGAAGGCTAGTCGGAGGATTGGTGTGATCATGAGACTCAGCTGGAATCGGCTAAATTACAACTTTATAAGACAGCTATCCTCCCTCATCTCACCTACTGTCATCTGGTATGGCATTTCTGTAGAGCCAGTGATACTCGAAAGTTGGAAAGATTACAGGAAAGAGGATTAAGAGCTGTTTTTAGGGACAAACAGTCCAGTTACCAGTTATTGTTAGAAAAAGCGAACTTACCCACATTACTGAATAGACGGCTACAAGATATATGCATTTTAATGTACAAAGTTAGGTATAACTTATGCCCTAAGTCAATATATATGTAGCTTATTTAAGGCTAACAACAGCTCGTATAACTTAAGGCAATCGGATTTCTCCTTACCTAGTTTTAATACAGTAACATACGGCAAACACACAATTAGATATTTAGGCCCAAAACTATGGAGCAAACTATCCAGTAAGGAGAGATGCTCCGTCAAACTTAATGAATTTAAAGCATGTATACGGAAGCGTGACCTAAGTAATTTACTAGGCGGTTGTAGTGGCTGCCATTTATGCAACACATAATTATTTTAGAATGTATTTTAACTTTAACTGCATTGTTTCTTCTGTTAGTTTTTTAACTTGTAAATAGTCACCATTAATTATTATTATAGATATTGTCATTCAAGTTTTTAGATTTTTAGATTTTTTAACATCCTATTAGTTGTAGGTGTTCCCTATTAGCGGTGGGTTTTTCCCCTCTGCTAGATGTATTTGACACGTAAATAAAGTTATTATTATTATTACTCTTCAGGAAGCCCGATGGTTGCCCTGTACCTCCATTTCCATTGGCCGAAAAAGTGAGACATTGTTCATTTCCTACCGACAAGAGCGGAGAAAATAAAATAAATCTCTCCTTCAAGGGTAAAAATGAAAGCGTTCTAAAAGGTTTCTCTAATCTTTCTATTATTGAACGGAAATGTCAAGGTCTTCTCTGCAGTTCAGCAAAATAACATGAGACAAACCGAAACCATGTCAATATGTCTTTACCTAACGGGACACGTCGCGTTAGAGAATTTTTAACGCAACACCTTGGTGTCAGATTACTGGCACGTGGGTGCTCGCACATAAAATATGGCTGACGCCGCACGAATAATGCAGGCATGCACACAACTACAATGTCGAAATATTATATGCCCTGATATTTCGTCCGCGGACATTATCTGATCCGCCGGAAGAGAACAGTTCCCGAGAGCGAAGCTCGAGAGAAACTGAGTTTCGAGGATCAGATAATGTCCAAGGACAAATATCAGGGTATATTTCGACGTCACAATGTAGGTTATTGTTGTTATCATCCTTCAAATATTTCCTTTGACACGCGCTTAAATACGCTCAAAGGGAGCAGAACATTCTCCTCTCTCGTGCGTGCCAGTCTCCGTTTTCAGGCGGCCAAATTATGTTATCACTTACTCTGCGTTGAAATAACACTGAGGTTCTGTTTCGCAGGCTATATTCGCTGTTATTTCATGATCGGCTCAGTTTTCTTTGTTCTTCATAGGGCTTTATATACGATAAAGACCCGACGAACAACACAGACTTGGTCATTATAAATGCAAGGGCTTTATCTGTATATTAACCCGGGTCAATATACAGATAAAGCCCTTGCATTTATAAGACCAATGTAAGGAGGAGAGGAATTAGGATGGGTGTGTGCCGCTGAGCCCTCGAAACCCTTACCCTGTTCCAGGCCAATAAATTATATTTTTGCGACCCTGTTCCAGATAAAATGACAAAAAAGGTACCCTGTTCCAGGCTAGAAACAACGAAAATATACTCTGTTCCAGGCAAAATGGCTAAAAGATATCCTGTTCCAGACCAGGATAGCGTAAGTAAGTAATAACTTTATTTATACACGGTTAAAACATCAGGCCTTCGATTACATTATAAAAAGTAGGAACAGTTGAAATATCTAATCAGTACAATGTTAATATCTAATCATTTGAATAACGCACCTAACTAATATCTAACTATAACATCTATACAATATCTGACTATAATTATCTAACTAATATTAACTATGAATAAAAAACAAATGAATAAAATAGAGATGCCTGCTTTCCATGAATGCCGTGTGTATAATGAATTTTACTAATTGTGAAAGAAATCTCTGTAGCGAGATTGAAAACAAGTGAGAGAGTTTGCTTGCCGCAGCTCGACAGGTAAGCTATTCCAAAGCACCGCACCGCTATAACTGAAGCTGTTCTTTAGAAAATTGGTGCGGGGCAGTGGAATAGCTAGTTTGCCCTCGGTGTCCCTTAGAGAATAACTCGAAACGCTACTACGGTCAGCGAACGTTGAACAAAGATATTCAGGCTCTAGGCCATTTAGCGATTTATAGACTATAGTAGTAGTTAGAATTTTCCGTTGATTGTCTAGTTTTCTCCAGCCAAGTTTTTTGAATAGATCATCAGCATTGGCGTCGTAATTGGACAAAGTCAACATTCGTACAGCACGATTTTGTACAGCACGCGTCTGATATGATACGCACGAGACGTTGCGCTCCACTCGCCACTCAAATCATAAACAGATAAACGGCCTCTGCATTTGCAGCCGCAAGGTAGTCAAATTCAAATTCCGAAAAATTCCGACCCTGTTCCAGACCAAAACAGTGATTTATATACCATGTTCCAGGCTAAGAATTGTCAAAACCCACACCCTGTCAAGCGGCACGTACCCGTATAGCCCCCCCCCCGACCCTGCTAGGGTCTAATAACTTGAGAGAAGTAGGTTTCAACCTAATTGAAATGTGGGAGTGTAAATAAAAAAATTATAACAACTTCAGAATTATTATAGAGGGTCACTCAATCCCCAGAGATTTAAATGACAAAGGGCATGGCGGCCATGTTGGTGTACAGACAAAAGAAGCTAACGAAGAATCTATTGTTAAAGGTATACCAACATGGCGGCCATGACGTCACGTGAAAACCCTCTATAAAACTGAATGGAATAGAGAAGTAGTTGGGCCATTACATCCAAGTAAGGGATGCCTTCTATGGGGGGCGAGCTAATGCCACTATGCTGTTATATAAATTCAAAGAGAGCAAATGTGGGAATTATGTTGATTTCTGTATCCTACAGTGCAGTACTATAAGAGATATCCTGTAGGACACCCTGAACAAATCTTAAATCCAAACAATTATGGTATGGTTCATAAAATGTAAAATATTACCACCACGAAAATTATATCATCCTGTTTTCTCTAAAAAAAAAATGCAAATTCTGAAAAATTAATGTTTCCTCTATGCATAATATCTGCTAAAACCAAAGATCAAGAAAAATGTTGTCATAATAATAATGAACGTTCATTTATTGGAGCATGGACAACTGATAATAATGAACGTTCATTTATTGGAGCATGGACAACTGATGAAGATAATAAAGCTATTCAAAAGGGTTATAAAATAGTGAAAATATATGAGGTATGGCATTTTGAAAAATCGACTATCGTTCTATTCAAGGGTTATATTAAAAAAATTATAAAACTTAGCTGGAATCAATAAAATATGATTTCAAAAATACCAAAGAATAAAAATTGTTTATAGAAAAACTTAAAATGAATTTAAATATTGCCATTGATAAAATAGAACCAAATGAGGGTTTACGAGCTATTGCTGAAATGTGTCGAAAATTTGGACAAAGGAATAATATGACTCAACAGCAACAACTTTATTTGTACCATGCGTTACATGTGAAGTATATGGGGAAATTAGACAAAGGAATAATATGACTCAACAGCAACAACTTTATTTGTACCATGCGTTACATGTGAAGTATATGGGAAAATTAGACAAAGGAATAATATGACTCAACGGCAACAGCTTTATTTGTACCATGCGTTACATGTGAAGTATATGGGAAAATTAGACAAAGGAATAATATGACTCAACGGCAACAGCTTTATTTGTACCATGCGTTACATGTGAAGTATATGGGAAAATTAGACAAAGGAATAATATGACTCAACGGCAACAGCTTTATTTGTACCATGCGTTACATGTGAAGTATATGGGAAAATTAGACAAAGGAATAATATGACTCAACGGCAACAGCTTTATTTGTACCATGCGTTACATGTGAAGTATCAACGTTACATGTGAAGTGTCAACAACAGTAGCGAGTCTGATACGACTCAGTACGACTGAGATATCGTTCATAACGAATGTTAAATTCCGGGAAAGTGTCTTATGATAGGACATAGTCTTGTAAATACCCTGGGGGTTTGCGGTGACGCTGAGATCTTGACGTTGTGTCTGGATCATCTATCTCATCAGTAGCAGAGGGGGATATACTACATGTAGGTGATAGAGCTGCACCTTGGTCTGGTGTACTGTGACTAACAATCGTAAGGTTTTCCTGGTAAGAAGTAGGATTTATGGCATCAGGATCGTAGGGGCGTGTAAGGACAGGAGACGCTGATGGTGGCTGGTACAGAGGGTGATATACTACATGTAGGTGATAGAGCTGCACCTTGGTCTGGTGTACTGTGACTAACAATCGTAAGGTTTTCCTGGTAAGGGGTAGGATTTATGGCATCAGGATCGTAGGGGCGTGTAAGGACAGGAGGTGCTGATGGTGGCTGGTACAGAGGGTGATATACTACATGTAGGTGATAGAGCTACACCTTGGCCTGGTGTACTATGACTAACAATCGTAAGGTTTTCCTGGTAAGGGGTAGGATTTATGGCATCAGGATCGTAGGGGCGTGTAAGGACAGGAGGCGCTGATGGTGGCTGGTACAGAGGGGTAGGTTGATCGGCGATGTTGTTCTCTTCCTCGTCATCATGGGTAGCAAGAAGTGATGGAATGTTAGCAAGCGTGATGGTCGGGGGTACAATGTAACATTCAGAAAGCTTAACTTTGTAGGATGATGCCCGCAGTTGAACATAAAATTGTAGTTTTTAACTCTGTTACAGAAAATAATTTACTTTAAGCCACTCACATACAATGCCTACACTGTTCCAAACCTTCTGATATGCCAACAGTAGAAACAAATTGTTTGGCAAAGGAGAAATTAGGAAATATATTTTTCTCATTGAAGGAGCCTGGGGCCTAGAGTGTTTCCCATGGCAACATCATGATTTCCACAGTGATGTGTATTTTCCTTAGTACTACACATGTGCAAAGTTTCAATTGTTTTTACCCACTATTTGCAGAGATATTCTTCATTTTGTGATTGTCTTAATGGCTGTGTCAACCTTATGACGTCACAGACCATCTAATTTGCATATTCCAAAAACCTTAATATCTCTGGAACGAGATGAGATATTGACAAACAGAAAATGCTATTCTTCCTCATTTCGAAAGGACTTTCAAGTGAGATCTTAACTTTAATGATGAAATTTCGCTTCAGTAGCACTTTAAAGGGGAACTCAACCCTAAAATCAACCCAACGTCTTTACAAAGATGTATTTGAAAGAAATAAGTTCTGCTATTTTATTTTTCTGTGTTGCGCGTCTATGAGGAGAAAATTAGTCTCCAAGTTCGATTTTCTGCTGAAAAATCTATATTGTGTGGCGGCTCAATTCAGTGCAAATTTGCCCATAACGTACGTCACACATACCAAGGAAAAACGATCACACCTCTAGCACAAAGAAAACACAATGGTCTACAATTAGAAGCCGTTAGTCCAGCTATTCAATGTAGGGGACAGCATGGCAAAACTAATTTATTCCCCATATAGCACGTCACAAATTACAAGACATTTTCTCTTGCTAGACGCGCAACACAGAAAAATTAAATAGCAGAACCTATTTATTTCGAATACATGTTTGTATAGACATTGGGTTGATTTTAGGGTTCAGTTCCCCTTTAATAAAACGCCACTCGCCGTCGATTTTGACAACAATGTATCTGTCTCGTGCCCGTGATTTATCCCGGTCGGAATATAAATACACGAGGTCTCCAACTCGGAGTGGGGACATAGGGGCTACTATACCGCGACTGTTCTTAGCCCTTTCACTGTGGGCATGGTTCTCAAGTCGTTGCTTGTGCTTTTCTAATATGTATCGGTGGTCATACAACGGTATCTGATCGTTTGTGAACTGGTTGTGTTGTATCCATAGCTCGCGAGAGGAGAGGCCTTGGTTGCGTATTCGTGAGTTCAAACGCGCTGTAGCTAAAGCAAGGTAACTTCACTCACGGGTCCGCCACCGGGTTCCTGGCGTAGAAGCTCCTCTTCAAGCTCTAGTATCGCCGTCTCGGCAACAGGGTTCTTGTTATTGTTTTTATCTCGGCCGATTTCAACCGAGACGCTAAGATGACGTAACGTATCGTTGTTTCTTAGTGAAATGAAACCGGGTGCGGGATCGACACGTATAACTGCCTTGGGTCCATCAAGTGGGTGTAGGCCTACAACTAAGCGAGTTAGGGCATCACGGAGGATATCGTGCTTCTCGTCTGGTATTATGCACGACACTGTGTACGAGGTTGTACATCCTCTCAATAACAAGATGAGTTGGCGATAATGCTTGATGACGTCGGCGGCACACCGACTACTCTGGTGAGTCGACTGATTATGAGATGACTGATTAACCAAGGCACTTGGAAACTTCTGGATTGAGGCACATATGTGGCATGCTTTGGATACGCGAGTTATGGCGGAGCTCATCAGTGTCCAGGGCAAAGAAATTGCATTGAATTACCATTTGAAGCTGATGACTGGATGGATGGTCAAGTTTAATGTGAAGTGCAGTATTTTAGGACTGTTTACAAACTCTGTAGCTCTCATTTTTTAGTATGATTTTTTTAATTCGAATTTCGCGCGATAAGCAATCAGAAGCGATCACTCAAGAACGTAACGAGACAGCTTAAGCGATAGTTTGGATAAACAGGTACTTTATTTTGATACCGACTCAATTATTTATATTGAAAGTGCAAACGGTAAAACAATAGTCCACTTCCGCGATATGCTTTACTTGTCACGCACAAAGGTTTCAATACGAGGCCCCGTGCTAAATTAAATTTATTATTTTCACAGTGAAACGTTTGTGCGTGACAAGTAAAGCATATCGCGGAAGTGGGCTATTAAAACAGGTGATATGTTAGGAGATCTTACAGATGAATTAGATGGTGATATTATAAAAGTATTTGTGTATCAGGTGGACCAAAAAACTACAGTTTTATATATGGTAACAATAAACTAAAATGCACAATTAAAGGTTTCAGTCTGAACCATGAAAATTCTCAAATATTAAATCATACAAATATGGTTACAATGGTAAGAAATTAAATTAATGATTTGACCTGAATGATTGTTCATTATTATATAATTATGCCAAGAACGCACCAAATATGAAACCGTATTTCGGGTAGTTACATTAAAATGGCTTAGCTTTCCGTCACCATATATGGTAAATCATCACCATATATGGTAAATCCCATTTCTCGAGCGCGTAAGGGTGTTGGTTATTATGTAATTGAATGTTTCATTGCAGAATTAATATAATAAATAACTTATTAGTCGGTGAAGCATCTAATACGGCTGTATTTGTAATCGTCATCCCTATATTAGCTACTCGCCTAAAGGCTCACCAAGATACGCATGACTCGTACAAATACACAGCCGTACTTAGCCGACTAATATCCTCTATTTATTATTATAATCAATAACTTATTAGTCGGTGAAGCATCTAATACGGCTGTATTTGTAATCGTCATCCCTATATTAGCTACTCACCTAAAGGCTCACCAAGATACGCATGACTCGTACAAATACACAGCCGTACTTAGCCGACTAATATCCTCTATTTATTATTATAATCAATAACTTATTAGTCGGTGAAGCATCTAATACGGCTGTATTTGTAATCGTCATCCCTATATTAGCTACTCACCTAAAGGCTCACCAGGATACGCATGACTCGTACAAATACACAGCCGTACTTAGCCGACTAATATCCTCTATTTATTATTATAATCAATAACTTATTAGTCGGTGAAGCATCTAATACTCGTCATCCCTATATTAGCTACTCGCCTAAAGGCTCGCCAAGATACACATGACTCGTACAAATACACAGCCGTACTCCTCTATTTATTATTTTTAGGTGGTGCCGACATATCCGGTGTCACAGTATTTAACATTGCCATTAAAGGTTCGACATCTGACACTCACTGAACAATGACAAGCATCCCAGCAGTTTTCGTTTATCACATGCACAGTAACAACTGAATTAGTTGGCCATGCGGATTGTTACAAGTATATGCAGTCCATTTTACTATATGAATATTCAATTAGCCGTGTACCTTGCGTTCTGCAGTCTACACTAAACATTTAAATGAAAAAAAGGATATTCTAAAGTTAGAAAATATTTGACACCATAGAAAGTCAGTAGTAACTGAACTGTTATGTACTGGTGGTGGCGTTTTAGATTTGGATCGCATTTGAAAGTATAAGAGTAAGAATATCACGAAATTTGTAGGCGTTTTCGCGCCATTTCGCGCTTGATCTCATACATTTACAACATCGTATCGTATCGTATCATCTTTATGTAACCACGCTAGCACCAACAACGATAAAAGCTGATTTCCATGAGGGGCGTGTCATGAAATTACAAATTGCTAAATATATACTAATGTAAAAACCTACTACTACTATTAATACAATGGATAAAATACTTAAAATCGTATATAATATAAACTAATTGACCCACAGTCTATTGGCAAAGACTCGATGAACGGCTAATATAGATAACTACGTAATTTATCAGAAAATGTGCTAAAAGAGTCACAGTCTCTTAAGTCACTCGGCAAGGCATTCCATGTTTTTGCTCCGTCATAGCTCCAACTTTTCTTCAAAAACTCAGTTCTTGGCTGAGGCATAACTAATTTGGTAGAAGATCCTCGGAGGTTATAATTACAATAGCTGGTTATATTGAGTTTCTGAAAGAGATTTGAAAGTCGTGTTGGAGCTCGACCATGGAATGTCTTGTACATGAGGTTTGATTTCATTTGCGTCCTCTGTTCGTTTAGATTATGCCACTCAAGGGCGTCAAGGGTTATTTGGGGCTGTCCGGATTCATTAGGGGCTTCGTTATAACTCTAGCAGTCCTATTTTGTAGCTTTTGCATAACACTGCCTATTGGATCCCAGACGACACAGCAGTAGTCAAAGTGCTGTCTAACTAGTGCGTTAAAGGCTGACACGAGCGTTTGGTGATCAAGAGATTCCCTAAGCCTCCGTAGCGTGCCAATTCCTGACGAGATCTTTTTGGCTATATGGTCGATGTGATCTTCCCATGTAAGGAACTGGTCAATCTGAACACCAAGTGCCTTATAATTATTAACACTTTTAACTGGTTGACCGGCGATGTTCACCTCAGGTTGCCTTGGAAAATTACTCAGATTATACCTAGGTCCGATTAACATATACTCAGTTTTGGCGACATTGAGGCTCAGTTTATTTGATGACAGCCATTTGTTCAGATTGTTTAGATCACGATTTCCTGCCGCCTCTATCTGCTCGAGTGACTTGCCAACAGCTGTCATGCTTGTATATTCGGCAAAGAGCCGAGCAGTTGTAGCGTTTAAGCAGTTTGGCAAGTCATTTACGTATAGAAGAAATAGAAGCGGCCCAATAATCGATCCTTGTGGAACTCCACAGGTTATTTTCTCTTGACTTGATGATGCGTTATTTAACTGGCACTTCTGGACACGGTTTGAGAGAAAGGAGCACATTAGGTTTCTAGCGCCCCCTTGATTCCATACATCTCGAGTTTGCGTATTAGAATTTCATGATTTACCGTATCGAACGCCTTTTTTAGGTCAATGAAAATAGCCAATCTGAAAAGCCCGCGGTCCATGTTTATATACCATTCATTTGTACTATCTAAAAGTGCAGTGGCAGTAGAATGAAACTGCCTAAAACCAAATTGTTGGTCAGATAGTAAATTGTGCACAGTTAGGTATTCGTAAAGTTGTTCAAAGAGAATCTTTTCAAATACCTTGCTTAGTACGGAAAGGATGGAAATAAGTCGATAATTATCCAACACGTTCCTCGGGCCTTTTTTGTGAATTGGAGTAACCCTGGCAATTTTCCATTCGAGCGGAAAGTATTCTGAAATGATGGCTGTGTTAAAAATATGAGTTAAAGAATTTGAGATAATAGGCAGCGCCAATTTCAGAACTCTAACAGAAATATGACCAACACAAGTGGCATTGCGAACAGACAATGCATTAATTATTTAGGACACTTTCGATATACTTACAGGCCTACAGTTAAAACGAGTCTCTGTTTCCTCGATATAAATTTCAAAGTTAGCTCCGTCATTCACTATAGTCTCTGCAAGTTTCGGTCCTATACTTGTAAAATATTGATTGAAGCACTCCGTAATCTCCTTGGGCGAAGTAATGATTTGCTCATTTGTCTTAATTTCATTTATAGTTGTGTCCTTCTTGTTTCTCCCTAAGATATCATTGACTGTTCTCCAGGCTCGTTTAGGATCATTTGATTCATTATCAATCTGATTCTGATAATATTCTATTTTGGCTTTCCGTAGTTTGATCGTTATCTCGTTTCTGACCGACCTGTACATTTTCCAATCGGATTCGCTATTTGTAGAAATAGCTCTTCGGTTTGATTGATCCCTTTCAAACATTTTAGATCGAATGTCCTTAGATATCCATGGAAGGCTTTTCCGCTTCCTAGCTCATTTCATTCTCACTGGGGCATGTCTATCAAGTACTTCTAGAAAAAGTGCTTTCCAACACCCCCACTTCTCATCGGCGTTTTTATTTGCATGAACCTGTTGCCATGGCTGGTAACTAAGGTCAGTCAAAAACTCTTGATCATTAAAATGTTTGAAATTTCTGTGCTGGATGTATTTTTGAGAATCATTTCCCTTCAAAGTTGAATTTATATTCCGGATTGCATAAATTAAACTATGGTCGCTACTACCAACATGAACTACACCAGAGCAACTGATGTTTTCTGGGGTGTTGATAATACAAACATCTAGCAGAGAACGCGTACTTTTTATAATCCTAGTCGGCTTGTCAATTAACTGAGTGAGTTGAAACAATTTCAGAACAGACGACAATGACCTTGCAGGTTGATCCATGAGATCAGCTAATAAATTACAATTCGTTGTCTACCAGCATGAGGAAACACTGCTGACATAAAACCAAATGGAATACCTTTGTCACATCTGTGTACATATATTGCACTTCGAGTTTCCACAAACTCTTTGCTACCATATATGGAAATGCATTCGCTGAAGAAAGTTTTAACTGTCGTGTGTGTGAGATATGAAACTTTCAAGGAATAATCGAGCAAGTAAAGCCACAAAGTAAGGATAAATGCGGCAGTACTTTTACCAGCAACCGCCAGTCTCCGAACTGAGGTCGTCCGCAGTAAAAGAGAACGCGGTAAACCTCTGGCTTCAGATTCAGGTTCACCTCTTCTGCTCAACAACACCAGTTTCGTTATAATTTCTCGGTTAGGGAGAGGTTTATGGTAAATAGAGTACCGAAGTACCCTTGTTATCAAACTCTTTCTCAAATGGATAACTAAGTTATGAATGCCCGTTATGCGAGTTCCCACTTAAGACGACGAACAAATTAAAAATACGACAGAACCGATTTTAAGGCTCGGGCGCTATCGGACGAGTAATAGAGAATCTTTTACAAGGATTAACAATAATATATATACATGTATATCTGAAGCACGTTGACACAAAAACAGCCTAAAGGCCCGTTTACACGGGCGATTTTTGGTGCAATTTTTGTCGCGATTTCCACTGCAATTTCGCTCGCCAGCGAAGTTGCACTTTCAACTCGCGCATGTAAACTAGCGGCGATTTTGGTGCACTGGTTTCGAGCATGTTCGAAACTTGACGCAAATTTGCGGCGAGAAAAACTGCAGTGGGACGAGACAAAAATTGCATCGAAAATCGCCTGTGTAAATGGGCCTTTAGACAAGAAGGCTCCTTTCGTATTAACATGCTTCATCTTGTGTGCTTGTTCACTTGAAGAGGTAATAACGCGCTCTCCTATAATTTCTTTATTTGAGAGCTAGATGTTAGGGTTATGTTAGAAACATTTTCGGGTATTTCTAATCAAAATACTTCGCAACTGGCTAGCTAGTCTTAAAGTACTGAAAGATAACGTTGTTTTAACGTATAGTCTAACGCTATCATTTCTAATTTTGAGACATTCAAAAATAAATTTGGCAACTACAACCTTCGCCAATTAAATACAGACCGCCCGACAAAATAAGGCTATTCACAACACTGAACGAACGCCTCCAACTTCGCTTGTCCGAAACTGCGAAGATATCAAATAGTTTACTGCAGATTACAAGTCTTATGTCGTCCATCTTCTTCACAATACTTCGCACATTCGAGTGAGCTATTTTAAACCCACGGGCTTTCGGTAGCTCGTCCGCATTGCAAGGATCTGTAGCTGGTCCTGGATTCAACTAATGTCCCCCGCAAGCAATATCAGAGATGGGCAGCCAGAGTAGTGTGAGTAGATGTATACCAGCCATGAGTTTGCAAGATGGCTTCGCGCGAATTTCGGGCCAGACCAGCTGCATTTCTACCTGGATACTGCTTTTCATCCAGTTTTAAAGCGATTAATATAGACTGGGCACCATTAGAGATCCTTGGGTGTAGTTTTGGAGACTCCAAAAAACAATATCAGAGATAAAAATAGTACTAAAAAGACAGAGAGACGAGGAAGCCTGCTTCCCGCCATTGGTGCTAATGTGGGCATTAGAGATTGACGTGACAGGTGCGGTGCTCACCCAAGTTGTGTTTTAATATCGTCCATTCAAGAGCGCTTCAAGGTGATAGAAGAGGCTCAACAGCCATCGGTCGCATCATTGTTGGCAAAGATCTCACGCACCGCCTTCAGGTGCATAGAGGACTTCGACAAATACGAAGCGCTCGCCCTTGCAGAGCAATTAAGCCTGGTCGCGCAGTTGGTGAAACACGACAAGGCGCCCTACTACGCACTCGTTCACGAGACCCTGCGAGAGCGGATCGCCAAGCCAAAGCAGGAGTTCAAGGCGTACTTCATGTCCTTGCTGGCCGACAAGGATTATGAGAAGATAATGGCGTTTGTGGCGCGTGTGGAGAAGATCCTCAGCCGCGCTGACATGCACGCAGCCCCAGCCTCCCTCCTCGCCTCCCCAGTCGCGGCCATCTGCCAACAATTACCACTGCTACTACTGCGGTAGACCTGGTCATTTTGCCTCGAGATGCTCTCTGAAGAGGGACAGACAAGGCCCCGACTGTACCGGCCCACGTCCACTGTGAACACTGGACTCTGGCTATTGATCACCGATTTGCCATAGTTTGATTCGTGTAGGCGGTCCCTTCGCCACAACCTTTGCCCGCCATTAAAGTTATCTTGGTTATCAATATAGTGGTGTTTCGTGTCTTATTTACGCCTACCCTACCGCTTGTTTCATCTTCTTACCTCATGCCTTACTATTGGGTATCGGGCAATAATGTTTTAATGGCAGTTTTGAAAGGTTAACTAAATCAGCCCTCTCGGATTACCGGGGCTGAAAGCTGCCATCCCCTGGCATTTTATATTTCCTTCTGTTTGTTATCATTTATTTTTGTTCTTTTCTCGCCGTTCGCTTTCAGACTCCCACTAAAAAGAGAAAGGTCGCACTACCATTCCCGGCCTGGGGACCCACATTGTCCTTCGACCCGCGGGACGTCCTGGTTCCTGTTTCATGATGGTTGCCTTCGACAATTACACCTTGTCCGCGTCCCAGTGGATCGCAGCTGCTAATGCGCACTTTATTCCAGAGCGCCTCGACTCTATTGCCAGCGGCCATTAACTCGTTGACGTATCCATCCTCGCATTTAGAGACACTCGCACGC
This sequence comes from Actinernus sp. WN-2022, assembly GCA_030867875.1. NCBI lineage: Eukaryota > Metazoa > Cnidaria > Anthozoa > Actiniaria > Actinernidae > Actinernus > Actinernus sp. WN-2022. Next base: position 505,445 of record JAOWCC010001629.1, read on the forward strand.
TCCGTGTCGGTGAACTGCACAGCCACAGTGAGATTGCAGCGCAGCCACTTAGCGCGCATGTGCGAGAGGTATGTATTATTGTATTTATTATAGAAACAATACTTGCACCTGGGCCCGGTTGTTCGAATCAAGGGTAAGCGCGTGACGTGGCAATCGCTGATTGGCTGAGTAGTACATAGAACTCGAGTGTTCATTATCTAACCGTCTTGGAATTTGGTCACATCCACGAGACATTTTTTTCCTTATTGGCTATATGATTTCCCTTTATCCAACTATTTCTAAAAACGATTTCCTAAATTAAGAGTAATTTTGGTACCCGCATACATATAATTACTAAACATACTTTATTGAGTGTTCCCCGAGGCGCTTCTCGACACACATTACAATATTAGAAATATATAAAATGGTAAATACCAATTCTAATATAATTTAAAGTCTAATTTAATGTACATTGTAATCTAAAAACTATAATTATAATAAGAAACGGCGGTGAAGCTGATCCCTAGATTTCATGAGCTCTTTGATTTCAGGTGAGACGTATTAAACTGGGACAAGGATGACTGCGGATCTTTAAAGTCCTAACAGGGGCATGAGCTTCAAGTGTAGACTGAAGAACATCATTGAAGGTCGCTAATTTGGCATTCACTACCCGAACCGAAAAGACGGTCCGAGTTAGCAGCAAGGTCAGCGGTAAATAGCGAGGGCTCATGGGTGACGCAGTGTGTTAGAGCTCGCCTCTCACCGCTGTGGCCCGAGTTCGAGTCGGTGCCATTGTTTGTTATGTTGTTCTCTCCCTTGCCACGAGGGTTTTCTCCAGGTTCTCCGGTTTCCTCCCTCAACATGTGAGTTTGAGAGTAGTATGTATAAAAATATATGAATGCAGTGGTGAGCGTGTGTGGAGTTGAACGTAGGCCCCCACCAGCTATGCTGAAATACATAGCCTGCTACTGACAAAACGATTTGTTTTCCTTATAGCTACGCACGGTGATGTAACAAGGTGGAGGCTTTCGGGACTGCAACCTAAATACGGCGTAGATTGGAAGGTGGTCATTAATAGGAGTATTGAAAACACCACTGTTGCGTACAAGTTCAGGGGACGAGACAAGGAGAACATCGATGAGTGACTGGCAGGTGTTTGTCATTCTGGTTGGAGTGTTGATAACTTTGCGTAAGATTCAGTTCAGTCGACACATTTACGAGTGCCCTGCTCTCGTCTTTCAAGGTGTTACAATTCAGGTCGCCAAGAACAACAATCGGTTTGCTTAACGTGAGAACATGGATATAGTTAGGCTTGAAAAGGTTCTCAGAACAGGACAGAGGACAGTCTGGTGGTCGATATGGAGTAATACAGTACCGCTCGAAACCTGTATTCTGTTTGCTCCCATTATACTGTATAGCGTAGCTCTATTGTTTTTGTACTGCATGTTCTAAAGGTTAGGGTGTTTTGTATTGTTGGGTAAGCCAATGCTGTGGCTCGTTTCGAGCGGTACAGGCCGGCTCTCGATATGACACACATATCACGACTGACTTTGATTTCTTGCGTTGAAGTTTTATCCAGAGCTGATGAAAATTAGCATCGGATATTTGTGAAAGCTCGTTTAATAGAGAAGCTTTAATATCCTTCCGCACGTAAGCGCATACACCACCGCCCTTCTTGTGTAGACGATCAAGTCTATACAACTTGTACCCATCGATACTGATCTCGCCATTGGTTACCGTGAAATTCAGCCATGTTTCTGAGATTGTAAACACTAGACTATTTTTTAGAGTTTTCACAACTTTAGGTTTGAACACTTTTACAGAAAAATGTAACCTGAATTGTGTGTGAGATACAAAACAATCTGAGCTAACCAGTTTGAGTGACGTCCTTCGTTGGTTTACACATCGCTATCACACGAGAACTACAGTCAGTAGTAGTTGAACTGGTTTTTCAGTCGAGATGTAGACCAGGTGATATTCGACTCGATTGAACTTGAACATTTTTTAAAAGGTTAGAAAAGCAGTGCGCCATACTTCCCACGAATATTCAAGACAACATTGCATTGGAAAAAAGACGAGTAGCCTAAACAGCCAAAAGCCCAGCGGCTTGGGATCCCTGTGGTGACGTCATTATTTCCCGCCAAAATCCAGTGAGCACGACATTGTTTGTGGTCAGCGGCACGTACCGTTTCTAAAATCTCACATGTATACGGGTGCAGATGGAGCTTCTATTAAAATGGACAAGAAAATGGAAAGAAAACCCACAAACAGAGGTTATAGGAGTGTTTTAGAGCTGATAAATACGTTACTAAAGGTCTGTACGGTATGATTCTCCACTGGATTGTATTCAAAGGTGCTACATGTGATTTACCAGCGAGTCGATCGACTCACTCCAACTTAGTCCAAACAAACATGTGATTTACAAAATGTATACTACTGACTTATGATTATTGGAAAACATGCCGAAATACCCGGTGAAAAGTCAAAATGGAGGCAATAATACGGGGAATAACGCTACATGGATGGTCTTGATACCACTTGAGATCATGGAAAGAACAGTACCTTCACATAATGAGTGCGTGTGAACTGGATTCTGGAAGGAGGAAATTGACATAAAAATGGCTAATGTAATAAACACAGCAAAGACTTGGTACTATACTATATCATATGTACACAGGGACAGGACATTATTTATTATGTAAGCTGACGTGTGAAAGAACAAAGCTGCTTCTAAACCGGTAAGATATGTTATACAATGTACTTATTGCTGAGGTAAAGATGTTTCTTGCCTTTTCGTTTCTGAAGAGGAGGAAATGTTTAGCCTTTAGGTAAACTTTACAAATACGCTGTATAACGTACAATAACAACCAGAAATACACCAATAACATCCAGAATAATAACCATAATAAGGAAAGTTCCTTCACACAATGAGTGTGAAGTGGAAGGAGGGAATTGAAATGAAAATGGCTAGTAAACACAAGAAAGATTTGGTACTATAATATACTCACTGGAGACCGCAATTGCCATTGCACACTCTGTGAGTTGTTGTATTACCAATTATAGTGTATTGAATACTATAATACTATTATAATTTATGTACCTACTCATCATTAGTTGATATAAATACCTGAAAAAAACAATTGCTACCAAGCAATTCACTCATGGTCTAGTGGTTTGGGTAGGGGTATACATGTATGTCAGCCATTATAATCTGATTTTTCTGGGTTCAACCCCTACCCTTGGTACGGCGTATTTTTTTTAAAGTAGAGGCTGCCTATTCCTTGTAAAATTGTAGAAGTGCTGCTTCAGGTGCTTGGGAAATATTCTAAGTAACAAATTATTCATAGTTAACAAAGGGAGTTTTATCATGATGCAGTTTGTGTGGTTCTCACACTGGGGTAATAGCACAGAATTATTATATATGTTGTAGGTTGTTTCTAATTTCAGGTTGTTTTTCAAATAACCTAGGTTGGAATATCAATGATTCTAAAAAGGGATTTTTTTTGGGGGGGGGGGGGGGATTCATAAAAAAAGGGCTAATTTTTTTTTTTTTGGGGGGGGGGGGATTTAAAAAGAAAAAGAAATCACCCACCCCTCCCCTACAAAATACTTTTTGACAAACCACCCCTCCCCTCTACTTCCTCCCCCTTCCTTCCCCCTGCCTCTCAATTTTGTCCTTGTCCCCCCTGACACACCTTACTGTACCACTTAACTTGACGGTCACCCATCCACTTACTAACCTTGCCCGGTCAGGCTTAACTTGGCCGAATCACGAGGAACGCCTGGTAGATATTAATCCAGTGGATTGTCGCACCGCGCCACAAAAGCGCTTGTTGATTTAAACACATTTATTCTCCAAGTGACTAATCGTCGAACCCAGTCCCTCTCGTTATGTGCGCATGCATACTTCTTTCGAAACGAGACTTGAAACTTTCAGGATCACACTTCAATGAAAATGGTAATAGTTCAGTTGTATTTAGACTAGTTCTATGAATGATTTGGGGTTGAAAGTGGGTAGCTTTTTTTAGAGTGCGGGGATTTGATGAACCATTGGAAGTACTGTGTGCTAGGAGAGTTTGAACTTGATTTGAATTGAATTTGTTGGTAAAACTTAGCATTTTGTTGAGTTCACCACCCTTTCTACTTTTTATGAAGGGGAGGAAATGTTTAATAGGTAAACAGTCGGTAGATTTCGTATTCTCGAAGGCCCAATTCAGCTGTCAAAATATTCCCATCAAGGTGAGTTTCAGTAGCGTTGATAATTTTTGGTTTATGATGATCAACCAAGGCTACCAGAGCACATTGTTTTTGTTCACTTCTCAAACTTCGACAGTTAACTTCGACAGTTAACTGTTAAGATCTTAAGTTTGGATGGTGAATTATTCTTGGTCCTAGTAATTAATGTTGCGGCTGGTGTTGGGGATGAGGTATGCTCGGGTGAACCAATGCTAGCGATTGATGAGTCGTTCAGGGAAGAATACTTGTTCACTTGGCTGATATCAACACGGGAGTCCAGTAGAGAACTAGAAGAGTTTGGCAAACCACAGTTATTACATGTACATTCCCAAACACAGGGAAAGGGCTAATTAAGAAAAAAATTGTTTCAAAGCCTGAAGTGCTGAACTCCTTCTGGCGGACGGAGTCATTTTGCGTAGAAATATAATAATACAACATCTACGCTCTTAACTTTTGTTCAAAACGGATTAAATATATACTTTCTTCAATTCAAGACCTTTAAAACGGTATATAGTACGTCTATGTGGCTTTAATTCCGACGTTGCAAGAGCGTTTTTCCGAAATGACACGTTGAACCTTTATCGAGACCTTAAATAGCCTTCGAACCGTTCGAAATCTCTTCGGCACTTATAACAAACCACGCAAGAAACTCCATCGCACCTCAAAATCGGTGTACCAAGGACCTTCGCCAAACGTTCTGCCAGCTTTTGTTTGAGCGAAGCTTTCCCAGTAAAAAATTACATTTTCCCCTACCTAAAATTGTCAAGTTACACATGCATATCCTACATATTTCGTTTGGCTTCACGATTTTCATGGGTGTTTTCTTCATACATGTACATTGTTGTAGCTTTTCATCGTTCGCACGTGAACACACTGACACAGCGCGCAAAAGCCAGTGTTTGTAAACATGCAATATGACACTTTTTGACAACTTCACATACCACGTGAACAAAACCGATTTGGCCAGGTTTATATTTTTAGCACATTTTACGCATGCCAATCTAATTGGATTATGTTCTAAGGAACCGTAAACAGTACTAGAGTCTACCAGAGGCTCATCGCTACGCTCGACGTCAGCTTAAAGAGGTCTTGCTTCGAGCCTCTGGCATCCAGGGTAACTCCCCATAGTTCGTAATATGATTTTAGCAATAGTACAACTAGTTACACCTTGAAACAATCGTCTGATGATAAGGAATCGTTTGCACCTGCTAAAATTGTGATCACATCGTCGTGTAAAAAATTTGAGTATAAATTTCGTCTTTGATTTCACTGGTCAATTTCACGAAATCAACACTACTTGTTAGTAGCACAATGTGGTGCTTGCAATGCATATTGTAGTTGCACCACAAGTATAAAAAACATGGTGCAATTTTTTTTTTTTTTTTACATATTATGTTGTTCGGGCCCTTTTTGCCTGACACCGCCCATATGTTGTTGCTAGTGGATCAGATCATGTTGTTACTAAACATTAGTGACAACTACATGTAGCAACAGTTGCTAGTGGTACTATTTTCCTCACATTTCAAGCCCTGGCAAGTACAATGTATGCTTTAGTTTGACTGAGAAATTGGCAGAATTGTAAGCAAACTGTTTTTATCTGCTTCTTAGCTGGTGCTGTGAAGTTAAACAAGCAACAGACGGATGTTGCCATCAACTGGGCAGGAGGTCTACATCATGCCAAGAAGTCTGAAGCATCTGGATTTTGCTATGTTAATGACATTGTTCTTGCAATCCTTGAGCTTCTCAAGTACGTGACTTATGCACCTACATGTATCAGCGGCTTCCCTGAGGGGTCGACCCCGGGGCTGACCAGGGGGATTGTAAAAAGACGGAAACAATCTTGACGATTTGCCCCAGGGGTATGGGAATTGTCTCTTTCAAAGTCCCCTGGTTACTGTAAGTCTTCCACGACCTACAATCCACCATCATTTTGCACGAAATGAGATTGATGGAGCTGAATTGACTACTGAATCTCGTTACTAACATTATTTCTATAACATTGAACACTATTTTCAACAGAAAATAGAAATTTATTAACACTTCAATGAACTTCATAGTATCTTTAAGGAACAATACACTTCAATGTACTTCAGTTAGTAGCTAATAAGGAACAAAACATTGGCTGGTTGGGCTGTCTTTCATAGAGTACAAACCACAAACCTGTAAAATATCCACTAAATGATGTTGAAACAGAAAGTTGTAAATTACTAAAGCATGGTTTTAATTGTGCGGTTGTGTTTCAATAGTGATTTTACTTAACCTGTGAAACAGAAACTATTACTTTATACATGTACAGTCAAGACGCAAACTTTGTCACGCGCGGAAAGGCAATTGCTGAACCGGCTCAGCAATTGCTGTTCGTTAACAGCAATTGCTGTTTTAGAAAACAGCAATCAGCAATATCGTTTTGCCGGCAAACAGCAATATCGTTTTTTGAAAAACGCAATATCGTTTTCGTAAGTAAAACGGCAATTGCTGATTTACAGCAATATCTCCGATATTCTGACGAGTTTGTACAAAATCGATGTTTTCCGTAATCGTATGCTAAATGGTTTGTTTTTGTTGACGTAGAGAGAGCTGTTTTAGGGCAGCTTCCCAAGACTGAATGAGGGCCATTGATTAAACCAGGCCGCCTGAATTGGAATTTAGGTTTTTTAGCATAAAAAAAACTGGTGAATCTGGAGAAGTTTGACCACAGTTTGACCCTTGGCGAAACCCGAGCTCAATTTCAACTCACATACAGTATATGACGATCGATCCTATACTAACGAAACTTCATGCTCCTTGCTATTTCACAGCTCGCTTATAACGCATTCTCCCATTGCTTTTGCAAACCTTTACTGGAAACCTATACTTAAAATATTAGAACTAGCATGAATATATGGAAGCCTCAACTTTCTGACACAAAATAATAACAAAACGATTAGCGGTCGCTTGTTTAGTTCCCTGACCGACACGGAACTCGATCGCTTTAAAGTTTGCCGCTAAGCGCAAATCATTACAGTAAATAAACTTTAGCTTCTGTAGTTTCACATTTTCGGTAGATCCTTGTGTAGTTAAAAGTTTCGGCTGAAATTATTGCAACTGTTTGAAGTTCTGGCATGTTTTTCGAAAATTAGAATCTCAAGTTCTCGCAGTGTGAATTTTCACGTGCAATCAGTCAGGCGTGAACGTGACAGTCTGACTTTTGACGAGTCTGTCAAATCGCTGAAACTTTCTGGGAATGTGAACACAGTTTTGAAGCCAATTCGTAATGAAAAGACGTGCAAAAAACTTCTATACTCTTACCAGAAAACCTACTGGGAATGTGGTATTCCTGTTGAATGCAAATTGCGCTTTAATACACTGAAAGTTTTCCAAAACATTGAAGGTCGAAATTAGCATATTACAATCGTCTCAACAATCGCTAAACGCACGTCAAAGACGTGGATCGAACTTCAAGTACCGGTATCTGCAAAACTAGGGAAACCTGGCAAACCAAATACATGTAATCAATTAATAAACACTACCACAAACAAAATCAAAATGGTAAAAGACATCTCAATGTCTGTGAAAGTAAGTTAATTAAAAAAATATTACCGAAACGCTGTCGAAATAACTTGCCGTGCGCACATTTTATTTAAGCTTAAAGCGTTCATTTCTATTCGGATCTCGAGTTCTTTCATTGCATTGGTCTTGTAACTTTTTGCGTTGTTTAACTTCTAGCCGTTGAACCGAAAAGTGGGGCATCAACTTATTAAACGTTTTGTGCGTTTTTGCGGTTGGGCGAAAAAAAGCGGATTATCAACTTCGTGCAGGTTCTTTCGATGTTCAAGTAGCGAACCATGGCCAGGTAAACTAAATAATTACGAATCAGGGTTTTGTACAATCAAATCAGCAATTGCTGTGCCGATATATCATTTGAAAAAAGGCAAAAGGCAATATCGTTTTTTAGAAACAGCAATATCGTTTTTCAAAAACAGCAATAACGTTTTTGAAAACAGCAATAACGGCGATATTGCTGAGCAGCAATTGCTCTTAAAACAGCAATTGCTGCTCAGCAATATCGGGGCAATAGCGTGAAGAAGTTTGCGTCTTGACTGTACATGTAGTGCCGTGTAATACCAAGATAAACACAAAAGAGCAAGTCAAGAATATTCGAAATTCTATGCTGGTCTTGGTAGCTTGAAAGTCTCGGTATATCTCATATCACGCTAAACATGAGAAGAAGAAAAAATCTTTGTTGTTCGTTTCATGACAAAAACAATTTGAACAAATCCACCACCCCAGTTTTCCAACCCAACAATAAAGTCGAGTATTTCCCCAACCCCAGGGGCAATGTTTGCATTCTATCCTCCTGTATTCTCCCACATACATGTATCTCCATGGTTAGCCCGGGGGTCGACCCCTCGGGGAAGCCGCTGATAGGTGCATTACATAAGTGATGTAGTGTAAAGATAAACTCTTGTTGGGCATTTTTAACTTGTGGATGTATGCAAGTGCAGGAACGAGTTATTGGGATGGTTAGGGAAATCGTGTCACTCGCTCACTCACTCATTAACATGTTAGCAGAATGGAATGCCAGGAATGCAGATTGACGATACCATCAATATTTAAATAATTAATAATTGAAGGGTGAGAATGAAAACAACTTAAATGATAATTTTGCTTAGCATCGGTCTTTTCTGTTTTTTACAGTCGCTTCTATTTTTTCAAGGTGAATTTTACGAAGATCGTGACCATTCGTGTATGTGAAAATGCTGATTGTAGAAAAAACTTATGTTTTTAAAAATAAATATAGTTTAGCTTTTTTTCGCCTCGTATCTATTTTGGCTACTTTAAAAAAAAATTCAAGTCTTTCATTGAGGTCCATTCCTGATTTTGTTTGTTTATTTTACCTGATCTTTCATTGCCGTATTTATTTTTCAAATCCCTTTCACTCATTAAAAAATTTCTTCATGCTGTAGTACACTTCACAAAGAAAAGTTGTTTAAGTACTTAGGTTTTCACATATTCAGTTATTTTGATTGGAAAGTGGATTTATTGCATGACCGACAGAGTTTAGTCACTAAATGCCGTTTGAAACTATAATCTTTCTGAAATCCTCATGAGCTATCCCCGTAGCTAACACAGATTAGACCCTTTGGTTTACCTTGGACTTAAAAGAATTGTGGGTACACAGCATAATTTTCGACAGGGAATGCCGTAGGGTTTTGTCTTAGAATCTTTTAGAAGTCTCCAGGTGAAGCACAAACAAGGTCCAACACTATTATCTTTAGAAAGCTAAGACCTTGCAACTTACCAAAATGGCCTTCTTACATTTTTTAGCTCCAATTTATTAACAGTTTGCAGTCAAACAGTTCTTTGTTCAACCATGAGTTAAGTCAGCAACTTAATGATGACAGTGCAACAGCACTTTACACAAAATCACTCTTTCCAAATGTTAGTCTTCCATTCCAACAAGAATCCCCACTGTTTCAACCATCTCCATTATTTTGAAAATGTGGTCAGATTGGATTTGCTTGGAACCGGACGAACTCAAGATCCTTTGTAATAGACTCGTGCTGTGATTGGGTGAATTATATTGGGTGGCCACGGTTGAAGTCGTCGCACTGTAAATTGCAAGTGATCAAAAAGCAAAGTTGACTTTCAAGTTTTTCAAATAACAGATCGTTTTCATTCCAACTCCTTCAATTATTGTGTCTACATATCAAAGGTTTTCAACATCAAGGTTGAAAGTAATTATAAGTTTGATGATGAATTGAAAAGGTCTTTAGGATCTGTAGGTAGCCTGCAAATGGTAGTATTAATATTCATAATGTTATCAATATTTCTGAGTGTGTGACTTCAGCAAATCACAAACCAATGTACTCTTCAATGGCTATCACAATATTAGTACTTTACATTTCATGTGCAATGCTTACTAGTCTTAGTAGTTTTGTTTACTGATTGTGACAATTGAATTCTAGGTATCATCAACGTGTGTTGTACATACAATGTAGATATTGACATTCATCATGGAGATGGAGTCGAGGAAGCATTCTACACCACTGATAGGGTGATGACCGTCTCCTTCCACAAATATGGAGAATACTTCCCTGGGACTGGAGATTTAAGGGTAAGGCTAAAAACCCAGCTTCAGTCGTTGGAAGCCTGATTCAATTGATAGTATTCCAGAATAAGAGTACAATGTAGATGGAATAGTCTCTGGAAATCACTGGTTCAGGCGCATTTTGCACTGTGAGCTACAAATACTTGAAGACATGCTAAACTCATTTCCAATAGATTACAGTACAGCCTGTATGTATGTTAACATTTACACGCGTGTAACGTGTGTGTACAAAATTAATTTACTACATGTACAGAGGTTATTGGCTTGACAATAAAAGTTTTATGTCCTACCCGTATTGGTAATGTAATACTATACAAAGCACATGGTAAGCACGTGCACAATGCATGCGGAGTGGGAGTCTATTATTCACACCCCCTACAGGGGCTTACAATACAGCATGAGGTCCAACTCTTGTGAGATTAGTCTGCTGCTTACACTCGACCTAACAGCTTTGTCATTTTTCAAGGTATGTAACAATCCCCTTGTTCATTCTCTGCAGACTTCTGTAATCATGAATGGTCAATTGCCTACGGTACTCATCCTAGCACATTCTTTCGTGAAGCGCCTGCAGCGAGATCTTCAGGCTGTTTTTGACGATCGCGCGATTCTAGCATTGTTTGCTTGCATGGCGTCGGCGGTAGCCGTGACAGTTTTAGACTTTAAGCCTCGCGATCTCGATGTGATTTCGGTAATAGCGTCTGGTATTTTGATTCTGTAAATTGGAACTAATGATTTGAAGGCTGCTAGAGCTAGACCCGAGGCCGAGGAGATCAGTTCTTCGATCGAAGAACTAGTTTCGCGGTTTCAGTTCGCACGTACGAGCTAAGTTCAATGTTCGCGTTATATTTGGCGTTTGTCAAGTTTATCGGGCCGGCATCTAGGTAGCGGTTATCCCAGTGTTGAGTTTCACGATCAAGCGCTTATTCTTAACCGATTATTTACCGGTCATTTTGGGCGATTATAATAAGTAAATGGGCCTTTACTTGGAAACACAGAGACATCCCATCACTTTCATGGCCATGGCGTTTATCTGAATAGTGCTGGACAATATTCTTAATTATATCGCAGTTATACAGGCCCTTCGCAAGCTAAAATCGGCTTCCAGCGATATTTTATAAATCCAATGGGCCGTCTACTGCATTTTGTTTCTTTTATCGCTCGTATTGATCAGGGCGCATGCATACCTTCGTTTCCGTGGATTATAATAATATACTATTTTTGTTTTATTACCTATTACTCTTATTACAGTTCGTATTCGTTATACCGCAGTTATCGCGGGGCAATTTTACTGGCCCTTCGCAAGCTAAAATCGGCTTCCAGCGATAGTTAAATCCAATGGGACAATTATTTTATTCCGTTTCTTTTATTGCGAGAATTGGTCAGTGCGCATACCTTCGTTTCCGTGAACATAATAGGTCATTGATCATACCACATTCCTTTCATACTTTGTGCCCTGTGTCATGTGGTCTATTATTGGACTATGTCTTTGTAAATAGGTCAACATGTACATGTCCACCTAGACTAAAACCCTGTGTTTGTTGTTGCATTGCCAACTGCCAGTGTTTTCGGTAGACCTAATTTAAGGCTAGAGCAACTTGTGTGTTGTTGCATTGCCAACCACATGTTGTTTTCAGTATGCCTAGATATTATTTTGCAACATATGGGTTCTGCAATTGTGGCGACATTGCGTTGTACTGTCTGCCACGCTTACCCTGTTGCGCTCATGTAGTAATTGTGAATGTTAAACATTTTATGTTGTTCTTGTTATATATGCCTGTTACACTGTATCCATACATCACATCCATATAATCATATTCATCAGTATTTATATCTCAGTGGGCTAGAGCACTGTGCATGTTGTTGCATTGCCAACTGCACAGTGTTTTCAGTAGGCCTAACTAGGCTAGAGCAATTTGTGTGTTGTTGCATTGCCAACCACTTTTTGTTTTCAGTATGCCTAGATATTATTTTGCAGCATATGGGGTTTGCAATTTGCGGCGACATTGTGTTGTACTGTCTGCCATGCTTACCCTGCTGCGCTCATGTTGTAATTGTGAACGTAGTTATTTGTTGTTCTTGTTATATATGCCTTTTACATTGTATCCATCCATGGGCATACTTACATTCATCATCGTATTCATCTGTGTTTATATCTCTGTGTGCTTAAGAGCAGAGTGCATGTTGTTGCATTGTATTCATCCATGGGTACACTTCACATACACATGCTGATTTTTACTTATGTTTCATGCATGCTTATTCATGTTTACTTATCCTAGTGTTTAATTATTGATTAGACATTCACCTATCCATTTGCATCACTTAATAAATGCTATTATTATTATTATTGTATTCATCAGTGTTTATCACTCTGTTGGCTGGAGCACAGTGCATGTTGTTGCATTGCCAACTGCACTGTGTTTTCATTAGGCCAAACTAGGCTAGAGCAACTTGTGTGTTGTTGCATTGCCAACCACATGTTGTTTTCAGTATGCCTAGATATTATTTTTCAGCATATGGGGTTTGCAATTTGCGGCGACATTGTGTTGTACTGTCTGCCATGCTTACCCTGCTGCGCTCATGTCGTAATTGTGAATATATGTGCATTGTGGTTATGTATGGTTATGTTTTGTTACATGTTTTGTACCTGTCTATACAAATGTAGCTTACAATACTCGATTTTAACTAATTCTTGGAGTGGTGGACCGGGTGCCCCCTCTTTTTATTTTTATTTTGTAGAATGCCTCCTGGATGTTAATGCCATGCTGCTTCCAATTCCCAGCTGCCATGCTGTGGTACCAGGGCTAGGTGCCAACCATTATTCTTATCAATATTGTTAGTGTTATTATTATAGTTGTTATGATTATTGATTTTATTATTATTATTTTATTGTTAATATTATTATTAAGTGGTGGTTTGCCAAAGAACAGGAGCAAACAACAATAGGGTGCAGGAATGAGCAATCCTTAATAAGACAATTATTACTCTTGCTGTTCTTACAGTTATTTCTTGTACTACCACTATTTTTATAATATACTTAGACATACATTGTAGGAAACCTAAGGGATGTAAGGAATATTTTTTTGTCATTGCCAGCAACATTTGCAATCAGTTTGAAGAAGATTGCATTTATTTCAAACTTGAGTGTTACATTAATCACTCAGAGTGATTTTGGTGTTGTCATATAATTTAGTGCTTACTGTGAATTCATTGGTGCTGTTGCAATTCAGCTGAAAGACAGGTTCATAACACTGTTATAATGATCACTCATTATTATTATTATTAGTTGTTGTTATTACTATTTTCGTTATATTGCCATCATCACTATACCAGTAAATATTATTGGTACAATGTATTGTTATTAATATTGTTCTTACTAGCTATTATTGCTGCTACTGCTATGTTATTATATTTATCATTATATTGCTTTTACTATTATTAATGTGATGGCTCATAACTGTTATAATGATCACTCATTATTATTAGTTATTATTATTGTTATCACTATTTTCATTATTGTCATCATCACTATACCAATAAATTATTATTGGTACAATGTATTGTTATTATTACTATTGTTCTTACTATTATTGCTGCTACTGCTATGTTATTATATTATCATTATATTGCTTTTACTATTGTTGTTAATGTGATGGTTATAAATATTAAAATTCAGGTTTTGTTAAATTGATAGGCCTTTAATTTGTTATCAAGGTCACTTCACCCTTGTACTAAGCTTTTTAGAGGGCGTGCCCTCGTGGTTGCCTCCTTTTTATTTTCCTCCACAGAGTGTCACGTTCTGCCAGGCCCCATCAACTCATGGTGTGAGGGTGAAGCTGTGCCTTTGTTTCTGCTGTAAATTGGTTACACATGTGACAACGAAGAACCTTGGTGTCCAGGGAAAGAGAGCAATCTCTACTACTGGTATTACCAACAACCCATTGTACAATCCATTGATGGTCAGCAACTGGCATGGTAGCTGTGGTTTCACAGGCAGTTGTACGTGCAAAGTCTGCCCTGTCAGTACTAGCTTCTGGTCTTCCTGCACTGCCAGTTTACAAGCAACATGATGAATCCTGGGTCATCGCAGGGGCTGTTTCTTATATTTCTCAGTCAACTTACAATAAATAATTAACTTTTGTGTCCTGTGGAGGGACTGGAGAAATTTATTGCCTTGGCTCCACCCAGATTTCCTTTTATCCCAAAGGGTTTTTGATAGGTTTTTTCTGGCCTCCCTGGCATTCTCCCATATGACGTGTAGGAGTAGAGTAACAGTTATAATAAGACAGTAACATGGGATCTGTTCTGCACCAAAATGTTGTTCATGCATGTTAGTAACATGCTTAGTTTATCAATTCAAAGTCAGACAGTAGCAGGGGTAATGTTCTGCACGATCATATTAGTGACAAGATCAGTTTATCAGTTCCTAGTTGGACATGAGCACTATTAGCTGTTCTGCATCAGATGTTGTTTATATTAGTGACACAGTCAGTTCATAGTCAGACAGTAGCAGGGGCACTGTTCTGCACCATTGTGTTGTTAACTTTATAAAGTATGCTGTACTTGTATATCAGTACATCAATGTACATTAATTTATGGTCAGACAGTAGCAGGGGCACTGTTCTGCACTATTGTTTTGTTAACTTTATAAAGTATGCTCTACATACATGTTTTTTTCAGTACATCGATGTACATTAATTTATAGTCGGACAGTAGCAGGGGCACTGTTCTACACCATTATGGAGTTGCTGTTCAAATTCATAGCCTGACAATAGCTAGCAAGCATGCTATTCTGCCAGGTGGAACTGCTGTCATGTTGGGGTGGGGTTACCTTCTTTATCCCAAGAAGGTCCTTGGCGCTTTTAAGTCCCCACCTTTGCTGGGCAAATTATATTTTTCTAAAATTAAGATCTGTAATGATATAAATATTAATGAGTTATTAAAGCGGCTATGTGCTCAGAATTTGCACATAGCCAGATTAATCCAACTCAGTAGTTTTGTGTTTCTGTCCAGCAAACCGAGCTCAACATTGACAGCAGGTCCATCATATATAATCACAATTCAGGGAAGGACATAAATGCATTTTAGTGTATTACTAAAATGCGTGTAGTTTTCATTTGTTATACAGTTATTGTCAAAAATCAATTTGGCATGAAATTGTTTGTAACCTGCAACTCCATGCAGCACCATCTCTAGATCTTCGAGCGGTTTCAATTACCAAAGGTTTCCGCCAAAACGTAATAAATTATGCTGAAGGAAACTTTTGATTGTATGTTTCGCATTCACTCTGCAATTAACATAATAAATGTTCAAACAACTTGCCCTAACTGTTCGAACGACTTTTCCTTAGGTTTGAACAATTCAACATCACAAAACTGCAAAAGTTCGATGTGGTTCGTGTGATCTCACGCTAATTAACAAACAACAAATTAAAACTGAATGGACTCAAACCATTTTTCGCACCAGGTGGAAACTGTTCAGATACGTAAATGAAGTCAAAACTTTCAAAATGTTTGATTCTGTAAGCATCTCTATTTCTAAAAGAAAATTTTAACTGTAGAGAATATTTGGTGCGATTTCAAGGCAAAACAAACACGGAGCCATTGATTATTCAAATCATGCAGTTTGCAGAAAATTTCACACTTCTGTGTCACGGAATTCAAGATTCGGACCTCATTACCTTTGAAAACGGATCCACATTACATAAAAAGAACTCCAGAATGTTCTGTTTTATAGTAGACGTGATCATTTGCCAGCAAAGTTGAGAAGCATTGTGGTGATTGAAACTACAATGCAATAAATTCACATTTCCCGCGGCCCTTAAATTAAATTGAAAAACCAGACAATCAGTCTCCACGGCCGAAAGCACATGTCAACAGAGAATCTTTGTATCTCCAAAAACGTTGCTGTGCATTTGAGGAAGCTGAATTCAAGAAGTTAAAGCTTTTTTCATGACAGTTGTAGCGTGCCGTGTTTGGCGAGTTTTTTTATCGAAGCATGCATCGGTTATTTTCTAAAAGGTGTTAGTTAGATTTCACAGCGTCACCGTCAAGTGACTCTGAATGAGCCAAGTTCAATGGAGGCAAGAGGATTGAAATGAATGGAATAAACAAGTTTGTTGTGCCCGCATACAGTCTGAAAAGTGTGAAATGAATTTGGCTAGCATTTAGCGAATACAGGATACACATAAGTGTGTGTAATTACAAAGTTTGAAGAAATTTGTTTTAGAGTGTCAAACAATGCCGCTGTTGCTGTGTATTTAAGCGAGCAGTTAAATATTTTTTTAATGGCAGTGTATTCACAGGCCACCCAAGTTCTGACTGTGTAACAAGGTTTGTATGGGAGTTCTTCCGATAACTCAGAATAATAACATAAATCTCCTGTAATACAAGGTAAATAAAGGAAGAAGACTTACTTGAAGTTGTTTTGTCGTCCTATGTGTATTTCAGGTCGCTAGAACGGTGTTTCATGGAATTCTTGAGTCATACGTTTCACCCCTATAACCAGAGGAGAAGGCTGAACACTCGATACAACCACTGCCTTCGCTCGAGGACGAATTTTTCACAAAATATCAATCCCATCGGCGTTTACTCGGCCGCGGTACAATCCAAGGACATCAATTATCCCTCAGAAGTCCCCAGGCTTGATAACTCCTTTCCAAACCCGTTAGATTTGAACGATTTTGAAGCAATTCGTGCAGTTTCAAACGGCCGACTAACCGCGTATTTCATGGCATGGTGATTCTTGACAACGCGTTTTGGTAACCAGGCGTTTGGGTAACCAGGCCGTTACAAATTATTTCTTTCCCTGAGAGGGACATATCAAATTCATTTGACACTTTCTAGTCACCGGCGCTGTCCAGTGGTCTCGTTGGAGGGGAGGGAGGGATTAGAAAGTGTCAAATGAATTTGATATGTCCCTCTCAGGGAAAGAAATAATTTGTAACGGCCTGGTTACCCAAACGCCTGGTTACCAAAACGCGTTGTCAAGAATCACCATGCCATGAAATACACGGTTAGTCGGCCGTTTGAAACTGCACGAATTGCTTCAAAATCGTTCAAATCTAACGGGTTTGGAAAGGAGTTATCAAGCCTGGGGACTTCTGAGGGATAATTGATGTCCTTGGATTGTACCGTGGCCGAGTAAACGCCGATGGGATTGATATTTTGTGAAAAATTCGTCCTCGAGCGAAGGCAGTGGTTGTATCGAGTGTTCAGCCTTCTCCTCTGGTTATAGGGGTGAAACGTATGACTCAAGAATTCCATGAAACACCGTTCTAGCGACCTGAAATACACATAGGACGACAAAACAACTTCAAGTAAGTCTTCTTCCTTTATTTACCTTGTATTACAGGAGATTTATGTTATTATTCTGAGTTATCGGAAGAACTCCCATACAAACCTTGTTACACAGTCAGAACTTGGGCGGCCTGTGGTGTATTGTGCCTGCACACAGTCTGAAATGAATTTGGCTAGCATTTAGCATTTATGACTAAAACACCGACATTTACAATGTATAGCGCTTTGGTTCCTTGCTATGAACTTATTTTTGAAAAACATGTAGGAAGAATTGTTGTAAATCTTTGACAAAGTTTTTAGCTGAGGATTCTACACTTTAGTCCAATGCTAATATGGCTAAGTGTCGAAAACTTTCATTCGCGAACCGGTATTGTTGAGCTACGTATTCTTCAGCAGTTATTCTCTGGAGTTGAACGAGTTAATGAGGCACTGAGGTGCATGTAGTTCTGTGCGTGTAGTACACAAAAGTGTGTGTAATTTCACTCAGTTCGTGTAATTACACTCAGTTAAGTGCAGTACACGTGCGGAATTCCATGCACGTTACACGCAAAATGTGTTAACATACATCCAGGCTGTACTGTAGCTTGGTGTTAGGTGCCTTATTGCTAGGGAATATCGCAACACGACTTCTAGCAAGCCAGGAAGTATCCATGGCAATCCTGCCACAGTCCATTTTGTACCTGTAAAAGGTCCCCCACCAGCTGTAAGCTGTAATTCTCAGCCTGCTATAACAAATATGATATATATTTTTTCTTTTTTCTTAGGACATTGGTGCAGGTAGAGGGAAGTATTATGCTGTCAACTTTCCCCTGCGTGATGGGATTGAGGATGACTCATATCAACTGATCTTCCAGCCTGTAGGTTGAGAATTTGTAATAATTAGTACAATAATTAGGACTCTGGCCCCCTACCGGCTAGCGGCCCTAACAAAGTAACAGCCCATAACTAGTTCTGAGTCCGAGTTCTTCTGCCCGAGCAGTCTAAGCCCGAGATTAGGGGTGGTTACAAAGTACACAGTGTTCAGATTTGTTCGGCTGCGAGATGAGGTTTCTGAAGCTTCTCTGTTAAAAAGGACAGCATATATAACGGTATGTGTATTAAGTTAGAACTCCCTGTGGTAAAATCATGAAGAGGAGGAAGAACCAAAAGAGAAGAAGAGAAACATGAATGACCCATTATTTTCACCCATGGCCCCGTCAAAAATGTATGGCACATAAATTGAGAAAGTGAAGGGCCATTGTCTCATCACTTGAACTGGCCTTCCTAATCACTGTATGTGTATACCTATGTTTAATATATATGTTAATGTTGTCATTGCTGCAACAAAAAAGCAGTTTGGTCATTGGCACAACTATGAAATATTCGAAGTCCTCTGCTTTTACGTGTATGTGAAGCTCTAAGATATATAACAGAGATTTACCTTAAAAACCAAAACTTTGGCTACTATTAAAAAAAAAAAAGGTTTTGTTGTCACTTTGATTTTTGAAGCTTTAATTTAAAAATGGAATCTAACCCTAGGGTTTTCCAATAGAACACTTTTTCTCTTGAGTCCAAATCAGTGTGGTCTATTGAAACTTTCCAGTTTTGTTTGTTTGTTAAATTATTTTATTTTATTTGATGATCCTGCAGATGGTATCCAAGGTGATGGAGGTCTACCAGCCCAATGCAGTGGTCTTACAATGTGGAGCTGACTCGTTAGCAGGAGATCGACTGGGATGCTTCAACTTGTCACTCAAAGGTGCGGGATTTCTGGTGCCTGTTCTGTGCCTATTTTACCATCACTTAAGTTGGTAAATGTCAAACTCAAAGTCGTTAGCTGGTGGAAACCTAAGAATAGTGGTCTCTTCATGTTGTTAGTCAACTTTCTTTGGTGTTGGAATCAGGTTTGTCAATTGTCCTACAATGTACAGCTAAATGTAGGACAGTAAGATCAACCTTGACATAATTCAGCACTTTTTGCAAAAACTTTGAATGGAAGGAAACAGAAAGCAATCGGACCAGCGTCCTGTCGTGTTGAATATCTATCAGACATTTTTTGCAAAATGATTGGTCTATATATAACCACCAAAACCTACATTTTGTATGTGCATCACTCCAAACACCCACATTTAAACAAAGGTACACCAACCTTTCGTACTGTTTCAACTACCTCATTATTTTTGCCAACAACAAACCTGAGGGAATGAAACCATATATATTACCATGTTTTTGAAATATTTTCTTGTTGTTCCTTTAGTCCCATCTAAGGGACCATGCATTAATTATGGCGGGGGGGGGGGGGGAGTTTGAGAAATTAGGGAACTTGAAGTACTTGCTTAGGTATGGAAGGGCCAGGCCTAGGTTCGGTTTCCAGCTGTGGGGGTTTCGGTGAGCCCGTAATCCTCTCCCCACTCATGGCTGGACGTGTGAGCTGAGGCATTGTTGGTTTTAGCCAATCACAAACATGCAGCCATTGAAATCCTGTCACTGAATGTATTTGCATAATTTACATTGTAAATTTAATTACATTGCTGTACCAAAATGCATTTAAATTTGCTCTGGAAAGTTTGGTTTCAAATAATTCAAGGATTCACACAGAAGCAGTAAGAGAGTTAGTTTTGGGTGAAGACATTTTGTCAGTAAATGCACCGGCTCTGGAAAGTCACAATGCCCAAAAGTGTAAAAGTGATTGTTCTTGGTGCTGTATTAAAAAAAGAAGAAGAAAAAGATATTTGGCAGCGGGCGTAAAGTTCTTACATGTAGGACCAACAATATGGCTGGAGGGATATACTGAAGTTCCAAGATGTTAGAATCATCGAAGACCAAAAGTCCACAAAGAATCAAGCAATATATTTTAGTTTTTTTTTATATTTCAAATTATATAGAGTTATTATCGACAATTGCTAAGCAAGATTTATATAGCAGGACTATTCACTTGAATGAATGTTTTAATGTTAAGATTATAGAATATCACAGAAAATTGTTATATTAGAGGGCCACAATTTCTTCAGCCCCTGGCTGTCATGTGTTTTTACCCTTATTAAATATTATCTATTATTTTACAGGTCATGCCCAGTGTGTTGAATATGTTAAAAAGTTTGCACTTCCAATGCTTATCCTTGGAGGTGGTGGTTACACCATTAGAAATGTTGCTCGCTGCTGGACCTACGAGACATCAGTTGCTCTGGACAGTGACATTGCTAACGAGCTACCGTACAATGATTATTTTGAGTACTTTGGTCCTGATTTCAAGCTGCACATTAGTCCATCCAACATGACAAACCAGAACACACCAGAATACCTGGAAAAGATCAAGTTAGTCACATGTTTAGCACTTATCCAACACAAACTTTATTATTGTATTTATCCATGTATAATACACACTTTTTTACCCAAAATATGTCTTTAAAAATCATGATGTGCATTACACATGAATCAATTGCCCTATATCATTATGACGTCAAATCAAAACAATCTATTGTTTAAATGGGGGACAAAACAGCAACAACACAAAGGAATTCGGTATCAAATGCATTTTGTAGAATAGCAGTAACAGCCACCAAATACGGTAAATATTGTGGGATAAACATTCATACAGCTGATATCTGGAAACCAGACAATTCGAAGTTAAATTTTCCTCAGCAGAGCAGATTTAGTTCAAAATTCTATTGTTCATGTCGATTCTGTCCCCCTCATAAACAAGCCGTGACGTCATAATGATATAGGGCAATTCATCGAGCATGCATGATCTCATTTGCATAACAATACAAATTCAAACTGGCTCTTTTACTTTTAGTCTAACAAGGAATAAGCTTACTTACACTGACTTTCGATCCATGGATAAATCAGGGTCATTCTAGGTGTATCAACATCCTGAAAATTCAGGACAATGAACAACAGTCTGTATTGTGGTGTTAGGGTTCTCTGTATTTCAGGGTATTGTTTTGCTGTAGTTCATTGTCGTTGATACACCTAGAATGAGCCAGTTAAACTACATTGTACACAATTCACGAAACAAGATTAACCAAAGAAAACTTGTTGTCCATGTGCTTGTTGTGTTCGTTGAGGATATCTTTTACACTTTATAGCAGTGCTAAAGCCCACAACAGGTCTTCAATGGAATATATTAAGCCCTATAATTTTGGAGGCACTGTTTTTACCAGAAATTTTCCTTACAAATTGGGGGTGCAGCTTATCAACAAGAATATATAGAAAGGGTTGAATAAATTCCAGAAATTAACATTTTAAAAGAAATACTACAAGAAACCAAAGTTCAAGTTTATTTACGCTGTTCAATTTACATATGGGCCGCGTCAGGCAAAAAGGGCCCAGATGACATAACATGTAAATGTCTTTTGAAATTGTACCATGTTTTTTTGTACTTGTGGTGCGATTACAATATGCATTGCGAGCGCCATTGTGCTACTAACAAGCACAGGAAAAAATATCAAAAATACATCCATGGGAAAATTTATGGGAATTTATGAATTGCCATTGCAAAAACCATCAATAGGAAATCTGAACAGTCCCCATTAATGGTTTTTCAAGAAAACCCATGAATGGAAAATTTCAATTCCCACAGGTGGAAAGTGTTTAATTACCATGTATGTATTTGTCATTTACAACAATGGATATTTGCAGTTATCCATTATTGGTTTTATCGATTCCCATGAATACATATTTACCCGTGTATAAGCCGCACCTTTTCACCCAAATTTTTTGTTCAAAATCGGGGGTGCGGCTTATCTACGGGAACACCTAGAAAGGAGACCCAACATTAACATATATTTATATACATGTATCATGAACCTTTTATTATGCGACGGTGCGTATATTACAATCAGGTTCAAATCGCATCCGATCGTGTAATATAGCAATTTAAGCATTATAATCATTGGGGAAAAAACATGCACTTTCAAAGAGTTAAAGCAAAAACTCTTCTAAGACCCACCTTAGACCTAATATATTAGAATTTCGTGAATATTTAAACGTGATTAAGCTTATTTACCTTCCAAAACAGGCTGATTCGCAGCGGTTGTCAAAGCATGCATCTATCTTTGCAATTTTACACGTGGGAGATTGGCACTAGTTAATGAAAATCCAAGATGGCGGACCTGACCTACTTGTGCAAGTATTGTTTCGCCAGAAAACCTTTCTTGCTCTATCGATTAAAGGAAAGCGGTTCCTTGGAATTGTTGTTAGTTAAGGTTACCGGATACCTTCAGGGTGCGTTCCCATTATAATCATTGGGGAAAAAACATGCACTTTCAAAGAGTTAAAGCAAAAACTCTTCTAAGACCCACCTTAGACCTAATATATTAGAATTTCGTGAATATTTAAACGTGATTAAGCTTATTTACCTTCCAAAACAGGCTGATTCGCAGCGGTTGTCAAAGCATGCATCTACATTGTATCTTTGCAATTTTACACGTGGGAGATTGGCACTAGTTAATGAAAAATCCAAGATGGCAGACCTGACCTACTTGTGCAAGTATTGTTTCGCCAGAAAACCTTTCTTCCTCTAGCGATTAAAGGAAAGCGGTTCCTTGGAATTGTTGTTAGTTAAGGTTACCGGATACCTTCAGGGTGCGTTTCCAGTCGAAATTATGTAGCGCCTCAAAGAAACATCGTAGATAAATCATCCATGTATCATTTTAAAGCTTATAAAATTGGCTACAAGAATACATAAAAAGTTTTGAGTTCTTTGAAAATCTCGAATTTTCCGCCATCCCGTTTCTCCGATCTAGTGAGATGGCTTTCAGAAGCTCTGACTCCGAAAATATTTTAAAGTTTTAAAATCTGTTTGCTTTGTCGCATTTCGGAGGAATCGTATCACAAAAGGGTGTCGGGAATTTCAAAATTCGATTTAGTTCAAAAGTTATCATGCTCTCCGTGAAAAGACGAAAAATAATCAGAGTAGATTTGCGGAAAACGCCGTCAAGAGCTCTATTTTAGAATTTTCCAATTCCCCGACACCCTTTTGCAGCGGAGATATCAATTGACATTTTGTGAAAATTTCAAACAAATCGACTAAATTCCTCTCGAGTGGGAGCTTTTTTAAAACTCTATTTTGGTTGAAAATCGAAAGCGTAGAAAATAGCATTTTAGAAAATCTAGCCGTCTGTCGTGCGTGAATCTGAAGCCCTGCCTCTCCAACAATTAGCAAGCTCTTGGCCAATCATTTCTCATCACAGTTCAACTACATGTATCTGTCAAGATTTCCCGCCAATATCGATTTCCGATCAAAGCTTTGCGCCGCATCGAGAAAATGTTAATATAGCTGGTTGTTCTAGTTTTCTTGTGTGACTTGAAAAATGGGAAAGACAAAACGACCTGGAGGCACAAAGCCAAGGTGAACACCTAGAGATGCCTTGGATGCCAGTATAGTTAGTAGAGGAGACAGCGATTTGCAGGCGGCTGAAACAGCACGGTAATAGCGAGCTAAGATCGTGGTGTTGAATTGGTTTCAAGCGATTCAGAGTCACCGTCAGACTTTACGTTTCCATCTAAGCTTTCTTGGAAACAAATATATTCTCAGCTGGCTCCTATCTGGCTATCAGTTCTTCATGTTCAGATGTGGGCCACTCGGCACTCTGTCTGAAAGTGAAAATACGAACCCTTGTCGGGTTTTACGAGGACTCCTATGTATGCATTGTTTGGCCTTGTTTTGCTGGAAGATTTCAATTCCCACAGGTGGAAAGTGTGTAATTACCACTTATGTATTTGTCATTTACATGTGCGGTTAACCATTATTGGTCTTAAAACAGCAATGGGTATTGACAAAAAACATTAACCAACAACGTTTTATTCATTACAGTAGTAACATAGTATTAAGTACCATAGCGTCACCTTAACTACTGGTATACAACAACTAATTGTATAAACTGTTATTAATAAGTGAAATTCAAAAACAATTCAAAGTTTCAAAATTAAATACTTTTTGTGACTTAATTTTATGAGAAAACTGTTAGCAGTAAAGAAACAATAAATATAATGTAGCTGGTATGTACTTCATGTGTATGCATTAATAACTTTATTGTTCTTGCATTAATTAACCTTTTGAAGGATTGGATCATTGCACAAAGATACCTAATTCTGATTAAGAAGAGATTGAGGCAGACTACATGTATCTGCATGCAAGGTTACAGCCCATAATTTGCTGCGTGTGTCAGATGATGCTGAGTGAGGTTCTCACAGCATGACAATTATTGGTTTTAATTTTGAGGGCAGTCGAGCGATAACTAGAAATATCATATGCTGCCTGTTTTAGGACCTGTTTTCTCTTCTTTTTATCTTATTCCCTGGGATATGTGGACTAGTCCAACTCACTTTGAATATTCATATTTGTCTTTCATTATTTATTCCTGCTGTCTATTATTTTATTTTAATTTAATTTGCAATGTGTATTATTTCACTCCTTATCTCCACTTTGAATATTGCTACTTGAATATGATTTCTTTCTACTGTCTGTTAATTTAACTATTATGTGTATTATATTTATCTTTGAAAAAAATTGCTACTTGTGTTCCATTATTTGTTTCTACAGCTATGTTTCTACAGCTAAGGGATACAACTGCCCGGACTAGCTGGACTAAGGGATATGGAGATGCTAAGGGGTACAACTGCCTGGACTAGGCGGACTAACTGGACTAAGGGATATGTAGATACTAAGGGATACTACTGCCCGGACTAGGCGGACTAACTGGACTAAGGGATATGGAGATACTAAGGGTACAACTGCCTGGACTAGGCGGACTAACTGGACTAAGGGATATGTAGATACTAAGGGTACAACTGCCTGGACTAGGTGGACTAACCAGTTTGCTGATCTAGAAATAGATCCCATGTGTGAATTATAAGGTGAATGGATTTAAAAGATATGGTTGCATGTTCATATCTGCACCTTCTGCACAAATGATGTGTATATTATATCAATGGTAACTGAATATTGTAAATCCCATTTGTGTGAATTAATAAAACCATGAATGCTTTAGTCACAAATACATTGATGGTTTTGCATTCCCTTGAATGGTTCTGAATATTGTAAATCCCATTTGTGTGAATTAATAAAACCATGAATGGTTTAGTCACAAATGCATTGATGGTTTTG
Organism: Actinernus sp. WN-2022; assembly: GCA_030867875.1. Lineage (NCBI taxonomy): Eukaryota > Metazoa > Cnidaria > Anthozoa > Actiniaria > Actinernidae > Actinernus > Actinernus sp. WN-2022. The sequence goes on from JAOWCC010001629.1 coordinate 531,135, forward strand.
CAATTCCCTTGAATGTTTTTCTCATTGTTAGTCCCAATCATGGTAATTCAGTTTCCCAACTGTGGTTTTCTTAAAAAACATTGATGTTTTTCAATTTCCCATTTCTGTAGAATGGGAAATTGGAAATCAAACCATTAATGTTTTTTTGTATCAATGGGAATTTGATGAAACCCACACTGATTTTAATAAAACCACAAATGGAATTTTCGATTATTTTTTTCCTGTGAAGTAGTGTTGATTTCATGAAATCGACAAGTGAAATAATTGAAGACGAAATTTACGATATTTTTTACACAAGGGTTTGATTACAATTTTAGCAGGCACAAATCATTCCCAATCATCAGATGATTGTTTCAAGGTGTAACTTGTACTATTGCTAAAAGCATATTACTAGCTATGAGGAGCAGAATGAAAAAGTGATCATCTTGTTCATCTTATTTATTTTTTACTCTTTAATGCCAGCAGGTATAAATGAATGTCATACATCAAAATCAACCCCTCTGACAGGATTCCTATTTTTTGTGGTCATATTTGTAATGCATCAAAATCATGAAAATTTCACCCCTGATTTTAATTGTCGTAAATTTCTTGAAAATGATGTTTTTTGTTAGGAATGAAATGTACCGATTCTCGTCAAGAATACACTACAATCTTCAACCTGTTATCAGGAACACCAGTGTTGGAATTATTTAACTTGAATGTCGTCCAGGCCCTTTTTGCCTGATGCGACCCATATCTTAAAAAAAAGAAAGTAAGCGTTGGCAAGTTCCGGTGGCTTTTGTAAGAGCTGTTGTTGTTGTTGTTCATCCACAAGGACAAAACACCATGCTAACCTGGTTGAGTAACTTCCATGGTAAATGAAGGGCTGTGTGCAAGAACGGCTTAAGTGACTCCTGATCACATTCTAAATTCTCCTTCAATTTCTTTGTTTTCTAAGGGAGAATTTAGAATGTGATCAGGAGTCACTGAAATAAGCCATTTTTGCACACAGCCCTTCAAATGGCCCACTGTTTCTTCACTGTTTAGCACAGCAAATGTGTTCACAATGTTCACTTCTTCATTGTCTTCACTTTTCCAGGCAAAGATTATTTGAGAATCTACGAATGCTCCCGCATGCTCCTGGTGTTCAAATGCAACGTAAGTGTTACAACAATACACTTTATGATACGTATCCTGATGCAATTGTTACGATATAATATATGGTACAATACATACAGTACTGATCAAAACTACCGTAAAAGACTGCCTATAAGCCGCACCCTGCATATAAGCCACACCCCCACTTTAGGCTTGCGATCTTATCTTGAGATCAATTTGAAAACTTTAAGGAAATATACCGCTTATAAGCCGCACCCCAACTTTAGCGAACTTATAGGAACGTTTTACTATACTTATGATTACACTACAGCTTTAGAAGTACATTTCGATATTATGATACGAGGACAATTACGACTGAACAATGTTTAGATCTTAAATCTACAATGTATGTGAGCAAGCATGCACTCACTAGTAACAATCTCCACTTGGGAATTACTGCTTAGTAGAATGCTGCCTTATGTTTTCAAGAAACGTTATGATTCTGCAAGATCGCACTTGAATTGAATTCTCTCAGCCATGCACACATGTCTGTCTGGATATTGACACAACAACACGGGTGCGGGAACTGAGTTTTTATTGCGTTGTAGTTACTAAAGCACCACACAGCTTCTCAACTTTACTAGTTTCAAAGTGAAATGTTTACTGAAGAAAATACTCTTATAGACAAGTTCTTTCTATTAATTTAAATCCATTTTCAAAGGTGTGGAAGTCACGTCTTTCAAATTGCCACGGTGCATAATGTGTGAAGTTTTCCGCGAACTGATATGAATATCAATTAGCTTCATGTAATGTTTGCCGCTTTGAAATTTAAAATTCGCAAAAGACAAATTAAATGTTCTGGATGATTTTTATTTTACTTTGTGAACAGTTTGCACGTTCTGCAAAAAGTGCTGGAGTCTCAAATCTCTCAAATCAAAATGGCGAGATGTGAAGTTTTAGATTTGTTGATAATATTATAATTTGCCATGTGTCGTGACTCGTGAGATTGCACGAACAACTTCTTTATACCCAAAGTGTTCTGGATATTCGATCCACTTCTTGAATCTGAATATTTCTCCAGGATTTGTTGAATTTGAGTCTTTCAATGAGCACATTAAAGAACGAGACTCGAACCAATCAAACTTCACAAAATGTGACCTGTACGGAACCACAATATTAATTAAACACAAACTGGATTGTGAAGGAATGTTACGAGAAGAAAACAACATAAAAAAGTTATCAGGGCTCATTTTTGGATATTTCACGCACACTTCAATCTGAAAAAGCCCGCATACAAGCAGCACCCGGACTTTCCTAAAACATGGACCAGTGGTCAAATATTTTAGGAGTTTGAAAATAGTTTCCTTTAGCTCTAAATATTCAGAAAAACCTGTTATTTTTAATGAAAACTTTGCTGATTATCGTAATTTCTGGTGTTCTGCTCGCAGGTAAATTGGAATGTGTGCGAGCATGTGCTGTGAAACACAAAATATGTCAAAGCAAAGACATATCTTTGCACGTATTCGCTTCTCTCTGGAAATAGTTCTTCCCATCTTAGCTTTGACACCTTGAAGCAGCCTCTAGGTAATTTAGAGAAGTTGTCTCATATTTTCATACAAAAAAACTCATTTCTCAAGCTCCAAGTGCAAGAAATGAAGCGAAACTTTGAAAGCCTTGTTTTCATGCCAACCGTTCCCAGGTTGGCTTTCTTTAAGGGATGTTTAGGTTTTGATCTCCTTTTGTTATATCTTTGCTTCCACAACGTTTCTAAATTTATCATCTTGTAGCAGTCAGCTTTGATTATGCTCTGCTCAGAAATAATATTGCCAAACTGTTCTCGAGCATCATTGTTTATTCACAGGAAAATGTTGAAATGTTTGGCATGTTTACAAATTCATTCTCAGACACTAATAACTTAATTTATACATCGCCCGATCATCGGCATGCAATAGTTTGTGATGTTTTATATCTGGTTAGGGAATTCTGTCTCTTGGATGAACAGTTAAGGAATCAGGTTTTGGAATTCTCTGGTGGTAATTTCTCCCTAATTTGCGTTCCAAAAAATGCACAAAACACAAGTTGGTCATTATCGTAACCCGATGTATTTGTGACCTCACGTTTGCTTTGTGTTTGCTATGTGTTTGCTATGTGTTTGCTTTGCATTTACTTTGTGGTTGCTTTGCATTTACAATAGCAAATGCAGGGGTCTACTCTATATTCATAGTCTTTAAATCATGCAAAATGTAAAGACTATGAATATGTTAAACATTACTAGAGAGCTAAATTATTAAACAGTCATTACTTAAGAGAGCTAAATTGTATTTAAAAATTAACCTATTGATATACAAACTATTAAAGTGCTCAGTGTTAACTTTGGGGCATGCACAACACTTTTTTCTAAGATTGTATGGTAGAGTAGTAGATTTAATTTTTGGTATTACTTGGCTTAAAGTGCCACTACGACAAAAAATTACCATTTTGATTTTCCACTTTTTCAGTGTCAATAGGTCAATCAGTATTAGAAATATCCGAAATAGTAAAAAATATTCCTAAATGGGCATGTTAAGCACAATTTTTTTTGGTAGAGTTTACCGGTAAAATCATGTCTGCCATTACTGGAAGCCGTTCTCGGTATTCAGCTTAAGGACGGTGCCTACTAATTGCAAACCAATTTGTTTTCTAAAAATCTATATGGATTGTTTGAACCCCCTAAGGAGCTTTTGAAATCAGAAATTTTTTTATGGGGTACCCATAAGTTTAAGAGAGATAATTAAGGAGGAAAATCGAAAAAAGTGCTGACTCAGCATTTTTCTTTGTCCAAGAAACTATTTTTAATTCGATTAATATTTTGGGTTATCTGGCAAAATATTAGGACAAAAAACGTTAGACATAGCGTTCTTCACAAAGGATGCCAATCAAACTATTTATCTTACAATGATTATCATTTTTTGTACAAATCTTGCTTTGTAAGCCTCATTAGTGACCATAAACACACACATATTTTTTGCAGAAATGGACATCAAGTTTAAATTTAAAAAAAAATAAAAAAAATATGTAAACGTTGTTTAGCTTCTATATTATAGATTACAAAAAGAAAAAATGGGGGTATCCACGCGTTTTAAAAAGTTATGTGGACGGTAAGCCTCTTTTTGGCTAATTTTATTTTCAAAAATTGACATTTTTTACCAAGGCCTCCCTAGTAAGTCTGAAAATTGGTTTCTTTTATTGCATTCTGGGAGATTTTCAAGATGGCGGTGGGGAAAAGAGTCAGTCCCATCTTTCGACTTTCTTCATTGAAAATCAAAGCTGTTACTGCTTCCTTTGTGCTCAAACCCCATACAGTCCTTCCTTCTTCATTCTTCTTTGGATTTCCAAGATGTTTACCCGTTTTCACAAAGCTTATTTGACCGTATTCACACATTGTTTATACTCGGCCGTGTCCATGTTTGGAGAAACTGACGAAACTCGAAAGCATCGACAGGCCTAAAGCACAAGGCGCTGGGCGAAAAGACAGCAGTGATTCATGGCAGTCCAAACAACCTTCATTCAATTGGTCGGGTAAATCTCCTAAATCTACGATTCTTCTACCATCTTCCCACGATAAATCATTGAATCATTGAAATGGTCGGCTGTTTTAATACCATTTCAGCTGAAAATTGTCTTTCGTGGCCGTGTAGTGGAATTTAAAGATTTCTCAAGCATATCTTTCGACCGTATTTTAAAATCCTTCCTCTTTCTGTCTGTAAAATTACACAATTAACACAGCTTTTTCTAAATTGTTCTGCAAATGGCCTGTCTCGCGGGATGACCCGCGGGACGCAAGATGCGCAGAACGGCGTGCACGCTGACAATAGTAGGCACCGTCCTTTAGTGACGTCATACACTTAACATGACAACCTCATGGCGCGAAATGGTGTGCATAAAAATCTACCCAACCTCACAAAGATAAATATAACTTTCTCCTTGTGTATGTGAAGACGTTTTTAGTAGAAATATGTTGTGTTCTGCAGACGAGAGTTAAGTGTATGACATCACTTCCGCTGAATAAACCTTTGTTTAAAGCTGAACAAAGGGAATGGCCTCCAGTAATGGCGGACGTTTAGATTCAATGTTTGGAGCTAAAATAATAAGACTTCCTTTTGTTGTATCAGAAAACAATTTGAAATGGTAATAATATAATATCAACAGTCTCTACTTTATGAATAATTATTCAAAAACATTGATATGTCAAATTTGATCGTAGTGGCACTTTAAAGTGCATATGAAGCGAAAATTACGTTGAGCTAATGTTAAAATGCTTTCGAAATGAGGAATAATGACATTTTCCATTTGTCAAAATCTTGTCTCGTTTCAGAGATATTCAGGTTTTTGTAATATGCAAATGAGATGACGTATGACTGTAACTGACCTTATTAATATATTTAAATTATCAGTCTGCAAATAGTGTCATCTGACTTAGATTAGCCTCATGGTTATTTTCAGATGACCTGTACTTAACTTCGTTACTTTCCATCTTTCTATATAGTCGATCTCTCCTCTGTAAATACAGTATTGTGCAAAAGTCTTGCAAACGTATTTCGACGAATTTCGCTCTTTGTTCTTACGAATGTCGGCGAAATTTCGTCGAAATTTCGTGTAAATTTTCGTTCGAAATTTCGACGAAGAATCGAGCAGATACGCGAAAATTCGAATCCAAAACGAAATATCGCCAACCTGCGAGCGACATTTCGACGATATTTCGTTTATTGTTAAACGAAAATTCGGACCAGGTTATCGAAATATCGTGATCCGAAATTTCGAAGCATACGAAATTTCGAAGAAATTTCGGCAAGCGAACGTGTACAATCTACAATTCTTGCGTGAATATATTTCGTATTTTTACCCTTTCTTTCACCAGGATTAACGCGTGACAAATTCGAATTCATGACAAACAAACACGGTTTTTAAGATGGTTTTGGTAAATACCCTGGGTGGCAGAGGTTTTCTAAGTTTTACGCCGCGGCATATTCTAAGCCGCCATCAAAAAGTCAAGATTCTGTGAACAGTCAGCCAGACACGTCTCATTGCTGACAAAAATACCGCGGTGGTGCAACTTAATTTCCCGGTATTAAAACGGGCACTTTCCATTTACGTGAACTGATGCATAAAGGGCTTTTAATTCAAAAAGATTGCACTTTCCCAGTAGAAGTTTTCTGGTAAGAGTATAGAAGTTTTTTCACGTCTTTCATGACAAACGTTGCTTCGTTTATAGTACCGCGTAATTTGAGACTGACACGTTCACGCCTGACTGATTGCACGTGGAAATTCAGACTCCAAGAAGTTGAGATAATTAGGACGGCAAACAGTTGCAATGATTTCAGCCAAAACCTTTAACAAGAGAAGGATCTGCCGTAAATGTGAAACTGCGCTGAAGCAAAACTTTATTTGGTGTTATGCTTTGCGCTAAGCGAGTGAGTCGAGCTTTAAAGCGGGAATGTTGTGTAAAAAAACCCAGACAAACATGCCGACAACATGTCTGCTCCGCTTCGGAGAATATTCAAAAAGCCATTTTCTTGGAAACGTTATGCAATGTTTTTTACAAAGATGACTGGAAGGCTGACGGTCTGAATATTATTGTGGACATACAGAAGGTACAGTTTACAGTTGAACACGTTCGAAGTTGGATCGTGCGATTTAAGTAACATTCCTTTCGTTCATTACCCATCCGGCCTTCGATTCAAACCGGGAATCAAAGCATCAGATTTCTATTCTTAGCCATTATAATGACAGAACTGAAGTAAACTCTGCAGTTGTTGTCCTGTACCGTTCGAAAGAGAGTCGTAATGTTCAGTTAGTCAAAGTCCGAATAAATTAAGTTTACAACTCAGGTTTGTCGAATTGACCGAGTGTGCCGGAAAAAGTACATGTACTTGATCTTTGACGGGCATCGAAATTTCGAAGGACCGAAATTTCGAAAGACCGAAATTTCGAAGAAGCGAAGTTTTGCGCGAATATTCGCAGAGTATCAAACGAAATTTCGCGCGATCTTTCGCAGAGTGCAGCGAATTTTCGTGCTAACCTGTCGCAGAGCACTGCGAAATTTCGCACAGATTAAACAAAACGCTTTACGAATTTTCGTCGAAATATCGCCGAAATTTCGGCTCATGAAAATTTTCGTTCATTTTCGCCGTAAAGCCCCGAAAAGCCCAGAAATTCGCCGAAAGGTTGTTGCAAGACTTTTGCACAACCTAAGTAACCTAAGTAACCTAAGTACGAAATAAACTTGTTGTTGTTGTTGTATGACGTCATATTGTTTGCACAGCCTTGGAGACAAATAACAAATGAAGAATATCTCTACAAATTCCGATTATGAAATTACTGAACATTGCCTGTTATTTTTACCTGCCAATCACGTTTCTAAAGCTGGATACCATGTAATTAACATAATCAATGTTCTCTGTCAAATCTTTACAGCAATCCCAGAGGATGTCTTGCCAGAGGAGAGTGATAATGAGGATGATGACGACCCAGGACAAAGGATAAGTAGTAAGTCTACAGGGACTGATGCTGAGACAGGCATGGAAGAATGTTGCTTCCCTTGTTCCTTTAGTCAATGGCGAGTTTTGGAGTTCTAAACGGTCTGAGTATCTTAAAGTGCTTATAACGTAACCCTTTTCCAATTTTTAGCTTATGAACCTCCGAAAAATTTTGAGTACTTCTGTGAAGAAAGCTTTGGTTTTGAGTGAATACTTTATGTTCTGCGCTTGTTTGAAATCGTGTAAATGTAACCTTTCCTGACCCATGACCGTGTAAGTAAAAGCCTGGGTCAATACCTGTATAGACGTCATATAATTAATCCGGCTTTGCAATCATTTGAAGAAATAGTTAACATGTTGACTAAAATGACTTTTTTCTATGCATCGATGTTGTTGTGATAAAAAGGTGCCATGGAGAATAATGCATTAATGAGATGTCAGACGTCTACCCAGGCTTTTACTTACACGGTTATGGGTCAGGAAAGGTCACATTTACGTGATTTTAAACAAGCGTAGAACATAAAGTATTCACTTTTAACCAAAACTTTCTCAAAACTTTTCGGAGGTTATAAGCTGTCAAAATTACAAAAGGGTGATAGGCACTTTAAAGCCCAATTGAAGGGCTGTGTGCAAAAAGCCGGGCGTAAGTGTAAAATTCGATTTAGCGAACTGTCAATCAAACACGTACTGTCCAGAGATAATTACAGATGAGACTTGAAACTTACAGGTTGGCGCTTCAATGCAAATGGTATCAATTTTAATCAAGGTAAAAGGTGTATTTATTTACTCTTAAAATATACAAGTAGAAAGGTACATGTATTACTTACAGCCTGATTAAGCTAATCTAGTAATAATGGTCATCTTTAGTTTCATTTGGTAACTCATGGCCTACTGATTTGAGCTTAAAACTCATTGTGTATAGTGTATTTCTCAGCCAGGGTGGCGCAGTAGTTTAGCACCACCTCACACATCTGTGGCCCAGGTTTGATGCCTGATCGTGGAACCATATGTGACTTGAGTTTGTTGATATCTCACCCTTGCCCCAAGGGTTTTTCTCCTGGTTCTTTGGTTTTGCCCGTTAAAGTTCAGAGTTTTCTTTACTCCAAATCAGTAGTCCAAGTTACCAAATCGAATAACTTAATCAGGCTTAGAGGAACTGGATCCATGGGAGCAAAAATCGAAGCCATGATTAAAGTGCACCTATCCTATTTTACACTTTTTATAGATCTACATGTATATGAACATCCGCAAAGTTTTGAGTCGCTTCTGTGAAAAATGTTTTGGTTTATAGAGAATAATGCTACATGTATGTTCTACCCTTACATGTAATAATTTGAAATCGTGAAAATTTGACCTTTCCTTACCCATGACCGAGTAAGTAAGTCATCTCATTAATGCATTATTCGTCAATCATGATGCCTTTCATTCACAACAACATTATTTGATTTATAGAGAATATACACAGTTTGTGAGTTGTTAGTAAAGAAAAAAGTCATTTTAGTCAAAATGTTTAGTATTTCTTCAAATTATTTCAAAGTCCAATTAATGAGGTGACATCTACTCAGGAATCAACCAAAAACCACTGACTTCGTGTATTTAAAGGCACTTGTATGAGATTGGACGTGTTTGTAAATATTATTTTTCACCTCCAATAAATTTATATTGATCGTTGATCTTTCTAAAACTGCATTTTTGAAGATTGTTTGCCATCCAATAAAGCTTTCCCATGGGATCGCAAGCTTGATTCATTAGTCATGAAGTGATATATCAGCATGTGACTGTTACGTGCAAATAAACGGCCCATTGCAGGGGATCTACATTGTACTTGTATTATTCTTGTTGAGATTAACCTGTTAAAAATCATAAGAATGTGTTAGTTTATGTTGTTTAACACAGACTATAATATCAACTCCTAAAAGTTTATGATAAATTCTGAAATTCTTTTTCGTTAAGGTTTTAAGACTTGGTTTGTATCAAAATAGGATAATAAAACTGTTTTCTACTGTGAAAAGGGATAAAATCTCCAATACCCAACACATCACGAATCCCCAACAGTATTTTAGACAATTTAGTTAGGATTCGAAAGCGATAATTAAAAGTTTGTTTTCAAAGCTTCAAGGGCTGAGAAAAGGAGTCATTTCACATTGAAAAATGTACAATATATACCTACGCTTTTAACTTTTTGATCAAAAATAAATAAATAGTAAACTATATACATGTAGTACATGTATGTCTTTGTGGCTTTAATAGACCCTTTCAGCTTGCCTGTTTGTTAACCCATTTCAGACCATGTGATGGTTCTCCAGAGGATTCAGTGCTTTGTTGTCCAATTATAGAAATTGGTACATTTCCACTTGGGATACAGAAAAATATATTACTCAAGGGAAAAGTCACTGGTTGTTGCCCCATTTCAGACCACGTAGCTGAAAGGGTCTATTGTGATGCTGCAAGAGCACTTTCCCAAAATGACAACTCGAACCTTTATTGAGACCTTAAAATACTGCCATTCTCATTTCTAAAGCAATTTGACACAAATAATATTATTTTATTTTGCCTCGTGTGAAAGTACCATTCATTTTGCGGCACTGGATCAACATATTAATAATTATTTAAACAATGTTATTACCTTTCCTTCACAGTACGAGCGTCTGACAAACATATTGCTTGTGATGAGGAATTTTCAGACTCTGAAGATGAAGGTGAGGGCCGCAGAGATAACCACCTTCGTCGTGAAGGACGATCTCGTAAACGAATCTGCCCCTATCCTATTGAGAAGATGGTGTCTAACGGCAGTGCTGAGAATGCAAATGGTAGTGATGATATCAAGTCTACAAATTCAGGATCAAACAGTACTGTACCCAAACCACTGCCTGTGGTAGAAGAGAAATCTAAAAGCTCCAGTGGAACCAGCACACCCAAGGAGGGCTTCCCAAAGACAGTTGGCAGTACAACAGCTGGCGAGACCACAACCGAGGTACCTTCCCCACAGGATACAAACAGAAAGAGGTAATTACGGTGTTTGCATACTTCCTGCAGTCCTAGAAGTGCTTTTAACTCTACTTGCCATTAATTACCTCAAGTACTAAAACATTTATACATGTAGCAGTTGTCGTTTAGTAGAATTCGGAAGTTCACAGTTTGAGACCTTAAACTGTACGTAATAGTTCTATCAAGTTCAATTTGGAGTTGATCTCTTTAAAAGAATCCTGTCTTGAAAAGCATTCAAAAATTAGTCACACTGTACAGGGCCCGATACGGTTGCAAATGCGACCAAAATACTATCACTTGCGATTAAAACTTTTCCGGCAGTCACAAATTTTGCGAGTGGTTTTTGCCTAAATAAATGAATGAATAAAATGTTGAATAGTCTCATGTGTTATGCTTCATTGATATTTTATAACTTTTCAGTGAAATCATGCAACATTTTAACCTTCATTTTCCCATTTTTTATCTCCCTTCAACCAAGTGACAGGAACCTTTGCTCAGACACAATTTTAAATGGGCGCAGCTTTTTCTCATAAGACCACTGGATTCTGTTTTTTTTGGTGACTAAAAATTGCAAACTTGCGACCAAATTTTCGTAACTAGTCGCAGATGCAAGTAGAACTTACCGTATTTTATCACGTATAAGCCACACCTTTTTCGACTTTTAGAATTTGAAAGAAACAAAATATTGCCACAAATTTGGGGGTGCGGCTTATACATGTATGTGAGTATTTTCTGAAAACTTTTTTTTGCAATGACCATAAACAAAGCCATATGAACAATAGAAATGGCACATTCAACTCACAGAACACGAGTGTCAGCAAGATTTCTACTCAAACTCCTCTCCTTCGCTTTCCAAAGAAAACTAGCTGTCCAGTTGCCTGTCATCTTCTCTGCTAACTCCTTGAATGGTGTTGTTAAAGGCCTTGATTGGTCTTGGAAGCCTTCAAATTTTCAAATAAAGTATAATTCTCATCAAGTTCATGTTGAACTTTGGAGCTCGATCACGCTCGATCGGACGTTTGCGAAAACTCTCACCCCAGGCCTCCTTGAAAATCTAAGATCACGGACTCATGCTCATATAGTTTTGCCAAAAAACTTACTTTCTTGTGTGCTTAAAGGAATGAAGTTCCTTAAATATTGTGTTGTTGGTTAATGGGGGAACAACAGAACAATTCTGAAGTGATTTAAAGACACGAGGTTAAAATATACACAAGAAAGGACAAGGAAAGTTGTAACCAATTCGTTGTTGTGATATGACGATCTCTTATGAAGAAGTTTTGCTTCAATTACGGGCATTTATGAACTCAAACACAAGACTACTCTTACTGAATTTTGTGGTGCGGCTTATACACAAGGTTTTTCCTTAAACCTTTCGGGAAAAACAAGCTTCTGTTTATCAGGTTGAAGTTAGGGGTGCAGCTTATACGTGAGGTGCGGCTTGTACGTGATAAAATACGGTAAATTTAATTTTGAGCTACATGTATGCTATACTTTACCAAGTCCCCACACTCGGGTATTGAGTTTGTTTGTATCTTGCCCTTACTGTGAGGGTTTTGGGGTTTGCTTCCTAATCAAAAACCAACCTAAATCCCAATTCAACTAAGGAATTCATGTTCCCGATTAGTAGACCCCACCACCAATAAGACTAAACATGTAACTAAAGTTGATTATTTATTCATCAAAATCCAGAATTTGATCTTATTTCCTTATTTCTATCCAGTCCTGTGGAGCCAGAAGTACAGAACACAAGCCCTGCCAAAGAAGAAGAAGTCAGTGAACCCATGGACATCACTGAAGAGGAACCTGCACAAGAGGAAATCAGGTTGGTGAAGGAGTTGTATGCTCTGATCCTTAGATTTAGAAGAAGACAGTGTTTGTGTACAACCTACAGTCTGTTTCAGTACCAAATACAATACAATACTTTATTTACACACGTGTCAACTAGGAGCTATATAACTCGTTAAAACTTGAATGTGAAAACACATTGATGGCTAAAGTAAACATTAAGTTGCACGTCCCGTAAATATGTTGTCAGTAGCTGACCACTTACTGACCTCATACATGTATGTACAGGCAGCTTGTTCACTTTAGCCCACATTGATTTACATGTACACTCTAATATATGATTATTTATGAATAATTATATGGCTTCTCTGGGAACGAAGAATCGTGGCTTAATATTCTTTTTAGAAAGCAAGGTTTGTGTCAAAGAGGAATATTATTGAATATTATTATAAGTCTTGTAAAAAAACAATCTAAAAGAATTATATAAAAAAAAAATCTTCTTTAACTCTTTACCGTCCGAGCCTGTAAATAGGAGACGCATGAGTCCGTTACTAGAAAAATTATTGCATCACGTCTAGACATGCTGGAAAGACGATGTTGCGATATTATGCGAAGGGATGTATGGCTTCAAAGTCAGAGCTATAACAGGGATCGCTCGACTCTTTCACTATGGAGAAAAGCCCATTTGTTTTGGCGATTGTTTCGTTTCTTTGATTTTCACGAATTTTGAGGAGCTGAAAATTGGCTTAAAAAAAACTTCCCATTTGCACTTGAAATCAAGAGCAAACACAAAATCACCACTCAGTCGTTACAGTACCTTGTTTAATCTTTCCAACCAGCAGGTTTGTTTTCACAAAACACACCAAGCGACGGTGAACCATGCCGATGTTTGCACTGCATTTCACTCGACCACATTTTCCTGCTCCCACCTCCGATTGCATGCTGGGTAATGGACAAAAATTCCACAAGGGGTCCCCCCCTCTTTGACTCCGGTAGGGTTTTTACATACAGCCAAGAGCGGTGATTTGGACTCAAGCCGTTGCTTTAAAGTGACAAAAACACATCCTAATAGGTTGAGCAGGGGTAAAAGACTGCCAACTGCAGGATTTCAAGGATTTCATTGAAGAATTTTTTCTGTGTCTGAAAGCACAAACACAACGGAAAAACCCTGTGAAATTCCCTCACAAGGCCTGCTAAAAGCAAACCAAGTAATTTTCAGCCGTCCTCAGACTTAGTGATGTCCTCAAGCTCTCTGACAGTGGCATTTTTCTCCAAAATTAGAGCACATTTCATTGGAAACCCTACAGAAGTTGCAATACCTACCGTCGACCAGTTTGTAGAATTCACCCGAATGGCATTGTGGAGAAAGTTTGAGCCCTCGGCTTAAAAAGTCAGCAGTATTTAACTACCCCGGGCTAGCCAAACTTGAACTGAGGGGGGAGGGTTGAGTTAGCACTCAGGATTTCACCAATTGAGCTCACACACGATCAGACGACAAAGAGTTAAAGAAAGTTTTATGCCTTCCTTTAATAAAAATTATGATTCTTCATCCCCAGAAAAGGCATAATTCTTGTAAAAAAAAAGAATTTAAAAGAATCTCATTTTAGAGTGTTACTAATTAAAGAATTTAATATAAAAAGGATTTAAATGGCTTTTTCTCGATTTTCCAATTATTAAACCACTCTGAGTGAAATATAGAAACAAAGATTTTATTAATATAACATATAAACTGTTTAACAAAGATTTTCACCACAGTCACAAAATATGATAAATTAATTTACATGTGTTAATATCACCTGATTCAGTAATGTGCTTATTAGTTAACAAATTGAAGTTAGTTTTTGTGTCTGTCTAATATTGACAATGATTTTCGACATAACATGGTCAAAATAGCTGTGGATCCATGACGCGTCTTTGCCAAGTGGGTCTGCAGCTATTTTGGCCATGTTATGACGAAAATCATTGTCAATATTAGACAGACACATAAAAAACTAACTTCAATTTGTTTTTTACAACAACAACAAACTAAATAGTCAATTTTACAAACACTTTTAGCTTCAAACGGAAGCTGTACATGCACTCCTTGGCAAATGAAGTCAGCTTTTGTTGTCTGTCCAAATATTGCATATGAAAAACAGCCAATCAGATTGCGAGAAATTTGGCGGTTGTTGTAAAATATTGTAAATAAAATAAACAGAATAATACATGGATGTTTGGAGATCTTCTCATGTTCAACTGTGTGGTTGTGAAACTAATCGTCCAGGACTTTAATCACGATTTAAAAATCAGGGATTATACTGATTAATTTTTTTTTTATGTCGTCCCCAATTTTCATCTAGACATTGAAAAGAGATAAAACTAAGATTAGGCTAAGGACACTTTTAATTCATGTTGTCTCTTTCCTGTAGTGATTCAAGGAGGGAGTTATCAAAAGGAGAGAGTGCACAGGAAAGTGCTGCAGGTATTACAGATGGCTGCAAAATTACTTTCTCTAAGAACAGAAAGATTAATAATAATATTTTTATTTTAACAATTATTCACTTCCAGTCTCAGTGTATATCAAACCATTATTCACCAAAGTGGAGGTGAATAGTGGTGGATATTTACCGAGCAGCAAGGTAAATATCCACCACTTTTCACCGACACTGAAGTGAATAATTGTATATACCACACAAGTTAATAGCCAGCGCCAAATACCGGTAGTTTTAATTTTATTTTCTGTCAAATGGACAAAAACTTGCGTGAGGCGATTGCTGCTATGCTTGGAGTTGAATAGCAAAGAATATTCGCCTCTGAGAAGCCAATCAGAGCATGTGGAAAGCACTTTTCACTTGTGTGGTATATACTATTGGTGAATATTTACTGAGACCGAGGTGAATGATACTTCTTTTAGTATAATTTCAGAGTTGAGTATCAGAGAAACTTAAAACCAGACCAGTCTGCTAACTTTTTTAAAATTCTTACTGGACATGAGAGTGTGAGAACACCAAAACACACATCAAATTTTATTTTGTATGGCAGTGATTTTTGAACTTAAAGTGTATATCAGGTCAAATATTTGTATCACTAATATCCATTCTAAATCAAGTGAATAGTAGAATATTTCTCGATTTGAGTGTTGCCTATTCAAGCTGGTGACATAAAACTATTTATTATACAAAAACATACTGGTAGAGATAACTGACCTGTTGTAAAACATCTGTTATAGTTGAAGGTTATATCAGTGATGTTACTGTTGTCAGATGTTTGAACCGTTTGGCATGCATGCTTTCAACATCCTTCAACAAATGCTGAACCGAAGTTGAAAATATGTTGAAAATGTTAAACCTTGGCTTTAGCTGGAATGAGTAGATCTAATTATTATTCAACATGCTGCGTGGTGAATATAGCAACATAGTCAGAACCTCTTGAAATATCTCTAGGAAATTATACTAATAATTACTACTGCTGCTGCTGTTATTATGATTGATGATGCTGTTATTATAATTATTACAGTGTATTTATTACAGCTGTTACTACATGTATTTAGACGGTCGCTCCAACATTGGTGTTGATGATTTAGTTTAACTAAATTTAGTACTAATCTTGACTAGTTGACATCACCTAATTTGAAATTTCATGTGTCAATGGTCCAGATCCAGGAGCAAGTTGTTGACTTGCAGGATCATCTAGACTAGTAAAATAATATCATTTTGTTCATCCTTGGATGAATGAGGCTGATATCTCTAGCAAGATATGCTAAATAAATGTGATTGTCTCCAAGACACATTCCACACACTCCTAACTACATTCATGTATTCTCTAGTAAGATATACTAATGTATCGAGACTCATTCCACACACACTCCACTACATTCATATATTCTCTAGTACGAATCATATGCTAATGTATCGAGACTCATTCCACACACACTCCTTAGTACATTCATATATTCTTTAGTAAGATATCCTAATGTATCGAGACTCATTCCACGCACACTCCTCACTACATTCATATATTCTCTAGTAAGATATGCTAATGTATCTGAGACTCATTCCACACGGCAATCCCTTTATGTAGGACGACACGAAATTTTACCAAAAATACAATAGAATACAACACAATACAATTCAATACAACAATAGAATGCAACACAATACAATACAATACAATAGAATACAATTTGGTAGCAATTCGTGTCGTCCTACATGAAGGGATGGCCTTCCACACACACTCCTTACTACATTCATATATTCTCTAGTAAGATATGCTAATGTATCTAGACTCATTCCACACACACTCCACTACATTCATATATTCTCTAGTAAGATATGCTAATGTATCTAGACTCATTCCACACACATTCATATATTCTCTACACTCAATGCTCAACTCACATGTCTATTTTTATGGAGAGAGGAAAACCGGAGAACCCGGACAAAAACTCTCAGAGCATGGATGAGAATCAACAAACTCAACTCACAAATGATGTCACATCCAGGAATCGAACCTGGGCCGCAGTTTTATGCGCTGTGTCAGCCAGCTCTCCATGCTCCCTAGTATACTTTTGTTTGGGATCAAAGGTTTTATTTTCACCTGAAGTTTATGTTCAACCCCCCTGATTTTCCTATGACCGTAGGTCTTGCGGTTGCACTAATTTAGGTGACATCAACTAAATAGTTAACTAATTTAGTTAAATGTATCTAAATTATCAACACCACTGTTGGAGCGACTCTACTACTACTGTAAGTAACTATTACTGTTACATTTGTTGTTGTTTTTCGATGGTGTTCTCCAGGCCTATAAATGGCCTAGAATTAGGGTACTAACACCGCTGTTGGAGCGACTCTACTACTACTGTAAGTAACTATTACTGTTACATTTGTTGTTGTTTTTCGATGGTGTTCTCCAGGCCTATAAATGGCCTAGAATTAGGGTACTAACACCGCTGTTGGAGCGACTCTACTACTACTGTAAGTAACTATTACTGTTACATTTGTTGTTGTTTTTCGATGGTGTTCTCCAGGCCTATAAATGGCCTAGAATTAGGGTACTAACACCGCTGTTGGAGCGACTCTACTACTACTGTAAGTAACTATTACTGTTACATTTGTTGTTGTTTTTCGATGGTGTTCTCCAGGCCTATAAATGGCCTAGAATTAGGGTACTAACCGGAAAGTTTGGTTGCTGTTATCTGAAATTCAGCCTAATAGATAAAAAGAAAAAAGAAACTTATTTACTATTTAGTATTAACATGTAACACTGATAAACTTTCTTATTAAGATTCCACATTTCAAACATTAATGCTGTGCTAGTTGCTTTTATATTTGCACAGCATTTGAAGGCTTGAGTGCCAGAACAGCTTATAAAATAAGTGATTAATGATCCAGTTCCTTATTCTTAGGAAACAAACCATATAGATAGGAATTTGGAACTTGTCATACGCTGTAGGCTCCTTAAGCTTTTTTATACACTCACTCCTTCATCTAGAGAGTTAACTGTTGATTTCATCATCTTCGCAGTGGAAGCAGAGACCACAAAATCAGAACCGGTGGAGGAAGATATCCCGAAGCCAAAGGAAGGAGTAGAAAGCATGGAGTAATAATAATGTAGCCATGCCTGCAGTCTATAATAAACCACTTGCTTCATCAAGGGTTCTTACATCTATAATAGAAACTGTAATTATGTTGTTTTATATTTGTTTATCAAAATGCGAACTTCAGGAAATTGTTGTTGTCATTGTTGTCAAACATGCTTTGTGTAATATCCCGTTCACACCAAAGCTTAAACATGTCTAAAGCTGTTTAATTAAACTAGTTTCAAACTGACCTTTCTTAAGTAAACAACCTGTTCGAGGTACTTTTAATCCTGTGTAACTAAACACATTCAAGATAGGGGCTAGATAAATTCAGTTTAACTAAACAACCTGTTCGAGGTAGTTTTAACCCTGTGTAACTAAACACATTGTAGATAGGGGCCAGATAAACTCCGTTTAAATAAACAGGTTGGTGTGAATGAGGTATTAAGTCTTACAATGCTTTACTGTAATTCGATGCTAAACCTCTGCTTTGGGTAAAGCATTTCTCAGTAGCCTTGAGTTCCTATTGTCTTATGGAAAACTCTTTTCCTCTCTTTCCGAAATATTTACCACATGGAAAAGTAGCTATTATTATTAGTAATATTATCATTAAAACCTCTCACACCCCAAGCCCTAAAGTAATGTTAATATATTTAAGTAAAGCACTAAAGTTGTTTAAAATTTCGTAACTGTCAAAAAAGCTGATCTTTCTTTCTCTATATTTGAAGTCTTTTTGAAGTAATTCTGTCATTCTCGTTCCCAGTCCCTTCTCGACATAACTAAAAAATCGGAGGCCCTGGTAAGACAAAAACCGGATGTCCTAGATTCTAGGACATTGAAACTGCGCATGCCAGTAGGAAATTTTACTCCCGGGCGTCAGAGTGCACATCAAAAATCACAGAAATAAAACAATATTATGCAGTGGACTTTGTGCAAACAAACAGAAAATGAAACTTATCGAACTCTCGGGTTTATTTTACGGTGTTTGCATCTCTTCTTGTATCCGCCTTCAGTCGGTGCTGGCGAAGTAAAGATTTCTATTGATTTAAATATTGATACAGTTTCGGTTTCAAATTTCCGGCTTTGACTTCTTGTTATTTTGCTGAACTGCACAGAAGACCTTGAAGTTACCGTTCAATAAATCTACCTTAATTTATCCTAAGTAATAGCATGATCGCCTCGGATTCCTTTGTTTGTTCACGCACATTTAAGTAATGGTCCGCGCAAGAGGTAGGCATATGTTATGCATGGAATGTAAAAAGGTGCTAATTGTGGTATTGTTTGAATCTTCCACCTCATTAGCTTAGACATTAAAATCTATCTAAAATTGAAGAAGAAGAACATTTTTTCTCATTTTGTAAACAGATTTGAATTGTATCTAGTGAAAACTCTCATAACTTTCAATATGACGAACTTTCAATATGGGGAACATTTTTAAATTGAACGTTTTCTTGGTTATTGTTTTGCACTCTTCTGATTGGACAAAATGTTTTCACACAAAAGAACTCTACCTTTAAAATGCATTTTTAGTGGATATAATTTCAGAAATTTATGATTTAAGGGTTGATTAGTTGTCAGTATGAAAAACAGAAAATAATAAAGTGGGGAAAGCAAATTGTATCTGAACAATAGAATTGTGCCTACCTCTTGCGCGGACTGTTACTTAATCTCTAAATTCCCCGGTCATTACAAATGCAAGGGAAATTTAGAAATATGCATTGTCTTAAACAGGGAAATTTCTAAATTTCCCTGCAAGAACAATGCATATTTCTAATTTTCCCTTGCATCGTAATGAGAGAAAACTAGAAGACAATGCAGACTGGACATGAGAGGGTGAAAAGCATCAACTCTTCCTTACCCTCTGGCACGACTAGCCCTGCGCTCCCGGGTGAAAGGAATTGTACCCAAACTGACCTGGCTTCATCATAACCTTCAACGTAATCCATGTGGGAACACGTATTTCAATCCGCACGTTCTTCTCTTATTTCTCAAACTCGCTTCTTCCATGTGGGATATTTAAAACCATATACGCATGTCCTTTAAATATTTAGTCAAACACATAATTACATTGTGTTTTACTGCTATTCTTCTCAAAAACAACACACTTGTCCCCACGGGAAGTCAAGGTCATTCAATCGAGCATTAAAACGTTTTCGAAAGCAACTCAACTGCGACGTCTTTAGTTTAGGCAGAGAAAACTAAACTTCTCAGAGATTTGTTCCGTTCCTCGCGATCAGTTATACCATGACAATTCGGAATACCATGACAATTCGGGAAATTAGTGATTAAATTTCCCCTCAAGCCTCGGGAGAGTTTGTAAAAGTCCCTCGGCCGCTTCAACAAACTCTCCCTCGGCTTGCGGGGAAATTTAATCACTAATTTCTCTCTTGTCATGGTATTACTTATAAAAAGCTTTCAATGATTTCTACCCTCGAAGAAGGGAATTTATTTTATTTTCCCCGCTACGCAGCGTCCTCGTGTCCTTTTAGCCGTTACAATAGGAAATGAGCAATCTGAAATCAACAATGTTTACTGTCTCGTTTTTCTCAGCTGATGGAAATCGAGATACCGTTCGGGTGCGTGAAGAGTTTTAACTTTTTGATATTCGCGCAGCCTTTGTTAAACGGCCAATCACAGTCGTGCTTCATTTGTGGCTTCATTTGTGTCTTTTCGGAGGTTATAAGCTGTCAAAATTACAAAAGGGTGATAGGCACTTTAAAGCCCAATTGAAGGGCTGTGTGCAAAAAGCCGGGCGTAAGTGTAAAATTCGATTTAGCGAACTGTCAATCAAACACGTACTGTCCAGAGATAATTACAGATGAGACTTGAAACTTACAGGTTGGCGCTTCAATGCAAATGGTATCAATTTTAATCAAGGTAAAAGGTGTATTTATTTACTCTTAAAATATACAAGTAGAAAGGTACATGTATTACTTACAGCCTGATTAAGCTAATCTAGTAATAATGGTCATCTTTAGTTTCATTTGGTAACTCATGGCCTACTGATTTGAGCTTAAAACTCATTGTGTATAGTGTATTTCTCAGCCAGGGTGGCGCAGTAGTTTAGCACCACCTCACACATCTGTGGCCCAGGTTTGATGCCTGATCGTGGAACCATATGTGACTTGAGTTTGTTGATATCTCACCCTTGCCCCAAGGGTTTTTCTCCTGGTTCTTTGGTTTTGCCCGTTAAAGTTCAGAGTTTTCTTTACTCCAAATCAGTAGTCCAAGTTACCAAATCGAATAACTTAATCAGGCTTAGAGGAACTGGATCCATGGGAGCAAAAATCGAAGCCATGATTAAAGTGCACCTATCCTATTTTACACTTTTTATAGATCTACATGTATATGAACATCCGCAAAGTTTTGAGTCGCTTCTGTGAAAAATGTTTTGGTTTATAGAGAATAATGCTACATGTATGTTCTACCCTTACATGTAATAATTTGAAATCGTGAAAATTTGACCTTTCCTTACCCATGACCGAGTAAGTAAGTCATCTCATTAATGCATTATTCGTCAATCATGATGCCTTTCATTCACAACAACATTATTTGATTTATAGAGAATATACACAGTTTGTGAGTTGTTAGTAAAGAAAAAAGTCATTTTAGTCAAAATGTTTAGTATTTCTTCAAATTATTTCAAAGTCCAATTAATGAGGTGACATCTACTCAGGAATCAACCAAAAACCACTGACTTCGTGTATTTAAAGGCACTTGTATGAGATTGGACGTGTTTGTAAATATTATTTTTCACCTCCAATAAATTTATATTGATCGTTGATCTTTCTAAAACTGCATTTTTGAAGATTGTTTGCCATCCAATAAAGCTTTCCCATGGGATCGCAAGCTTGATTCATTAGTCATGAAGTGATATATCAGCATGTGACTGTTACGTGCAAATAAACGGCCCATTGCAGGGGATCTACATTGTACTTGTATTATTCTTGTTGAGATTAACCTGTTAAAAATCATAAGAATGTGTTAGTTTATGTTGTTTAACACAGACTATAATATCAACTCCTAAAAGTTTATGATAAATTCTGAAATTCTTTTTCGTTAAGGTTTTAAGACTTGGTTTGTATCAAAATAGGATAATAAAACTGTTTTCTACTGTGAAAAGGGATAAAATCTCCAATACCCAACACATCACGAATCCCCAACAGTATTTTAGACAATTTAGTTAGGATTCGAAAGCGATAATTAAAAGTTTGTTTTCAAAGCTTCAAGGGCTGAGAAAAGGAGTCATTTCACATTGAAAAATGTACAATATATACCTACGCTTTTAACTTTTTGATCAAAAATAAATAAATAGTAAACTATATACATGTAGTACATGTATGTCTTTGTGGCTTTAATAGACCCTTTCAGCTTGCCTGTTTGTTAACCCATTTCAGACCATGTGATGGTTCTCCAGAGGATTCAGTGCTTTGTTGTCCAATTATAGAAATTGGTACATTTCCACTTGGGATACAGAAAAATATATTACTCAAGGGAAAAGTCACTGGTTGTTGCCCCATTTCAGACCACGTAGCTGAAAGGGTCTATTGTGATGCTGCAAGAGCACTTTCCCAAAATGACAACTCGAACCTTTATTGAGACCTTAAAATACTGCCATTCTCATTTCTAAAGCAATTTGACACAAATAATATTATTTTATTTTGCCTCGTGTGAAAGTACCATTCATTTTGCGGCACTGGATCAACATATTAATAATTATTTAAACAATGTTATTACCTTTCCTTCACAGTACGAGCGTCTGACAAACATATTGCTTGTGATGAGGAATTTTCAGACTCTGAAGATGAAGGTGAGGGCCGCAGAGATAACCACCTTCGTCGTGAAGGACGATCTCGTAAACGAATCTGCCCCTATCCTATTGAGAAGATGGTGTCTAACGGCAGTGCTGAGAATGCAAATGGTAGTGATGATATCAAGTCTACAAATTCAGGATCAAACAGTACTGTACCCAAACCACTGCCTGTGGTAGAAGAGAAATCTAAAAGCTCCAGTGGAACCAGCACACCCAAGGAGGGCTTCCCAAAGACAGTTGGCAGTACAACAGCTGGCGAGACCACAACCGAGGTACCTTCCCCACAGGATACAAACAGAAAGAGGTAATTACGGTGTTTGCATACTTCCTGCAGTCCTAGAAGTGCTTTTAACTCTACTTGCCATTAATTACCTCAAGTACTAAAACATTTATACATGTAGCAGTTGTCGTTTAGTAGAATTCGGAAGTTCACAGTTTGAGACCTTAAACTGTACGTAATAGTTCTATCAAGTTCAATTTGGAGTTGATCTCTTTAAAAGAATCCTGTCTTGAAAAGCATTCAAAAATTAGTCACACTGTACAGGGCCCGATACGGTTGCAAATGCGACCAAAATACTATCACTTGCGATTAAAACTTTTCCGGCAGTCACAAATTTTGCGAGTGGTTTTTGCCTAAATAAATGAATGAATAAAATGTTGAATAGTCTCATGTGTTATGCTTCATTGATATTTTATAACTTTTCAGTGAAATCATGCAACATTTTAACCTTCATTTTCCCATTTTTTATCTCCCTTCAACCAAGTGACAGGAACCTTTGCTCAGACACAATTTTAAATGGGCGCAGCTTTTTCTCATAAGACCACTGGATTCTGTTTTTTTTGGTGACTAAAAATTGCAAACTTGCGACCAAATTTTCGTAACTAGTCGCAGATGCAAGTAGAACTTACCGTATTTTATCACGTATAAGCCACACCTTTTTCGACTTTTAGAATTTGAAAGAAACAAAATATTGCCACAAATTTGGGGGTGCGGCTTATACATGTATGTGAGTATTTTCTGAAAACTTTTTTTTGCAATGACCATAAACAAAGCCATATGAACAATAGAAATGGCACATTCAACTCACAGAACACGAGTGTCAGCAAGATTTCTACTCAAACTCCTCTCCTTCGCTTTCCAAAGAAAACTAGCTGTCCAGTTGCCTGTCATCTTCTCTGCTAACTCCTTGAATGGTGTTGTTAAAGGCCTTGATTGGTCTTGGAAGCCTTCAAATTTTCAAATAAAGTATAATTCTCATCAAGTTCATGTTGAACTTTGGAGCTCGATCACGCTCGATCGGACGTTTGCGAAAACTCTCACCCCAGGCCTCCTTGAAAATCTAAGATCACGGACTCATGCTCATATAGTTTTGCCAAAAAACTTACTTTCTTGTGTGCTTAAAGGAATGAAGTTCCTTAAATATTGTGTTGTTGGTTAATGGGGGAACAACAGAACAATTCTGAAGTGATTTAAAGACACGAGGTTAAAATATACACAAGAAAGGACAAGGAAAGTTGTAACCAATTCGTTGTTGTGATATGACGATCTCTTATGAAGAAGTTTTGCTTCAATTACGGGCATTTATGAACTCAAACACAAGACTACTCTTACTGAATTTTGTGGTGCGGCTTATACACAAGGTTTTTCCTTAAACCTTTCGGGAAAAACAAGCTTCTGTTTATCAGGTTGAAGTTAGGGGTGCAGCTTATACGTGAGGTGCGGCTTGTACGTGATAAAATACGGTAAATTTAATTTTGAGCTACATGTATGCTATACTTTACCAAGTCCCCACACTCGGGTATTGAGTTTGTTTGTATCTTGCCCTTACTGTGAGGGTTTTGGGGTTTGCTTCCTAATCAAAAACCAACCTAAATCCCAATTCAACTAAGGAATTCATGTTCCCGATTAGTAGACCCCACCACCAATAAGACTAAACATGTAACTAAAGTTGATTATTTATTCATCAAAATCCAGAATTTGATCTTATTTCCTTATTTCTATCCAGTCCTGTGGAGCCAGAAGTACAGAACACAAGCCCTGCCAAAGAAGAAGAAGTCAGTGAACCCATGGACATCACTGAAGAGGAACCTGCACAAGAGGAAATCAGGTTGGTGAAGGAGTTGTATGCTCTGATCCTTAGATTTAGAAGAAGACAGTGTTTGTGTACAACCTACAGTCTGTTTCAGTACCAAATACAATACAATACTTTATTTACACACGTGTCAACTAGGAGCTATATAACTCGTTAAAACTTGAATGTGAAAACACATTGATGGCTAAAGTAAACATTAAGTTGCACGTCCCGTAAATATGTTGTCAGTAGCTGACCACTTACTGACCTCATACATGTATGTACAGGCAGCTTGTTCACTTTAGCCCACATTGATTTACATGTACACTCTAATATATGATTATTTATGAATAATTATATGGCTTCTCTGGGAACGAAGAATCGTGGCTTAATATTCTTTTTAGAAAGCAAGGTTTGTGTCAAAGAGGAATATTATTGAATATTATTATAAGTCTTGTAAAAAAACAATCTAAAAGAATTATATAAAAAAAAAATCTTCTTTAACTCTTTACCGTCCGAGCCTGTAAATAGGAGACGCATGAGTCCGTTACTAGAAAAATTATTGCATCACGTCTAGACATGCTGGAAAGACGATGTTGCGATATTATGCGAAGGGATGTATGGCTTCAAAGTCAGAGCTATAACAGGGATCGCTCGACTCTTTCACTATGGAGAAAAGCCCATTTGTTTTGGCGATTGTTTCGTTTCTTTGATTTTCACGAATTTTGAGGAGCTGAAAATTGGCTTAAAAAAAACTTCCCATTTGCACTTGAAATCAAGAGCAAACACAAAATCACCACTCAGTCGTTACAGTACCTTGTTTAATCTTTCCAACCAGCAGGTTTGTTTTCACAAAACACACCAAGCGACGGTGAACCATGCCGATGTTTGCACTGCATTTCACTCGACCACATTTTCCTGCTCCCACCTCCGATTGCATGCTGGGTAATGGACAAAAATTCCACAAGGGGTCCCCCCCTCTTTGACTCCGGTAGGGTTTTTACATACAGCCAAGAGCGGTGATTTGGACTCAAGCCGTTGCTTTAAAGTGACAAAAACACATCCTAATAGGTTGAGCAGGGGTAAAAGACTGCCAACTGCAGGATTTCAAGGATTTCATTGAAGAATTTTTTCTGTGTCTGAAAGCACAAACACAACGGAAAAACCCTGTGAAATTCCCTCACAAGGCCTGCTAAAAGCAAACCAAGTAATTTTCAGCCGTCCTCAGACTTAGTGATGTCCTCAAGCTCTCTGACAGTGGCATTTTTCTCCAAAATTAGAGCACATTTCATTGGAAACCCTACAGAAGTTGCAATACCTACCGTCGACCAGTTTGTAGAATTCACCCGAATGGCATTGTGGAGAAAGTTTGAGCCCTCGGCTTAAAAAGTCAGCAGTATTTAACTACCCCGGGCTAGCCAAACTTGAACTGAGGGGGGAGGGTTGAGTTAGCACTCAGGATTTCACCAATTGAGCTCACACACGATCAGACGACAAAGAGTTAAAGAAAGTTTTATGCCTTCCTTTAATAAAAATTATGATTCTTCATCCCCAGAAAAGGCATAATTCTTGTAAAAAAAAAGAATTTAAAAGAATCTCATTTTAGAGTGTTACTAATTAAAGAATTTAATATAAAAAGGATTTAAATGGCTTTTTCTCGATTTTCCAATTATTAAACCACTCTGAGTGAAATATAGAAACAAAGATTTTATTAATATAACATATAAACTGTTTAACAAAGATTTTCACCACAGTCACAAAATATGATAAATTAATTTACATGTGTTAATATCACCTGATTCAGTAATGTGCTTATTAGTTAACAAATTGAAGTTAGTTTTTGTGTCTGTCTAATATTGACAATGATTTTCGACATAACATGGTCAAAATAGCTGTGGATCCATGACGCGTCTTTGCCAAGTGGGTCTGCAGCTATTTTGGCCATGTTATGACGAAAATCATTGTCAATATTAGACAGACACATAAAAAACTAACTTCAATTTGTTTTTTACAACAACAACAAACTAAATAGTCAATTTTACAAACACTTTTAGCTTCAAACGGAAGCTGTACATGCACTCCTTGGCAAATGAAGTCAGCTTTTGTTGTCTGTCCAAATATTGCATATGAAAAACAGCCAATCAGATTGCGAGAAATTTGGCGGTTGTTGTAAAATATTGTAAATAAAATAAACAGAATAATACATGGATGTTTGGAGATCTTCTCATGTTCAACTGTGTGGTTGTGAAACTAATCGTCCAGGACTTTAATCACGATTTAAAAATCAGGGATTATACTGATTAATTTTTTTTTTATGTCGTCCCCAATTTTCATCTAGACATTGAAAAGAGATAAAACTAAGATTAGGCTAAGGACACTTTTAATTCATGTTGTCTCTTTCCTGTAGTGATTCAAGGAGGGAGTTATCAAAAGGAGAGAGTGCACAGGAAAGTGCTGCAGGTATTACAGATGGCTGCAAAATTACTTTCTCTAAGAACAGAAAGATTAATAATAATATTTTTATTTTAACAATTATTCACTTCCAGTCTCAGTGTATATCAAACCATTATTCACCAAAGTGGAGGTGAATAGTGGTGGATATTTACCGAGCAGCAAGGTAAATATCCACCACTTTTCACCGACACTGAAGTGAATAATTGTATATACCACACAAGTTAATAGCCAGCGCCAAATACCGGTAGTTTTAATTTTATTTTCTGTCAAATGGACAAAAACTTGCGTGAGGCGATTGCTGCTATGCTTGGAGTTGAATAGCAAAGAATATTCGCCTCTGAGAAGCCAATCAGAGCATGTGGAAAGCACTTTTCACTTGTGTGGTATATACTATTGGTGAATATTTACTGAGACCGAGGTGAATGATACTTCTTTTAGTATAATTTCAGAGTTGAGTATCAGAGAAACTTAAAACCAGACCAGTCTGCTAACTTTTTTAAAATTCTTACTGGACATGAGAGTGTGAGAACACCAAAACACACATCAAATTTTATTTTGTATGGCAGTGATTTTTGAACTTAAAGTGTATATCAGGTCAAATATTTGTATCACTAATATCCATTCTAAATCAAGTGAATAGTAGAATATTTCTCGATTTGAGTGTTGCCTATTCAAGCTGGTGACATAAAACTATTTATTATACAAAAACATACTGGTAGAGATAACTGACCTGTTGTAAAACATCTGTTATAGTTGAAGGTTATATCAGTGATGTTACTGTTGTCAGATGTTTGAACCGTTTGGCATGCATGCTTTCAACATCCTTCAACAAATGCTGAACCGAAGTTGAAAATATGTTGAAAATGTTAAACCTTGGCTTTAGCTGGAATGAGTAGATCTAATTATTATTCAACATGCTGCGTGGTGAATATAGCAACATAGTCAGAACCTCTTGAAATATCTCTAGGAAATTATACTAATAATTACTACTGCTGCTGCTGTTATTATGATTGATGATGCTGTTATTATAATTATTACAGTGTATTTATTACAGCTGTTACTACATGTATTTAGACGGTCGCTCCAACATTGGTGTTGATGATTTAGTTTAACTAAATTTAGTACTAATCTTGACTAGTTGACATCACCTAATTTGAAATTTCATGTGTCAATGGTCCAGATCCAGGAGCAAGTTGTTGACTTGCAGGATCATCTAGACTAGTAAAATAATATCATTTTGTTCATCCTTGGATGAATGAGGCTGATATCTCTAGCAAGATATGCTAAATAAATGTGATTGTCTCCAAGACACATTCCACACACTCCTAACTACATTCATGTATTCTCTAGTAAGATATACTAATGTATCGAGACTCATTCCACACACACTCCACTACATTCATATATTCTCTAGTACGAATCATATGCTAATGTATCGAGACTCATTCCACACACACTCCTTAGTACATTCATATATTCTTTAGTAAGATATCCTAATGTATCGAGACTCATTCCACGCACACTCCTCACTACATTCATATATTCTCTAGTAAGATATGCTAATGTATCTGAGACTCATTCCACACGGCAATCCCTTTATGTAGGACGACACGAAATTTTACCAAAAATACAATAGAATACAACACAATACAATTCAATACAACAATAGAATGCAACACAATACAATACAATACAATAGAATACAATTTGGTAGCAATTCGTGTCGTCCTACATGAAGGGATGGCCTTCCACACACACTCCTTACTACATTCATATATTCTCTAGTAAGATATGCTAATGTATCTAGACTCATTCCACACACACTCCACTACATTCATATATTCTCTAGTAAGATATGCTAATGTATCTAGACTCATTCCACACACATTCATATATTCTCTACACTCAATGCTCAACTCACATGTCTATTTTTATGGAGAGAGGAAAACCGGAGAACCCGGACAAAAACTCTCAGAGCATGGATGAGAATCAACAAACTCAACTCACAAATGATGTCACATCCAGGAATCGAACCTGGGCCGCAGTTTTATGCGCTGTGTCAGCCAGCTCTCCATGCTCCCTAGTATACTTTTGTTTGGGATCAAAGGTTTTATTTTCACCTGAAGTTTATGTTCAACCCCCCTGATTTTCCTATGACCGTAGGTCTTGCGGTTGCACTAATTTAGGTGACATCAACTAAATAGTTAACTAATTTAGTTAAATGTATCTAAATTATCAACACCACTGTTGGAGCGACTCTACTACTACTGTAAGTAACTATTACTGTTACATTTGTTGTTGTTTTTCGATGGTATTCTCCAGGCCTATAAATGGCCTAGAATTAGGGTACTAACACCGCTGTTGGAGCGACTCTACTACTACTGTAAGTAACTATTACTGTTACATTTGTTGTTGTTTTTCGATGGTATTCTCCAGGCCTATAAATGGCCTAGAATTAGGGTACTAACACCGCTGTTGGAGCGACTCTACTACTACTGTAAGTAACTATTACTGTTCCATTTGTTGTTGTTTTTCGATGGTATTCTCCAGGCCTATAAATGGCCTAGAATTAGGGTACTAACACCGCTGTTGGAGCGACTCTACTACTACTGTAAGTAACTATTACTGTTACATTTGTTGTTGTTTTTCGATGGTATTCTCCAGGCCTATAAATGGCCTAGAATTAGGGTACTAACACCGCTGTTGGAGCGACTCTACTACTACTGTAAGTAACTATTACTGTTACATTTGTTGTTGTTTTTCGATGGTATTCTCCAGGCCTATAAATGGCCTAGAATTAGGGTACTAACACCGCTGTTGGAGCGACTCTACTACTACTGTAAGTAACTATTACTGTTCCATTTGTTGTTGTTTTTCGATGGTATTCTCCAGGCCTATAAATGGCCTAGAATTAGGGTACTAACACCGCTGTTGGAGCGACTCTACTACTACTGTAAGTAACTATTACTGTTACATTTGTTGTTGTTTTTCGATGGTATTCTCCAGGCCTATAAATGGCCTAGAATTAGGGTACTAACACCGCTGTTGGAGCGACTCTACTACTACTGTAAGTAACTATTACTGTTCCATTTGTTGTTGTTTTTCGATGGTATTCTCCAGGCCTATAAATGGCCTAGAATTAGGGTACTAACACCGCTGTTGGAGCGACTCTACTACTACTGTAAGTAACTATTACTGTTACATTTGTTGTTGTTTTTCGATGGTATTCTCCAGGCCTATAAATGGCCTAGAATTAGGGTACTAACACCGCTGTTGGAGCGACTCTACTACTACTGTAAGTAACTATTACTGTTACATTTGTTGTTGTTTTTCGATGGTATTCTCCAGGCCTATAAATGGCCTAGAATTAGGGTACTAACACCGCTGTTGGAGCGACTCTACTACTACTGTAAGTAACTATTACTGTTCCATTTGTTGTTGTTTTTCGATGGTATTCTCCAGGCCTATAAATGGCCTAGAATTAGGGTACTAACACCGCTGTTGGAGCGACTCTACTACTACTGTAAGTAACTATTACTGTTACATTTGTTGTTGTTTTTCGATGGTATTCTCCAGGCCTATAAATGGCCTAGAATTAGGGTACTAACACCGCTGTTGGAGCGACTCTACTACTACTGTAAGTAACTATTACTGTTACATTTGTTGTTGTTTTTCGATGGTATTCTCCAGGCCTATAAATGGCCTAGAATTAGGGTACTAACACCGCTGTTGGAGCGACTCTACTACTACTGTAAGTAACTATTACTGTTACATTTGTTGTTGTTTTTCGATGGTGTTCTCCAGGCCTATAAATGGCCTAGAATTAGGGTACTAACACCGCTGTTGGAGCGACTCTACTACTACTGTAAGTAACTATTACTGTTACATTTGTTGTTGTTTTTCGATGGTATTCTCCAGGCCTATAAATGGCCTAGAATTAGGGTACTAACACCGCTGTTGGAGCGACTCTACTACTACTGTAAGTAACTATTACTGTTACATTTGTTGTTGTTTTTCGATGGTGTTCTCCAGGCCTATAAATGGCCTAGAATTAGGGTACTAACCGGAAAGTTTGGTTGCTGTTATCTGAAATTCAGCCTAATAGATAAAAAGAAAAAAGAAACTTATTTACTATTTAGTATTAACATGTAACACTGATAAACTTTCTTATTAAGATTCCACATTTCAAACATTAATGCTGTGCTAGTTGCTTTTATATTTGCACAGCATTTGAAGGCTTGAGTGCCAGAACAGCTTATAAAATAAGTGATTAATGATCCAGTTCCTTATTCTTAGGAAACAAACCATATAGATAGGAATTTGGAACTTGTCATACGCTGTAGGCTCCTTAAGCTTTTTTATACACTCACTCCTTCATCTAGAGAGTTAACTGTTGATTTCATCATCTTCGCAGTGGAAGCAGAGACCACAAAATCAGAACCGGTGGAGGAAGATATCCCGAAGCCAAAGGAAGGAGTAGAAAGCATGGAGTAATAATAATGTAGCCATGCCTGCAGTCTATAATAAACCACTTGCTTCATCAAGGGTTCTTACATCTATAATAGAAACTGTAATTATGTTGTTTTATATTTGTTTATCAAAATGCGAACTTCAGGAAATTGTTGTTGTCATTGTTGTCAAACATGCTTTGTGTAATATCCCGTTCACACCAAAGCTTAAACATGTCTAAAGCTGTTTAATTAAACTAGTTTCAAACTGACCTTTCTTAAGTAAACAACCTGTTCGAGGTACTTTTAATCCTGTGTAACTAAACACATTCAAGATAGGGGCTAGATAAATTCAGTTTAACTAAACAACCTGTTCGAGGTAGTTTTAACCCTGTGTAACTAAACACATTGTAGATAGGGGCCAGATAAACTCCGTTTAAATAAACAGGTTGGTGTGAATGAGGTATTAAGTCTTACAATGCTTTACTGTAATTCGATGCTAAACCTCTGCTTTGGGTAAAGCATTTCTCAGTAGCCTTGAGTTCCTATTGTCTTATGGAAAACTCTTTTCCTCTCTTTCCGAAATATTTACCACATGGAAAAGTAGCTATTATTATTAGTAATATTATCATTAAAACCTCTCACACCCCAAGCCCTAAAGTAATGTTAATATATTTAAGTAAAGCACTAAAGTTGTTTAAAATTTCGTAACTGTCAAAAAAGCTGATCTTTCTTTCTCTATATTTGAAGTCTTTTTGAAGTAATTCTGTCATTCTCGTTCCCAGTCCCTTCTCGACATAACTAAAAAATCGGAGGCCCTGGTAAGACAAAAACCGGATGTCCTAGATTCTAGGACATTGAAACTGCGCATGCCAGTAGGAAATTTTACTCCCGGGCGTCAGAGTGCACATCAAAAATCACAGAAATAAAACAATATTATGCAGTGGACTTTGTGCAAACAAACAGAAAATGAAACTTATCGAACTCTCGGGTTTATTTTACGGTGTTTGCATCTCTTCTTGTATCCGCCTTCAGTCGGTGCTGGCGAAGTAAAGATTTCTATTGATTTAAATATTGATACAGTTTCGGTTTCAAATTTCCGGCTTTGACTTCTTGTTATTTTGCTGAACTGCACAGAAGACCTTGAAGTTACCGTTCAATAAATCTACCTTAATTTATCCTAAGTAATAGCATGATCGCCTCGGATTCCTTTGTTTGTTCACGCACATTTAAGTAATGGTCCGCGCAAGAGGTAGGCATATGTTATGCATGGAATGTAAAAAGGTGCTAATTGTGGTATTGTTTGAATCTTCCACCTCATTAGCTTAGACATTAAAATCTATCTAAAATTGAAGAAGAAGAACATTTTTTCTCATTTTGTAAACAGATTTGAATTGTATCTAGTGAAAACTCTCATAACTTTCAATATGACGAACTTTCAATATGGGGAACATTTTTAAATTGAACGTTTTCTTGGTTATTGTTTTGCACTCTTCTGATTGGACAAAATGTTTTCACACAAAAGAACTCTACCTTTAAAATGCATTTTTAGTGGATATAATTTCAGAAATTTATGATTTAAGGGTTGATTAGTTGTCAGTATGAAAAACAGAAAATAATAAAGTGGGGAAAGCAAATTGTATCTGAACAATAGAATTGTGCCTACCTCTTGCGCGGACTGTTACTTAATCTCTAAATTCCCCGGTCATTACAAATGCAAGGGAAATTTAGAAATATGCATTGTCTTAAACAGGGAAATTTCTAAATTTCCCTGCAAGAACAATGCATATTTCTAATTTTCCCTTGCATCGTAATGAGAGAAAACTAGAAGACAATGCAGACTGGACATGAGAGGGTGAAAAGCATCAACTCTTCCTTACCCTCTGGCACGACTAGCCCTGCGCTCCCGGGTGAAAGGAATTGTACCCAAACTGACCTGGCTTCATCATAACCTTCAACGTAATCCATGTGGGAACACGTATTTCAATCCGCACGTTCTTCTCTTATTTCTCAAACTCGCTTCTTCCATGTGGGATATTTAAAACCATATACGCATGTCCTTTAAATATTTAGTCAAACACATAATTACATTGTGTTTTACTGCTATTCTTCTCAAAAACAACACACTTGTCCCCACGGGAAGTCAAGGTCATTCAATCGAGCATTAAAACGTTTTCGAAAGCAACTCAACTGCGACGTCTTTAGTTTAGGCAGAGAAAACTAAACTTCTCAGAGATTTGTTCCGTTCCTCGCGATCAGTTATACCATGACAATTCGGAATACCATGACAATTCGGGAAATTAGTGATTAAATTTCCCCTCAAGCCTCGGGAGAGTTTGTAAAAGTCCCTCGGCCGCTTCAACAAACTCTCCCTCGGCTTGCGGGGAAATTTAATCACTAATTTCTCTCTTGTCATGGTATTACTTATAAAAAGCTTTCAATGATTTCTACCCTCGAAGAAGGGAATTTATTTTATTTTCCCCGCTACGCAGCGTCCTCGTGTCCTTTTAGCCGTTACAATAGGAAATGAGCAATCTGAAATCAACAATGTTTACTGTCTCGTTTTTCTCAGCTGATGGAAATCGAGATACCGTTCGGGTGCGTGAAGAGTTTTAACTTTTTGATATTCGCGCAGCCTTTGTTAAACGGCCAATCACAGTCGTGCTTCATTTGTGTCTAACAAGGGCCGCCGATTTTTCAGTTAAGTTGAGGAAGCACTGGGAACTAGGTGTTCATTGTATCAGTTTGTGTGCGCAGGTTTCTATGAATGAGATGTAACTCTTCTGGTGCATTTTTATTACTTCGCATGCAGATAAACGTGATCATGATGCCGGTACGAAATATAACTCCGGAACGAGTCATTTCAGACTCCTGTCCTCGTACGACACGACCGTAGTCTTAGTACTTTACCGGCTGAAAATGTTTTTCTTACTACCGTGAACCACTCGGTGGTTTTCACTAGTCGAGAGAAAAGAAAGAAATCACCAATCTCCGGGTTGGGATGTACTCTTGTCTTTGCTGTTCTGCTATGAATTAAAACTCGAATAAGGAAAAGATTTAAAAAACATAATTTCATCCTCGAACACTGCCATTATGTGCGTAGTTATGCGCGCAAGGGTACTAGGGAAGCTAAGAGATGTCATGCGCAGTAGAGCGGTTTCCGATTGAGTGTCGAAAGTAATAAGTGATTGCTTTGGTTTTGCGTTTGTTGAGTTTTTTTATTGGCTGTGAGAATGTTTTGTAATTATCAACCAACCAATTTCTAAACTAAAACCACACATTGTTTTGGTCCGTCACGCAATCAATTTTCATTTTAGCGAGCGTTACTCTTCTCTTCCTAAATACGAGCGTACTGGCTTATGTGCTCGGTGCACAGTCAGCGGAGCGGTTTAGTTGCTCCCGCGATTGGCTCTAATTACTTTGGTTTTAGTTTTATCATACGTCCGTTCGTGATTGGCTCATTGCGGTTTAGTTGCTCCCGTGATTGGTTCTAATTACTTTCAGTTTTACAATACTTAATCGACAACCGCTCTATCTTGTATTTGCCACGTAACGCTGAAATGGCGTAAACTGGACTATTTAAAAAGAAATTCTGCTCGTCTTGCAAAATAATTGTTTATTGAACTGAAGCTTTTTTGCCAGACTGCACGAAGATATTTCCGTTCACGGTAAGTGCAGCCAAAAATGTAAAACATTTCATCATAAGTGTTTATATTATTCAATCCTTAAAATCTTTGATTATTGCTCTTCGTGCTTCAAGGGTAGTCGTTTCGCCTTATCATCATGTATATTATACTTCTAATACTGTTTTGCTATATCTTTAATAAAAGGAATTGTGCAAATCTTTCAAATTGTGGTATTTCTTCTATGGTTTGTTTGTGTGGTGGGGTTTGGTGGGATATTTACAAAATCCGGATTTAGAATCTAAAATAATAACATATTTTTTTTGGCCGGCATTTTGGGGGAATATCAAAAATGGATAATGAATCCGAGAAATCTATGACAAACAAGAGGCTGGCATTGCCAACCGAACTCGGGCCAATAGATATCGTTAGGTTGCTTTACCGAAATGTTGTGGAAAATAAAACTGAAAAGTTTTCTACGTACGTAATTAGGGACCTTAAGCAACCACGACGGCATAAAACAACAGCCTTAATTACAAAATACAATAACTGCACGTGAAATGCACGCAGTTACCTACATATTGACCGTTCTCTCAAAAAAGCACAACGTGAAAACAACAACACGTTCAAAGGAGAACGCGAACGTAAGAAACTAAATCACCGTTTATCATTCGGCCTGGAAAATATGGTTATAAACGGCATCTGAAGGCAACTAAAGGAAATAGTAAATTCTAAATTTCGGGAGAAAACACTTCTACGTTCCGTCGTCACATCCGTCGTCGTCCTGTTAATCTCCCTATTGTCATAACAGACCTAATTGGGTTCCCTGTGGCCAAAGTTAAGCCATGCCTCGTGCTGTTGCCATTTCGTTTTGGTTCTTCTTTTTTTTGGCCGATTTCTGTTTTTCTGATAGCGTGTAACCAACACCTTTAAAAAGGGACTTAGGAGTCCTCAATTTTATTAAGTTAAAATAACTAAAATCAATCCCTGGTCTTGCGAGGGATCGATCACCAGGCTAGTTCGCAATAAACAGGATAAATTAGAATGCACAAAAATTATGAGTGCTGCTGACATAATATCTAAGCGAACACATTTCTCACTCCTGTCGTAGCTTTGTATACAATATCGAAGCTCTTTCGACCATGGAAACTATAAACCATTTCAAAATCTGGGCACTGATCGCGCTTCTGAATCGGAGCAATATAAGGCTAGCAAGTTATCGGTGAATGTAAACAAATCCAACTATATTATATTTGATCTGGCGATAGAAATAAACAATGTTAGGATTGACAAGGTTAATGAGGTCGTATTCCTGGGTGTGATCTTGGACGAAAATATGGCTTGGAAGTTTCACATTTCCCATCTTGCCAGTAAAATATCAAAATCAATAGGAATTATACACAAATCAAGTTTTTGCCTTTCCAAGCAAGCATTACGCACTTCAATACTGTATCACGGTCTGGGGCTCTACCTATCCATCCAACCTTAATCGTATTGTTCTGCTTCAATAACGCGTAGTGCGAGTTATTAATAATGAGGCATTGATGCGCATACTAACCCTATATTTACTTATTCAATTTAGGAAAGTTCATGTTCCTGTTCAAAATTAATTTATTACCTAGAAGTTTTGAAAAATCTTTTCTACGAATTTATCAAGTTCACAGTTATAATACTAGACATTCTAAACTTTTTTATGTTCCTTTATGTAGAACCAAAATTAGACAGTTTTCTGTTTATTATCAGGGTCCAGCATTTTTTAACTCGCTGAACGCAGACCTTCGTGATGCCATGACCGTTTCCTCGTTTCAATCCAAGCTGAAAAAATATCTCTGCTCCCGTCTTTGAAATCGCTTATTATTTATTCAATAATTTCTTCAAATACGTGTTATCTCAATACTGATATAAACTGTTATCTTAGTGTGTTTTCTCCATTCCGTTATTCTTGTTTTCGCGCCACTCTCACTTTGTTTTATATTTTTTTGTTGGCCAAAAAAAAAAACTGTTAATATGTAGTGGAGCGAGATCAGTTGATGTGTCGTGGTCGGAACATTTAGAAAAACAATCGAGAAGTTTAGCGGCAGCTGTTTTATGTCTTGTGTTGTATGTGTTTTAACTTATTGTAACCGCGCAACCGAACGTTAAGCCCAACGGCTTGGGATCCCTGTGGTGACGTCATTATTTCCCGCCAAAATCTAGTGAGCATGACATTGTTTGTGGTCAGCGGCACGTACGGCGTAGATGGTGCTTCTATTAAAAATGGACAAGAAAATGGAAAGAAAACCCACAAACAGAGTTTATTGGAGTGTTTTAGAGCTGATAAATACGTTACTAAAGGTCTGTATGGAATGATTCTCCACTGGATTGGATTGAAAGGTGCTAGATGTGATTTACCAGCGAGTCGATCGACTCACTCCAAACAAACATGCTACGTACCTGGGGATGTACCAAATGTATACTACTGACTTATGATTATTGGAAAACGTGCCGAAATACCCGGCGAAAAGGCAAAATGGAGACAATAACACGGGGAATAACAACACCTAACACTACATGGATGCCCTTGATACCACTTGAGATCATGGAAAGAACAGTATACCTTCACATAATGAGTGCGTGTGAACTGGAAGGAGGAAATTGACATCAAAATGGCTAATGTAATAAACACAGCTTAACAAATCGCACACATTTTGCCATTGTATGTACTCGTATTGATCATAGAAATGACTTCAAATGAGTGCGTAATAAACTGCTTTCAAGTCGAAAAAGGCCATTGAAAGTAAAAACGTAAACACTTCTAATTACCGTTGCCGAGAGAAAGCTTTCTTAGACAAATGGCAATTTGGTTCACCGATTAACTTCTGTAATTGATGGAATGCATGTGAAATCCTTTCTTGGTTTTTTTCTGGATCAGAAAAGTTATTGTTATATAATTCAAAACTTTTGAGCTCTGAGAGAACTAGTCTAGTCACAAAGTCTGACTACAAAAATCGCCGAAACTTTCTCCACTCAAGAGAAAACTCTCATTTTGCCAAATGGCACACTACAAAGAAGTTTGGCTCACCGATTAACTTCTCCTAGTAATAAAATGCTTGTGAAATCCTCACTTTCTTGTTTGTGGAAGCGAAGTTAACAGCCATTTGAATTCACAAACCTCGCCGTGATTGTGAAAAGCAACCACGACTTGCGAGTGACGTCATTTCATTGTATGTACTATTTTGCATATAGCGGAGAGCCAATCAGAATGCGAGAAAATTGGATGTTGTTGTAAAAAAAGACTTGGTTAGCTATACTATATCATATGTACACAGGGACAGGACATGATTTATTATGTAAGCTGACGTGTGAAAGAACAAAGCTGCTTCTAAACCGGTAAGATATGTTTTCCAATGTACTTATTGCTGAGTGTTATGTACCTTAAGAAAGCCACTAATTAAGGCTTGGACTACTCTATAAACTCGGAGTAGTCAGCTCGCTACTCGAGACCTCCTCAATCTACCTATCACATTATACATGGTTTCCCGAACTAGGAAACTCCCAGATGTATAAACACTACACTGAGGAATAGATGTTTCTTGCCTTTTCGTTCATGAAGGGGAGGAAATGTTTAGGTAAACTTTACAAATACAATGTAACGTACAATAACAACCAGAAATACAACCAGAATAATAACCATAATAAGGAAAGTTCCTTCACATAATGAGTGTGAAATGGCTAATAAACACAAGAAAGACTTGGTACTATAATATACTAAATATATATAATGACAGGACATGATTTATTGGGTTTACTTCGGTGTAAGGACCTGACTTGCTGGAGACTGCATGCCATCGCACACTCTGTGAATTGTTGTATTACCGATTATAGTGTATTGAATACTATAATACTATTATAATTTATGTACCTACTCATCATTAGTTGATATAAATACCTGAAAAAAACAATTGCTACCAAGCAATTCACTCATGGTCTAGTGGTTAGGGCATGCCATTGCACACTCTCGTCTCTGTGAGTTGTTGTATTACCAATTACAGTGTATTGAATACTATAATACTATTATAATTTATGCACCT
The DNA here is from genome assembly GCA_030867875.1 of Actinernus sp. WN-2022. Taxonomy (NCBI): domain Eukaryota; kingdom Metazoa; phylum Cnidaria; class Anthozoa; order Actiniaria; family Actinernidae; genus Actinernus; species Actinernus sp. WN-2022. The sequence goes on from JAOWCC010001629.1 coordinate 570,537, forward strand.
ACTCATCATTGGTTATATAAATAGGTGAAAAAACTATTGCTACCAAGCAAATTCACTTGTGGTGCAGCAGTTAGGGTTTGGGTAGCTGGGTTATATGTCAGCCATTGTAATCTTATTTTGCTGGGTTTGATTCTTACCCTCAGTACAGTGTAATTTTTTTTCAAGTAGAGGCTGCCCAATTCCATGTAAAATTTATAAGTGCTGCTTCAGGTGCTCTGGAAATATTCTAAGTAGCAAATTATTCATAGTTAACAAAGGGAGTTTTATGACACAGTTTGTGTGGTTCTCACATTGAGGTACATTTGTAATAACACCAAATTATTATATATGTAAACTTACATGTGTTAGGAAAGAGCAAAGCTGCTTCTAAACTGGTAAGATATGTTGTGTTATTGCTGAGGAAAAGATGTTTCATGGCTATTCGTTTCATCAATGATTTTGTATCAGTTTGAGCGACTGTAAATTAATGTGCAATTACTCTGGCTGCCTGTATACGTACATGTACATACATGTATAGCAGAATCTATATTATTTTGTATGTGAATTTAAATTGATGAATAGCATTCAAAATGAAAGCTAGGAGAGAGTTTGTTTGGGCATGTACATTGTAGCTGTGAATTTGACTCCATTTTATGTGTATATAGTAAAGGTAAGGTAATGGCTTGGTAGTAATGTAGAATATCCCCTCCATTCAAAAGACCACTTGAATGGCTGTGTGCAAAAAGGGCATTAAGTGATTATTGATCACATTCTAAATTCTCCCTTAGAAAACAAATAAATCGAAGGAGAATATAGAATGTGATCACATTTGATCACATTCTAAATTCTCCCTTAGAAAACAAATAAATCGAAGGAGAATATAGAATGTGATCAAGAGTCACTTATGCCCTTGTTGCACACAGCCCTTCACAGTCTTGAAAACTGTGCTAAATTCTCCATTTTATTACCGTTTTCATTGAAGTGCTTTACCACCTGGACTTAATTAAATTGTGATTGACGTTGGCTAAATGCAATTTTCCAAACGAGACTTGTAACTTTCAGGGTCACACTTCAATGAAAATGGTAATAGTTCAGGTGTAGTTAGACTTGTTCTATGAATCATTTGGGGTTGAAAGTGGGTAGCTTTTTTTGTGGGGATTTAATGAACAATTGGAAGTACTGTGTGCTATAGGAGAGTTTGAACTCGGTTTGAATTGAATTTGTTGGTAAAACTTGGCATTTTGTTGAGTTATCCACCCTTTCTACTTTTTATGAAGGGGATGACATGTTTCATACAAACTGTAGGTAAACTTTACAAATACAATGCAACATACTGTACAATAACCAGGATAACAACCAGAAACACTGCACCAATAACAAACAGAATAACCAGAAACATGCACATACAAGATGTCCAACTGCATGTAATTATCAAGCTACATGTACATTGTATCTAAATTTAGTATGAGATGAATCCCAACAATCTATTCTTTACAAGCAACCACCCTAAATGTCTATCAAAGGTGGTCACTTAAGAGAGGGGGTCGCAATTACAAGATGTCCAACTGTATATCAAGCTATCTGAAGTATGAGATCAAACCCAAAAATATATTCTTTATAACCAATCACCCTTATGTAGATACATGTACGGTCTTTGGAAAGTTTTTCTGAGTTTTCTTCTTGATGGGAAATCAAATATAATTCCTGTTGTTGTGTTCACCACGTACCCTTGAGACTCCACATGTCACATACAGTAGTTCTAGCTGGGTTGTATTGCTACATGCATTCCATTTGTATTCCTTAGTCTGGTTAGTCGACCCCATAGTTCTACTGGGGTTGCATTGTATCATTCTATGCTATAGTCATAGTCCTTAGTCCAGTTAGTCTCCTTAGTTCTAGCAGGGTTGTATTGCTACATGTCATTTGTATTCCTTAGTCCGGTTGGTCCCCTTAGTTCTAGCAGGGTTGTATCACTGCATGCTAGTCATAGTCCTTAGTCTGGTTTAGCTCCTTAATTCTAGCAGGGTTGTATCACTGTACAGTATGCTAGTCATAGTCCTTAGACTGGAACTTTACATCAACGTTCAGGCGTTCACACGTGTTTTTTGAGAGCTCCGATAAATTTCGAAATTTTTCCGATTTATCGTGTTCTTTCGCCCATTTTATGTAATGTACAGTAGCTGAAGTTATTTGTACAGCAGATGGGGTTTTTGATACTCTTTTAAAGTATATTTGAAGGCTATTTTGAAATTTTTGATGGTAAAATGGCGTCCACTAAAAAATCCAAGTCAAAGTCTATCGAAGTGGTTGATACTGGTGAAGTAACAATCAAAGCCACTGTGCAAGAGGCAGTAACGATGTATCTGCAGTCCAAGGGTTTTGCAGACCTCATTCGACAGTCTGTTAAGGAGGCCGTGGGAAATACTATGAAGGAGATTATTGAGCCACTACAAGAAAAGATGGCCGCCTTGGAGAACCGGGTGTTTGAACTTGAAAAGACAGTAGCTTATTTGTCAGTAAAAGTAAACGATAATGAGCAGTACTCAAGGCGTCACAATGTGCGAATTTCTGGCATTACCGAGGAGGATGGTGAAGATTGTGTGGAGAAAGTGGTGAGCTTTTGTGCACAGCAGTTAAAAGTGTCCATTTCTGATGGTGATATTGATCGTGCTCATCGAGTAGGCAAGCCAGGAGAAGATGGTAATCCCAGAGTGATTATTGTGCGTCTTAAGGCACACAGCGAGAAGATTCGGCTTCTGACAAATCGTAAGAACCTCAAGGATACGGGCTACTTTATAAATGAAGATCTTTCCCGCTTCAATCAGAAGTTGTTTTACACGGCGAGAAAGAAATGTACTAATGTTGAGTCTGCCTGGATAAGTGAGGGGAGGATCTTTGTTAAGCGAAAATCAGACGAGAGAAGGTTTCGTATCATTAAGGATGCGGACTTCGCAAAGCACGGTCTTTAGAGATATGTAAGCCTGGACTATTGATTTTTATGCCCTTATTTTGCTGTATTCTTTCTATGATGAACTTTATTAGTGTAACTTTTATGTGCTGTTGTGTGTATATTTCTAGTTACGGCGTCAGTAAGGTGCAGCATGAGGTAAGTTTGATTTATTTTCACTTTGTAATTTTGACTGATGGGGGGTAGTATGGCAAGCCGATTGTAGCAATATTCAATTCAACCTCTTGTTCAATATTCAACCCCTTATTCAACCATTTATTTAACGTTCAACTCTTCATTCAACGTTCAACCCTTCATTCAACGTTCAACCTTCATTCAACGTTCAACCCTTCATTCAACGTTCAACCCTTCATTCAACGTTCAACCTTCATTCAACGTTCAACCCTTCATTCAACGTTCAACCCTTCATTCAACGTTCAACCCTTCATTCAACGTTCAACCCTTCATTCAACGTTCAACCCTTCATTCAACGTTCAACCCTTCATTCAACGTTCAACTCTTCATTCAACGTTCAACCCTTCATTCAACGTTCAACCCTTCATTCAACGTTCAATCCTTCATTCAACGTTCAACCCCGGGGTTCAACCCTCCATTCAACGTTCAATCCCGCGTTCAATCCCGCGTTCAGTCCGTTCAGTCCCGAGACCGACTATGGAAAAGTGACCAGGCCTGCAACCGAGCTTGACAACATGGCTGGACAAGAAACCTTCGATTTGGGGAGAGATATGCCAAGCTTTTTAAGTTCCATTCTTCAAAAAACAAAGGATATTTCTCAGCGTCCATTTGATCAGGAAATCGCAGAAGCACATGCTGTCGTGCTTGACAAAACTGTTTCTTTGATTAGCACACTACGTGATTGTTTTGGTCTTGACACGAACGACAGAAATGATCTGGACTTGTTGTCAAGAGCGTTAACGAATGTCTTGAACTCTTGGCATCGTTACACTGCCATGGGGACTATTACTCCTACAACTATCGCTGGCTGTAATGCAAACACAGAAAGTAACGTTTTGACACCTGGTAGACCTTCGTACGACATTTCTTCAGAGACAATCGAGGAGCTTCGTGAACTCGGCTTTACTTGGTGCAAAATTGCCAAAATGTTGGGAGTATCAAGATGGACAATACACAGACGAGTGACGAAATACAACCTACAAGACATGCAGGGATTTAGCGATATATCAGATGAAAATCTAGATGAAATAGTTACAACGTACATATCAACCCACGGATCAGCCACTGGGCAAGGGTGTGTTGCCGTTTACATTAAATCGCTTGGTTTCAGAGTGCAGAGGAAAAGAGTAAGAGAAAGTATGGCACGAATGGATCCACAGAATACTGCATTGAGATGGGGTGCGGTAGTTTCACGGCGTACTTACCAAGTTCCGTGGCCAAATTCTCTTTGGCACTTGATGGACACCATTCATTAATTCGCTGGAAACTTGTTATACACGGATGTATAGATGGATTTTCCAGAAGAAGAATATTTTTAAGTTGCTCTTCCAACAACCTTGCAGAAACAGTACTTGAACTGTTTTTGGATGCAGTTAAATCTGACGGTCATCTCTGGCCGTCAAGAATCAGAGTTGACAAAGGGGTTGAAAATGTCCTTGTCTGTGATGCCATGGTGACAACTAGAGGTGAAGGTCGGGAAAGTTTCATAGCTGGTCCCTCCACTCACAACCAGCGCATTGAGCGACTTTGGAGAGATGTATATAGGTGCGTTTGTCACCTCTATTACTACGCTTTCTATGCAATAGAATCCACTGGAATTCTCCAAATAGATGACCCTGCCCACCTGTTTGCTTTACACTTGGTCTACATACCAAGAATTAACAAGGCCTTGAGTGAGTTCTCAGAGGCTTTCAATCACCACAAGGTGCGCACCGAGAGGAACTGGTCCCCTATGCAAATGTGGACAAATGGGATGATGCATGCAGACAATACCTTGGCAAAAGGGTTACTTGATGAAGAGCCAGATGACTTAGCTATGTATGGGTATGATGCCCAGGGACCATCATCACTGGGCGAGAACAACAATGTAGTTGTAGAGCCAGTCAATCTGGATAACACGGCACTGATAGTCATACGTTTTAGATAATCTGGACCCACTGTATATTTACTGTACTGTACTGTACTGTTTCCCGCGCTTTCGAAGTTTTCCTGAGCCTGCGTGCGTTGAACAGCGGTGTTACACAGGCAGCCAAATTAGGAATGAATACGGGATTTAATACGGGACTGAACGCGGGATTGAACGCGGGATTAAACGTTGAATGAAGGGTTGAACGTTGAATGAAGGGTTGAACGTTGAATGAAGGGTTGAACGTTGAATGAAGGGTTGAACGTTGAATGAAGGGTTGAACGTTGAATGAAGGGTTAAACGTTGAATGAAGGGTTGAACGTTGAATGAAGGGTTGAACGTTGAATGAGGGTTGAACGTTGAATGAAGGGTTGAACGTTGAATGAAGGGTTGAACGTTGAATGAAGGGTTGAACGTTGAATGAAGGGTTGAACGTTGAATGAAGGGTTGAACGTTGAATGAAGGGTTGAACGTTGAATGAAGGGTTGAACGTTGAATGAGGGTTGAACGTTGAATGAAGGGTTGAACGTTGAATGAAGGGTTGAACGTTGAATGAACGGTTGAACGTTGAATGAACGGTTGAACGTTGAATAAATGGTTGAATAAGAGGTTGAATATTGAACAAGAGGTTGAATTGAATATTGCTACAATCGGCTTGCCATAGGGTAGCCTTGAAACGTATCGGGCAGCGATCGGGTTGTTTAACCGTTTAAAGATATCTATTTCAAACTTTGCTTGTTTTTTGACTCGTCTTATCGTTATATTAAGTCTTGTACTCACTGGAATGTTTTTTGCGTTTATCACGATCATTTTGTCGAACGACATTCATCTAAATCCGGGACCATTTTTCTCTTTTAACTTTGGCCATTTAAATGTCAGAAGCCTGAATATTGAGGATAAGTTTCTTGAATTGTCTTACTTGATTAAAGAGAATAATTTTGATATTTTTGCGCTTTCGGAAACTTGGCTCAATGACTCTATATCTAGTGATTGTTTTGAGATTCATGGTTACAATCCAATTATTCGACTTGACAGAAGGGATAGAATAGGAGGCGGTGTTGCTTTGTATGCGGCTGATTCCCTTGTGGTTACGCAAAGAAAGGATTTAGAAATTCCTGGCTTTGAGTTTCTATGGACTGAGTTCAAATTTAAACAATATGATTTTCTATGTGGCGTTTGCTATAGATCCCCCGATAATGATAGTTCTTCCCTTTTGTCTTTTTTGAGTAATTTTCAACTGACCCTTGATAAAATACGCCAATCACCGAAACAATATAATGTTGTTATTCTTGGTGATTTCAATGCTCATTACGATCAACAGAACCCTTTGCGAAATTCTACTGCCGGTATAAAATTGTACAGTTTCCTGGAAAGTAATAGCTTGACCCAATTGATTTCTGAACCGACACGCCCGACCGAGCGGCATTCTACGATTTTGGATTTGGTTATTACTAATTGCCCAAACGAGTTTCAGCAATCCGCTACTCTCAGTTCCCCTGCCAACTGCGATCATTCTATTATTTTTGCTAAAATGAATATTCAATCTCGCAAATGTCATTCTTTTAAAAGGAATGTATGGGACTTTAACAATGTTGATTCCTCAGGTTTGAATAATGAACTTTTGCAGGTTGATTGGGATGTTTTTTTAGAAGAAGAGACTGATATTAATAGTATTTATGATGGGTGGCATGGGAAATTTCTTTCGATCGTTAAAAAGTACATTCATTTGAAATCAGTGACAATTAGAGTGAAGGACAAACCCTGGATGAATAGTAAAGTTCGTTCAGCCATTCGGAAGCGTGATCGTCTCTTGCGTTGTCACAATAAAATTTTATCTGCTGTATCATGGGATCGCTATCGCAAGCAGCGTAATTTTACAACTTCTCTTATACGGAGTGCTAAAAGATTGTTTTATGACAAAGTAAAGAGAGATTTGTCTGATCCAACTATTTGTTCTAAGAAGTGGTGGACTATCGCTAAGCGTTTATGTGGCAAAGAAAATCAATCCTCGATACCAGCAATTATTGAGAACGAAGTTGCTGTGACTGACCCCATTGAAAAAGCATCCATTTTTAACGACTATTTTGTGTCTCAATCCGAACTTTCCGGCGCTGATAAGCCTACGCCTATAATATCTCCATACCAAACCAATATCTTTATTTCGAATATATCTGCATCAAGGTTGGAAGTGCTCGAGTTATTGCAAGGTGTTAATACGTCCAAAGCATGCGGCCACGACGGAATCGGAAACAAAATCATTAAGTTATGTGCAGAAGGTTTCTATGTTTTCTTTACTCATTTTATTAACCTATCTTTCTCGCTTGGTCAGTTTCCAAATGTGTGGAAGTTAGCAAATGTAATTCCTTTGTTTAAATGTGATAATCGTCAGAAAAAGACCAACTACCGTCCAGTATCCTTGTTACCTTGTTTTTCAAAAATCTGTGAAAAAGTTGTTTTTGTTCGACTTTACAAGTTTTTGCTGGGTATTGATTTCTTGTACAAGTTTCAGTCAGGTTTTAGACCAGGTGATTCAACAGTGAATCAATTGATTTATATTGTTCATCAAATTTACCTAGCTTTTGAAAGCGGTAAGGAGGTGCGGGCTGTTTTTCTAGATATCAGCAAGGCCTTTGATAGGGTGTGGCACTCTGGTTTGTTATGCAAATTGAAATCCATTGGCGTTCGTGATCCTTTGTTGAAATGGATAAAAAGTTATCTTCAGGAAAGACAGCAACGTGTTGTTATTGACGGTCAATCTTCTGAATGGAGAAGGGTTAATTCAGGAGTTCCCCAAGGATCGGTCCTTGGACCTCTCCTGTTTTTAATATATATAAATGACATAACTGTTGGTCTAAATTCTTTTCCTTTTATTTATGCTGACGATACTACTCTCCTTGAAATTGTAGAAGATTCTGATATTTCGGCCGTCCGCCTCGGGGATGATCTGAGTAAGATTTCTAAATGGTCTGATGAGTGGCTTGTTACCATGAATCCTTCGAAAACTCGGAGTATTGTCTTTTCCTTAAAACGTGATAAGCCTGTTCATCCTACCTTGACATTTAATGGTAAACATATAGAAGAGGTTGAAGATCACAAACATCTAGGATTAACCTTACAAAGCAATATGTCTTGGCGGAGTCACATTTTGAGCATTTTTGAAAGGGCATCTAAACGGTTGAATATGTTAAAGTCTTTGAAGTACAAGGTTGACAGGTCAACCTTAGCTTGCTTATATAAAAGCTTAATTCGTCCCTTAATGGAATATGGAGATATAATCTGGAGTAATTGTAGTGATGTAGATGCTAATCTAATAGAGAGTGTCCAATATGAGGCTGCTAGGGTTGTAACCGGAGCAATTAAGGGTACAAGTGCTACAAGCTTGAGAAAAGAGCTTACTTGGGAGAGTTTAAGTGTAAGGAGGAAAATGCATAAGTTAATACATTTTTATAAAATTGTAAATGGATTAGTTCCCATATACTTACGAGAGCTACTACCCAATACTGTGGGTGAACGTGTACATTTTAACCTAAGATCAAGTGAAGATTTTTCAATTATTCCTTGTAGAACCGTTAAGTTTCAGCAGTCTTTCTTGCCTTCCACAATCACGTCTTGGAATTCACTAAGTTTGGATGTAAGGAATTCAATTTCGCTTTCTTCTTTCAAATTTAATTTGCGATCTGTGATTTTTCCTTTTAATTATAATAAGTTACTTGATTATTCCTATTCGAGACTAGCATCAATTTTTCATACTCGCCTCAGGCTTGGTTTTTGTGCCCTGAATAGTTATCTTTTCAAAATCAATTGCTGTGACTCTCCCAGATGTGAATGTGGACTAGCTAAAGAAACACCTAAGCATTATTTTATATGTTGTCCCCGTTACGCTGCCCAACGAACTTCCTTTTTTGCCTCTGCTGCACAGTTACTGGGTGAGAAATGGTCACAGAGCAGCGACAAGAAAAAAATGGAGTTTATTCTGAACGGCGTTAAAGATTTTGATTTTGATATAAATTGTCGTTTTTTTTGTAAAGTTCAAAGCTTTATTTTATCTACAAATCGTTTCTCTGTGACTTATGTTTAATTACTTTATTTTATTATTAATTGTGGTGGTTTTTTTTTGTGTGTGTCTGTTCGCGTAAAAAAGAATGTACAATATTTAGTGTGAACCCCCTAGATAAGTCATTTAATTGTACTTTTGGGGAAAACACTTCATTATATGTTTAAATAAAAAAATAAAAAAAATAAAAAGACTGGTTCAGGTCCCCTTAGTTCTAGCAGGGTTGTATCACTGTATGCTAGTCATAGTCCTTAGTCTGGTTAAGCCCCTTACATGTAGTTCTAGCAGGGTTGTATCACTGTATGCTAGTCATAGTCCTTAGTCTGGTTAAGCCCCTTAGTTCTAGCAGGGTTGTATCACTGTATGCTAGTCATAGTCCTTAGTCTGGTTAAGCCCCTTAGTTCTAGCAGGGTTGAATCACTGTATGCTAGTCATAGTCCTTAGTCTGGTTAAGCCCCTTAGTTCTAGCAGGGTTGTATCACTGTATGCTAGTCATAGTCCTTAGTCTGGTTAAGACCATTAGTTCTAGCAGGGTTGTATCACTGTATGCTAGTCATAGTCCTTAGTCTGGTTAAGCCCCTTAGTTCTGGCTGGGTTGTATCGCTGCATGGTGATCATAGTCCTTAGTCCGGTTAGTACATGTACCCTTAGTTCTGGCTGGGTTGTATCGCTGCATGCTGGTCTTAGTCCAGTTAGTACCCTTAGTTCTGGCTGGGTTAATTGTATTGCTGCATGCTGGTCATAGTCCGTTTAGTACATGTACCCTTAGTTCTGGCTGGGTTGTATCGCTGCATGCTGGTCATAGTCCTTAGTCCAGTTAGTACCCTTAGTTCTGGCTGGGTTAATTGTATTGCTGCATGCTGGTCATAGTCCGTTTAGTACATGTACCCTTAGTTCTGGCTGGGTTGTATTGCTGCATGCTGCATGGTCATAATTCTTAGCTAGTCGGGCATACATGTATATCCAGGGGTAAAATAAGCAGAAAAGTAAAGAAAGGGGGTCCTAAAACAGGCTCCGGATAAGAAAGGAACAGTTGAATGACAAGGAGTGTTAACAGATGTTAATTTTCTATTCTTCTTTCTCATAATTTCATTCAATAGAAGACCATTGAAATAATGCACTTTCATTAGCTATTAATTTTTGAAGTTTAAATTTATTTTTGATCAAACTAATTATGGTTTGATTTTGGAGAAATTTGTATGTGGGGATCGAATGTTATCAAATTTGTGATTCAAAAACTTGTTTTCTTTACGTTTTCACAGAAAAATAGTATGTACAGATATGCTGATTGTGCCAGGTCTATTGTTCTTGGGGTACAGTTCATGCACATGCCATTACTTAAAAGAAAACATGTTCTTTTTGACACTAAATCACTCCATATATAGAAGTGTGGCATCTGAATCAATTGACCGAGTTAGCTTGTACATTATTTTGTTGTTCCAATTCAGAACATGTGACAGCTCTCCAGAGCTTTCCAGTGCTTTGTTTCCCATGAATAATATTAATGAAATTTATACATTAATTTCCTCTAGGGATATAAAAAAAACAAGAAGACATTACTCAAGGGAAAAGTCAGGTGACCTGAATTGGGACAACAAATGTACAAGCTAGCTAAATTGGTCAATTGAGTTCAACATGTCTGTATTAGCTAGGTGCAGCAGATGAATTAGGTTTGGCACAATGCTGCATTGTGGGACTCTGGAGCTGTTGACTCAATTATGCCACTTTTTTCATGTGACAAACTTAATGCATATTAAATTATGCCATCTTGAAATTTAATGTATGTGCAATCTAGACCCAGATTCCCTAATTGCTACAATCAGTTCAACAAATTAAGTTCAACATCTGAATCAACCAGTCGCTTTGACATCAAACGTATTAAGTTTGGTGCACAAAGAGTTCACCATCTGAAATGGACATAAGACTACGTTAACCAGAGAAGTATTAGGCCTGGTTTAGTGAATGAAATAGCAAAAAGAATAACAAACAAATTAAGATAATGAATTTAAAGTAAATTAAGTAACTATAATTTATTTCTAAAAACCTGTTTAGTATTTTTTTCTTCAGTCAAATCACTACATTTTAAACATCTCTTAAGCGACAACCTGCTTTTGAGAATAATGGTAGAGTCGCGACCTACGAGAAGTTCCTCAGTCTGTAGTCAACACTTGTATTTGTTTTATGCTAATCAACAAACACTTCAGAAAGGATTTCCTATCAACACCTTACTAAATTGTTAGTCTGTAATCTGGCTGGACACAAGAACAGGGCCTGGTTGTTGAAAGCAAGGGTAGCTTTATACCTAGGATATCACTAAATCTGTAAGTGTAATCAACAACAAGAAGTTTTTTCATACATACCAAAAAAAGGGAAAATACATTTATACTGCTAGGAAAAGAAAATTCGGTATAAAGGGTAATTGGATTGCCTAGAAATAAGTTAAAAGGTAATCTGAAATCTGCACAGTTTAACTTTGGGTTTACTTAGTGATTTAACCCCTGGGTAGTGCTTACTAATAATTACCCTTGCTTTGAACAACCAAGTTCAGGTGGATAAGGAATGGGCCGTTTGCAGAAATGCAATCACATGATTGTACTGGATGGCAAAAAAATCTGACTTCATTTATTGAAAGGCGCTTGTACAAGATCGATAGTGTTATAGCAAAACCTGTTTGTGAAATGTCTGTTCCACCTCCAATAGGCCCTTTGCAGCTATTACAGTCATGTGCTGATAATACTTCATTAACGAATGAATTGAGCTCATGATCCCCATGGGAAGGCGTTGCCATGAATACTAGAGTCCTCGAGCAAGCTATCTTTAAAAACGCAGTTTTAGAAAGATCAGCAATTGATTGGAGGTGGAAAATAGCATTTGCAAACAGGCATTACCGATCTCGTACAAGGCCTTTAAATAAATGAAGTCAGTTATTTTTTGCTCTCCAGTACAACCACGTTATTTGTTAGCTGCAAAGGGCCTATCGATCGTCAATCTTTCAAAATCAGTGTTTTGTAGTTTCCTACAAAAGCCGTTTTGATATTTCCTGCAAAAGGCCTATTAGATAGACAAAATACATGTATAGAAATTGTATATTCCTGCCTTGTGTGTTATATTTTAACAGTTTTGTTTTCACATGTTCACAGTTCTTGGGACATTATTGAACCTGCATGAAGGAATTTTCACAAGTATTCAAGTGTCCCGTGGAGAGCCCAATGAATCCTGATAAGAAGTGTGTCATCTGGTAATCAGCAGTCCCCCCTGAATCCCAAGCATACTGATAGCAGTGTTGCTTGACATATATTGTATGAAACGGGGGGTTATACGCATTAGGATTTGCTGTGTTTAGCTGGAGTAATTATATAAGCAAAGGTTAATAGGAGAGTTTGCCTATTTATACTCTTTTGAGCTAAACTTTGTTTAATTCAGAATTGGATTACAGGAAAGGAATCTGTAGCTTGTGCAGTGTGAGACTGGTTAAGATGACCAGTTAAGTTCCTTCCATAGACACTTTAATGTAGATATCTCTCGTAAGCAAGGTTCTGGCAAGGGCTATTTGTAGTTTTATAGTAGTTAAACAAGGCCAGTGAAATTATTCACATTTTGATTCAAGGGCCTCAGATTACAAATTAGGAATCTTGTAATAATTAATAATAACTTTATGTAAACTGATAAGACCGATCAGCTAATCGTTTTTGATTAGCTGGTATCAACTGGTGACCAGTAAATAGGGGATGATTTTGTTGTACGACATTCGTTTATACCTGCTGGTTTTAAAGGGTAAAACAGTAAGATGAACAAGATGGTCACATTTTCACCAAAAAAAATAATGTCTTTTCTGCAGTCATTCTGCCCGTCGTAGCTCATATGATTTAGCAATAGTACAAATAAGTTATCATCTGAGGATTATCCTCAGATGATAACTTGTACATGTACTATTGCTAAAATCATATGAGCTATGATGGGCAGAATGACTGTAGGCAGTCCATTTGCAACTGCTAAAATTGCAATCTATATATAACCTTGTATAAAATTTTGTTCTCTATTTCACTTGTCAACTAAATCAAATGAACATTGTTTAAGTAGCAAAATGTGGCACTTGCGATGCAGATCCTAATAGCCATACATGTACATGCGTACAAAACGAAAAGCAAATTCAAATAATATTTACATTTTGTTGTCTGAGTCCTTTTTGCCTGACTTGGCCCAAATAGCTAGTTATGCTAATATCTAATTTTGCCATTATTATTGTATCATGATGATAGCTATTTCTTTCCCATTTCTTTCTATTTTTGACCCCTGGAGCATCAATAAAGTGATTTTAATATCTTGACGTTTTCACTTGTCTCATGCAATCGTTAAAAGAATTCAGCCAGTCATAAACAGAGAAGCAGGTCATTTATTGACACTCACAGGTATCCCTAACGAATAATTACCAAAATAATTTGATCGGCTCAAGATCCCCCAAAAGAGAAAGGTCAGCTACAGTATGTTCACTATATATTGTAGCCCCTACTCCAGTAGGGCTGCTCTAATTTGCATAATGCAAAAAAAGTAGGGTATAAATAGGTGAAGTGAATGCAGTCTGTAATAATTAGAAAATAAATAACATTACTCTAAAAAAGTAACAGGCCCTAAAAGGTACAGATTGAGGCAAACATTTTCCCCAAAAAGTAGTGCAGAATACACGTATATCAGAGTTCAATATAGAAGAGTCCCCTGGGAAGAGATGATGACAAGCAAATGGACAGCGAGCTTTACTTTGTAAAAGGAAGGAGAATTAGAGCTTGCCAAGAAAAACTCAGATACTTTGTGCTCTATTGTTGAACATGTAGCATTGCCATTGTATTTCAGTCATGTAGGGCGGGGGCAGTTGCCCCACTCTCAGAAGAGAGATTGACAGAAGTCATCAATGAAAATCTCCCAAAATTTATCATTCCCCCCCCCCCCCCAACACAATTTTCAGAATTGTTTACAGCCATAATTGTAGAAAACATTTTTCCGTAAAAACTTGTAAGCTGCACTCCTGAGGTAATTTTCGTTACTTTCAAAATTTGAAAGGTTAAAAATCTGTGGTTTATACATGTATGTGAGGAAATACAGTATTTAAAAAATTGAGTTACTCATTTTTCAGGTAGACTTGAAGTAAATTAATTTGTCCATTTTGATGAGTTTCAAAATTACCTGGAAAATCCCATACTCCAATTTTTTTTTAAAGGAATCCAAAATCATTGAATCCTTCCTTTATTAATTGTCAATGTTTAATTACCCTCCAATTTAAATGAGGGGTTCTGAAAATGCTCTTTCGACCCCAGTCCTCCTCCACTTTGGTGGTAACATGTCCACCCCCTGTTAACAGATCACCAAACTCACGTCTTCTTACCCACAACTGCTATATAAATCCATTTCTGTTATTGTAAAACAACAAATTGATAGATGTACATTGTACAACAACATTATTTTATTCCTCTTTTTATACAAAGGTTATATACATGTGTTTCATTAGGCCATCCCAATCAAATGTTTTGTTTACTATTGCCCTCGGGTTCATGATGGTGGCATGGGTCGGTCGGTTAGTCGATTAAACAAAAAAAGCGTCTGGTCCAAGTTGGCTTCAGTTGAAGACTCTCGTAAAAATGTTCATGTATTCAACTACTTTTTTCCTCTACCAGTTGTGGATTGACAATTTGCAATTGAATGAGAAAGGCAAGAAACTAATATTTATTTAGAGAGCTCAGAAGAGGTGTAGTTAAAAAAATATTCTTCCATCTTTTTTCAATCTTCAATATTTTTTCTAAAAGGCATTGGGTCAGTCTTAAACCTATTTTATTTAGGCTTTTAAAAAAGGGTAGTTCAGGCAATAGTAAACAAAATATTTTCAGGCTTCTCACACATTTGCAGTGAAAAAAAAAACTACATACACTGACCTCCAGTGCATGCTCGTATTTCCCCAAAAAATATTCAATTGCTATTTTGGGACAGCAACATTGAAGTGTAACCAATCATGCAAATAGAGCTATTTAATTGACAAAACTTTAAATTGATACAAAATAACAAAAAAATGAGCAAATAGCAAAATTAATGGTTTATCATGATTGTGCTAGAAAATATCTTTTACTTTAGGATTTGTTTCTCTATACACATTTAATGAAATTGCTGTTTCTGTTTAAAAAAAACTACATTAGTTCACATACCCCATCAATTGACACTACAAACTGCAATATATGTACACACCACTCTATATACAAGACAACATACAAGATTAGTACACTAACAGCATGTTAATATCCTGATGAACATGACAACAATGGAGAATTTGTTCGCCAGAAAGACAGTGTATGGAATAAGCCATTTACTGGTCTGTGACAAGAATTCTCAATCAAATAAATAAAGGTTGAAAGCTCTGAATTTATGATATGTGCACCAAAGAAACAATCAAAAGAAATAATGTAATTACCAAAGAAAACTTTTGACAACAACAAAGAAATAGAACTACTTTATGAAAATAATGTCATTGCTTATCTTGTCAGACACTGAAACAGTTATGTGAATAAAACTTAGCTGACATAAATTTTACAAAGAAACTACAACTAAATTAATTTTGTATCAGTGAAATTACCTCTTTTATAATCTAAATTGTTTTAGTAAAGTCAAGCTAATTAGTTCTAAAAGAACTCTTGACAATTTAACAGAAATGGTTTACAGGGAAAACATTAAACCGATAATCAGTAGTGAAGTTTACAAATAGTAAGCTCCCATTTACACGGCAAAAAAACTTGGTTTCAGTAAAATAATGTAAAATGCATCAATAATAAAACCTGTTGTCTATTTTACAAGAATAAGAACGAAAAGTTATAAAAAGGAAGGAAGAAAACATTTCAAACTAAACATTGTACAGAAAACAATAAAAAATAACGCGCGAGTTTTATCGGAGAAAAAAATCCAACTCGTAAAAATGCCCCCCAAAAAAGAATAGTTTGATAAATGTTTCAGTAAAATAATGAAAAATGCATCCATAATAAAACCTGTTGTCTATTATAAAAGAATAAGAAGGAAAAGTTATAAAAAGGAAGGAAGAAAACATTTCAAACTAAACATTGTCGAGAAAACAGACAGCAATAAAAAATAACGCGCGAGTTTTATCGGAGAAAAAAAATCTAACTCGTGTAAAAATGCAAAAAAAGAATAGTTGTGATAAATAGGAACAGTTGTAGATGTTGTACTTACGCGTTGAAGGTTGTAGATATTGTGTGTTGATAGAGTAGAGTGGATTCAGTTCTACACTAACGCCATACATGAACACGATGGTTGTCGAGTTCTATCACCATCACAGTCTCAGGGGACACAGTACGGCCATCAGGGAGAACTGTCAGGTCTACTGCACCCCACATCTCACCAAGATTAGAACCTTTACTACCGAATGTACTCACACATTCACCTTCCTGTGTTAGCACCTGAACACGATAATTACTACTGTCACAGACCAGTAGATAACTGTGTCCATACACTGCAAGGCCATAGGGATAAATAAACTGACCATTACCTCGTCCACGTGAACCGAACTGACGAACGAATTGTCCATTATCATCGGCAAACACACGTATACAATGTTCATCAGAATACGATACAAAATATGTACCGTTAGTGTACGTTATATAGTATGGGGCTGTATATTGGTTACCAAACTCTCTAATAAACACTCCATCTCTACTGAACATCTTTACCCCTCGCTTATCTCCCCGACTACACACCACAACATTACCCTGGTTAGAAACACATACTCCACAAGGACTCTCAACTCTCCCCTCACCAATACTACGAATAAACACTCCATCTACTGAAAACACTTGAACCCTGTTATTACCCGTGTCACTAACAATAATATTATTATTGTATTTATCTACTGTGACTCCGCAAGGTGTTTCCATTTGTCCTTTTTTGCTTCCCTCACCACCAAGTTCGCGTTGATATTCTCCACTGCTATTAAATACTTGAACTCGGTCGTTATAGGTGTCCGCGATGAGAACACACTGCTGTTCATTCACTGTTATGCCATATGGACAATTAAACTGTCCTCTTCCTTTACCATTAGAACCAAATGTTTTAACAGGTTTCAATTCACTGATAATATTTACAATTCTCTCATCCATGTCGTGTCCTTCAAATGTTGTTGTAATTCTGTACTGTCCTTCCTTCGCTGTTTTTTGGTGCACAATGTTATTGCCGTTTTCCTTTTCATTATAAACAATCTTTACGTCTATTTTCCGTCCTTCATTATCCTCCATTTTAACACGTAGTGATTCCTCAGGACAAAAGCACAACTCTCCCATTCTGTTCCTTGTTAATATTCTTAGTTGTATTCCAAGAAAAACATTTTCTACTTGAACTGTGCTGCGACGAGGGTCGACTGTGAAGAGAAAACACAACACAAACCGTTAGTTGAGAAGAGAGAAATAAAGACAGAATTAAACTGAAATTTATACATGTATTAAACAATATTACATGAAGAGTTCTTATTGATTAGGCTAAGGTAGTATTTCTACACACTAATACAAACTAGTGTTTTTCAAGTTCTTTACCAAGGTTTCAAGATGAAGATTCTTTTCAAAACGGCAGACAAACTGATTCAAGCTGACATTTGCTAAAACACCGGACTAATTATTATTACAATATGAGCAGGAGAGATTTTCCAGTCGATATATCGCTCTCAGCAGTAGAGAATGATTAGAAAAATAACCGCAGCAGTTCAAAGAAAATTCAACGAGTTCTAAGTAAAAGTAAAACAACTTCAATAAAAAAGCTTACCCGGCTATAAACCTGCACATTGTCGAATTCCTTGTTTGATAATCTGTTTTCACCCGATAAACTGAATGAAGAAACTATTCTATCTTCATCACGAACACTTCCTGTTAATTTTGTGGACCTACTGACGTCCTTTTCGAGAGATTTTGTTCTTTCTAAACACAGAATCGGGTTCTGTGAAGAACTCCAACGTTTTCTTTTCGTTTCTTTGGTGAAGTTGAGCTAAGTAAGGAAAGTGAACCAATCACAACACAGAAACATCCTCGGACGCGTGAGGAAACGAGATTTGCGTGTTGCAGTTAAAGGTATCTGTAATCTGTAATCTGATTGGTGGACTTCGAGCCGGTTTTTGCTTGATAGTTGAAAATTACCTCTACTTTTCAGCCATTATATTATACAAGTTATTTTGGTGGTTTAGAATTTAATATAGCTAGACGGATTAACAAAATATATATTTTGTAAAAAGAATTGCTTATCATAGAAAATACAAACTATGTCCCTTTTGATTAATAAAACATACCAACTCGATCCAAATCACCCTAAAAGCGAGTTCACAAAATGGCGATTTATTTTCTGGGATCTATCTATGAGCCCGGTGGCGAATCACTGGGAACAAGATTTTCGAAACAGCAGTGATTCCCCGGTGACTTTAACCATTGATAATCTATCCAACTCGTAGCCTGTAGCTAATCACCGTGAAATCTCCGCTAGATTGGCGATAGTTGTCTTTGTTAGAATATTTGACCCCGGGGGGGGGGGGGGGGGGGGGGAGGGGGGTACTCCTGTGTGTGACGTATTATGTATGTGCCGCCCGGATGGGTCAGGGTTTTGAGCTCAGTTTTGGCAGGTAAGGTCAGGGTTTTGACCTGATTTGGGCAGATCAGGGTCAGGATTTGAGTATAATTTGGGTGCAGTCAGGGTCGGGGTTCAGTATTTTTTAGGCAGTTCATTTTTTTTAGCTACTATGTCAAAAAAAGACCTGACTATTTCTGTTGCCGCATTTTTATCGCCTGCCCACATGCAAGCACTGAGGTTCCCATACATCGTGACGTCGCTAATTTTATCTATGTACTTCATCTGCTGATTTGTTTACCCAATGCCACGTCCCGACTTGAAATGTTCCGTATTTTGCATGAAATCCCGATACGCGGTATACCGGCCAGGATATGTAAATTTAAAGAAAGGGCAATCAGGGTTTTGGAGCTCGGATTGGGTCAAACAGGGTCAGGGTTTGAGCCTCTTGGCCTCATACATACCCATTTTTCAGGTAAGTACCCCCCCCCCCGGGTATTTGACCCACCTCTTGTCTCGAGAAATATATTTTTTATAAATAAAGATATAATAATACAAAAAATATATATAAATGTCTTCTGCTTGGTATCACCACAACGCCCGCCATCCAGGGGCAATAAAGCTGATACGAGGAATTGTATTTCTGAACATCTGACACTGAAGAAGAGAAACTGAGTGGTAATGTGTTGTCTCATGATACCGTGGATGACAACTCATCAAAGTGAGGATGATTTAGTTGCTGGTGAATTGTACAGTTCAACTGATGAAGACAACTGAACTACAAATTATTCAATCACTAGATATAGAATCTGGTAAAAATTCTCGTCAGAAGTCATGAAAGACGACATGGTTTGTGGTTATGAAAACTAGAGAGGATCAAGGGGTATGCTTCCCGTAGACATGTTTTGAAAATTAATAATAAAAACTACAGTTTTCTGTTAATTTTGCGACAACAGCTATTATTTGGGGATGAGAAAACAATCCGATCATATTTAAATCAAATGAAATCAAATCCGGGTTCACTGACTGCGCGCGTAACAAATAACTCAAAATGGTATACTAGGGTAGAGTGTTTCGTGACGACCCATTAAATTACAGCTGTGATAAAGACTACATACTGCGGTTTAGATACCATATTAATGTACCGATCAAATCGAAACATCTACATAACCCCCCCTCCCACCCCCCGGGCATTTCACTCGTTTTCGTGGGGAGTAGGGAATTTGACATCAGTTGCTCTCCTTGGGGTGGGGGAGAATTTGAACAAGTCTGTGGAATTGGAGCGGGGAGGTTACTTTAGGTCACTTCAAAGGACAACATTCTGCTTAAAAGGGAGTTCAAAAGCTTTGTGCTTCATTTGAAGGTATTAAAATATAAATGTAAATTGCTTACGAATATTTAAACTGTGTCAAAAACAAAATGCGGTGTCACAACTAATACCATGTCCCTGGGGTAGGGGCATTTGATCGCCGAATACGACGATGGGGTGGGGCATTTAAACAACATTTTTGTCCCGCGGGACGGGAATTTGAACAATCCAAACTCCAAACATTCAAATGCCCGGTGGGGAGGATGTTTCAATTTGATCGGTACATAAAACAGAACAACTGTAGCTTGTCATTGCTGATATATGGAATATTGAGGCGGTTATTGATAAGGAAAACCGAGTGATAATTGGGCCACTCATTTGATACAGAGCGCTAAATCCACTCATTACGACATACAGTTTATAAACACGAATGCCAAAAATACCCGATTTTCGTATAATATCGCGTGCTACCGAATCGGTCTCTCTTGATCTTATCGTGCTCCTCGTATTGTACTACAGTCAACTCTCTCTTAAGCGACCACCCTTGGTGCACGGACAAAGTGGTCGCTTACGGCGGGAGGTGGTCGCTTAAGGGAAAAAGCAACACAGGTAGCCCAAGTGATTGCTAAACGGATCAGACTTCTATCACAGCTCTAGCGCGCTGTCACCATAACAATATAGCTAACAACAGGAGTTCTAGCTCAAGTTTTTCCAATCTTTTTTAGTTTCTTATCTGTCAACGCCATTAAAAATTGAACTTTCTGGTATCTGAGTAATGATTTTCTAAAAATACAGTACAATCTACTTTGGTGGTCGCTTATCGGAAACAAAAAACAATAGAAATGTCAAGTGTTGAGACTAAAAAGTGGTCGCCGTCGCTTAAGAATTTTTTCGTTGTTTAAAAATGTTTGCGTTGGTCGCTTACGAGAGAGTTTTTACAACAGAATTTGACTGAGGAAAAAACGGTTCTTTGGTAAAGTGGTCGCTTACGGGAAGTGGTCGCAGGAGAGAGTTGACTGTACACGTTTAGGTTGATTTACAACAGTCGAAGACAATAAATAGTTCAGTGAAAAACAAGCTTGTACAACATTCTGTCAATACAGTCAGTCATTACTAACTGGGTTTCATAAAACAAATCAACTGTTGCTTTGAAAAACAACCGAGGGAGTTTTGCATTATTTGTTGCATTTTTACGTCAAACACAAAACCGGAGTAATTGTATCGGTTTAATTGAGTCGTTTCTAATGTGGAAACCTATGCGCTCGAGCCCCAGTTGTTGAAAGGGTGGATAACGCTATCCACCTGATAAATGCCTATCCATGCAGTGGATAGAATAATCTAGTTTGGTTAATACTTATCCATTGGATAGGGATTTATTTGGTAAATAGCGTTATCCACCCTTTGAACAACGTGCCGGAGTCCGGTTGCATAAAACGCTCGTAACACTTACGAGTATAATAATTAACTACAGTGTCACCGTAACTTACGGGTGTTGCATAAAATAACAAGTAAATTTACGAGACCCCTGGCGGTGCCGTACATTTAGAGCACATTTCGTATGAGTGGGGCAAACTACAGCATGACTACAGCACGGTTACGATACGGCATGCTGTTAAAAAAGCGCAACGGAAAAGTAGCGTCAAGTAACGCACCTAATAAGCTAAGTGATTTACCGGGAGTCCGTGAACAATGCGCTAGTCTTACTGGAAAAGGTTGGTGACTGAAAACTGAGATGTACCTGAATAGACGATATTGGTGCGAAAGACCGCGTTTTCTACATGTATATAAAAGAGTACTGCAGTCGCGAAATGGGTGAGTTTGGCGGAATGCTCCCCCCCCCCCCCCCCCCACCCCCGCTCATGCAAAATGCTGGCTACGCCCTTGACGTTGAAATGGTTTCCCATTGTTTTTGTCCAGCCGATCCAATCAAATCACAGAGTTACAGTACAGCACATGTACGGACGTGCGGCCACTTATACGAAATCTGCTCTATAATGTTTGTCTTGTGACTTAATTACTGTTTACTTGCCACTACGATGAAATTCAACCATTTCTTGTGGCACTTTTTAGTCTTCCAATAGGACAAACAGTGGCGGAAATATCCAACTCGGTGACAAATATTGGCAAAGCCAAATTAAACTATGAATTTTGCATAGAGTTTACAGTCAAAATCACGTTAGCATGGGAAACCAGCCGACTCGAGAGCTAAAATCACGTCTGCCATAATACTGAAGTGCGTTCTAAATAGTAAAATATTGTACTTTACTTATTCGTTCACGCGAAGCCGGTTTGTGTGAAAAGTACATGTAGCTCCACATATGTTGTCATGTTGAGTGGAGTAAAATGACGTCACCTCCGCTGAAAATTTGCATGGCTAAAAATAAAGCAAGACTTTATTTGGGAAGCGTGCAATCGTGTTCGCTTCCCAGCACAGCTACATCTCTCAAATTTTGAACAGTTAATCTTTTGCCTGGTATCTTAAGTTTGCAGACGGTAAATATTTCAGAAATCGATATTACGGAAATTATTTAGCATCAGACGCCATGTGTGCACCCCTTTCAAAATCAGTGTCGAAATTAACGGCGAACCCGTCTGTTCTGATTGGGATAAGGAAGAGTGAAGAAACTAGATATGAAACAAGCACAAAAGAATACAGATTTGTATTCCAATCTAAAGCATGTCTAAGGCTTCTTTATTTGTTAAGTATTACCAACAAGAAGCTGCATGCACTAGCTTTCATGCACTCAGGTGTACACTGTAAATTGAAAAGAGCTGTTTTGACCCCAAAAGCCAAATCAGCCCCAAAGTCACTTGGGCTGATTCAGCCCCTAAAGGAGCCGTTTTGGAAAATGAGACCAAATCAGCCCTAATAGCAACTAATTTGTCCCCACGAGTGTCCAATTTGGCTCCAAGAATTTCCAATTTGGCCCTTCCTATCAATTCGGCTCTATAAAGAGTCAAATGCACTAGGGCTGATTTGGCCCAACTCTTCCTTGGAGTTAACTAATATAAAAGCTCTTTGAAACCACATAGGCATGAGGTCTAGTGTCATGCCGTAGACCCGTGGTGGAGGGGTACTGAGAAGATTTTTGAGTAGGGGTGTGCCGCGAGACTGACCTCAAAACTCTGAGCCTATCCCAGACCTAAAAATGCCGTTTACCGGCCTATCCCAGACTTGAAGCAAAAAAATCTATACCCTATCCCAGACTCGAAGCAAAAAATCTATACCCTATTCCAGATACCGAACAGTTTTAAATTAGAATTACACTACGAAAGCCGTTGTTTTGTTTTAATATGGTATTTTAATTGTAAGCTGTAGTGTGGTCGAAAGAGCGCTAAGCATGGCGCCAGCGACAAGTATATCAAAATCCATACCCTTTCCCAAATCAAAACCGTAAAAAGGATACCCTATCCCAGACCTCGGCAGCTCAAAAACCATCCCCTATCCCGCGGCACATACCCGTATAGGCCATATAAGGGAGTACCCCACGGGGCCGTAGACCGCAGCGAGTGGCGGTAAAACATAAACTGGCAGAATCACGCAGGAAATGTTCTGAGATGCGGATGAACTATTTTAAATAGTCTCTACTTTGTGAGGAAGTTAGCATGTAAATTGCTTAAGCATTAATAAATGAAAAATAATAATACTATAGTACAAAATAGTCAATCGATCTAGTCCGCAGTGCAACCGTGTCACCTGATACACGAGTAGAGACTGGTAACTACAGTACTGTAAATCGGTCAGCGGCAACGTACGCATGCTCATGAGTACATCGGGTTTCGGCGGTCGAACGAACTCAAGTTCAACGGTTCCATTTCTGAACGGTCTTTTCCTACATTTGGCTACAACTTCAATGGATTTTGAGAAGGTTAGCTAGTTTAAGAGTTTTGGAACCAAGCTAAGAAGTCATCAAGACGTCGTTTGGACCCTAAATGGCTATTTATGGACTGGTATGCTTGGAGGAAAACGAAACACTAAAACCTAACAGTTCGAAAATGACGGTAAGTTGGCCGGTAACTGCCTTTATACACAGTTTTATTTGTAACTTTTAAAGTAATGACTAATGCTAGTAATGGTCCAAAGACCAAAGTAATTCCTAATTTACCTACAAGTAGATATGTTGATCGGTAGGTCCCTTAATAATACGTACAAAATGTAAATATAATGAGTATTTCATGGATGAACTAACAATTATGCAATTTGCTCACTCTCTCGCCTTTATAAATCTGCGACCGAGCAGAGTCACATTACAACTTAAATACACATCTGCGACTCGAATTAACCATCTAGTTACAATTTTAGGACACTGCGTTGTGTTTGAGTATATTTCTAAGTTAACATTAGGTCGTTTCTAAACAAGTAAATAATGAAAAGAATAATACAAAGCCATAGACAAAATGCCCCATCATATCCCGGGGGGGGGGGGGGGGGGGGATGGGCATTGCTGGAATTGACTGATACATTAGGATTTGGACTTTTGTTTTAATTTCTTAATTAACAAAATAACATTTACTTTCTTTATTAGAATTTCTTTGATAGTGGGTATTTCCATTGGGCACACAAACAACTTGAAAATCAAAAACAATTTTGGTATTTCCCAAAATAATGTAAATTAAGTAACTACACCAATGCTAACAGTAAGTGTTGTACTCTTCCTTTTTCAGCATGTACATGTATGCCAGAAAAGCAAAGATAGAACAGGACTCGCAGGCATACATGTACAGTATGCAACAAGTTTGCTGGTTGGCTGAGTACACATAGGAGAAGACCAACAGATAAGACTTACAAAAACATAAACTAGGCTATTTTAGGATAATTACTAATCTTTAAAAATATACCTGTCCTGCTATATGAAAGGAATACTTATAATAATTATGCTTACAACATTTTCTGGAATATTAATGCCAGGTATCTGTTCAATGTATGAGCAGGGTGATTTTAAATAAATGCTAGGGACATTTATTTGAGACCCTGCTTTTTATTCGAGACCTGGCCTGGAATAGCCTGAATTTCAGCCGTCTCCTCTGGTTCGTTCCTCCCAAGAGAGACGTCTGAATTAATTCAACGATAATGCCGTCCAGTGACATCACTACCAGAAAACCTGGTAGTGATCTTTGATTAGTTCATATTTTATAATTTTGCATAATTATCATAAGTAACTCATCAGAGAAGACGGCAGGATTTTTTGTTTCTCTTTTGGACTCGCGATGGTTGATCGTTGATGTACATTGTATTGATGTGTCGCATAACTGGACACATCAATTATACAAAAGCAATGTTTACTGAAAATCTGATTAGCTGATGAAGAAGGTACATGTACATGTATTTTTCTTATTGGGGGCAAAATTGTGTCCTTTTGATTGCTTGATAAACACTTGCAAAACGTTGTTAATTGGGAGGCCAAAGGCCTGGCACAAGTAATAACTAGTCAAGCAAGTTTCTTGAACAATAAAAATTGTGTCTTGTGTTCATGTTGTTTAATAGTTGACACTAACACGGTTTTACCATGAGATAGAATGCACATTACAATTTATTCCACTATTTTGTCAAAAAGTTTGACCTCTGTTATCAACAAGTAATCACATGGGTCCTCATAAACTTAATGATTAATTTCACTTGTGTCTTCAAAGTTGATAAAATTGCTCTGGTCGCTGCATGACTTGGGACATTTTGTAAAGTTTAAAAACATGTGAAATTAGTCCTTCATTTTACTTGACCCCATGTGATGACCTATAAATTATATTAGAGAGGAGTGCCCAATGTTTTTATTTCTGGTTCCCTGAGCCAGTGAAGATTTCAGAGGTTCAACAACAAAAAATATTAATGTCTAATAAACACTCAAGTCAATATTATTATGGCTAAATTTTAGATAAAGCATGGGCATTTGTTTAAGAAAATGCAGAATTACTTGAATCACTGCAGAGGTTACATGACTAAAATGCATTGCAGTACATGTTCAATGTAAGTTTTATTTTCTCAAATACAAGCCCTGGCATTTCATGAAATTTGGCTCTGTGGACCAGGTTGTTCAAAGGGTGGATAGCTTAGGGATTTATCCAGTGGATAAAGTTATTCATCCTTTGAACAACCGGGCCCTGGTATATACAGAGCCAAATTTTATAATTAAATATCAGGGCTTGTATTTAAGAAAATACAACTTACATTGTACATGTACCAGTTGCAATGCATTTTAGTCAGGTAACATAACATTTGTAATTCAAGTAATTCTGCATTTTCTCAAACAAATGCCCATGCTTTACTTAAAATTTAGCCATAATAATATTGACCCAGTGTTTATTAGACATTAATCTTTTTTGTTGTTCAGAGCCTCATTTCTGAAATCGTCACTGGCTCAGGGAATTAGGAATAAATAAAAGGGCACTCCTCTAATATTTATAGGTAATAGAATGGGGCTGAGTAAAATGAAGGATAAATTTCACACATTTTAAAATTTACAAAATTTCCCAAGTCCTGCAGCAAAGCAATTTTATCAATTTTGAAGACATAAGTGAAATTAATCCTTATGTTTACGAGAACCCATACGATTACTTGTTAATAACATAGAGGAAAAGCAGTTTTGACAAAATTGTGGGGGAAAATTGTAATGTGCATTCTACCCATCTTTTATCCACCCTTTGAACAACTGAACCCTTGCATGTATTTGAACCTGCCCCAGTATTTTTAAACATGAACACTTTTTTGTATTTGCTTGACAACTTCATTTTTGTAGTCCTTTTGAAACCAGAAACATACTTTCCTCTGTCTATAATTATATGGAAAGTAATAAAACTGGTATACCCTGGTTCATGTAAAATGGTATATTGACAAGATGTTTAGTTAAAATTAAAGGGGCTATGTCATGGTACTGTGCATGTATTGAGGAATCACTCGTTTAGTGGCTGTTAATTGGATACAAACAGTTAAACTTCCCTCCCTCAATTTTCCCTGGAGACTGTTTATATACACTGTTAGGCATTTTTGCATATTTGCTTTGATTTTAAGCATCCCACATGGCCGAGAGGTTCATTAGTTCATATCAAAATCAGTGGAAATAGCTCTTTCCAGCCCGGAAAAACAAATGTAAAGTCTTACGGTGACACAGCCCCTTTAATTATAAGGCTGGGTTTTCAATAAACATTGTGGTCTCGAATAAATGCTAGGACCTGTAAGTTTTCGGTATGTCTATACATTTTTTTAGTAGATTGCATGATCCAGATATAATAACACTTGAAACATTTCTAGTGTTCCATGCTTTACTTAAAATTTAGCCATAATAATATTGACCCAGTGTTTATTAGACATTAATCTTTTTTGTTGTTCAGAGCCTCATTTCTGAAATCGTCACTGGCTCAGGGAATTAGGAATAAAAAAAAGGGCACTACTCTAATATTTATAGGTAATAGAATGGGGCTGAGTAAAATGAAGGATAAATTTCACACATTTTAAAATTTACAAAATTTCCCAAATCCTGCAGCAAAGCAATTTTATCAATTTTGAAGACATAAGTGAAATTAATCCTTATGTTTACGAGAACCCATACGATTACTTGTTAATAACATAGAGGAAAAGCAGTTTTGACAAAATTGTGGGGGAAAATTGTAATGTGCATTCTACCCATCTTTTATCCACCCTTTGAACAACTGAACCCTTGCATGTATTTGAACCTGCCCCAGTATTTTTAAACATGAACACTTTTTTGTATTTGCTTGACAACTTCATTTTTGTAGTCCTTTTGAAACCAGAAACATACTTTCCTCTGTCTATAATTATATGGAAAGTAATAAAACTGGTATACCCTGGTTCATGTAAAATGGTATATTGACAAGATGTTTAGTTAAAATTAAAGGGGCTATGTCATGGTACTGTGCATGTATTGAGGAATCACTCGTTTAGTGGCTGTTAATTGGATACAAACAGTTAAACTTCCCTCCCTCAATTTTCCCTGGAGACTGTTTATATACACTGTTAGGCATTTTTGCATATTTGCTTTGATTTTAAGCATCCCACATGGCCGAGAGGTTCATTAGTTCATATCAAAATCAGTGGAAATAGCTCTTTCCAGCCCGGAAAAACAAATGTAAAGTCTTACGGTGACACAGCCCCTTTAATTATAAGGCTGGGTTTTCAATAAACATTGTGGTCTCGAATAAATGCTAGGACCTGTAAGTTTTCGGTATGTCTATACATTTTTTTAGTAGATTGCATGATCCAGATATAATAACACTTGAAACATTTCTTGATCAGTGTGGTGCCCTAGAAAGTGTACAGCTTGCATGGTCATAGCCTGGGAAACCAGCCGACTCTTATCGCTACCCCACTTGCGAAAGAGACGTCTGGGTAGTGAGGCAGAAAATTCCATACTGATGATGTAGCAGATAGCCGTTTCACAATGCATAAATTAGTTGCGAACAACAGAGTTCTTTTCAAGGAATATAACTACCAAGGCTGTTCGTTTGCTTGGCAGTGGATCACTGTCATGAACAACCATGAAATTCAAGCCTATTTAGCGTGTGTCGGTAGCTAGTTTGCTTTGTTCTTTCAGTGGCTCGGCCCGGTCAAGCGAATTTGTCCTACGACTGTCAAAACATAATAGTTGTTTATAATTTTAAAACCTACACACAATACAGCAGGCCACTTTTCAAGCCAGCTCTTTTGCCAGCTAGGTCAGTAGCCGAAGAGGTTAGCTATACAGAATGCAGTTATTTTCAAGGTACATTGTATACTACCGAGGCTGCCCGGTTGCTTGGGTGAATGGCCATCACGTTCGTGATTCATAGCGCACTTTAATACATGTAATGTTCATTCATAGCAGAGATTCACTGCCAAGCAAAAGATCCGGCTTGAAGAGTGGCCCTGAACGATTTATCCAGCAGCAACCACTTGTCCAATGTTCTGTGATAGCTCAGTGTGTGTAGGTTTATATGAAATTATAAACAACTACTACAGTACCAGTTTTTGATCACTTTACTCAGTGTAAACATTTTGCTTTACTAGCAGCTGAAAGAACTATGCAAAGGAGCCACCAACAGCACCGACATATGCTAAATATGCTTGAATTTCATGGTTGTTCATGACTAATCCACTGCCAAGCAAACGAGCAGCCTCAGTAGTAATATTCCTTGAAAAGAACTCTCTGTTGTTCGCATGTTCGCATCGGCTTCTGAGAATTGCAACTAATTTATGGATTGAGAAACAGCTATCTGCTACGTCATCAGTATGGAATTTTCTGCCTCGCAGCCCAGATGTCTCTTTCACGAGTGGGGGAGCGATAAGAGTCGGCTGATTTCCCAGGCTAGCATGTTCAGTAAGGTGTTTGTAATATGGCATTTTTCATAAAGTAAATGATTTTTGAAGCACTGATATAAAATCATAAAACTCATTGATGTTGGCATTGTCCTAGCCTGCGAAAGCAGCTGCATCTTTGTGCTCGCTCCGAAACGGATTCCCCCAAAGAAATGTCTGCAGGGCGAGCAACAATTTCATATTGATGATGTATTTTTGCCCTGAATCTGGTCAAAAATATAGAAGACAAATGGATTGATGATTGGCCAATCGTGCATAAATTATTTTTTTGAACAAGCTTCGAGTGCAAATTGCAAAGCAAGTTTAGGGAAAGATTGTCTTTGGATGTCTTTAAACATTGTGTAGTTATACAGGCCCTGCTTTTAGCCCAGAATCACTCTCCAACAGTCAGGTCAATTCCTTATGCAACTGTTGTGATGTATTTGTGTTTACCGATGAGACTTGAATGAAACTCTCATTCAGTTTGTTGTCCGGTACCACAGAAAGTTTGAAGCATATCTTGACTCTTGTGTATGTACAAACTCTATGTGTATGTACAAACTCAAATGATTAGTCAAAAACTTCAGATGGATACCATTATGGCCATGATACAAACTAGGGTGTAGCAAGAATAATTGATTGGTATTGCAGGCGATCAAATCTACTGTAATGAACTGATACAGCTCTTCTCAAACAGCAAAGTGAAGTTAGCCTTGAATTGTGTGGCGGTACAGCAAACTGAATGAGTACAAGTTACATGTACATTCAAATCTCATCGGTAAGCAGTCCCATAAGGAATTGATCTGACTGTTGGTGAAGGATTTAAAGCCAAAAGCATGGCCCAGCTCTTCAACACAATGTTTAAAAACATCCAAAGACAATATTTCCCTATGCTTGCTTTGTATTCAAAGTTTGTTGGGAAAAAATATACACAGAAGACAAAAGGATCTGTGATTGACCAATCAAATTTTTTGACGAGATTCAGGTCAAACACCAGTATGGAATTTTGTTGCTCGTTCCGCAGGCGTTTCTTTGGGGAAACGGTTTTGGAGTGAGCACAAAGATGCAGCTGCTTTTGCAGGCTAGCGTTGGGATTGAAAGAGCTGGTCAGACTTTAGTGTCTGCCACCTCACTTATGAATGCTATCTATATATATTAAGTGCTTTACCCGTTGAAGCTGATATATTTATATATATATATATAGTATACTCATACATGTACATGTTTCAGGGTCTATTTCCAGAAATCCTGTGTTAATTCTGGTAAGAGACTTAACATTTTGTTGCCATGGTAATTTACCTTGGATTCGTCCTAATCACGTTTTTGGGGACTGAACTGAGAGCATGTACATGTATCTTATGTAAATAATTTTGTATGTTAGAAATGCTTCCACAAGTTGTGTCAAAAGCGTTGATTGTGCCATTTTTGTTACATGTATGTTATAGCTATAGTAAGTCAACCCTGCATTGCTTTAATAGTTGACTTGAGGTTACATTACATGTACTTGTCTTATCTCATGTATTTAATTATCTCGTGTATTTTATGACATGAAAAGTTTTATGCACTAAAATGTAAACTGCAGGCATGGAAATATTTGATTAAATGTGAATTTACAATCTAGAAATTCTGTTCGCCTATTATTGTAATGAGTTAAGTTGGAAGAAATATTTATTTATCCTGGGAAATATAGTGAAATCTTATCTGGGTTCCAAATTACAAAGAATGATCAAAACAGCCCTTCTTTGAGCTAAATCAGCTCTTTTTGGAGGGGCTGTTTCTTTGGGGGCTAATTATTTTGGGGCTGTTTCTGCTTCCATAAAACCCAAATTGACCCCAGTGTCTTCCAAATCAGCACTTAAAAAGGACTAATTCAGCCCAAAAGCCGGGGTCAAATTAGCTCCACAACTTGGGGCTGTTTCAGCTCCATTCTAATAGGACTAAAACAGCCCCAAAATTAACACCAAATTTTACTCACCGTTTTGGCCCCATTTTTGGGTCCGAAACGGCTCTTTTCAATTTACAGTGTACAACAGTTCGTTAGGAATTCAGTTGTTTTTAAACAACTTTGACCTTTTTTTCCAAAACTGAAACCTGCTTTGTTGGTTTGTTGAAGCTATTTGCATTTATGGATATGTCAGCGATTTCATATGTTCGGCTACATGCATGCGAGTCCTGTGCGACATCTCTGAAGTTCTTGAACATTTTGTTGACCTAGAAAATAATATCTAAAACTTTAATTCCGACAAATGTACACGAGTTTTCTCGCATTCAAGTGAACTATATTTGATCTGTAGTTTTGTCAAAGTAATTAAAAGGTCTCCTAGCGTTGTCACAAGTTAGCGAGAAGTTTGCATCGCTAATTCCTGGCCTCAAATCACATTGAACAACTATCACAATTGCGCGATCCCGTACAGCCAAAAAAAAATGAGCTCTTTGAAAAACACACAAGTTAGAACTGATTCAAATGTTCACAAGAAATCCGAATGATAATCTTTTAATAACCTACGTAAAAAATACAAACTAGTATATCTAATAGGTAGTGTTAGAAGAAAACCTACAGTAGCTCTTTGACTGACAGGAAAATATATTAAATTAGGGGCCGTCGACATATTCGAAATGCCCCGCTTAACGCACAACGGACGTTTAGGGGGGGAGGGGGTAAGGGCATGGACGTTAGTGTGGGGCATTTAGAACAAACACTTTTTCATCAATAGAAGTACACTTTTTAATCAAACGTTTCTAGTCAGCTACATCTACGCTAGAGCGCAATTTCTGTTGAATTTCCCGGAAATTTCAACAAGGTCTTTTGATTAGAAGTATCATGAAATACCTCAAACCTCCAGGTAAGTGAAACTCAGTTTTATAGTCGTGTCCGAATGAGTATTTTAGTCAAGATCCGAAATGAGCTCGAACGGGAATTCGAGGTACTGGCTGACTGACTGTATAGTTGCAGCTATTAAAGCTTTAAGCTTGTATTATACTTTGTTTAAAAGTGAACTCCCGTGTATTTCATTACTGTTTTTTCTGACCTAAAGAAAGCATAAAACAATGGGTGGACGTTAAGGGGGAGGGTGGACGTTGAGGGGGGGAGGGGGTCTGACCTTAACGTCCGTTGTGCGTTAAGCGGGGCATTTCGAATATGTCGACGGCGCGCCCCTTACTGGGTGATAAAAATACCAAGACCGTTAGATTAATATATCTTGTAGTTTTGGGGCCATCATGCGACTGAAGCCTGTTTGAGCTGTGGTTTCTTTTCTCAAAAGTTCTCCGATTTATTTTCATTTAAAAATTAAATAAATTCCCTGTAAATTCCCTGATCATGAGCCTACCAATTCCCGCCATTTTCTTGCGATTCCCAGCACAAAGAACCGCTGTTCTCCCCGGGTGAAGTTTACTGCACCGGCAATCAACTGTAATCGAGAACGTAATTGTAGATGCTAATTGTATTTGAACTTTATCGAAGGCCAATAGAAGAAAATGATTTGCTTCTCACCATCTTGCTCTTTGGAAACTGATAGCCATTATCTCCGCCCCAAACTATCAAACTGTATAATTATGCTCACACTGAGCCGGTCCGATCGCTTACACGACTCCAGTGACTCGCGCATGTGATCATCAAGTTATACAAAACATATTTTGTGGGTTAAACTCGTTGTTATAGTAAACTTCACGTCACAACACAAGACTAATAAGGAGCACTGAAGGAACTGTAGTAAAAATACAAACGAAGATGATCAGAATTAGCCTGAAGTACGGCGTACGACAAAGCACTCGCGAATTTGCGTAAATCACTCTCCTCCAGATGCCAAGCTGCAAGAAATGCGAAGAACGTAACCCGTCAAAGGATTGCTCGTCCCCTCCCCAATGGAGACTATTATGGTACCAGTATTCCCTGAATTAAGAAGGAAGCTGAAATGTTGGAGAATACAAAAACCAAACATATAAACTACAATATCAATGATGCGCGGATCTTTCCTTCAGTATCGTATCAGTGGCTGCCAAAAATTCCTCCAGTGGGGAGGGGAGGAGCACATTGTTTATTCTAAAAATGATGAGTGATAATTTGAAGAGTGGGTTATTATGAAATATATATAAATAGTGGTATGAAAATTTATTAACGTGATTATGCCATGGATATGATTTGATAAAATATGATATGTGAATAAATTATGTAGGGGAAACATATATTATGGAAATAAAAATTGTCTTTGAATATTGAGTATAAAAATATGTCTTAAGCTAGTATATAACTAATCATTATTGGTTAAATGATGTTCATTCTACCCCCCCCCCCCCCCCCCTTTGCATTTTATTTTATTTATCTAAAATATTTAGAGTAAAATAATTTAGAGTAAAAATATGTGAAAAATACTTTTACATTAAGGCTGCATTAGAATTAATTGCCAAACGTGTATTTCTGATTAACAGACTCCTTCTTCAGGAGTTAGGAAGTCTGTTAGGACCTAAATCCCAGAGGTGCTCTGAGACGGTCGCGTGTTTCTGCCTCGGGCCCAGGCCTAACCCAACACGCAAATACACACGGCTAATTCTATGTGTCAGCCATTTTGTTTATAAACTTAACTAGTGTAATTTAGGTCGCCGAATTTTATTGAATGAACCGGTAGGATTATTTGGCTTGGTTATATTAAGTTGACAAGGGAGATGAAGTTGGTCACTAACTTTCACATAACCCCCACATCATATGTTTTAACCTTCACATAACTTTCACATAATTTCCACATCAACTAATTAATAATGTCTTCCACACATACCATTCAATCTTAAACATCATTTTATACATTTGTCAGTTTAGAACCCCAGCTAAACTAAAATAAAAAATAGCCAACATCTCCTTGTATTAAAACAGTTTTATTTAATTAACCTATCAACCTGTACAACTTTTAAATTATCTTGCCGGCTGTACTTTAAATACAAATAATCTTCCTCGCTCTATTTGTAACGGCCATTTTCCTATGACATCAGCTTTTTCATTACAAAAATAACGTATTATCCTCGCATTTATAATCGTCATCCGAATCAGCCGTTTTGTTTTGATCAACAGCTCATGTTTACGGTAAGCTAAATTCCTAATTTTCTGACTCTTAACTTATTGCTCTCCTTGTTATCTCTTATTAGGTCACATAACTAACTATATATAAAACTTTTAGATCCATATTACACTAATTTACGTCCAAGGGTAAAGCCCAAAACTCAAGGGAGTCAAGAGCAAACAGTAAACAAAACTCAAGGGAGTCAAGAGCAAAGAGTAAACATAACCAGACTACGAGCGAAAAACATGAAAAAGTAAGTAAAATATATTTTAGCATACTTAACTTTATCTCCCTTGTCAACTTAATATAACCAAGCCAAATAATCCTACCGGTTCATTCAATAATCGGCGACCTAAATTACACTATAGTTAAGTTTATAAACAAAAATGGCTGACACATAGAATTAGCCGTGTGTATTTGCGTGTTGGGTTAGGCCTGGGCCCGAGGCAGAAACACGCGACCGTCTCAGAGCACCTCTGGGATTTAGGTCCTAACAGACTTCCTAACTCCTGAAGAAGGAGTCTGTTAATCAGAAATACACGTTTGGCAATTAATTCTAATGCAGACTTAATGTAAAAGTATTTTTCACATATTTTTACTCTAAATTATTTTACTCTAAATATTTTAGATAAATAAAATAAAATGCAAAGGGGGGGGGGGGGGGTAGAATGAACATCATTTAACCAATAATGATTACAGTTATATACTAGCTTAAGACATATTTTTATACTCAATATTCAAAGAAAATATTTATTTCCATAATATATTTTTCCCCTACATAAGTTATTCACATATCATATTTTATCAAATCATATCCATGGCATAATCACGTTAATAAATTTTCATACCACTATTTATATATATTTCATAATAACCCACTCTTCAAATTATCACTCAACATTTTTAGAATAAGTATGAATTGGTGGTGCTTGCTTTAACACAAGCACGCTAACACTGTTAATCAGAAATACACGTTTGGCAATTCAATTCTAGTGCAGCCTTAATGTAAAAGTATTTTTCATATATTTTTAATCTAAATATTTTACTCTAAATATTTTAGATAAATAAAATATTTTAGATAAATATAATAAAATAAAATGCAAAGGGGGGTAGAGTGAATGATCATTTAACCAATAATGATTACAGTTATATACTAGCTTAAGACATATTTTTATACTCAATATTCAAAAAGTTATTTCCATAGTATATTGTTCCCTACATAATTTATTCACATATCATATTTTATCAAATCATATCCATGGCATAATCACGTTAATCAATTTCATACCACTATTTATATATTTCATAATAACCCACTCTTCAAATTATCACTCAACATTTTTAAAATAAGTATGAATTGGTGGTGCTTGCTTGCACAAGCACACTAACACACATGAACCCAACATCATCTAAACCACCACTAACTTTCACATAACCCCCACATCATATGTTTTAACCTTCACATAACTTTCACATAATTTCCACATCAACTAATTAATAATGTCTTCCACACATACCATTCAATCTTAAACATCATTTTATACATTTGTCAGTTTAGAACCCCAGCTAAACTAAAATAAAAAATAGCCAACATCTCCTTGTATTAAAACAGTTTTATTTAATTAACCTATCAACCTGTACAACTTTTAAATTATCTTGCCGGCTGTACTTTAAATACAAATAATCTTCCTCGCTCTATTTGTAACGGCCATTTTCCTATGACATCAGCTTTTTCATTACAAAAATAACGTATTATCCTCGCATTTATAATCGTCATCCGAATCAGCCGTTTTGTTTTCATCAACAGCTCATGTTTTATACGGTAAGCTAAATTCCACCCGAAGAAACTCTCGATTACCGCGTATGTACAGCTTTATGATGTGGTGTCCTACAATGGTGTGCAACAACGTGGCATCTACGAGCTGAAACCCTCTGAACCAACTGTCTATCCCTTCACGGACATCCTTACCCATGTCAACCTATCTATAGCGACCAACAACAACACCTTTGAGATCCCAACTGAAGAGCTGGCATCCATTGAAAAGGAGGTGTCAACACTTTTTCAACCCCGGCAAAGGTGTGCTACAAGGCCTTCAAGGGATACGGGAAGTGTAACAGAGTCTTCTAGCCTTGACGAAGTTGAGGGAATCAGAAGACGAGTTGTAGAAGGGGCTGATCGCAGTGATGGAGATGGCCCTCGTCGTTCAGCAAGGAGGAGGACTGCATTTGTGTTCGACTCCTAATTTCGTATTGTATATATAGCTGCATTCTTAGCTTTAGTGTCTAGGTGCAGTAGGCGGTTTTCTCTTAGCAGTTGTCCAGTAGTAACACGCGAGTAGCCAAGTTACTGCATTAGTACCACAACAGTTCGAAAGTGGCACTAAATGCGCCATTTGTTTTCATTGATGCGTATGTGTACAACCTATATTCTGTAAATATCCATACCGTTTCTGTTTATTCTGATGAGTATCATTGACTGATCAGCTTCATGATATATGCCAATCGATCATGACACCTCGGACTGAGGCATAACAATATTAATGTTGCTCTGCATTCCTGAATAGACCGATGAGCATACGTAAATTGACTAGATTCTGAAGATATTTACAAGTATTGATTTATAACTATATGATACCCTACGCTGTCAGTGCAAATTATAAGTTGAAGTCGACGTCGATAATGGATTTTTGAAAATCTTGACATTATGTCTTTAACTATTGTCATATCTTTTTGATGTTATGATAGCACTTTCCAAAACCTCTTAATGAGAAGTCTAGTGCTTGATGAAGACTTATTTAGTTATGACACTCGTTATACAAGATCACAATAAACACTGACATCCAAGTATAGATAATTTGTTATTTGTCTTATAGAGGGTATAAAATTTTAACACTTTGTCTTGAACAGGGTATGGAAATTCGAGTTTTTGTGTCTTAAACAGGGTAAGGGTTTCAGAGCCTCAGCGGCACACCCCTACCCAACTTTGGGTAGAGTACCCCCCCCCGGGGGGGGTACTCCCATATATGGACTATACGGGGATGATCCGCTGGACAGGGTATGGTTTTTCGAGTTTTTGGTCTTAGACAGGGTATCCATTTTCACATCGACAGATCTTGAACAGGGTATGGTATTTATCACTTTCGACATGACATTTATCTGATGTAAACATCATACTCATTACCAGATATCGGTTTGTAATCAGTTTATCCCTGACCGCTAAATAGAAAACCGACGACTTTATTGACACTTCTTGTGGATTCTTGTCGTATTTTCGTCAGCTATAACAACATATTTTAAAGGACTAAATCTCATTATTTTCCTGTAATCAAGCAATTAAAGTAAATGCCGTACTAAAAGATATGATTCATCACGGGAATGTACTTCGTATTCTAGGCAATAGGTCGCAATTGCCGGTACTCTTTGGCTGAAGTCTAGATTTGAAACTGCAAAGTCTCTAACCAGTACAATTTTTTTTACGCGCATTTCTTTGTCCCGTTTGATAAATAAATAATATATGACTATCAATGCGTTTTCTGTAAGATCTGGTTTAATTAAAATTTGTCAAAGAGTCAATACAATCTTGTTGCTGTTGTGTTCCAACAGGATATTACAAAATAGACGGATATCAAAAAGGCTTGGTCTAAATTAGCCATTGTTCTGTTTGCCGACACAAGGAGCTCGTTATCAGATTACGCGTTTGTTGAATAACCATCGTCAGGAGTTCCCTCTTCAACTGCGTGACTTTACTGTTACTTTCTTTTATTTCAATTTCTACTGGAACATTGATTCCGCCTCCTACGCGCCATCTTCCCTTGCGATCATCAAAAGGTCTTCCTGTGATTGTGCTGCAAAAGCAAGTAAGTATTTTATTAAGTAACGGGTGCGTGCTTGCCCCGAAGTCATGCCTTAGGCTTACCGCTCGTACTCCCGGTTTCACGTGCGTATCTTTTTAACAGACACTATTAAAACCTGATTAGGGTCAAAGCGCTTACCATTTCATGCCGTCCTTGAAAGGCCAAAGTGGAAAAACGAGCTCTCGCCGGCTGAAGATGCCCAAGCTGGCCTCGTGTGTTTGTCACCTTGAATGCTCTACCTTTCGGTCCGTACTTCTTGTAAGCATGAAAATCTTCGCCAACATCAACAGTGAAGGGGCATTCTTGGAAACCTTTCACGACGCAATGGATTTTAACACACATAGTCTCGGTAGCTTGGGTATCGCTCTGTGATCGTTGCTCTAGTTTTGACATTTTATAATACTGAATGAGCCGGGTGCTCTATTCGTCTGTGTGCCACGTGTAGCGGCATTCCGCTGACTGGTCTGTACAGACTGTCCTAGGGCAAAATAACTTTCCCTTGTAGTTCTTTAAAAAAGATTACATCACCAATTAGTCTAAATAAATTGCACAAGCACATCAGTCTGGAACATGTATCTTTGACCATTCAATGAAACTTTATAAAATGAAAATGATCTAATTATTAAAACAATTCCATCCAGCGCTTATATACGATACGGTAACCAATCACGTATCACGGAAATCTAAGAGGTTAATCACGATTCCCGCGCTATTAAAATAGCAAATCACGCATCATGCTACGGTGTCAAATCACGCACTCCTATTTTTCTGCATTTCACGCATTTTGACTGATCACGCGTCACGTACAACCCCTTTGCTACCTTGATTATTGTTATTTTGCCTCTATAAAAGATCATTCAAAGGCCCTTGAATAGACCAGGTACTATTGGGGTCGCCTTGAAGGTTTTTTTTTATTGTGATACAGTCAATAAAATCACAACGCCTCTGGGAAGTTCCTTTTAATTACAAAATGAAATAACTCCAAATCGTTTTTGCTTGTAATAGGTAATACGCCGTTGAAATCCGAGTCTTTTCGCAATGGGAAAGGATAAAAGGGGCTTAGATCGGGGTCCGTGTAGTGTCTGCGAATGCGACGAATATGACACAGAAGGGGGTATTCTATGTGAATATTGTGGACACACTCCAATGCAACACCCCGTTGTCAAACGAAATACCCAACCGGATACCCAGCCACCAATGAAAAAAAAGAAAAACGACACCCTTGAGCTAGAGAGCGCTAGACTGGAAAGTGACGAACCAGCAGATGATAATTACCATGGTGACCCCGAAGGAAAAGAGAAGCATTTAGCTGATTTAGAGATATTGGAGCCCGTACAATTCACCTCGCAATTAGAGAGTGTGGATACTAACCTGGAAAACAAGACCCAAGAACGCCGCATTAATGATCCCGAGTTACAAAAGCTCCAAATAATAGCCAATGATCGTGTATCGAAAGGAGGAAACGGCTCTGTTCGTATGGAATTGAAGCGCGGCAGTGATTCAAAGATTTTTGCCAATTGCAATGTATGCACAACTGACATCGCACTACAGCGTGCATCTAAAGGGGCATTCTTCATTCAACAACATTTGGACACACAGATGCATAAAACCAATGCCCAAATTATGTATGCCAGGAAAACAGAAATGCCATTAGAAATGTCACAGCTCCAAGCGAAAATAATGGAAACATTCCCTGATGTTTTCTTTATAAAGAAGACAAGCATATTCTGCCGATCATGCAAATTTGAAATGCCATTGAGTGGGCGCAAAAATATCATTGGCAATTTGTCTCAACATGTGACAAGTACTTCTCACCACAAAAATGCTGCTGAAAAATTTGGACCTAAAGCGTCCAAAGACATCACATCTTTTTTTAGTGCTACCTCCAAGTCTAAGTCAGCCTCGTGTAAGACGGGCACAGACTGATCAGTTAAAGTCCCAGGGAAGCAACTTTGCCAAGGATTTTACCTAAACAAATATGTTTATAGTGTAAATAATAAAGCTGTTTCCGTTGATGTGAAACTGTTGCTAAATGACATAAAGCCAGGAGAAGATGCAGGAAAAGTGACCTGGTATCCAGAACCCCATTTTCGTTTTACAAGGGATGCCAGTCAAACGTCAGATGTAAATATTGGAACTTTCCGAAGCGTGGCATGCTCAAGATCCGCAGATGTTGGGAGTTATGAACATGACATGTGTTCAGCTTGCTCTGCAATCCCGAATTTGCAGTCATTTAAAAAACGCTTACTTTTAAGAAATAAATCATGTAATTCAGATGGGTTAAGGGATGTGCAAAAGATCCGTAATGCTTTACTTACATCAACTGAGATGGTACAGAAGCTGCGTGACCAAACGGAAAATCTTGAACGGAAAGAATCTGAGTTGTTCTTTTTGAAGTCCAAACACTTGCGTCTACGGATACGGATTCAGACGATAAAAGAAAATCTCATTGAGTATGCTAAGCGTGGCAGTATGAAATCCATCTGCTATAAGCTACAAACGGCGTCGGACAAGGGGTTGTTAGACAACAAGCATACATTAATGGGAGTTTTGGAATCTGTAGCGAGAAATTTCCACGTGGAAAAAAATGGGAAGCGCTATCAAGCGCCGTTCAAGCTTTTTCTTGAGGTAATAATGTTGTGGGGAGGACCGAGGCTGGCTTCATTTGTCGCTTTGAATATTGGAGGCCCCGAAGTCCACTCGATTTACCGATGGCGAAAACAACACCATGTTCATCTGGTCGGTGGGATTGATGAGAGCAACTTCATGAAGCTAAGCGTTCTCTACAAGGAAGCGAAGGAAAAACTTGGCGTCTCTGCAATCCCTGTTTTAGCAGCTGAAGATGAAACGGGAATCATTGGGCACATAACCTACAACGAAGCCAATGACGAGCTGTTAGGATTTTGTGGAGTGAGTGGTGATCAACATAAATGCCTGGATCATTTTAATGTTGTTGTAGGAGATGGTGAAGACGGCTATCATTCAATTATGAATGCATTTAAAGAATACAAGATCGGTTCGTATGCAAGAGCTATCATATTGAACCCACTCCACCCTAACCTTCCCCGTATAGCTGTTTTGACCATGCCCACATGTAACAAGTTTGACGCAAGCTTTGTATACCGTCAATGGCAGGACGTGCAACGCCTATACGAGCGCCACATCGAACCCGTTCTTGGTCCACTCATTGGAAACAGCTCTGACGGAGATTCCAGACGAAGAAAGGTGATGCTTCAACTCGCTGGTGTTGATGCTGCTGGGAACAGATACCGCCCTATTCCTGCCGACTTAGGCTTCGTGTTTTCTTGCCGAAAAGAGGAGACGGAGAGTGGCTATGTTCTTCGTGAATTATGTGATCAAGATTATGTCCATAATCACAAGAAGTTGTTGAATCCTCTTGATCATGCCACTCGCGTATTGATGATGGGAAACTATCTGATTCATATGAACCATTTCTGGAGCAAGAATGGACAGTGGGTTGGAAATCACCACAATTACACCTTTGGTGATTTGCGCAGAAATACCTCACATATGATTCGGTTAGAGCAGATCCGTGTAAACCCACAAGCTCCCGAGTTCGCGAAGCCACATCCAAAGCAAGAGAGCATATGGTCACGGCAGTATGCTCCAGGCTACCAACGGGCTCGCTTGGATGACTATCCCGCACCTGGTCTGGAGGTTCAGGCATGGAAGGAGGGAGTGCGAAGGGCTCAGGAATTGGCTCTCTTT
The DNA here is from genome assembly GCA_030867875.1 of Actinernus sp. WN-2022. Taxonomy (NCBI): domain Eukaryota; kingdom Metazoa; phylum Cnidaria; class Anthozoa; order Actiniaria; family Actinernidae; genus Actinernus; species Actinernus sp. WN-2022. The sequence continues at coordinate 612,432 of JAOWCC010001629.1, forward strand.
GTTGGCATGATGCCCGATGACAACGACGATGGTAACGAGGATGCAGGTAGTGATGATGATGATGACGATAACAACAATGGCGGAAATGGTCAAGGAAACAAGGAAACTAATATCTGGTTCTACCACCCGTTCAGTTATCATGGAAATAAGTATTTCATTGCAAGGGAACACAGTAACCGCACCTCACACAGCAGCACGGTGGGAAGCAGCGACGAAGACGATATCAGTGTTGGAGGTCCTAGCCTTTCAGGTAATTGCATCTCTTTCTTTTTATTACAATTACGGCAACATCAGTGGCAGTAATGAAATTGCCTGTTCCTATCTTGTTAGATGATCTCAGGACATTTCTGAGTCAAGACGACAGTGAACGACCTCTGCTTGATGACTGCCAATGCATTGATGAAACTGATGAGGATGGCAACGACGACACTTCGCCTGACACTACACATACACCTGTCGTCAAGCATAACCCAAGGGTTGCCATTCCAGGGAAAGAAGGGCTGGTGTACAAGAGCACCCTCGTCTCATTACTCAATGAAGATCCAAATCTATCTCACGACAGGTATGTGTATATATTTATAGTAATTTATTTAGTGTCCTGAATACATCCCATACAGGTGCCTGTTGGCGTCAATAGATATCCATATGTCTGTATATTGCCCATAAAAGAAGCGTTGATTGCTTTATTCAGTCCAATACTATTCAATTTACTGCGCCTGTTCGTACGATATATATTCCCCTAATATTTTGTGGCCATTGTGTTTTATACCCTATGCCTTTTCATTCCCATTGATTTTTGTTCTTAGACTTCAGAGAGTGCGCCAAAGGCAGGAGTATGGTCACATGGAGGGAAATTCAAGTTCTCTGGATAGCAGAAGTATTGCCCTTTTTGAGGATTACGTGGTAATAGACAGAGCTAACAAATCCTTTAACCTCGGTTATCTTGTTCGCCTTATTTGTGCTGGAGGAAACGGTCCCTTGGAGTACAAAAGGCCAGTTGCCTATGACCACCCGAAGAAACTCTCGATTACCGCGTATGTACAGCTTTATGATGTGGTGTCCTACAATGGTGTGCAACAACGTGGCATCTACGAGCTGAAACCCTCTGAACCAACTGTCTATCCCTTCACGGACATCCTTACCCATGTCAACCTATCTATAGCGACCAACAACAACACCTTTGAGATCCCAACTGAAGAGCTGGCATCCATTGAAAAGGAGGTGTCAACACTTTTTCAACCCCGGCAAAGGTGTGCTACAAGGCCTTCAAGGGATACGGGAAGTGTAACAGAGTCTTCTAGCCTTGACGAAGTTGAGAGAATCAGAAGACGAGTTGTAGAAGGGGCTGATCGCAGTGATGGAGATGGCCCTCGTCGTTCAGCAAGGAGGAGGACTGCATTTGTGTTCGACTCCTAATTTCGTATTGTATATATAGCTGCATTCTTAGCTTTAGTGTCTAGGTGCAGTAGGCGGTTTTCTCTTAGCAGTTGTCCAGTAGTAACACGCGAGTAGCCAAGTTACTGCATTAGTACCACAACAGTTCGAAAGTGGCACTAAATGCGCCATTTGTTTTCATTGATGCGTATGTGTACAACCTATATTCTGTAAATATCCATACCGTTTCTGTTTATTCTGATGAGTATCATTGACTGATCAGCTTCATGATATATGCCAATCGATCATGACACCTCGGACTGAGGCATAACAATATTAATGTTGCTCTGCATTCCTGAATAGACCGATGAGCATACGTAAATTGACTAGATTCTGAAGATATTTACAAGTATTGATTTATAACTATATGATACCCTACGCTGTCAGTGCAAATTATAAGTTGAAGTCGACGTCGATAATGGATTTTTGAAAATCTTGACATTATGTCTTTAACTATTGTCATATCTTTTTGATGTTATGATAGCACTTTCCAAAACCTCTTAATGAGAAGTCTAGTGCTTGATGAAGACTTATTTAGTTATGACACTCGTTATACAAGATCACAATAAACACTGACATCCAAGTATAGATAATTTGTTATTTGTCTTATAGAGGGTATAAAATTTTAACACTTTGTCTTGAACAGGGTATGGAAATTCGAGTTTTTGTGTCTTAAACAGGGTAAGGGTTTCAGAGCAAGTAAACATAACCAGACTACGAGCGAAAAACATGAAAAAGTAAGTAAAACATATTTTAGCATACTTAACTTTATCTCCCTTGTCAACTTCATCTCCCTTGTCAACTTAATATAACCAAGCCAAATAATCCTACCGGTTCATTCAATAAAATTCGGCGACCTAAATTACACTAGTTAAGTTTATAAACAAAATGGCTGACACATAGAATTAGCCGTGTGTATTTGCGTGTTGGGTTAGGCCTGGGCCCGAGGCAGAAACACGCGACCGTCTCAGAGCACCTCTGGGATTTAGGTCCTAACAGACTTCCTAACTCCTGAAGAAGGAGTCTGTTAATCAGAAATACACGTTGGCAATTAATTCTAATGCAGCCTTAATGTAAAAGTATTTTTCACATATTTTTACTCTAAATTATTTTACTCTAAATATTTTAGATAAATAAAATAAAATGCAAAGGGGGTGGGGGGGGGGGTAGAATGAACATCATTTAACCAATAATGATTAGTTATATACTAGCTTAAGACATATTTTTATACTCAATATTCAAAGAAAATATTTATTTCCATAATATATTTTTCCCCTACATAATTTATTCACATATCATATTTTATCAAATCATATCCATGGCATAATCACGTTAATAAATTTTCATACCACTATTTATATATATTTCATAATAACCCACTCTTCAAATTATCACTCATCATTTTTAGAATAAGTATGAATTGGTGGTGCTTGCTTACACAAGCACACTAACACTGTTAACATCATCTTGTATGATGGGGTTCGGTACCACCTAACCTGGACCGTTCAGATGGCTCGGTTGCCCTCCTACGAGGAGGACATTGCATAACCTACAACTGTTCCATACAGGAAGGAACCAGGTAGCTCCTTAAGTCCACCATACCATATTCAAATACTTATTTTTATCACTCAATTATAACCTCATCTTAATTAACCTCTACATGAACCCAACATCATCTAAACCACCACTAACTTTCACATAACCCCCACATCATATGTGTTAACCTTCACATAACTTTCACATAATTTCCACATCAACTAATTAATAATGTCTTCCACACATACCATTCAATCTTAAACATCATTTTATACATTTGTCAGTTTAGAACCCCAGCTAAACTAAAATAAAAAATAGCCAACATCTCCTTGTATTAAAACAGTTTTATTTAATTAACCTATCAACCTGTACAACTTTTAAATTATCTTGCCGGCTGTACTTTAAATACAAATAATCTTCCTCGCTCTATTTGTAACGGCCATTTTCCTATGACATCAGCTTTTTCATTACAAAAATAACGTATTATCCTCGCATTTATAATCGTCATCCGAATCAGCCGTTTTGTTTTCATCAACAGCTCATGTTTTATACGGTAAGCTAAATTCCTAATTTTCTGACTCTTAACTTATTGCTCTCCTTGTTATCTCTTATTAGGTCACATAACTAACTATATATAAAACTTTTAGATCCATATTACACTAATTTACGTCCAAGGGTAAAGCCCAAAACTCAAGGGAGTCAAGAGCAAAGAGTAAACAAAACTCAAGGGAGTCAAGAGCAAGTAAACATAACCAGACTACGAGCGAAAAACATGAAAAAGTAAGTAAAACATATTTTAGCATACTTAACTTTATCTCCCTTGTCAACTTCATCTCCCTTGTCAACTTAATATAACCAAGCCAAATAATCCTACCGGTTCATTCAATAAAATTCGGCGACCTAAATTACACTAGTTAAGTTTATAAACAAAATGGCTGACACATAGAATTAGCCGTGTGTATTTGCGTGTTGGGTTAGGCCTGGGCCCGAGGCAGTAACACGCGACCGTCTCAGAGCACCTCTGGGATTTAGGTCCTAACAGACTTCCTAACTCCTGAAGAAGGAGTCTGTTAATCAGAAATACACGTTTGGCAATTAATTATAATGCAGCCTTAATGTAAAAGTATTTTTCACATATTTTTACTCTAAATTATTTTACTCTAAATATTTTAGATAAATAAAATAAAATGCAAAGGGGGGGGGGGGGTAGAATGAACATCATTTAACCAATAATGATTAGTTATATACTAGCTTAAGACATATTTTTATACTCAATATTCAAAGAAAATATTTATTTCCATAATATATTTTTCCCCTACATAATTTATTCACATATCATCTTTTATCAAATCATATCCATGGCATAATCACGTTAATAAATTTTCATACCACTATTTATATATATTTCATAATAACCCACTCTTCAAATTATCACTCATCATTTTTAGAATAAGTATGAATTGGTGGTGCTTGCTTACACAAGCACACTAACACTGTTAACATCATCTTGTATGATGGGGTTCGGTACCACCTAACCTGGACCGTTCAGATGGCTCGGTTGCCCTCCTACGAGGAGGACATTGCATAACCTACAACTGTTCCATACAGGAAGGAACCAGGTAGCTCCTTAAGTCCACCATACCATATTCAAATACTTATTTTTATCACTCAATTATAACCTCATCTTAATTAACCTCTACATGAACCCAACATCATCTAAACCACCACTAACTTTCACATAACCCCCACATCATATGTTTTAACCTTCACATAACTTTCACATAATTTCCACATCAACTAATTAATAATGTCTTCCACACATACCATTCAATCTTAAACATCATTTTATACATTTGTCAGTTTAGAACCCCAGCTAAACTAAAATAAAAAATAGCCAACATCTCCTTGTATTAAAACAGTTTTATTTAATTAACCTATCAACCTGTACAACTTTTAAATTATCTTGCCGGCTGTACTTTAAATACAAATAATCTTCCTCGCTCTATTTGTAACGGCCATTTTCCTATGACATCAGCTTTTTCATTACAAAAATAACGTATTATCCTCGCATTTATAATCGTCATCCGAATCAGCCGTTTTGTTTTCATCAACAGCTCATGTTTTATACGGTAAGCTAAATTCCTAATTTTCTGACTCTTAACTTATTGCTCTCCTTGTTATCTCTTATTAGGTCACATAACTAACTATATATAAAACTTTTAGATCCATATTACACTAATTTACGTCCAAGGGTAAAGCCCAAAACTCAAGGGAGTCAAGAGCAAAGAGTAAACAAAACTCAAGGGAGTCAAGAGCAAGTAAACATAACCAGACTACGAGCGAAAAACATGAAAAAGTAAGTAAAACATATTTTAGCATACTTAACTTTATCTCCCTTGTCAACTTCATCTCCCTTGTCAACTTAATATAACCAAGCCAAATAATCCTACCGGTTCATTCAATAAAATTCGGCGACCTAAATTACACTAGTTAAGTTTATAAACAAAATGGCTGACACATAGAATTAGCCGTGTGTATTTGCGTGTTGGGTTAGGCCTGGGCCCGAGGCAGAAACACGCGACCGTCTCAGAGCACCTCTGGGATTTAGGTCCTAACAGACTTCCTAACTCCTGAAGAAGGAGTCTGTTAATCAGAAATACACGTTTGGCAATTAATTCTAATGCAGCCTTAATGTAAAAGTATTTTTCACATATTTTTACTCTAAATTATTTTACTCTAAATATTTTAGATAAATAAAATAAAATGCAAAGGGGGGGGGGGGGGGGGTAGAATGAACATCATTTAACCAATAATGATTAGTTATATACTAGCTTAAGACATATTTTTATACTCAATATTCAAAGAAAATATTTATTTCCATAATATATTTTTCCCCTACATAATTTATTCACATATCATATTTTATCAAATCATATCCATGGCATAATCACGTTAATAAATTTTCATACCACTATTTATATATATTTCATAATAACCCACTCTTCAAATTATCACTCATCATTTTTAGAATAAGTATGAATTGGTGGTGCTTGCTTACACAAGCACACTAACACTGTTAACATCATCTTGTATGATGGGGTTCGGTACCACCTAACCTGGACCGTTCAGATGGCTCGGTTGCCCTCCTATGAGGAGGACATTGCATAACCTACAACTGTTCCATACAGGAAGGAACCAGGTAGCTCCTTAAGTCCACCATACCATATTCAAATACTTATTTTTATCACTCAATTATAACCTCATCTTAATTAACCTCTACATGAACCCAACATCATCTAAACCACCACTAACTTTCACATAACCCCCACATCATATGTTTTAACCTTCACATAACTTTCACATAATTTCCACATCAACTAATTAATAATGTCTTCCACACATACCATTCAATCTTAAACATCATTTTATACATTTGTCAGTTTAGAACCCCAGCTAAACTAAAATAAAAAATAGCCAACATCTCCTTGTATTAAAACAGTTTTATTTAATTAACCTATCAACCTGTACAACTTTTAAATTATCTTGCCGGCTGTACTTTAAATACAAATAATCTTCCTCGCTCTATTTGTAACGGCCATTTTCCTATGACATCAGCTTTTTCATTACAAAAATAACGTATTATCCTCGCATTTATAATCGTCATCCGAATCAGCCGTTTTGTTTTCATCAACAGCTCATGTTTTATACGGTAAGCTAAATTCCTAATTTTCTGACTCTTAACTTATTGCTCTCCTTGTTATCTCTTATTAGGTCACATAACTAACTATATATAAAACTTTTAGATCCATATTACACTAATTTACGTCCAAGGGTAAAGCCCAAAACTCAAGGGAGTCAAGAGCAAAGAGTAAACAAAACTCAAGGGAGTCAAGAGCAAGTAAACATAACCAGACTACGAGCGAAAAACATGAAAAAGTAAGTAAAACATATTTTAGCATACTTAACTTTATCTCCCTTGTCAACTTCATCTCCCTTGTCAACTTAATATAACCAAGCCAAATAATCCTACCGGTTCATTCAATAAAATTCGGCGACCTAAATTACACTAGTTAAGTTTATAAACAAAATGGCTGACACATAGAATTAGCCGTGTGTATTTGCGTGTTGGGTTAGGCCTGGGCCCGAGGCAGAAACACGCGACCGTCTCAGAGCACCTCTGGGATTTAGGTCCTAACAGACTTCCTAACTCCTGAAGAAGGAGTCTGTTAATCAGAAATACACGTTTGGCAATTAATTCTAATGCAGCCTTAATGTAAAAGTATTTTTCACATATTTTTACTCTAAATTATTTTACTCTAAATATTTTAGATAAATAAAATAAAATGCAAAGGGGGGGGGGGGGGGGTAGAATGAACATCATTTAACCAATAATGATTAGTTATATACTAGCTTAAGACATATTTTTATACTCAATATTCAAAGAAAATATTTATTTCCATAATATATTTTTCCCCTACATAATTTATTCACATATCATATTTTATCAAATCATATCCATGGCATAATCACGTTAATAAATTTTCATACCACTATTTATATATATTTCATAATAACCCACTCTTCAAATTATCACTCATCATTTTTAGAATAAGTATGAATTGGTGGTGCTTGCTTACACAAGCACACTAACACTGTTAACATCATCTTGTATGATGGGGTTCGGTACCACCTAACCTGGACCGTTCAGATGGCTCGGTTGCCCTCCTACGAGGAGGACATTGCATAACCTACAACTGTTCCATACAGGAAGGAACCAGGTAGCTCCTTAAGTCCACCATACCATATTCAAATACTTATTTTTATCACTCAATTATAACCTCATCTTAATTAACCTCTACATGAACCCAACATCATCTAAACCACCACTAACTTTCACATAACCCCCACATCATATGTTTTAACCTTCACATAACTTTCACATAATTTCCACATCAACTAATTAATAATGTCTTCCACACATACCATTCAATCTTAAACATCATTTTATACATTTGTCAGTTTAGAACCCCAGCTAAACTAAAATAAAAAATAGCCAACATCTCCTTGTATTAAAACAGTTTTATTTAATTAACCTATCAACCTGTACAACTTTTAAATTATCTTGCCGGCTGTACTTTAAATACAAATAATCTTCCTCGCTCTATTTGTAACGGCCATTTTCCTATGACATCAGCTTTTTCATTACAAAAATAACGTATTATCCTCGCATTTATAATCGTCATCCGAATCAGCCGTTTTGTTTTCATCAACAGCTCATGTTTTATACGGTAAGCTAAATTCCTAATTTTCTGACTCTTAACTTATTGCTCTCCTTGTTATCTCTTATTAGGTCACATAACTAACTATATATAAAACTTTTAGATCCATATTACACTAATTTACGTCCAAGGGTAAAGCCCAAAACTCAAGGGAGTCAAGAGCAAAGAGTAAACAAAACTCAAGGGAGTCAAGAGCAAGTAAACATAACCAGACTACGAGCGAAAAACATGAAAAAGTAAGTAAAACATATTTTAGCATACTTAACTTTATCTCCCTTGTCAACTTCATCTCCCTTGTCAACTTAATATAACCAAGCCAAATAATCCTACCGGTTCATTCAATAAAATTCGGCGACCTAAATTACACTAGTTAAGTTTATAAACAAAATGGCTGACACATAGAATTAGCCGTGTGTATTTGCGTGTTGGGTTAGGCCTGGGCCCGAGGCAGAAACACGCGACCGTCTCAGAGCACCTCTGGGATTTAGGTCCTAACAGACTTCCTAACTCCTGAAGAAGGAGTCTGTTAATCAGAAATACACGTTTGGCAATTAATTCTAATGCAGCCTTAATGTAAAAGTATTTTTCACATATTTTTACTCTAAATTATTTTACTCTAAATATTTTAGATAAATAAAATAAAATGCAAAGGGGGGGGGGGGGGGGGGGTAGAATGAACATCATTTAACCAATAATGATTAGTTATATACTAGCTTAAGACATATTTTTATACTCAATATTCAAAGAAAATATTTATTTCCATAATATATTTTCCCCCTACATAATTTATTCACATATCATATTTTATCAAATCATATCCATGGCATAATCACGTTAATAAATTTTCATACCACTATTTATATATATTTCATAATAACCCACTCTTCAAATTATCACTCATCATTTTTAGAATAAGTATGAATTGGTGGTGCTTGCTTACACAAGCACACTAACACAATATCCAATATCCGATACAATTACGTCAGAATCTCAGCATAAACTTTGTTAGCGCTGGTATACTCGAACTACACTGCTCTTAGCCAATCAATCCAGAAATGTTGTCATGTAATATAGGCAAAATATTAAATAAATAGAAAATATTAAGAACTTAGTAGAAGATTTCAAATATTGATATCTGTTATTACTCGGGCTGCCTGTGGCAGCACCGAGTCTTAAAATGCAAGTCGTTTTTTTTTTTTTTTTTTTTTTTGTTGGGTGTCGCAAAATTTCTGCGCATGCGTTAAAGGTCAAATTCACACCAATCAGATTGCACTGTGCTGGTCACGCAACAATCGCCAGGTTAATTTATTTACATAATTTAATACAGTAAAGCAAGATGGCGGAAGACCCGCGAGGAACTTTCTCTCTAGTTTGGAGTCTCATCTCTCAAATGTAAGCCAGTTTAATGTTTTATTTAACTTCACTCGTGCGAAAGCCTTCCAACAGGCTTAGGATATTTCAACTGGAGCTATTGACGGAGCCGAAGGACCGCGTTTTTTACCCAGATGGCCAGTGATACGACACGTACGACGACATGAAGCCAGTGAACTGGGGCCAGGATCCGGAAAGCTAAAATTCGAAGAAATAGATATTGGAATCTATAAGCCATCGGCTCGCTGTGCTGCATTTATAACATCCGAGGAAAACATATTATTTTGGGTGAAGGCACTTCAAGACCAATATTACGAGTCTCCTAAAAACTGTCAGAGATTTAAATTTACCGTAAGTTGGATCAGAGAGTATTGAGATCAAGTTATTTCGTTCCAGCGAGGATATTGACCTAGCGGAAACGGTACAAGCTGTCGAAGGATTTTACTTATAATCATCCACGTCTACTTAACAACAAGAATAGTTAGTGCGAAGGCATGGGCAAAGATTGAGTTTCCCAGATTACAGATGAAAGTAGAGAACTTAATGAATGAAGAAACAGAGGTCACGCGCGACATGCTTGAGAACATGAACATGTTCAACACTTTATATTATACTAAGAAAACAAAACAAATTACAGAGCCTGCAAGTTCACAAGTCAATGAAAAACCCCAAGTGCCTGTAGTTTTGGATCAACATATCCTTGAAACTCCAAAAGCAACATACACATGAGTCAAATTCAAACCGGAAGAGACGGAATTCTTTAGATTATTCACGAGGATAAATTTGTTAGCCCGCAATAAGGACCAAGGTCTCCAATGTTCCGAGACTACCCAACCTACTGAAGCTTATCAGTTTGTTCAAGAGCCATCTTTCGTACATGACAACCCGATCCCTATTCATCAGAATACATTTTCTATGCTAAATGACGAGAGTTTACAATCACCTGACCGACAACTCACTACTAAAGAAAGGGACCATGAAGTACGGTAGTACGGTTAATTCTCGGGTTCAAAACAATGAATATATGCCTACTCAAATGCAGTGTGTTAAACGAATAAGTAGTGTTTAAATTAAAAGGTCAACATACGAGAAAAACAAAACTATTAAAATTACATATATACTAGAGGAGCAGAGAATGAAAGTCACCGCGCTACCGGCCACTAAAGACTGCTAAATTCAGCTAATAATTCTTCCCTTTGGTTATTACTAAGAGGATTTCAAATGAAAGTGTATTACATCTTCAATCTCATGTGGCCCGAGTGAAAGCCCAGATGGGCTCTTGTTTTTCTTTAAAATAGAAACGTTATACGGTGGAGAGTTATAAAGTTATAATGAAGAAAATAAATTAATTTAAAATCGTTGGATATTTTGCTACAAAAACAAGAACAAGGTAAAAAGATTAGTTACCTGCACAGCTTGAAATCACCAACTTCCCAACATTTAGAGCTTCATGAACGTTGTCACTCGTCTCATAATACACCGATGGCCTTTCTCGTAGTTGTGGCCTTTGTTTCTCATGTGCGACCAACAGTTCTTGTGCACGCTGAGCAGTAGTTGACTGGGTTTGCAAAATCTCGGTTTTCAGGTTTCTGTTAATTATACCATCTACGTGGTCCACAAAATTTGTCAGCTGGCCAATCTTCAGCTCTAAATCTTTTTGGAGGACGCAATGCGAGGTTTCTTGTTTGTTTTGTACCTCGTCTATCTTTGCCACCACTTCCGCCTCGTGTTTTCTCAACTTGCGAATTGCAGCTTCAACGCTCTCGTGCACTTCGCTTCGAGCTAAGTCTAATTCTTTTTGTGTATCAGCCAACTCGTTTTGTGAACTGGTCAGTACAGTATGACAATATGTAACTGCCTTCTTTATGCGTTCGGCTTGCTCCATCATAGCTGCTTTCGCTTCTTCTGCTGCCTCCTCCATGCTTGTGAAATCGTGTGTCTTGTGAGTTAGCGTCACAATGCACTTTTGGCAAACGCACTTTCGGCATGTTTCTGTCTGACAAAAGTATTCCAGTCGGTTGTGTTCATGGCTGTCTTCCTTACAGTAGATGGGTCGTTGTAGGAAATCTCGAACATCTTCCGACTTGAATTCAAGTAGCGGGATGATTCGATGATTTCGTATATTTTTGACTTTTCTGTGTAGCTCTATGCATTGTGCACACAGAAGATCGCTGCAATCAGAACAAAATGCACAGACGACCACAGCTTCCTCGCAATTACCACACACGGTTCTTGGGCTTTCCCGACTGGAACTGGCCGTTTTCAAGGTTGTGTACAGCTCCAGTACACCAGCCAGGTAGAAGGACGCTCGCAGATTTGATGGATCTCCATTCAGCAGCTCCACTACTGAACAGCACTCAGGACATGTGAAGGGCTGGTGGTTTTCCTGGCACGTTCCCAACCAACTTGTGATACAGTGTTGGCAAAAATTGTGGAAGCACGGGAGAGTTTTTGGATTCGTAAAAAGCTCCTCGCATATGGGACACTGTAACTTTTCAGAAAATTCTCTCAGGAGGTCTTCGAACCCCATCTTTTCTTTGCGTTGTTTCAATGTCAGCGTCTTCCCCAGACTTTGTGGCAGAAAGCCTCTGCGTAATTTCTTATACCTTGTGAACAACACGTGATATAGGCGTGTGGATCTCTAGTTACCATGGACACCATGGATTAGAAAGTTGCTGTCAGGAGGGGTAAACTAATGAACGGCTCTTGAAGGAAGCGCATTTTAGTAGTAACTCGTCTTTAAGATATTCTTCTTGAAAAGAACTGAACTTTCAAAGTTAAAGTAAAGATGGTGATTTAGATTACAAGAAATGACTTGAAGGTTTCGTTTAAATATCCATAGGGCTGATTGTGGTACGTCTTACTTTGGCTACAACAACTGTACTAAATCCACACGGCACTGAATCCGCTTAGACCCAAATGGGAATCAGATTTTGCAGGGTGTCACGCTTCTCGAGCGATCTAAGAAAGGTCTGGGAACAAGAAAGCTGTCTGATGGTGTTTGTGGTATTGAGTAAATTGCTTAAATATTGGAAGAAGTTAAAACTTGTTATAAAGAGCCGAGAGAGGACTATATATTCACGTGATGTATGTCAGTCCCCCGGAAAACATAACACGGAGAATATGCAAATGTTTTCAAGAGCAAGAGGTCGTCAACTTCCTGGGTTTCTCAGAATTCATAGACAAAGGAAAAATAACTTGGCACGTGGGATTCCTTTGAAGGGTTGGTGCATATTTGTTAGAAATAGTAACGTAATCAAAGTCGACAAATTCTTGAACTTCGATCTTCGCTGGATATGTACACGTCAGAGAATACTCTTCACGAAGCCCGATGGTTGCCCTGTACCTCGATTTCCATTGGCCGAAAAAGTGAAACATTGTTCATTTCCTACCGACAAGAGCGGGGCAAATAAAATAAATCCCTTCGTCAAGGGTAAAAATAAAAGCGTTCTATAAGGTTTCTCTAATCTTTCTATTATTGAACGGAAATGTCAAGGTCTTCTCTGCAGTTCAGCAAAATAACATGAAGATAAAGCCGGAGTTTTGAAACAGAAACCGTGTCATATGTCTTTACCTGACGGGACACGTTGCGTTAGAGAACTCAACACTATCGTAACTTGAGCTTGGTGTCAGATTACTGGCACGTGGGTGCTCGCGCATAAAATATGGCAGACCGCTGCCGCACGAATAATGCAGGCATGCATACAAATACAATGTCGAAATATTATATGCCCTGATATTCGTCCGCGGACATTATCTGATCCGAGTAGAGAACAGTTCCCGAGAGCGACGCTCGAGGGAAACTGAGCTTCGAGTATCAGATAATGTCCAAGGACAAATATCAGGGCATATTTCGACTCCACAATGTAGGTTATTGTTGTTATCATCCTTCAAATATTTTCTTTGACGCGCGCTTAAATACGCTCAAAGGGAGCAGAAAATTCTCCTCTCTCGTGCCAGTCTCCGTTTTCAGGCGGCCAAATTATGTTATCACTTACTTTGCGTTGAATAACACTGAGGGTCTGTTTCGCAGGCTATATTCGCTGTTATTTCATGATCGGCTCAGTTTTCTTTGTTCTTCATAGGGCTTTATATACGATAAAGACCCGACGAACAACACAGACTTCGTCATTATAAATGCAAGGGCTTTATCTGTATATTAACCCGGGTCAATATACAGATAAAGCCCTTGCAATTATAACACCAATGTAAGGGTTGTGCTCTTTAGCTGACAGTCAGTTCAATGACCCGATACTGAGAGCTGAAGTACAACACTTCCACTCTCTCTCTTTAACTGCGAGCCGTCTTATCATTATGGGACGTGATTTTTTCACCATACTCCAACTGCGCATGTTAGTGACGTAACTTTAACGTCGAAATAATTATTCTATCGTATGATTCAGTGCTTTGTTTAATTTACAAACCTACCAAGGGCCTCGTTTGCTTTTTCTAAAGATCAAAGAACCGTTTCTCATAGGAATGCTTTTTGTGAGAAAACCTTGAAATGAAATAAGTCAGTTAAATACCTCGAACCTCGGCTTTTATCCATATACATCCCGAGGGCCGTATATTGCTAAAAGCCTCGGTTCTTCGTGTATAACTCTTACTGCTTATTTCACGGCGCAGCTCAGTGAGCAGGCAGGATGACTAGCGGGCAAGATTTTTTCATCTTGTCCGCTCAGGTTTTTCCAAATTCGCTCACAGCTCTTTGTATAATTAAATAGTAATAAAACCCGTACCTTTTGAAAGAAACTAAACAATTTGTTACATGAAGGCAAATACTAATTTAAAACTATTTCTGTTTTTTCATATTTCAGCCGCTAAATTGCAACCTTTTAGAGCGATTAATACAGTTTTTCCGGCTCTCGCAAATTCGATAAAAAAAAATTGAAGCAAAAACGACTGAATTGAATGAAGCTGAATTAGTCAAGATAAACTGAACTACGTCGAGAAGCTGAAATGGCTGTGACTTCAAAAAACACTAAGAAAAGTTTGGCACACAACGCTACAATCGTGGTACAAAGAAATACAATTATTACGGAAACGAGTAAACTTAGCACACAGTTTCGTCAAATAGAACCAAATGAGGATTTACGAGCTATTGCTGAAATATGTCTTAACAGTATATGGGGAAATTAGACAAAGGAATAATATGACTCAAAGTAAATAAGTAACTGAAATAAATGATTTCTACTATCAGATATAGTACTAGATGACACCATAGAAAATCTGAGTATTAACTTTATAAATTATGATATGGTACAAATGAGTTATACACATAAGGATCAGTTTGTGGATAACTCGAATATATATACGAATATATATGTGGCGTGTTTTACAACTAGTACTGCTGACTAATGTTGTATGATAAACTAAATTGTTTAGATAAACAGGTACTTTATTTTGATACCGACTCAATTATTTATATAGAAAGTCCAAACGGTAAAACAGTAGCCCACTTCCGCGATATGCTTTACTTGTCACGCACAAAGGTTTCAATACGAGGCCCCGTGCTACTGAATTGTATTTATTCTTTTCACAGAGAAAAGAATAAATTTAATTTAGCACGGAGCCTCGTATTGACACCGTTGTGCGTGACAAGTAAAGCATATCGCGGAAGTGGGCTATTAAAACAGGTGATATGTTAGGAGATCTTACAGATGAATTAGATGGCGATATTATAAAAGGTATGTTTGTATCAGGTGGACCAAAAAGCTACAGTTTTATATATGGTAATAATAAACAAAAATGCACAATTAAAGTTTTCAGTCTGAACCATGAAAATTCTCAAATATTAAATCATACAAATATGGTTAAAATACTAAGAAATGAAATTCAGTATAGATTTGACCTTGGTTAATGAAAATAGAATAACTAGTAAAAATAAAGAAATTGTTAACAAATATGAAGAAAAGATATACAGTTTCGGTTATGATAAACGCATAATAAAAAACATATCTGTAAACTACATAGAAACATATCCATAGAAACATATCCATAAGCCGTACCTTACCCTCGCAGTAATTCTGGCAAGCGCACTCTGGCTTATAGCGCTGCTATTCTTTTCAATTCCTTGGATCCTGACTTCAAGCAGCTTGCAACATCTACTACTACGCTCTCTTCTAATACTCTGTCTACCAGGCTGGCTTCTATTAAGCATAAGCTTCGTAACGTTTTTCTTCCGCACATCTCCTCTGTTAACCATCTAGAGGAGCTCCTCTGCTATAACTGTCGCTCCTTGCTTCACTGCTGCTGCATTTCCGGCGGCGCGTCCAGGGCATAGCCCCTTCCATTGCGCAGTGTTCTAGTAAGTATATTTTGTTTTTGATTTTATTTCATATTAATTCTCTTTACATTGATTCCAATTACTCATTATATCTTGTAATGTCGTAGCCCGTGCGTTAATTTTTTCCCATACTTCCTTTCCTTTCCATTACGTTTTATTTGTAACATAGAGGGCCGCATGTTAGATAACTATGTAAGGTTAATGTGTCTTCCCTCTGTAAATAAAGAATATTGTATTGTATTGTATTGTATTGTATTGGTATTAAGACAATATATGACGTCACGACACAGCTGTGTTGGTCTACTGGATTTTCATTGTCATCCTTCCAAACTTGGTTGATATTTATGGATTCTCTGCAGGTGCCTCGTCTTTTTATGTTTCAAATGCTTTAATAGCTTTTCTTCTACCTCTCGTTCTTTCTTCTTGATCTGTTCATCGAGTTTCCTTCTTGATCGTTCATTATTAATTGAGCTCCTCGACTGTTACAAACTTCAAACTTCTACGCAAAATAAAGCTAGCTGTGCGTATTTTCAGTCCAGATTCGTCGGTAAAATGCGTCGAAAAATCATATGCTAATCTCATAACTTGAAAATAAAGCTGTATGATCCTTACATAATACACATGTTAGGATTACATTTAGGGAAACCCCCGTTTTATATTTACTCACATTAACTTCCTGTTTTTCCGAGAAGTATTTACATATAGTATTTCCAAGAACTAATTATATATAGTATTTCCAAGAATTATTTAGATATAGTATTTCCAAGAATTAATTATATATATATTTTTTCCCCAAGAATTAATTATATATAGTATTTCCAAGAATTAATTATTACCCATGCCCTGAATTCCCGTACTTTACCACTATTCTTAATATTTATGGTATTAACGTTTTTTTTTACTTAAACGAGAGAGCATACAATCTTATTCCTGTATAATTTATACTTATCTTTGTCGCCTGAATGAAAAAGTGTATTATTTACCTTTATTGTCCCTTAAGCCTTTTGTTATCCACGGTTTAGAGAGTTGCTTTGTTTTTTGAGTTGAAATTGATTTTAGGGGTGCATGCTTATTTGTTACTTTGTTTACTTTATTGTAAAACGTAGAAAAGAGTGTATCTAAATTAGTATTACTCTCAGAAATTACGAGGTCCCATTCTATTTGGTTAAGTTCATTTGTGAAGATGACATCAGGAAATCTCGAATAATCACGGATTTTAATTTTGAAGGGTTTATTTTTTCCCTAAATGAGCGTATAATGCAAAATTGCGAATAACGGTCGCTAATACCAATAACAATATTACCGCTTAAAATATCATCTTCCAACTTGTTGACAAATATGTTATCGATTAGTGTAGCTAAATTATTGTAAACACTAGTTGGCTTATCAAATGTTGGCATTAAATTAAAACTTTGTAGACAGAGAAGGAAATTTTGAGCATAGTTACAAGTTTCGGAGTTGAGGAGGTTTATGTTGAAATCACCCATTAAATAGATCACTACTTTACCAGAAGCACTCTGTTTTTCTATAGTATCTTCAAAATAAGTTTGGAAACGCTCAGGGGAATTATGCTGCCTTTAGATCACAGGCTGGCCAAGCGTAAACAGGCACAGCCCAATAACTGACCAACACACAGGTAAAGTCTTGTTTCTTTTATTTCAATATTTACGGAATTATTGCAATTTCTAAAAAGTCTCTCAATTCCCAGTCAAGTCTTGTAAAATAAACGGTTAATCAAAAACCTTACGCTTAGGTAGACTGTGTTTAGATTATGCCTCAAATTATGTTTGTTTTGTTAGAATTAAAAGTAATTATCAATCCAGAGAGCCTGAAAAGCTTCATTAGTACTTTTTCAATGGCTGTATATGTTGTGGTTCAATTTGATCTTTGATTTTAATTGGTTCAACTTTTTGAACCAGTACAAAAATTAAAAATCCCTTTTTAGGAATGGTACTGGTTCAAAAAATTGTACTGGTTCAAATATATTTGTACCAGAGGTAATAATTGAACTACAACATATACTTTAGGGTACTATCTATGTACATGCCAACACCTCCTGCAGTAAGAGGCATTGGCACGAATTTATAATTTGGTATTGTAGAGTTAAAATTAGAAATGTTTGCATGATTAATTCTAGTTTCAGTTACTCCAGTAACACTAAAATGGTAATCGTTCGTCTAACAGATGGACTTGAAAATGTTCAAGGTTACGGAGTCAGCCTCCTTACTTTGTTGTGAATCAAGGAAAAGCTATAGCCATTAGTAAATGTATTATTTAATTGGCTGAAGCTATGAGAAGAAGAACATTTGCTTCGAATAGGTTGGACAAGTGAATTATAATCAGAAAGCGGTAGGGAGTATATTACTAGATGAATGACGAAAGGTCGATGTGACACCATGTGAAATGTCATTTGGTTTCATGAATACGTTTTTGCGCACTGACGTCGGGGATGTAGGTTGAAGAAACCTTCAAACCCTCCCAGCCTTTTTCCTCCCAGCTTTCTAATAATTATGCGCAAAAGCGTACATTTCACCAACTTGTTTGCACATTCCTCACGTGTACTCAGTCACCTGTCCAATAGTGAACAATTATTCACCAAAGTGGAGGTTAATAGTGGTAGACATTCAGTACCGAGCCGCGACGAAGATACGGGTATATACTTAAAGTCACGTGACCGATGACGTCATCGTTACGACATCACCACAAGGTGATTGATGGGAACCCAATACCATGTCTGTCAAAATTTGAGCCGCCTGCCATTAGAAATGAAGGAGATACGGGCATGTACTAAAAATCACATGACCGATGGCGTTATCGTTACGACATCACCACTAAGTGATTGATGGGGGACCCAAAACCATGCCTGTTAAAGTTTGAGCAACTTGCCAATATATATGTTGTGGTTCAATTATTACCTCTGGTACAAATATATTTGAAAAATGCAAGGGAGCACATAGCTCGAAATTGACAACTGTGATACGCTGTATTTGAACATTCAAATGATGAACCTAGTATTTTATGAAGGATAGGCAATGTAATAGGCAATCTACTATCTAATCGAGATCCAATCTTACCGTAACCTTTAAGCATCTGGATTATATAAAAAACCTTTGTGGGATCTGGAAACCCGGACAGCTTATGAGAATAGCCTAGAGCTGAAATATAAGTATTAACTGTCGATGGGGCATAATGATAGTCATACATATATGCAATAAAAAGTGCTAAAGTTGGAGCCGATATAGGTAGGGTAACAGACACCCTCTGAAATGTAATATGCAAAACCTGGAAATAAAGTTTCCAAGCCCGTTTGTATGTTGGAAGTGACGAGGGTTGGAGGCTTGTTTGCAAGAGTGTCGACACTATGGTTGCCAATTCTGTGGCTGCAGATCCAGTACCATTGGTTCATTTAAAATATCAAGATTCTAAAAAGGGATTTTTTTTATTTTGGGGGATTCATAAAAAGAGGGGTTTAGATTTTTTGGTGGGGATTTAAAAAGAAAAAAAATTCCACCCACCCCTACAATACATTTTTTGGTCAACCCTAACGGTCACCCTAACCGTCAACAATGGGTGGTCACTAATTTAGGGTGTTAGTTGCATAGTTTGCTGTTTATATTCCTATTAAAATACATCACTGCGCAAAGTAACTGTGTTACCAGTACATTCCAGCTATGAAATAACAGATGAACAACACAAACAAGGTATAAAGGTATTTTTATTCCAAAGTACTTCTGTAGAATTTACTATGCTATTTTCTTACATGGAAAGCCTATCATAAACCATACCCCAAACTACAAGTTCACACTTGTAAATAAAATTTGAACTGGTACAAAAAAATGGTACTGGTTCAAAAACATGGTACTGGTTCAGCAATTTTGTACTGGTTCAAAAAAATTGAACCAAATATCAAATTGAACCACAACATATACATGAGTAGAATAGTAATTTTAGGTCACAAATATAATTAAGTTAGTTTAATTGGATTGAAATGGTCTTTGCGGTGCATGTGGCATAAGTGGCGTCCACCACCGGACAACAAACAACAAACTGAGGAGGCAAAGGAGCTATGAAGAAGCCAACTACCTGCGACACATGGTCAATATTTGGTATGGTAAATATTTGGTCGCTAAAGTATATAAGTACCCTGACGCTCACTTTATAGTTAGTAGCAAGAGGCTAGGGGATCCGACGATGAGGCCTTGATCAACGTCAATTCCAACAGAAATTAATGTTGCACATCGATCTTCAATTATTAATTAAATGAAATATCGATTACTATTAACTTATCAATTGATATTCCATTCTGCTAACATCTTAGTGAGTGAGTGAGCAAGTGGCATGATTTCCACAACCATCCCGATAACACGCATCGACGAGTTAAAAAGCAGTGCCGAGTTTATAAAGTTAATAAAACCAATTGTTGAGTTATAAAGATTTATATTTCGAATATGACGTCACGTCAAACAGGGAATTTACTGTCGTTTCATTCTCCTAGGCCCGTGTACACGACATAAAAATTGGAACGGCTCGAATAGAGAGAAGTACCGCTGTCATGAATATTTGCCCATGCACACGAGAAATATCTTGAAACGGTTTGGATAAAATGTTGGCACCGGGCCTCAAGCCTAGGTGGAACGGCAAGGGTTGTTTATACGGGAATATTTCCGACTCCGGATACGGTTGAACCCATGATAATTTTTAGATCACTGTCATTCGTATGCGTCGCACATGATGCTCGTAAAACAAAATGGCGATTGACGATGTAAGGCTATTGTCTTTTAAGAAGGAAATCAGTTGAAGTTGCATGGAAACAAACATATATAAAGATTAGAAAAGACTCGTTAGAAGATAAAATTTGCGTCATTTTTATTCGTTTTCGTTTTGTTGCCCTTGCCGTTAACTCGTTTATTGTCCGCCATATTGCGAGAAAGTGGAGCTAAACGCGCATGCCGACAGAAGTAACCAACTGAGGACAAAACAGTGCTCAGGAAAAGCAATGGAACGGTAAGTAAGCGTTTACACGATGCACAGGAACTGAAAACACGGGTACCGCACCCAGTTTTATCCGTTCCATTCCGTTCCATTTCAGGACTACAGGCGCCTATGTCCGTGGATGGGTGAAAGTAGGGTACGGTCGTTTACACGAATGAAATTAACCGAACCGTTCTAATTTTTATCGGAGCCGTGTGAGCGGAGCACCATATATATAGCACCGACCGGTGCACCAATGCACACAACACGTGAGGTTTCGAGTCCTGAATTTTGTTTGGCTATTTAACGCCATTCTGTCCTTTACATTCAATTCTTCCGTTTACGAGAATTTGTGATTTTCAAAATTATCTCAATGATCAGTGTACTTTTGCGGTAACGCGTAAGATTTTTAATTCCCAACTTTAAATTCTGTTACATCTCCACGTGCACGCATACACGTCATGTTCTCAAGAGAGTAGCGTTGTGTGTGACGTGTATTCCGTTACATCTCCGCGTGCACGCATACACGTCATGTTCTCATGAGAGTAGGGTAGTGTGTGACGTGTATTCCGTTACATCTCCGCGTGCACGGATACACGTCATGTTCTCAAGAGAGCAGCGTAGTGTGTGACGTGTATTCCGTTACATCTCCGCGTGCACGCATACACGTCATGGTCTCATGAGAGTAGGGTAGTGTGTGACGTGTATTCCGTTACATCTCCGCGTGCACGCATACACGTCATGTTCTCAAGAGAGCAGCGTAGTGTATGGCGTGTGATGATAATGTCGAATAAAATCTATTTTTAGTAACCGGAAGCAGGAAGCAAAATCAGCGCGCGACAACTTAACAAATGGCGCGAAAATGTTGGCCATCAAAAGCCGAACGCAAAATATTCTCGTACCATTTCTTTAGTCGTCGCGCGCGCCCACTATGCTTCAACTGCTAGCGCTTCCGGTTACAAAGAATAGATTTTATTCGACATTACCATCGCAAAAGCACGCGTATTGGAGATTCCCTCTCTTACTTATGCTCTCTTGGTATCCAGTATTCTTACATTATCATAGCACAAGTACGCGTATTGGAGATTCCCTCTTACTTATGCTCTCTTGGTATCCAGTATTCTTACATTATCATAGCACAATTACGCGTATTGGAGATTCCCTCTCTTACTTATGCTCTCTTGGTATACAGTATTCTTACATTATCATAGCACAAGTACGCGTATTGGAGATTCCCTCTCTTACTTATGCTCTCTTGGTATACAGTATTCTTGCATTATCATAGCACAAGTACGCGTATTGGAGATTCCCTCTTACTTATGCTCTCTTGGTATACAGTATTCTTGCATTATCATAGCACAAGAACGCGTATTGGAGATTCCCTCTCTTACTTATGCTCTCTTGGTATACAGTATTCTTACATTACCATGGCACAAGCACGCGTATTGGAGATTCCCTCTCTTACTTATGCTCTCTTGGTATACAGTATTCTTACATTATCATAGCACAAGTACGCGTATTGGAGATTCCCTCTCTTACTTATGCTCTCTTGGTATCCAGTATACTTACATTATCATAGCACAAGTACGCGTCGTGGAGATTCCCTCTTACTTATGCTCTCTTGGTATACAGTATTCTTGCATTATCAGAGCACAAGAACGCGTATTGGAGATTCCCTCTCTTACTTATGCTCTCTTGGTATACAGTATTCTTACATTACCATAGCACAAGCACGCGTTTTGGAGATTCCCTCTCTTACTTATGCTCTCTTGGTATCCAGTATTCTTACATTATCATAGCACAAGTACGCGTATTGGAGATTCCCTCTCTTACTTATGCTCTCTTGGTATCCAGTATTCTTACATTATCATAGCACAAGTACGCGTATTGGAGATTCCCTCTTACTTATGCTCTCTTGGTATACAGTATTCTGACATTACCATAGCACAAGCACGCGTATTGGAGATTCCCTCTCTTACTTATGCTCTCTTGGTATACAGTATTCTTACATTACCATAGCACAAGCACGCGTATTGGAGATTCCCTCTCTTACTTATGCTCTCTTGGTATCCAGTATTCTTACATTATCATAGCACAAGTACGCGTATTGGAGATTCCCTCTTACTTATGCTCTCTTGGTATACAGTATTCTTGCATTATCATAGCACAAGTACGCGTATTGGAGATTCCCTCTCTTACTTATGCTCTCTTGGTATACAGTATTCTTACATTACCATAGCACAAGCACGCGTATTGGAGATTCCCTCTCTTACTTATGCTCTCTTGGTATCCAGTATTCTTACATTATCATAGCACAAGTACGCGTATTGGAGATTCCCTCTCTTACTTATGCTCTCTTGGTATCCAGTATTCTTACATTATCATAGCACAAGTACGCGTATTGGAGATTCCCTCTTACTTATGCTCTCTTGGTATCCAGTATTCTTACATTATCATAGCACAAGTACGCGTATTGGAGATTCCCTCTCTTACTTATGCTCTCTTGGTATCCAGTATTCTTACATTATCATAGCACAAGTACGCGTATTGGAGATTCCCTCTCTTACTTATGCTCTCTTGGTATCCAGTATTCTTACATTATCATAGCACAAGTACGCGTATTGGAGATTCCCTCTCTTACTTATGCTCTCTTGGTATCCAGTATTCTTACATTATCATAGCACAAGTACGCGTATTGGAGATTCCCTCTTACTTATGCTCTCTTGGTATACAGTATTCTTACATTACCATAGCACAAGCACGCGTATTGGAGATTCCCTCTCTTACTTATGCTCTCTTGGTATACAGTATTCTTACATTACCATAGCACAAGCACGCGTATTGGAGATTCCCTCTCTTACTTATGCTCTCTTGGTATCCAGTATTCTTACATTATCATAGCACAAGTACGCGTATTGGAGATTCCCTCTCTTACTTATGCTCTCTTGGTATCCAGTATTCTTACATTATCATAGCACAAGTACGCGTATTGGAGATTCCCTCTTACTTATCCTCTCTTGGTATACAGTATTCTTACATTACCATAGCACAAGCACGCGTATTGGAGATTCCCTGTCTTACTTATGCTCTCTTGGTATCCAGTATTCTTACATTATCATAGCACAAGTACGCGTATTGGAGATTCCCTCTCTTACTTATGCTCTCTTGGTATAAAGTATTCTTACATTATCATAGCACAAGTACGCGTATTGGAGATTCCCTCTTACTTATGCTCTCTTGGTATACAGTATTCTTACATTACCATAGCACAACCACGCGTATTGGAGATTCCCTCTCTTACTTATGCTCTCTTGGTATCCAGTATTCTTACATTATCATAGCACAAGTACGCGTATTGGAGATTCCCTCTCTTACTTATGCTCTCTTGGTATCCAGTATTCTTACATTACCATAGCACAAGCACGCGTATTGGAGATTCCCTCTCTTACTTATGCTCTCTTGGTATACAGTATTCTTACATTACCATAGCACAAGCACGCGTATTGGAGATTCCCTCTCTTACTTATGCTCTCTTGGTATCCAGTATTCTTACATTATCATAGCACAAGTACGCGTATTGGAGATTCCCTCTTACTTATGCTCTCTTGGTATACAGTATTCTTACATTACCATAGCACAAGCACGCGTATTGGAGATTCCCTCTCTTACTTATGCTCTCTTGGTATACAGTATTCTTACATTACCATAGCACAAGCACGCGTATTGGAGATTCCCTGTCTTACTTATGCTCTCTTGGTATCCAGTATTCTTACATTATCATAGCACAAGTACGCGTATTGGAGATTCCCTCTCTTACTTATGCTCTCTTGGTATCCTGTATTCTTACATTATCATAGCACAAGTACGCGTATTGGAGATTCCCTCTTACTTATGCTCTCTTGGTATACAGTATTCTTGCATTATCATAGCACAAGTACGCGTATTGGAGATTCCCCCTCTTACTTATGCTCTCTTGGTATACAGTATTCTTGCATTATCATAGCACAAGTACGCGTATTGGAGATTCCCTGTCTTACTTATGCTCTCTTGGTATCCAGTATTCTTACATTATCATAGCACAAGTACGCGTATTGGAGATTCCCTCTTACTTATGCTCTCTTGTTATACAGTATTCTTACATTACCATAGCACAACCACGCGTATTGGAGATTCCCTCTCTTACTTATGCTCTCTTGGTATACAGTATTCTTGCATTATCATAGCACAAGCACGCGTATTGGAGATTCCCTGTCTTACTTATGCTCTCTTGGTATACAGTATTCTTACATTATCATAGCACAAGTACGCGTATTGGAGATTCCCTGTCTTACTTATGCTCTCTTGGTATACAGTATTCTTACATTATCATATCACAAGCACGCGTATTGGAGATTCCCTCTCTTACTTATGCTCTCTTGGTATACAGTATTCTTGCATTATCATAGCACAAGTACGCGTATTGGAGATTCCCTCTCTTACTTATGCTCTCTTGGTATACAGTATTCTTACATTACCATAGCACAAGCACGCGTATTGGAGATTCCCTGTCTTACTTATGCTCTCTTGGTATACAGTATTCTTACATTATCATAGCACAAGTACGCGTATTGGAGATTCCCTCTTACTTATGCTCTCTTGGTATACAGTATTCTTACATTATCATAGCACAAGTACGCGTATTGGAGATTCCCTCTTACTTATGCTCTCTTGGTATACAGTATTCTTACATTATCATAGCACAAGTACGCGTATTGGAGATTCCCTCTTACTTATGCTCTCTTGGTATACAGTATTCTTACATTATCATAGCACAAGCACGCGTATTGGAGATTCCCTCTCTTACTTATGCTCTCTTGGTATACAGTATTCTTACATTATCATAGCACAAGTACGCGTATTGGAGATTCCCTCTTACTTATCCTCTCTTGGTATACAGTATTCTTGCATTATCATAGCACAAGTACGCGTATTGGAGATTCCCTCTCTTACTTATGCTCTCTTGGTATACAGTATTCTTACATTACCATAGCACAAGCACGCGTATTGGAGATTCCCTGTCTTACTTATGCTCTCTTGGTATCCAGTATTCTTACATTATCATAGCACAAGTACGCGAATTGGAGATTCCCTCTCTTACTTATGCTCTCTTGGTATCCAGTATTCTTACATTATCATAGCACAAGTACGCGTATTGGAGATTCCCTCTTACTTATGCTCTCTTGGTATACAGTATTCTTGCATTATCATAGCACAAGTACGCGTATTGCAGATTCCCTCTCTTACTTATGCTCTCTTGGTATACAGTATTCTTACATTACCATAGCACAAGCACGCGTATTGGAGATTCCCTCTCTTACTTATGCTCTCTTGGTATCCAGTATTCTTACATTATCATAGCACAAGTACGCGTCTTGGAGATTCCCTCTTACTTATGCTCTCTTGGTATACAGTATTCTTGCATTATCATAGCACAAGAACGCGTATTGGAGATTCCCTCTCTTACTTATGCTCTCTTGGTATACAGTATTCTTACATTACCATAGCACAAGCACGCGTATTGGAGATTCCCTCTCTTACTTATGCTCTCTTGGTATACAGTATTCTTACATTATCATAGCACAAGTACGCGTATTGGAGATTCCCTCTCTTACTTATGCTCTCTTGGTATCCAGTATACTTACATTATCATAGCACAAGTACGCGTCTTGGAGATTCCCTCTTACTTATGCTCTCTTGGTATACAGTATTCCTGCATTATCATAGCACAAGAACGCGTATTGGAGATTCCCTCTCTTACTTATGCTCTCTTGGTATCCAGTATTCTTACATTACCATAGCACAAGCACGCGTTTTGGAGATTCCCTCTCTTACTTATGCTCTCTTGGTATCCAGTATTCTTACATTATCATAGCACAAGTACGCGTATTGGAGATTCCCTCTCTTACTTATGCTCTCTTGGTATCCAGTATTCTTACATTATCATAGCACAAGTACGCGTATTGGAGATTCCCTCTTACTTATGCTCTCTTGGTATACAGTATTCTTACATTACCATAGCACAAGCACGCGTATTGGAGATTCCCTCTCTTACTTATGCTCTCTTGGTATACAGTATTCTTACATTACCATAGCACAAGCACGCGTATTGGAGATTCCCTCTCTTACTTATGCTCTCTTGGTATCCAGTATTCTTACCTTATCATAGCACAAGTACGCGTATTGGAGATTCCCTCTCTTACTTATGCTCTCTTTGTATACAGTATTCTTACATTATCATAGCACAAGTACGCGTATTGGAGATTCCCTCTCTTACTTATGCTCTCTTGGTATACAGTATTCTTACATTATCATAACACAAGTACGCGTATTGGAGATTCCCTGTCTTACTTATGTGCTCTTGGTATATAGTATTCTTACATTATCATCGCACAAGTACGCGTATTGGAGATTCCCTCTCTTACTTATGCTCTCTTGGTATACAGTATTCTTACATTACCATCGCACAAATGCGCGTATTGGAGATTCCCTCTCTTACTTATGCTCTCTTGGTATACAGTATTCTTACATTACCATCGCACAAGTGCGCGTATTGGAGATTCCCTCTCTTACTTATGCTCTCTTGGTATACAGTATTCTTACATTACCATCGCACAAGTACGCGTATTGGAGATTCCCTCTCTTACTTATGCTCTCTTGGTATACAGTATTCTTACATTACCATCGCACAAATGCGCGTATTGGAGATTCCCTCTCTTACTTATGCTCTCTTGGTATACAGTATTCTTACATTACCATCGCACAAGTGCGCGTATTGGAGATTCCCTCTCTTACTTATGCTCTCTTGGTATACAGTATTCTTACATTATCATAGCACAAGAACGCGTATTGGAGATTCCCTCTTACTTATGCTCTCTTGGTATACAGTATTCTTACATTATCATAGCACAAGAACGCGTATTGGAGATTCCCTCTTACTTATGCTCTCTTGGTATACAGTATTCTTACATTATCATAGCACAAGTACGCGTATTGGAGATTCCCTGTCTTACTTATGCTCTCTTGGTTCTTTCTATTGTATGACGTCACCTTTTGTGTTACAAATGCGCATGCGTAATTACATATAGGGAGGGACCACAGACGAAATGACAAACAACCGGATATCCTGGCGTGTAGGGATCTGATCACTGAGCAATATATATATATAAATATTCAAGAAAAGAAAGGCTGATTCAACGGTAGAGATTTTTTTCCTTCCAATATTTCGATTGGCACGGCCGATTTTCTTTGGGGAAAGAGTCTTACAAAGTATCTAATAAACTAGAACCTTTACGAGAAAATACATGAATTATGAATTGCACAATCTTATGATAAAACACATATTTCTTAAAGATCGCGGCCAAAATGGTAAAGAAATTCTAAATTCTAAATTCTAAAAGTCGAAATGATCTCGAGCATGGTGATCAAGATTTCGAAGACCTTTGTATCGAATTTTATCAACGACGGTGTGCTCCCATTTTTCTTGTGTGTATTTATCGACCTCCTGACACACCTTCAAACGCCATCATGAACATTGAGCGCGGTATCAATGATATACTCAGCATCAATCGTGAAGTTCATGTTCTTGGAGATTTAAACATTGACTTAATGAAACAGCAAAATATCTCCAGAGGGCTACCCAGAATGTTGGAGAATTTGGGTTTCCAACAACTAGTCTCTTCCCCTACCCGTATCACTGAAACTACTAACACTTTAATTTACCACCATTACACAACTCACCCGGAACACGTATTAAATTGTATGGTCCCTTGCTTTGGTCTAAGTGATCACTATCCAACAATTCTTGTACGTAAACAAAATGCAAACTTCAAAACCAAGAAGTCGAAGCCTATAATCATCAGCTACAAACCATTTAAGAGGATAAACAATGATGAGCTAATGCGTGATCTTTACAACATTCCCTGGAGTATTCTTGACACTTATGACAACGATCCTGATGAAATGCTTCACACATGGAAAGGGCTGGTACTAGAAGTGATTGCCAAACATGCACCTTTGAAGAAGAAACAAGTTAAGTCACAAATTAAACCTGAATGGCTCACTAACGAAATACTCAGTGCTATTAAAGAACGCGACCATCTAAAGAAACGAGCCGATTCAGGCGCAGCCACGAAAGAAGCCTACAAAGCTGCTCGAACTAAAGTTGTGCATTTGGTGGAAAAAGAAAAATCTCGATTTATCAAAAGAGAGATAGTAGAGAACAAAGGGAGTTCTCGGTTACTGTGGAAAACCTTAAAAGACTTTACCCGACTGGTAAATAAAGGGGGAAGAGTGACTGCGTCCTAATTGATAACGGTTCTCACAACGAAATTTCTGATCCAAACGAGGTCTCGAACACTTTTAACAAGCATTTTGCTTCTATTGTTTATTCAATCATTAATGACGTCAATACTTGCCAGCACCAACAAGTCCTAAAGGACTTTGTCAATTCTAGGCAGCCTTCAGATGCTACGTTCATCATTCCACCCTTCACTGAAGAGTCTGTATTCAAACTAATTAAGTCTCTCCCTATCAACGTTGCCACAGGATTAGATGGCATTAGCTCTCCTCTTCTGGAGCTTATTGCTCCAAAGGTGTCTGCTAGTCTATCTAAAGTATTAAATTTCAGCGTGTCTAGCGAAATCGTTCCTGACCAACTCAAGTGTGCTAGAGTCACTCCAGTCTACAAAAGTGGTGCTAAAACCGATATGAACAACTACCGACCAATATCTATCCTTCCTATTATATCCAAGATCCTTGAAAGGCACGTGTGTTCCCATTTAATGCAGTACCTACGATCTTACCGCCTAATCAACTCTACTCAGTCCGGATTCCGCCCTCTCCACTCTTGTGAAACCATCCTAATCAAGATGACAGATGAGTGGCTTGAAGCCATTGACAAAGGACTATTCACAGGCGCGGCTTTCCTTGATTTTCGCAAGGCATTTGACATTATTAATCACGACCTACTGCTTAACAAACTCCATGTATATGGCCTCTCATCGCACTCGATAAGTTGGTTCAAGAGCTACTTGTCAAACAGGCGTCAGAGTATGTATCAACCAGACTCTCTCTGATCCATTGCTGATCAAACCCGGTGTACCCCAGGCTCCATTCTTGGTCCCGTCCTATTTATTCTTTTTATCAATGATCTTCCTTTGCACTGGTCTAACAGCTCTGCCCTATACGCCGATGATTCAACTTTCTATGCCTCAGCATCAACTATTACAGTCGTCAAGGAAAAACTTCAATCTGATCTTGAAATAACTGTCAAATGGACTTCTGATAATGGCGTGGTTGCATACCCACCTAAGACCAAGTGTATGTTAATTGCCAACCATCAGAAAACATCTCGTGCTATAACGACACTTCGCTGAATTTACATCTCGGTTGTAAGCGCCTCGAACAAGTAGAAAAAGAACGCCTTCTTGGAGTGCTTATCGATTCTCACCTGACCTGGGCCTGTCACGTCGAAATGCTAAGGAAAAAGCTCATCCAGAGAATAGCTGTACTGTCTCGCATAAAGCGACATCTACCAGTCAAGTACCGCATCCTGCTCTACAACACAAACATCAAACCGTTGCTTGCATGACTACTGTTCAACAATATGGGGAAATTGTGGAGTCTGCCACCTAGATGATCTCTTCAGAATTCAGAAACGCTGTGCTCGCACCATCTTCGATTCTCCAATGGACACTAGATCTCTTGTTTTATTTAATAAACTGAATTGGTAACATGTCGATAAGCTTTGTATCGATCGCTAATCGTCTCTCTCTTTTGAAAAGAATTCAAGACAAACGGGCGCCTGATTATCTCATTAACAAGCTATCGTCTTTTAAATTTACTTCTGTGTACAATACCAGATCTGATACTAAGTATAGACTTCCTGTTCCACGCACAAACAGTCACTGTAGAACATTTTGCTATTCAGTTATTAACATCTGGAACACTCTACCGAATGATATTAAAGATTGTAAAATCAATAATTTCACTTAAGAAACTGTACTTTCAATTTTCAATGTCTAAGTGTTAGTAAAACTTATTAATGGACTTTGATATATATTTAGCTAACTAAGTAAATTAGGATTTATATTTATATTTTTTCATAATTTTGTTATTTTCAATCCTTTTTATTAGGGCCACAAGGGAGAATACGGTATTTACTGTAATTGTGCACCCTCTTTAAATAAAGTGTTATCTATCTATCATATAAACCAATGAAAAGAAGGTGGAGAGTGACATATAATATGAAACAAAAACAATAAAAGTGACGTGATGATGATTGTGAAATACAAGTTAAGTTTCATCACGTTTATTTATACCTAGTGGTTCAAGAGTTTGACCTTGAAGAACGGCCGTGCCGATCGAAATATTGGAGAAAAAAAACTCTACCGTTGAATCAGGCTTTCTTTTCTTGGGTAATTATATATGCTCGCATGCATTACATTTTCCGTTACATATGCGCATGCGTAATTATATATGCTCGCATGCATTTCATTTGCCGTTACATATGCGCATGCGTAATTATATATGCTCGCATGCATTTCATTTGCCGTTACATATGCGCATGCGTAATTATATATGCTCGCATGCATTACATTTTCAGTTACATATGCGCATGCGTAATTATATATGCTCACATGCATTTCATTTTCTATTACATATGCGCATGCGTAATTATATATGCTCGCATGCATTTCATTTGCCGTTACATATGCGCATGCGTAATTATATATGCTCTCATGCATTACATTTGCCGTTACATATGCGCATGCGTAATTATATATGCTCGCATGCATTACATTTGCCGTTACATATGCGCATGCGTAATTATATATGCTCGCATGCATTTCATTTGCCGTTACATATGTGCATGCGTAATTATATATGCTCGCATGCATTTCATTTGCCGTTACATATGCGCATGCGTAATTATATATGCTCGCATGCATTTCATTTGCCGTTACATATGCGCATGCGTAATTATATATGCTCGCATGCATTTCATTTTCTATTACATATGCGCATGCGTAATTATATATGCTCGCATGCATTAAATTTGCCGTTACATATGCGCATGCGTAATTATATATGCTCGCATGCATTACATTTGCCGTTACATATGCGCATGCGTAATTAGATATGCTCGCATGCATTTCATTTTCTTTGACATATGCGCATGCGTAATTACATATGCTGGCATGCATTTCATTTTCCGTTACATATGCGCATGCGTAATTATATATGCTCGCATGCATTTCATTTTCCGTTACATATGCGCATGCGTAATTATATATGCTCGCATGCATTACATTTTCCGTTACATATGCGCATGCGTAATTATATATGCTCGCATGCATTTCATTTTCTGTTACATATGCGCATGCGTAATTACATATGCTCGCATGCATTTCATTTTCTATTACATATGCGCATGCGTAATTATATATGCTCGCATGCATTTCATTTTCTTTGACATATGCGCATGCGTAATTATATATGCTCGCATGCATTTCATTTTCCGTTACATATGCGCATGCGTAATTATATATGCTCGCATGCATTACATTTTCTGTTACATATGCGCATGCGTAATTATATATGCTCGCATGCATTTCATTTTCCGTTACATATGCGCATGCGTAATTACATATGCTCGCATGCATTTCATTTTCTATTACATATGCGCATGCGTAATTATATATGCTCGCATGCATTTCATTTTCCGTTACATATGCGCGTGCGGCTCAACATCTTTTTTGTTTTCATTTTCCGTTATCTTCATTTTTTCCAAAAACGTTTTGTACTGATTCCCTTCAGTCCCTACAGTTATTTTTGCGTTTTATCGGTGTTTTCTTGATGTAATTTATCCTTTCTTTCGGGTCGTTACCTCAGTTCAAATAACTGGGAGCTCCGATTTTGGGCTTGCCTAATTAGATATATTTCACTACGAATAACTTTTGTTAGTATATACCACACAAGTGAACATTGCTTTACGCGCGCTCTGATTGGCTACTCCGGAGTAGGCCCTTATAGATTGTGCTCGACAACTTTTTAGCAACTTTAGGAGTTTTGAGCAACTTTTTGTGGTGCGAGCAACCTCGAGCCATGTTTGCTTCCCAGAGCAACTTTTGAGCAACAAATGAGCTTATCATGGATTATCAAACACTCACAACTTTACTCTTAGTTTCAAATCTTGCAACTGATTGAATCTAGTTATACTTAAAATAATGTAGACATGTAGTGATCATGTAAATGATTTATATTCCTTGTTTCCAACTCAGCTTTTTTAATTGACGCCCACGAACAGAACAGCGGTTATTTTCGATTTACTGCCGCCGACGAACAACACCGCAACACCAATATTGGCTGAGATGGAGCCGATAGAACTTTCATTCATTTCTTTTCACTTCATTTCTTTATTTTGCCACAGATATAAATACCATAATTACATGAATATACGGTTGCAAGTAGCGAGGGAGCCCAAATAGAAACCATTAGGCTTACATGATTTTGGACTACCTCTTTGACAACTGATTGTATTAGAACAAATTGGACATGTTGTTAAAGTGTTATCAATGTTCTTGTTTAATTATTTTAGTTGCAACTTTTTAAATGTTTGGCAACTTTTGAGCAACTTTTGAGCATTTTATTGAGCAACTTTTCAACAAATTACTAGCACAATCTATAAGGGCCTACACCGGAGGTGGATATTCTTTGCTATTCATCTCCGAGCGAAGCAGCGATCACCTCGCGCGAGTTTTTGTCCATTTGACAGAAAACTGATAAATAATTATTTGGTCGGCTGGCTATTCACTTGTCTGATATATACTAAAAGTGGTGGATCCTGAGGTAAATAATTGCTCATTATTATATAATTATGTCGTGAACGCACGAAATATGAGACCGTATTTCGGGTAGTTACATTAAAATGACTTCCCGTCACCATATATGGTAAACCATCACTATATATGGTACACCATCACCATATATGGTAAATCATAACCATATATGGTAAACATCACCATATATGGTAAATCATTACCATTTATGGTTATTATGGAAATTAATGTTTCATTGCAGAATTAATATAATAAATAACTTATTAGTCGGTGAAGCATCTAATACGGCTGTATTTGTAATCGTCATCCCTATATTAGCTACTCGCCTAAAGGCTCGCCAAGATACGCATGACTCGTACAAATACACAGCCGTACTTAGCCGACTAATATCCTCTATTTATTAATATAATAAATAACTTATTAGTCGGTGAAGCATCTAATACGGCTGTATTTGTAATCGTCATCCCTATATTAGCTACTCGCCTAAAGGCTCGCCAAGATACGCATGACTCGTACAAATACACAGCCGTATTTAGCCGACTAATATCCTCTATTTATTAATATAATAAATAACTTATTAGTCGGTGAAGCATCTAATACGGCTGTATTTGTAATCGTCATCCCTATATTAGCTACTCGCCTAAAGGCTCACCAAGATACGCATGACTCGTACAAATACACAGCCGTACTTAGCCGACTAATATCCTCTATTTATTAATATAATAAATAACTTATTAGTCGGTGAAGCATCTAATACGGCTGTATTTGTACTCGTCATCTCTATATTAGCTACTCGCCTAAAGGCTCGCCAAGATACGTATGACTCGTACAAATACACAGCCGTACTTAGCCGACTAATATCCTCTATTTATTAATATAATAAATAACTTATTAGTCGGTGAAGCATCTAATACGGCTGTATTTATAATCGTCATCCCTATATTAGCTACTCGCCTAAAGGCTCACCAAGATACGCATGAGTCGTACAAATACACAGCCGTACTTAGCCGACTAATATCCTCTATTTATTAATATAATAAATAACTTATTAGTCGGTGAAGCATCTAATACGGCTGTATTTGTAATCGTCATCCCTATATTAGCTACTCTCCTAAAGGCTCACCAAGATACGCATGACTCGTACAAATACACATCCGTACTCCTCTATTTATTATTTTTAGGTGGTGCCGACATATCCGGTGTCACAGTATTTAACATTGCCATTAAAGGTTCGACATCTGACACTCACTGAACAATGACAAGCATCCCAGCAGTTTTCGTTTATCACATGCACAGTAACAACTGAATTAGTTGGCCATGCGGATTGTTACAAGTATATGCAGTCCATTTTACTATATGAATATTCAATTAGCCGTGTACCTTACGTTCTGCAGTCTACACTAAACATTTAAATGAAAAAAGGATATTCTAAAGTTAGAAAATATTTGACACAATAGAAAGTCAGTAGTAACTGAACTATTATGTACTGGTGGTGGCATTTTAGATTTGGATCGCATTTGAAAGTATAAGAGTAAGAATATCACGAAATTTGTAGGCGTTTTCGCGCCATTTCGCGCTTGATCTCATACATTTACAACATCGTATCGTATCATCTTTATTTAACCACGCTAGCCCCAACAACGATAAAAGCTGATTTCCATGAGGGGCGTGTCATGAAATTACAAATTGCTAAATATATACTAATGTAAAAACCTACTACTACTATTAATACAATGGATAAAATACTTAAAATCGTATATAATATAAACAAATTGACTGACAGTCTATTGGCAAAGACTCGATGATCGGCTAATAAAGATAACTACGTAATTTATCAGAAAATGTGCTAAAAGAGTCACAGTCTCTTAAGTCACTCGGCAAGGCATTCCATGTTTTTGCTCCGTAATTGCTCCAACTTTTCTTCAAAAACTCAGTTCTTGGTTGAGGCATAACTAATTTGGTAGAAGATCCTCGGAGGTTATAATTACAATAGCTGGTTATATTGAGTTTCTGAAAGAGATTTGAAAGTCGTGTTGGAGCTCGACCATGGAATGTCTTGTACATGAGGTTTGATTTCATTTGCGTCCTCTGTTCGTTTAGATTATGCCACTCAAGGGCGTCAAGGGTTATTTGGGGCTGCCCGGATTCATTAGGGCGCTTCATTATAACTCTAGCAGTCCTATTTTGTAGCTTTTGCAGCCATTCTGATAGAACACTGCCTATTGGATCCCAGACGACGCAGCAGTAGTCAAAGTGCTGTCTAACTAGTGCGTTTGGTGATCAAGAAATTTCCTAAGCCTCCGTAGCATGCCAATTCCTGACGAGATCTTTTTGGCTATATGGTCGATGTGATCTTCCCATGTAAGGAACTGGTCAATCTGAACACCAAGTGCCTTATAATTATTAACCCTTTTAACTGGTTGACCGCCGATGTTCACCTCGGGTTGCCTTGGAAGATTACTCAGATTATACCTAGATCCGATTTAGCATATACTCGGTTTTGGCGACATTGAGGCTTAGTTTATTTGATGACAGCGATTTGTTCAGATTGTTTAGATCACGATTTCCTGCCGCCTCTATCTGCTCGAGTGACTTGCCAACAGCTGTTATGCGGCTTGTATCTTCGGCAAAGAGCCGAGCAGTTGTAGCGTTTAAGCAGTTTGGCAAGTCATTTACGTATAGAAGAAATAGAAGCGGCCCAAGAATCGATCCTTGGGGAACTCCACAGGTTATTTTCTCTTGACCTGATGATGCGTTATTTAACTGGCACTTCTGGACACGGTTTGAGAGAAAGGAGCACATTAGGTTTCTAGCGCCTCCCTTAATTCCATACATCTCGAGTTTGCTTATTAGAATTTCATGATTTACCGTATCGAACGCCTTTTTTAGGTCAATGAAAATAGCCAAGCTGAAGAGCCGGCGGTCCATGTTTATATACCATTCATTTGTACTATCTAAAAGTGCAGTGGCAGTAGAATGAAATTGCCTAAAACCAAATTGTTGGTCAGATAGTAAATTGTGCACAGTTAGGTATTCGTAAAGTTGTTCAAAGAGAATATTTTCAAATACCTTGCTTAGTACGGAAAGGATGGAAATAGGTCGAGAATTATCCAACACGGTCCTCGGGCCTTTTTTTGTGAATTGGAGTAACCCTGGCAATTTTGCATTCGAGCGGAAAGTATTCTGAAATGATGGCTGTGTTAAAAATATGAGTTAAAGAATTTGAGATAATAGGCAGCGCCAATTTCAGAACTCTAACAGAAATATGATCAACACCAGTGGCCTTGCGAACAGACAATGCATTAATTATTTGGGCCTAAAGTCAAAACGAGTCTCCGTTTCCTCGATATAACTTTCAAAGTTAGCTCCGTCATTCACTATAATCTCTGCAAGTTTCGGTCCTATACTTGTGAAATATTGATTGAAGCACTCCGCAATCTCCTTGGGCGAAGTAATGATTTGCTCATTTGTCTTAATTTCATTTGTAGTTGTGTCCTTCTTGTTTCTCCCTAAGATATCATTGACT
The DNA here is from genome assembly GCA_030867875.1 of Actinernus sp. WN-2022. Classification (NCBI taxonomy): domain Eukaryota; kingdom Metazoa; phylum Cnidaria; class Anthozoa; order Actiniaria; family Actinernidae; genus Actinernus; species Actinernus sp. WN-2022. Next base: position 649,713 of record JAOWCC010001629.1, read on the forward strand.
GTTCTCCAGGCTCGTTTAGGATCATTTGATTCATTATCAATCTGATTCTGATAATATTCTATTTTGGCTTTCCGTAGTTTGATCGTTATCTCGTTTCTGACCGACCTGTACATTTTCCAATCGGATTCGCTATTTGTAGAAATAGCTCTTCGCTTTGATTGATCCCTTTCAAACATTTTAGATCGAATGTCCTTAGATATCCATGGAAGGCTCTTCAGCTTCCTAGCTCGTGTCGTTCTCACTGGGGCATGTTTATCAAGTACTTCTAGAAAAAGTGCTTTCCAACACCCCCACTTCTCATCGGCGTTTTTATTTGCATAAACCTGTTGCCATGGCTGGTAACTAAGGTCAGTCAAAAACGCTTGATCATTAAAATGTTTGAAATTTCTGTGCTGGATGTATTTTTGAGAATCATTTCCCTATTTTCCGGATTGCATAAATTAAACTATGGTCGCTACTACCAACATGAACTACACCAGAGCAACTGATTTTTTCTGGGGTGTTGGTAATACAAACATCTAGCAGAGAACGCGTACTTTTTGTAATCCTAGTCGGCTTGTCAATTAACTGAGTGAGTTGAAACAATTCCAGAACAGACGACAATGACCTTGCAGGTTGATCCATGAGATCAGGTAATAAATTACAATTTAAATCACCTAGAATATACAGCTCCTTGCTTTCGTTGTCTACCAGCTCAATGAAACGTTCAATTTTAGAAAGAACGTCAGCAGGCGCACTTGGATGCCTGTATATTGTTGCAGCTACAAAAGGTCGGCTGTTTGATTTCTTAATCTCAATACAGACAGCTTCGAGCCGTACAGGAATTAATTCAGCTCTCACAGAATAAGAGATGGATCGTCTAACATAGATACAGACACCTCCACCCATACGTGAGCGTCCAGTTTACAAGTGCTGAAATCTAATCAAAAGTACCCATTGTGATACTCGCGGGCCGGTATATTGAGATAGAAGAGCCACTAGAGAAAATCCAACGATTTGAGTGTCTCAAACGAATCCACTTTAACTCCGCGATCTTGGAGTCTTGGGAACTTCTTACACTCCGCGGAAGGACTGACATGTCCTACATTGGCTCCAGAGGTTTTCTCCATTTCTCAGAGCTCTTCTCCCTTTTTTCTGACGGTGACAACTTGTCGAAGTAGAAAACCTCTGGATCCACGGTAGAAAAACCGGCACAAATATGCGCTTAAATTAGCGAGAAACGAATTGTCCCAAATGAACCCTCCTGTTCCTTTTAACTCAAGTTCATGGTTTGAAGTTAAGTACAATTTAATAGTAACTTTAATCGCTTTATTATTTATAGTATATAGTATGTCATGCTGATGAGTCCCAACAACAACGAAACATCTGTCCATGGCTACCACTCCAGGTGTAATATAAGATGTGCGCATGCGTCGTGTGACACGGCTAAATCCTGCTTCACAGTCACCCAAGCACAAACGTGTCTAAGCCTTTCTTGAAGTTTGTTCACATTCGGCTACAGCTTTGTAGTTGTATAGAAAAACATACGTTTCTATTCATGGAGCATGAGAACTTTCGCTGTATTCAATAATCGCGTCCCTAGTTTTCCCCGATTGATTCTCTCTCATACAAACTTTTCTTATCGATCGCGAACCAGGTTCATTAATGTAATGTATGTACGTGTTAGTTTCATTGGTTCCAAACAAGACTGCAAAGCATTTTTATGTAAAAACTCGGTCGATAAACGGGGCTACATGCACCATTAAAACAATGGCCAGAAACACGTGCTTCCTGTTAATTTCACTTCAAGCCCAGTTTCTTGACCGTGTTTGGCGGCAGAAATGTTGTTATTTTACAGTGCAGTCCAGAGCAGAGTCAGCTGTCTTGACATCAAAACAAGTAGCTACTTCTGGGTAAAATCGTGTTTTGCTAAAATATATATGAGAACAACTCTAGCTACAACACGTAGCTATTAATTAGCTGCGTATTAAATATTCTTCTCAACCAAATCGAGCGCATTCATTTTATAATATATATGAGAACAACTCTAGCTACAACACGTAGCCATTAATTAGCTGCGTATTAAATATTCTTCTCAACCAAATCGAGCGCATTCATTTTATAATATATTTCTTTGATAATCCTCCAAGAGTGAAGTCTCGATACTTTGAACGGTTACCGCTATACCGTAACTGAACGACATACAATGATATATTGACGGTGAGGGGTGGACTGGGGCTTCATTAGCGTCCAGTGGATATTGCGCGGTACACAAGTGAATATGGAGACGACACCTAACATTTAAGAGTTCTCGTCCTTCACGATTTCTGTTTACTATCTCACTGTATAGTTTTGGGGTTTGAATGTTTTTGTTATGGTAATATTCAATTCTAATTTAATTCATGTTGAAGTTAGTTTTGACGTTGCAGATTATTTATTTATTTATTATTTATTCTCATCAGAAAGAAACCAGAACTGGCAACCAATCGTCTACTGCTGTTTGTATCTTTAATTTCGCCAGCGATTTGTTACTCGGTGATATTCTTCCAACAACTGTGATCGATGAAACCAAACGACTATTTCTGTCTCACACTAAAACTGTATATTGTTACTAAGGAAAATTAATGCTAAAAACGTCTCGTTCGATTCGGTCCATCATTTGTATCAACTGGCCAATAGAAAGGAAGGAAAGTTCAGCTCAATTGACCAAATGATTAATTTTGAATGTCTTCCTAAAGGACGTGGTGATACTCGAAAGGAGAGCAGGCTGTTCTACTGGGTATCAATCCCCTTCTCTTCACGAATAGCACAACAGGTTCTTGAACGTCCCCCATTAGGAAGAGAAAGTGTTGGGAGACAAGGCCAACAGCCTACGTGGGATCGAATCCAACCGGCAATATACTAATTGAACTATTCTGCCGTGCAGTCAAATAGCGGTCGCTCGCTGGGATCATGCACATGAACACCATGCTGAGTAGAGCTGTACCATTAACTGTAGCAATTGTTTTAGAAGCAAGACTTTATCAGTCAAGCTCGGCTCTCAGTTACTAGATCTGTTAACTTCAATGACCAGTCGCTTTACAGACAACTCTCGCGTTGGTACAACTTTAGTAAAAGAGTTCAGTCCAGTTGAACCTCTCGACACAACATAACTATTTCTGCAGTCCTTCCGTGTGGCCCCATGCAAATTATGTAAATGTTACAATTCAGACCGCAAAAGGTCAACCAACTGTCTAGGTTTGTGAGAATTCAGACAAAGAAAAATACTGGAACTAGTAGAAATGGCCGTGGCATTGTTTTCAGAGAATAAACACATCAATAACATACAAATGTCTAGACTTGACACAAGGCGACCTGACAATTTATTCCCGGGAGCGAATAAAGTCCTTCCCGCGATAACCAAAATCACAAAAGAAGCGACCAGAGGACTTAATTTGAGAATGGCTAAAAGGTCTCTTCCTTGCGCTATCAACTCAGTTTTCAAAGGACAATTTATGTGTCAAATAATTGAAAACGAAATAAATAAGTTGATGTCTATATAGGAACTTTTAAGTTCGAGGATTGAAAATACTTTTTTGTCACTTTTACCAGAAGTCCTTCTGCTTTAACGAAACTACTGATACTAAAACTTCATCCATGTCTAGCACCCCGCCAGTGTATAGACAACTCTTTTTAAACAGGCACACATACACGATGGGATAGAAATGATTTAAATATAAGGCATCTTCTAAGGTAAACCACAGGAAACCCACGCTCTAATTGTGAGTTGTTGGTGTGTTTATATGTCAGTCTAGCTCGAGGTAAGAAGAAAAACGGTTCAAATTAAGCGAATAGCGAAGTGAAATGATTCCAATCATATATATCAAATAAATGAAGAAGACTAAGTTGAGAACAAAATCAAGAGAGCAAGTCAGATATCAGACGGGGTAGGGATGCTCGTCGGACATTTTCGATTTGACCCCTAAGAGGTACTAAAATGGGCGTGGCTCAAGCTTAGTTTTGACCCCTAAAAGGTACCGATAAAAACATGCCAACATTTTATACTTTCGATGCCTTTTATTGCTATTAACATGTTGTATCATCAAGCACATTCTTCCTTGTTGTTTTCAAAAGCGCTGTCATTCTCTAGCATTCGGTGATACCCGACCCCAAAAAAGTACCGCTTTACATTGAAATGTCTGTGTTTGATTGTGGATACCCTAAGTGGTACCAAACTCCTGATTTTGACCCCTAAAAGGTACGACGAGCATCCATGACAGACAGACAGACAGAAATAGTTTATTGGAGTCGTATACATGGTGTACATAGACTTTTGTCCCAACAAAGAATTAAGTAGAACGCTAGCTATTTGGTGTTTTTACAACGATGATCTATCTCGTAAGTGCACTTACACGACTGTATTCACCTTACAAGTGTGCCTCTTAATTGAAAGCAGTTATATACAAACTTCGCTGCAATGGGTGCTACTGCAGATGGCGGGTTGATGATTATGTTAAACAGCTGATTGTCTGACATATCTGTTGAAAAATTTAAGAGCTTGGAGAAGTTTTGACCTAAAATCCTTGTAGGTATTGCATTTGCCAACGAAATGAAATTCATCTTCAACATTCTCGCAACACGTTGGACAGATTCGTTCTTCGGGAGGCTTATAAGGCCTTAAGTATCTGCCTCTTTCAATAAGTAACCTATGGTTGCTAACTCTTAGCCTCTTAGCCATGTATCCTTCACATAAGGGAGTCCCCCTCCCGGGTAAATGCGGCAGTTCAGTTTACCAGCAACCGCCAGTCTCCGAAGGTCGTCCGCAGTAAAAGAGAACGCGGTAAACCTCTGGCTTCAGGTTCAGGTTCACCGGCCTTTTTTGCTCAACAACACCAGTTTCGTTTGAATGCCCGTTATGCGAGTTCCCACTTAAGACGACGAACAAAAATACGACAGAGCCAAATTTAAGGCTCGGGCGCAATCGGCCGAGTAATAGGGAATCTTTCACAAGGATTAACTGGCATCCCACTTTGTATGAAGCACGTTAACACAAAAACAGCCTTAGACAAGAAGGCTCCTTTCGTGTTAAAATGCTTCATATATATACACCATTCACTTGTCACGTACACATTTACAATTTCAAGTATGAGATTCCGGGGTAGATTACATTTATTAAGTTCTAGGAGAATAGAATAAATGCATATTTATCCCGGAGCCTTTGTGCGTGACAAGTCAGCATATATCGAAAGTGGACTGGTGACAAATCTCCACTGATTTCGGCTTTGATTATTTGTCATTCTAAACGGGTGTACATGATACCAGATCGAGTTTCATTCCGGAAAGAGTACATTCCGGTCCTCACTTGTTGTAGCTCTGTATTTTTGCGATACGTTTACATGATACCGGTACGAAATGTCATGAGTCATTCAGGAATGAGTCACTCCTGTTCTTGTACCGGATCGAAAGTTTCGTTCCGGAATGAAATCTAACCAACCTCGTTTACACGATACCGGTACAGAATGTCGAGATTCATTCCAGTGCGAGATGAGTGGCCGTGAGTGGACTGGGACGTGTAGCGCATGCGTGTCAGCATTGTTGCAATATGGCGCCATCTCATTCGAGTGATGCTAAATGCACTCCGTTCCAGGTGCACCACCCCTCCCCTCACTCGTTTCCAGTCTTCCAACGCCATAAAATCGCCATGAAGTCGTATAGTAATATAGTCCCTGGCTACACCTGCCTGCACCTTCAATTGCCTTGACCTGCCTTGACCTGCCTTGACCTGCCTTGACCTGCCTTGACCTGCCTTCATCAATCTTCACTTGCCTTCACCTAGTCACCTGCGTTCACCTGCCTTTTAAAAATGGGTTTGCTTTCGTATGAGCTCATCTTTTCGGTATCCTTCCCTCCTTTACTATTCCAGCCATACCACAACTGTTCTAGCCATTTACCATGGCCAGCAGTTCACAAAAATCCCACATTTCTTATACCCCAAAAACCCCGATTTTTTCCAGCGCGTTTTTCACATATTTTTCAATAATTTTCCCACAGCCCCATATGTTCCTTTATCCTCGGCTCTTTAATTCACACCAATTGCTTGGATCATGTTTAACCTTCCCTCCTTTACTATCCCAGCCCGCCCCATATCTTTTCTAGCCATTTACCCTAGCTAGCAACTCACTTTTTCCGCCATTTTACCCTAAAAACCCTCCTTTTCTTCGCCACACGCTTCAAATATTTTCCATAATTTCCCCATCGCCCCGCACATTTTCCTTTTTTCTCGGCTTTTATTCCACACAAATTGCTAGCCCTTAGCTTCCACCTTTCATTGTAACCCTATGTACCTCCATTCAATATCGTTATACCTCAGTTGGTCTTAGTTCATTTCTATATCTTCGTGTAAATTGCTTTCGGAAAACATTTTGTTCGAGTCCGAATACCCGAACAACATATATAAAAATAAAAATAAATTACTGGCAGACGTGACACAGACATATCTTTATTTGGATCCTTACGCAGCCTGTGCGTCTCGGATGTGAACCAAATACTATTTACACACATATACTAAATAAAATAGTTTAGGTTAAATCAAATCTAACGCTATCATTTCTAATTTTGAAACATTCAAAAATAAATTTGGCAACTACAACCTTCGCCAATTAAGTACAGACCGCCCGCCAAAATAAGACTATTCAGAACACTGAACGAACGCCTCCGACTTCGCTTGTCCCCCCTTCACAATGTTGGAAAAGAAATCCAACATTTCGGTCTTTTCGAAAACCAACATTGAAATTGGGGGGGGGGGGGGGGGTTGGTGTTGAAAATAGCCGGAAATTGCTAAAGAGGTCCGACTTTAATGGCAGGGGTTGTCTGAAAAACGTCTTTGAGGTAAAATCGGCTGTTGGATCTCTAGAATTAAGAGAATAGTAGCCACACTTTGCAGGCGCTTTTATAGTAGGAATCTACAGTACATCTCGTATATTCTGTTTGAAGTCCATCGATGCTGAGTGACGATACAATGACGTCATGGATATATATATATAATAACATTAAATTCCCACTATTGAATGATAATAACAGTAAAGTACTAAGAAAAACTAAGTAAGTTTATTCAAGGAGGTAATTGTTTTGAAAATGTGTTAAAAATAATAAGTACTCTCCGAAACTGCGAAGATATCAAAGTGTTTACTGCGGCTTACAAGTCGTATGTCGTCCATCTTCTTCACAATACTTCGCACATTCAAGTGAGCTATTTTAAACCCACGGGCTTTCGGTAGGTCGTCCGCATTGCAAGGATCTGTAAGCTGGTCCTGGATTCAACTAATGTCCCCCGCAAGCAATATCAGAGATGAGCAGCCAGAGTAGTGTTGAGTAGATGTATACCAGCCATGAGTGTGCAAGATGGCTTCGCGCGAATTTCGGGCCAGACCAGCTGCATTTCTACCTGGATACTGCTTTTCGTCCAGCTTTAAAGCGATTAATATAGACTGGGCACTATTAGAGATCCTTGCATGGATGTAGTTTTGGAGACTCCAGATCATAGAAACAATATTAGAGATAAAAATGGAACTAAAAAGACAGAGAGACGAGGAAGCCTGCTTCCCGCCATTGATGCTAATGTGGGCATTAGAGATTGACGTGACAGCTGCGGTGCTCACCCAAGTTGCGTTTTAATATAGTCCATTCAAGGTTGCCTCAAGGTGATAGAAGAGGCTCAACAACCCTCGGTCGAATCATTATTGGCAAAGATCTCACGCACCGCCTTCGGGTGCATAGAGGACTTCGACAAATACAAAGCGCTCGCCCTCGCAGAGCAATTAAGCCTGGTCGCCCACTCGGTGAAACATGACAAGGCGCCCTACTACGCACTCGTTCACGAGACCCTGCGAGAGCAGATCGCCAAGCCAATGCAGGAGTTCAAGGCGTATTTCGTGTCCTTGCTGGCCGACAAGGATTATGAGAAGATAGTGGAGTCAGTGGCGCGTGTAGAGAAGATCCTCAGCCGCGCTGACAGGCAGCTCCAGCCTCCCTCTGCGCCTCCCCAGTCGCGGCCATCTGCCAACAATTACCACTGCTACTACTGCGGTAGATCTGGTCATTTTGCCTCGAGATGCTCTCTGAAGAGGGCCAGACAAGGCCCCGACCGTACCGGCCCACGTCCACTGTGAACACTGGACTCTGGCTATTGATCACCGCTTTACCATGGTTTGATTCGTGTACGCGGTCCCTTCGCCACAACCTTTGCCCCCCATTAAAGTTATCTTGGTGATCAATATAGTGGTGTTTCGTGTCTTATTTACGCCTAGCCTGCCGCTTGGTTCATCTTCTTACCTCACGCCTTACTATTGGGTATCGGGCAATAATGTTTTAATGACAGTTTTGAGAGGTTAACTAAATCAGCCCCCTCGGATTACCAGGGCTCAAAGTTGCCATCCCCTGGGATTTTGTATTTCCTTCTGTTTGTTATCATATATTATTATTTTTTGTTATTTTCTCGCCGTTCGCTTTCAGACTCCACCTAAAAAGAGAAAGGTCGCACTACCATTCCCGGCCTGGGAACCCACATTGTGCTTCGTTCCGCGGGACGTCCTGGTTCCTGTTTCATCATGGTTGCCTTCAACAATTCCACCTTGTCTGCGTCCCAGGGTATCGCAGCTGCTAATGGCACGAGAGCGCTAGCGCGAGTGGTTTTCTATCTAAAATGCGAGGCACTCTAAATCACATAGAACTCGAGTGTTCATTATCTAACCGTCTTGGAATTTGGTCACATCCACGAGACATGCATTTTTTTCTTATTGGCTATATGATTTCCCTTTATCCAACTATTTCTAAAAACTATTTCCTAAATTAATAGTAATTTTGGTACCCGCATACATATAATTACTAAACATACTTTATTGAGTGTTCCCTGAGGCGCTTCTCGACACACATTACAATATTAGAAATATATAAAATGGTTAATACCAATTCTAATATAATTTAAAGTCTAATTTAATGTAATCTAATTTTCACTTTTCACTGCACAATTCTTGAGAAATTCAATCACAATTCAGTCCGTCACCATATTTGAGTTTTTGGATCCGTCGATCCATATATAGCCATACCGTACGACAATTGGGTTGAATTTGTTTTATTGTTCTGCTTTATATTTTGCCACATTTTTATATGTAATTTAATGTAATCTAAAAACTATAATTATAATAAGAAACGGCGGTGAAGCTGACCCCTAGATTTCATGAGCTCTTTGATTTCAGGTGAGACGTATTAAACTGGGACAAGGATGACTGCGGATCTTTAAAGTCCTAACGGGGGCATGAGCTTCAAGTGTAGACTGAAGAACATCATTGAAGGTCGCTAATTTGACATTCACTACCTCAACCGAAAAGACGGTCCGAGTTAGCAGCAAGGTCAGCGGTAAATAGCGAGGGCTCATGGGTGGCGCAGTGTGTTAGCGCTCGTCTCTCACCGCTGTGGTCTGAGTTCGAGTCGGTGCCATATGTGGGTTGAGATTGTTTGTTATGTTGTTGTTGCCACGAGGGTTTTCTCCAGGTTCTCCGGTTTCCTCCCTCAACATGTGAGTTTGAGAGTAGTATGTATAAAATATATGAACGTAGTGGGGAGTGTGTGTGGAGTTGAACGTAGGCCCCCACCAGCTATGCTGAAATACATAGCCTGCTACTGACAAAAAGATTTGTTTTCCTTATAGCTACGCACGGTGATGTAACAAGGTGGAGGCATTCGGGACTTCAACCTAAATACGGCGTAGATTGGAAGGTGGTCATTAATAGGAGTATTGAAAACACCACTGTTGCGTACGAGTGCAGGGGACGAGACAAGAATAACATCGATGAGTGACTGGCAGGTGTTTGTCATTCTGGTTGGAGTGTTGATAACTTGCGCGAGATTCAGTTCAGTAGACACATTTACGAGCGCCCCGTTCTCGTCTTTCAAGGTGTTACAGTTCAGGTCGCCAAGAACAACAATCGGTTTGCTTAAAGTGAGAACTTGGATATAGCTAGGCTTGAAAAGGTTATCAAAACAGGACAGAGGACAGTCTGGTGGTCGATATGGAGTAATACAGTACCGCTCGAAATCTGTATTCTGATTGCACCATTATACTGTATTAAAAAGCGTAGCTCTATTGCTTTTGTACTGCACGTTCTAAAGGTTAGGGTGTTTTGTATTGTTGGGTAAGCCAATGCTGTGGCTCGTTTCGAGCGGTACAGGCCGGCTCTCGATATGACACACATATCACGACTGACTTTGATTTCTTGCATTGAAGTTTTATCCAGAGCTGATGAAAATTAGCATCGGATATTTGTGAAAGCTCTTTTAATACAGAAGATGTAATATCGTTCCGCACGTAAGCGCATACACCACCGCCCTTCTTGTGTAGACGATCAAGTCTATACAACTTGTACCCATCGATACTGATCTCGCCATTGGTTACCGTGGAAGTCAACCATGTTTCCGAGATTGTAAATACTAGACTATTTTTTAGAGTTTTCACAACTTTAGGTTTGAACACTTTTACAGAAAAACGTAACCTGAATTGTGTGTGAGATACAAAACAATCTGAGCTAACCAGTTTGAGTGACGTCCTTTGTTGGTTTACACATCGCTATCACACCAGAACTACAGTCAGTAGTAGTTGAACTATTTTTCAGTCGAGATGTAGACCAGGTGATATTCGACTCGATTGAACTCGAACATTTTTAAAAGGTTAGAAAAGCAGTGCGCCATACTTCCTACGAATATTCAAGACAACGTTGCATTTAAATTGCGCAAAGGAAAAAAGACGAGTAGCCAAAGCAGCCATAAGCCCAGCGGCTTGGGATCCCTGTGGTGACGTCATTATTTCCCGCCAATTTCTAGTGAGCATGACATTGTTTGTGGTCAGCGGCACGTACCGTTTCTAAAATCTCAAATGTATCAGGTGCAGATGGAACTTCTATTAAAAATGGACAAGAAAATGGAAAGAAAACCCACAAACAGAGTTTATTGGAGTGTTTTAGAGCTGATAAATACCTTACTAAAGGTCTGTACGGTATGATTCTCCACTGGATTGGATTCAAAGGTGCTAGATCAGTGATTTACCAGCGAGTCGATCGACTCACTCCAAACAAACATGCGAAAATTGCGATGTACCTAATTATACTACTGACTTATGATTATTGCAAAACGTGCCGAAATACCCGGTGAAAAGGCAAAATGGAGGCAATAACACGGGGAATAACACTACATGGATGGCGTTGATACCACTTGAGATCATGGAAAGAACAGTGCCTTCACATAATGAGTGCGTGTGAACTGGAAGGAGGAAATTGACATCAAAATGGCTAATGTAATAAACACAGCAAAGACTATACTATATGTATACAGGAACAGGGCATGATTTATTATGTAAGCTGACGTGTGAAAGAACAAAGCTGCTTCTAACTTACCGGTAAGATATGTTATACAATGTACTTATTGCTGACCCAGGTTGAGAATCTTGGCAAGATCTTGGCAAGATCTTGGCTAATCATGCATGATCATGCAAGATCTTGGCAAGATCTTGCCAAGATTAGATCTTGTCAATCTTGCAAGATCTTGCCAATTTAAGATTAGATCTTGCCAAGATCTTATATACCTGTTATAAATTATATAGTACATCACTCCCCAGGTTGAGAATCTTGCCAAGATCATGCCAACCTTGCCTAAATTAGATATTAATTGCTTTTAATATATAATTTTCAATGAAATAACCAGTGTACATCTCTTTCGAAAAAGTGATATCTTCACGTGTGAAGATATAAATGATTATCTTCACACATGAAGATATCACTTTTGAAAATGACTTGCTTTCAAAGATTTCTAGCCTTTTTAGTTGGAGATTGAAACTGGTATTACAGTAAATTCATCGATAATTATATATTAAACAGCATTATGTGGCCGCTTGGAGATACAGATTTTATCTTCGAGTGTTGATGAAATATCTTACGAGTGAGCTGTGCTCACTCGTAAGATATTTCATCAACACTCGAAGATAAAATCTGTATCTCCACACGACCATGTAATAATTATCCTCTATACATTTAATACTTAACGTTTCACTGAAGCACAAGCCAGCAAGACAATTAATGAGAATTAATTAACCTGAGAATTAAGAATCAGTGGGTGGGTACTGATCTGACTCCTTAATTTGTTTTTCTACCTCACAGGAAGAAAAGAGGAACTTTAGATTTACCTTTTATCCCAGTCATGTACAATGTACATGCGTCTACATTAATTCACTCATTGTCCTGTTGAAACTGATGATATTGTCTAAGTTTGCGACTTTAATATTATTAATACTACAACTTTTTTTTTTCAAAATAACACCTCTAACAATTGAGATCTAAAAGGGGGCTGCCTGACTTGATAAATACCGGAGGTACATACAAGGGGGGCCTTACATGTAGGTGATTTTCACTGATATTTTTCTCTGCTATAGGGGGAAGGGGCTGAAAAAGTTCACCAGATGGAAAGGGCTATGGAAATTTTACACTTCCAATCTTGATATCTTCATGCCCCTTTATATTTTTTTTTTTAAGGTTGCTTTGATCAAACATTTTTAGCTGATTTTGCTCAAATTTTAACAAACATTATACAATTTATTGACACAACTGATAATGTCAAAATATTGACCCTATCACACATACATGTATACTAATCACATAATTGTAATGTACATTGTAAGTCAACCCCACTTTTTTCACATTTTGCACCATTACTTGAAATGTAGTTGACCATTTTTTTTTAAACAACTGGAAACTGTTCAGACTAGTTGGGCAGATTAGTTGGTGAAAAATTAGGGCTATGAATATCACACCTTACTAATGTGTTAAAGTTGAAAGGACCGTACAGGGCTAAAAATAACAGCCGGTCATCGGACAATGTCCGGCCAGAATTGGAACTTGTCCGGTCAAATCTTTGCCTTGCTGGTCATTTTGACCGGTCAATGTTACTACAGTTTCAACCAAATACTGATCTTGACCGGCAACTGACTGGCCATTATTTTTAGCCCTGCCGTAGCTTTCAGCCAATAGAAGTGATTAGATTCCAAACTGGTTAAAAGTATTTCCCAAAGCTTACTAAATATTGATGTCACATAAAATTGTGCTGGAAAACAGTCGGAAAATAAGTTGTGAATATTTCTTTTGACAGGGTAAAAATGTTGAAAAATGACAAAAACCTTAAAAATCTACACATTTCAGAGAAATAAAAAAGGTTTTTGAGCATTAAATTCAATCTTTCATAAGAATAACACCAATCCTATCACTGAAAATTATTTTGGTTTTGGATACTGCTTTGTTTACTGATCTAGAGTGGCCACATGTACAGCTGACTATCGGTATGATGCACATGCATTTAAAAGTTGACAAATTACCATGACCAGGGGGTACAAGGGATAACTAATTTCTGTAAAAACTGTGTAGGTTGTCACAGAAACTGATCATTATGATAATTTGTTGACTTTTGAATGCACGTGCATACTCCATTAGTAGTTGCTCTTGATGTAATTACAAAGCTATCCAAAACCTTGGTTCTGGAGTGCATATCTTTGAAAAATTGTATCTCTAATAGTAGATATTTTTTCAGCAATAGGATTTGGTGTATTATGCTTATGAAAGATTGAATTTAATTCTCAAAAAATTGTTACTCTCTTGAAAGAAATATTCACAACCTTTTTTCTGCTTTTGCTAGCACAATTTTATTTGGCTTCAAGATATTTAGTAAACTTTGGTAAATACTTTTGACCAGTAAATGGATTCTAATCACTGCTATTGACAGAAAGCTTTGGTACATTCAGTAAGGTGAGAAATCCATAGTCCAATTATTTTTACCAACTTCTGCCCAAGGTATTTTGATAAAATTTGCACTGTGTATGCGTGTGTTATAAGTCTCAACAGTTTCCAGTTGCTTGAAAAAAATTGTTCCACAAGATTTTGAGTAATACTGCAATTTAATGAGAAAAAAGTAGATTGACTTATGTCACAATTACAGTATATCATTACTGCTAGTGTCTGTGATTGGGTCAAGATTTTGAAATTTATATCAGTTGTATCAACAAATTGTATGCTTTTTTTTGAAAATTTGAGCAAAAAAAATATATCAGGTAAAAATCCTTAGTTATGACATTTTGTTTAAATTTGCAAAGTGGCTTTGGAACCTTAAGTTATGTCTAACAAAGATTAAATCATATTTTACATTGATAATTTTTGTAGCCTGAGCAGAAAGCCCACTCTTTAATCGCTCCCGGCATTGCATCCCCCATCAGGTAATGAGCCAGAAAATTCCATACTGATTTTAATTTTAATCCATTTTCACTGCCATAAATTACAAGTAATATAAAAATGTACTCCCCAGACCCAAAGATTTTAGCTCAAAACAAATGCAAAATATGTAAAGCCAGGAATCGACCCATTCTCCCATTGCTTAATTGTCCAACTTGAAAAGGGTGTCAGATTTGCAAACTTTAAGGCTTGATTACAGGGTGTCAATGAGAATGAATCAAACATTATTTTGGCTAACCACATACTCCATTCAGAGTCTTTAAAAATTACTCTATTAGCCACATTAATGCACAAGGGGAAATATGCATGCATGTAGTGGTATTATTTAATTCCTGTAACCATTTTAGGTGCAAACACTTAACCCATATCCAATGAAAAACAACAAATTTACACTTAGTTGACCCAATACTTTGCATGGCTAAAGTGAATAAGTTGCACTATAAATATCTGGTCTGTCAACCACTTAATTACATACCAATCATGTATGGACCACTCGCCAACCATGTATCAACCACTATAAACATGTGATCATGCACCTATCAACCACTTTATACCTTTATACCATGAACCACTAAACGACCACCTATCAACCACATCACTGTATACCAACAGCCTCCCATTACCACTAATCAACCATACATGTACATTTATGGTGCAACGTATTCACATTTATTAGCCATAAACCGTAAACAACATCTTTTTATTTGGGTCAATTAACCCATTCCTCTAGTGTATAAATTTTGCCTTTGAGAATGATTCTGACCTGATTGCAGCATATACATGTATATATATATATACATGTACATACATGACCATTTAAGTACACAGAGCATAATATATTGAATCGAAGTTGCTATTGTGAAAGAAAGAACAAAATTAGATCAAACTTTCTAAGAATTTTAATTACTTAAGCTAGTACAGCTGTATGTATTTATTTAAAAAGAACAATAAATTGGATGGCTTGAGTGTTTACACCCAATAGTATTATCTTGTACACTGCTTATTCAAATGTCAGTGTTGAAAAGCGAAACTAAATTAGCCCACTTTAATGAATTCAGTTGATGTGGCACTAAAAATTAATCTTACCTCGAGAGCAAAGTAAGAAAGACAAAAAAAAAATATGTTAGTTAAGTGTCCCTGAGAAAATATAAGACTATATATCCACTCAATGACAAAATGAGATAAGAGGTTTCATCAGCTTGCATTGAGACAAACACTCCAGGAATTCAGGTAATTCCATCTTTAATGTGCTGTGGGGATGTGACACCAGACACCTTATTAAGCTCCTTGGTGGTCTAGGACTACCTGTCCTAGACATTGCAGTTTCCGTTGATTTATTGGATTACGGTGTAGCAGATACGGAGTATTGCTGGAAGTACTTCTGGAAGACCTTTAATTTGCAGTGGGGTAAAAAATAACTTCATTAGCCACATTCATATGACTGTACATTGATCTCCATGTATACAAGGCAGTAAATGCAAAACATAATTATACGTACTGTACTGTATACTTATTATTATATGGATGTGAGTGTTTTACTGAAACAATTAACCCCTCATAGCTAGAACTCTGGGTCTTATTAGTGCTGCATTTTCCATATATCCTCATTTAAAGTGAAAAATATCAATGACATCAAATTTATAATTGCCACCCTTACTGCTTTTAACTACGAATATGGTGCATGGCTCAGGTTTGTGAAATTCACAGAGGAAGATAAAAACTTACTAGAATCAGAGCAGCAAGAAAATGAAACTTTTGGGCAATGAAAGCCAACTATGATCTAAAAACTTTAAAGATTTTCTCAACTGCAATGAAGAGACGAGAACCCGGTGAAATTATTCCAGAAGAGCTTTCATTGATTAAAATCATGAAGATTCAAGAAGTACTGACACTGTAAGTAAAACAAATTAATAGATAACTAAAGAATAAAAAGACAAATAATTACATGGTGGTGCTAAGATATGAAGTTTATCCTCGAAAGTTGAAAACATTTCAAGAGTAATGTTGAGGAAACCTTTGAACAAGAGTTGACAATATATAATGCACCAGTGGATGAACATATTTTTCTCTTGTTAAATAGCAGTTATTTCCCTGGCCAAAAACACTAAGTTCCTGTTAAAAACATTAAAAAAACAGCCCCCAGGGACCCTTGGTAACATGCACATGTATGTACTGTTAATAGCTGAGATTTGAGTAAATCCGTAGACCAAGTCCGAGTCAGATCTGAGTCCGAGTCAGATGACTGAGTCACAGTCATTTACACTTCAAAAACTCATGAATAATTAATGAGCATTTTGTCCAATCAGATGAAGCAAATCAGTCACGTGCATGCCCCTTTATACCTCAGGATAAAATCTCATCATTCTAAAAGGCCCGCGGAGGGATTTGAATTCTATCCCAGGGGAAACGGGGTTAATGATTGAGACAATGGAATTTCTATTGATGTTCCAGCTTTCTCATTGAATTACTAATTAGGATGAACGTTTTATATAAAGAATACCAAGGAACATGAAATTTTATATAAAGTTTCATCCTAATTAAGAATTCACTGATAAAGACCCAAAGATAGCAAAAAGTACACGGAACATCTTAGGTACCTATTTGATGTTTTTCAATTTCCCATTTCTGTAGAATGGGAAATTGGAAATCAAACCATTAATGTTTTTTTTGTATCAATGGGAATTTGATGAAACCCACACTGATTTTAATAAAACCACAAATGGAATTTTGGATTTTTTTCCCTGTGAAGTAGTGTTGATTTCATGAAATCGACAAGTGAAATAATTGAAGACGAATTTTTTTACACAAGGGTTTGATTACAATTTTAGCAGGCACAAATCATTCCCTATCATCAGATGATTGTTTCAAGGTGTAACTTGTACTATTGCTAAAAGCATATTACTAGCTATGAGGAGCAGAATGACTGCAGAAAAAGTGATCATCTTGTTCATCTTATTTATTTTTTACTCTTTAATGCCAGCAGGTATAAATGAATGTCATACATCAAAATCAACCCCTCTGACAGGATTCCTAATTTTTGTGGTCATATTTGTAATGCATCAAAATCGTGACCATGATTCCTGGCATTGTTATAGAAAACAGAGAAATACAACTGTTACTCTCATCAGAGAGGCAAAGAAAGCCTACTTCCATACTGCCTTCAAGGACAATACCGAAAATCCTAAGGGTATGTGGAGACATTTGAAGT
Organism: Actinernus sp. WN-2022; assembly: GCA_030867875.1. Taxonomy (NCBI): domain Eukaryota; kingdom Metazoa; phylum Cnidaria; class Anthozoa; order Actiniaria; family Actinernidae; genus Actinernus; species Actinernus sp. WN-2022. Next base: position 667,197 of record JAOWCC010001629.1, read on the forward strand.
CTCTAAACGGTAGCAAAACTTTGGAAAGAATCAACTGCCTAAATATCGATGGTGAAGAGATAACCGATCCATATACTATTGCTGAAACTTTTAACTATTATTTCTCAAATATTGCTACCCATTTTAATTCTACCATGAGCACTGACCAGTCCACATTTTCATCTTTGCTTACTAACGATTTCCACCAATCTCTCCAACAGCATACTGAAACACTTAACCCTGCTGGCGACAAATTTGCGATCCCCCTTATTGACGAAGACACAGTTTATAAGGAACTAAAAACCTTGTCATCATCCAAGTCAACAGGTATGGATGGTTTGAGTGCCCGTCTGCTGAAAATCAGTGCACCTGTCATTACTCCTCATGTTACCAAGCTTTTCTATCTCTCGATACAAACGGGAGTTTTCCCTGAACCATGGAAATATGCACGTGTTACTCCAATTCACAAAAGTGGTGACAAGAAAGACTGTAACAATTATCGTCCCATCTCGGCCCTACCGATTCTCTCTAAGTTATTGGAAAAGCATGTTCACGACTCCTTCTATGAATTTCTAAGTGACCACAATTTGATTTACAAAAACCAATCTGGTTTTCGTAAGGCTCATTCGTGTGAGACAGCCTTGGTGAAGATCGTCGATGAATTATTTATGAACATTGATAAAGGTTTGCTTAATGGTTTAATAGCCATTGACTTCCGCAAGGCCTTTGATCTTATAGACCATGATGTTCTACTGACGAAACTACAGCTTTATGGCCTAAACGATTCTTCCCTTGCCTGGTTCAAGTCATATCCGTAATCGTCGACAGTATGTCAAGATCGCCAATGCGATATCATCTACGTTACCAGTCACTCATGGCGTACCCCAAATTTCAGTATTGGGACCTCTCCTGTTTGTCATTTTCATAAATGATTTATCGCTCCACACTAATGAATCTACCATCGACATGTATGCTGACGACACGACACAAACTGTATCCGGGAAGACTCTAGAAGCCATTGAGCAAAAGTTAATAGAAGGATTCAAACCAATCCAGGCCTGGGCGTCTCATAATAAAATGGTTATCAACACCACGAAAACGAAAGTCATGCTCGTTGGAAGCAAACGCAAAATTTCGGCGTTCGATCGCGATATAAGCATTGAAGTCAATAACACAAAACTGCAGTCAACTGAATCGATTAAACTACTTGGTGTACATATTGACAAATCATTATCATGGAATATCCACATTGATTATACTGAAAAGAAGGTTTCGCAACGCATTGGATTACTTAACCGCAATAAAAGGTACATACCTCATGCAGAAAGAATACTATTTTATAATGCACTAATTAAGCCTGTGATCGAGTACTGTGCCACAGTTTGGGGTGGATGCTCCATAGAAGGTAAGTACCGCCTTCTTAGATTACAAAAACGGGCTGCTCGAATTATATTAGACGCACCTGCACTTAGCCCTTCCGTTCCCTTATTTAATACACTTAGCTGGTTTCCTATCCATGAAGTCTGTAATTACTTGAGCTGTATATTAATGTTTAAGATTTTAAATGGCTATGCACCAGCCTATCTTTCAGATGGCATTAAACCTATTAAGAAAGTACACAGAATACACACTCGCTCGTCTAGGTTTAATGTACAGATTCCAAAGATATCCCTAACAACAGCAGGCGGCAGATCATTTGCTTTTAGAGCCTCATCATTGTGGAATTCATTACCAGTTGATGTTAAAGATGTATCCTCTTTGAATATGTTCAAGTCAAAATACTTTTATAAAATTTTATTGCAACAGAAGTTAATTGACCATTTTAAAGTTTAGCTTTTTGTAATTCACTTATCTTAATCTCTGTCTCTAGTCAATATATATGTACTCGTTCAATTTCTAGATTATATTAGATCGATTTAGCTATATGTTATTTAAGTTAGTAATTGTGGTTCTGATTTCAATTGTAATAATATAATGCACATCTTAGTTTTATCCGGTTTTTATCATATTTGCTACCTACAATGTACATGTATATGTAAAGTTATATTTTATACTTAAATTAGTAGTTGAGGGCCACAAGTTTGTAAGCTTTGCTTTTGGGTGTTACCCTCTTTAAATAAAGAATATTATTATGTAAATTTCACCCCTGATTTTAATTGTCGTAAATTTCTTGAAAATGACGTTTTTTGTTAGGAATGAAATGTACCGATTCTCGTCAAGAATACAATACAATCTTCAACCTGTTATTAGGAACACCAGTGTTGGAATTATTTAACTTGAATGTCGTCCAGGCCCTTTTTGCCTGATGCGACCCATATCTTAAAAAAAAAAAAGTAAGCGTTGGCAAGTTCCGGTGGCTTTTGTAAGAGCTGTTGTTGTTGTTCATCCACAAGGACAAAACACCATGCTAACCTGGTTGAGTAACTTCCATGGTAAATGAAGGGCTGTGTGCAAGAATGGCTTAAGTGACTCCTGATCACATTCTAAATTCTCCTTCAATTTCTTTGTTTTCTAAGGGAGAATTTAGAATGTGATCAGGAGTCACTGAAATAAGCCATTTTTGCACACAGCCCTTCAAATGGCCCACTGTTTCTTCACTGTTTAGCACAGCAAATGTGTTCACAATGTTCACTTCTTCATTGTCTTCACTTTTCCAGGCAAAGATTATTTGAGAATCTACGAATGCTCCCGCATGCTCCTGGTGTTCAAATGCAACGTAAGTGTTACAACAATACACTTTATGATACGTATCCTGATGCAATTGTTATGATATAATATATGGTACAATACATACAGTACCGATCAAAACTACCGTAAAAGACTGCCTATAAGCTGCACCCTGCACATAAGCCACACCCCCACTTTAGGCTTGCAATCTTATCTTGAGATCAATTTGAAAACTTTAAGGAAATATACCGCTTATAAGCCACACCCCAACTTTAGCGAACTTATAGGAACATTTTACTATACTTATGATTACACTACAGCTTTAGAAGTACATTTCGATATTATAATACGAGGACAAATTATTACGACTGAACAATGTTTAGATCTTAAATCTACAATGTATGCGAGCAAGCATGCACTCACTAGTAGCAATCTCCACTTGGGAATTACTACTTACTAGAATGCTGCCTTATGTTTTCAAGAAATGCTATGATTCTGCAAAATCGCACTTGAATTGAATTCTCTCAGCCATGCAGACATGTCTGTCTGGATTTTGACACAACAACACAGGTGTGGGAACTGAGTTTTTATTGTGTTGTAGTTACTAAAGCACCACACAGCTTCTCAACTTTACTTTCAAAGTGAAATGTTTACTAAATAAAATACTCTTATAGACAAGTTATTTCTATTAATTTAAATCCATTTTCAAAGGTGTGGAAGTCACGTCTTTCAAATTGCCACGGTGCATAATGTGTGAAGTTTTCCGCGAACTGATATGAATATCAATTAGCTTCATGTAATGTTTGCCGCTTTGAAATTTAAAATTCGCAAAAGACAAATTAAATGTTCTGGATGATTTTTATTTTACTTTGTGAACAGTTTGCACGTTCTGCAAAAAGTGCTGGAATCTCTCAAATCTCTCAAATCAAAACGGCGAGATGTGAAGTTTTAGATTTGTTGATAATATTATAATTTGCCATGTGTCGTGACTCGTGAGATTGCACGAACAACTTCTTTATACCCAAAGTGTTCTGGATATTCGATCCACTTCTTGAATCTGAATATTTCTCCAGGATTCGTTGAATTTGAGTCTTTCAATAAGCACATTAAAGAACGAGACTCGAACCAATCAAACTTCACAAAATGTGACCTGTACGGAACCACAATATTAATTAAACACAAACTGGATTGTGAAGGAATGTTACGAGAAGAAAACAACATAAAAAAGTTATCAGGGCTCATTTTTGGATATTTCACGCAAACTTCAATCTGAAAAAGCCCGCATACAAGCAGCACCTGGACTTTAGTGAGAAAAAAACCACTCTTAGTCAAAATGAAATTGAAAAAACCCTGCGGTAACGTCACCTGCGTTTGTTTTTGTGTTTACTATGCAAAGCCATGTACTTTTGAGTAAACGTAAAGCAAACACAGGGTTTACTTTGCGTTTATTTTGCGTTTACTTTGCCTGCACGCAAAGTAAACACAGGCCATGAAGTAAACCCAAAGTAAATGCAAATCAAACACAAATAAATAATGAACGTGTAGTAAACACAATGCAAACTCAAAGTGAATACATAGTAAACACACTTTAGCAAATGCAGCCATGTACCACGCTGATTGGAACTAACTTCTAGTCAAATGTGTGCAGGGTTTGCCTGGTAATGCGATCGCTTGATGAGAATTGAAGAGGGTTTGCATAACAAGATAAATGAACTCAAAGAAAATGCAGTGAACATAAGACCATAATATTTTGTTTACTTCATGCTGTTTATAATTATATTATTACCAGTATATATCATAATGATTATTTGTCTAAATATAATATGCCACAAGCCAAAGTCAGTCTGCTCGTGAGAGTTACAACTTCCCTAAAACATGGACCAGTGGTCAAATATTTTAGGAGTTTGAAAATAGTTTCCTTTAGCTCTAAATATTCAGAAAAACCTGTTATTTTTAATGAAAACTTTGCTGATTATCGTAATTTCTGGTGTTCTGCTCGCAGGTAAATTGGAATGTGTGCGAGCATGTGCCGTGAAACACAATATGTCAAAGCAAAGACATATCTTTGCACGTATTCGCTTCTCTCTGGAAATAGTTCTTCCCATCTTAGCTTTGACACCTTGAAGCAGCCTCTAGGTAATTTAGAGAAGTTGTCTCATATTTTCATACAAAAAAACTCATTTCTCAAGCTCCAAGTGCAAGAAATGAAGCGAAACTTTGAAAGCCTTGTTTTCATGCCATGATAGTGACTTTCATGCCAACCGTTCCCAGGTTGGCTTTCTTTAAGGGATGTTTAGGTTTTGATCTCCTTTTGTTATATCTTTGCTTCCACAACGTTTCTAAATTTATCATCTTGTAGCAGTCAGCTTTGATTATGCTCTGCTCAGAAATAATATTGCCAAACTGTTCTCGAGCATGTTTATTCACAGGAAAATGTTGAAATGTTTGGCATGTTTACAAATTCATTCTCAGACACTAATAACTTAATTTATACATCGCCCGATCATCGGCATGCAATAGTTTGTCATGTTTTATATCTGGTTAGGGAATTCTGTCTCTTGGATGAACAGTTAAGGAATCAGGTTTTGGAATTCTCTGGTAGTAATTTCTCCCTAATTTGGGTTCCAAAAAATGCACAAAACACAAGTTGGTCATTATCGTAACCCGATGTATTTGTGACCTCACGTTTGCTTTGTGTTTGCTATGTGTTTGCTTTGCATTTACTTTGTGGTTGCTTTGCATTTACAATAGCAAATGCAGGGGTCTACTCTATATTCATAGTCTTTAAATCATGCAAAATGTAAAGACTATGAATATGTTAAACATTACTAGAGAGCTAAATTATTAAACATTACTTAATAAGAGAGCTAAATTGTATTTAAAAATTAACCTATTGATATACAAACTATTAAAGTGCTCAGTGTTAACTTTGGGGCATGCACAACACTTTTTTCTAAGATTGTATGGTAGAGTAGTAGATTTAATTTTTGGTATTACTTGCCTTAAAGTGCCACTACGACAAAAATTTACCATTTTGATTTTCCACTTTTTCAGTGTCAATAGGTCAATCAGTATTAGAAATATCCGAAATAGTAAAAAATATTCCCAAATGGGCATGTTAAGCACAATTTTTTTTGGAGAGTTTACCGGTAAAATCATGTCTGCCATTACTGGAAGCCGTTCTCGGTATTCAGCTTAAGTGACGTCATCCCGTACCAAAACCGCAGACCTGTTACAGACATGTTACAGGTCTGTATTATGTATTTTCAGTCGTTCTGCAGGTCAAGAGGGGGAAAACGACATGTCTGTAAGCCTGCCATTCGCCTGTGTAAGACGGGACTAAAAAAATCGGGTTTCAATGTCTGCACTTCGCCTTTCCTTTCGCCTGTAACAGACATGTAAAAGGTCTTTTCTAATTAAACTAATTTGTTTAACAAGTTGCACTCCTTTATCTGCTCTTGACCTTATCTGTTCGCCTGATTAAGACCTGTAAAAGACCTGCATGTATAAACTCCTGGATGTAAAATGACGCACGCAAAATAGCATAGATAATTTGTATGTTAAACAGACAAAAATAATCTGATGAGCAGTCCAAAGTTCAATAGTTCGTTTTTATACCGTATTTAATGTAGTATTTTAACAAGCTTTCCACTATTTTTTGCTTTTATTTTTGCTACATCTTTTTTTATAATTAGTCTTATACGTAATAGGTCGCGATCCACAAACTTATCATGCTTGAACTTGCTAAACTACAAATCCCGATCCGTATGCACCTAAGAAAAATCTTACCTTTATTTGATTATTAAAATATAATAGTCTGTGGTAGCTAAGCTCACAGTGTTTCGTCCCGGTGTGTTCTTTTCTTTGCCATGATCATCTTTCGGCATATCTTGAAAAGGTTCATCGGCTGCCGTCCCCAGATAGTTTAGTAGCATGTTCTTCTAGTGATGAAGTGCAGATATCTTCTGTACGGTTGTGGGAATCAGTGATTTCATAGTGAAGAGTGGGGGAAGAGTGTCAGCCTTCATTGCCGGGCTGCTGAACTTTCGGGATTAAACTTTCTTTTACGTCGACCCATTATTGAACGTATTTGTAAGTACAATGCTCCTCTTGATCCGTGTAGCGTGCCAAACGTCTTGAAACATATACTTTGTGTGTGACCTTTCGAAGTCACTTATCACTGAACAAACATTAGTTTAATTGCTATCATGCATGCACCTATTCTAAAGTTACCAAGCTAGTATTTGTACTCACGATACGGTTAACGTAGCCTGCGTGCAGACGTTCTCAAAACTATATGTAGCTTCTAAAGTTGTCTCAATACTAGGTTAATGTTAGAATGCTACCAAACTAAATACACTATACTTGTTTGCCTTTCATTCATGCATGCTCTGGCGCTCACGATCACGCTACAAATCAACATTTTGCAACAATTGACAATACGATATCTCCTAAGACGTGATTGGTTTGTGAGATTTGAACACTTTTATATCTACATTGGTCGTTGGAGTCTGCATAAACTGTACGTAGTATATATAGCGATTGCTTTGATTACTTCGTTTGTATTAACTGCTCCGGCTAAACAGAGTACACAACGAAATTCGAAGAAGCACATTCCAGTTTTTGGTTAAACTGAAACCAAAGAATTTAACACTGTTCCATTAATGCGCGTTCCAAAGGAACAAAGAAAAGAGGGGGAAATTGCAACCGTGAGAGCAGAGAGAAAAAGCTGGTAAAAATTGGAGGTAAGTAAAGTTTGAGCTTTTACATGTGCCATACTTTTCAGTTTATGTAGGGAGGGGGTCCACAGAATGTTTGTGTGACCGTTGTAAGTCGAGAAATATCGCGAAGAACAAGTACATATAATTTTTTAACGTAAACTTACAGATGTTTAAATCGTAGCGAAAATCTTAACGTTAAAAAATGTGTGCATATTCTTCGGGATCTTTCTTGAGGTTTCAGTGACCCAACATATTTCCTATAGACCTACAAATTATCTGTATAAATTGAATAGTAGTAATTATATATATTTATATTTAAATATATTTCCAAACATGTTGGCGACAGCCCTTGCGATCTACACCGCTGGAGACAATAATTATACCAGTTTCGTCTTCTAAATTACGTTTAGGCTCAAAAGCGATCGCGACAATACAATTAATAATTGTATATTTCCCTTCTATCTGCACATGGTTATTATCGTGTAGTTTCTGGTATTACTCTGCTTGTTTATTGAGGCCCTTTTAGAGGGGTATGCATCTCCCCTGTCCGAGTTTCAAAACTAGTTGTGTCGCAATCTCGGAAGGTGGGCATGTCGCTGTTGGAATTTTGTCTATTGTTTTCTTATTTCTCTCTGTTGCTCTCGCAATTTCAGACATTTTCAGACGTTCATCGTTATTTCATTTCCTTCATGTCGCTGTTTCAACGCCGTGCATGCTACAAGGGATTTCAAGTCGGGTTCCCTTTTTGAGGACCTGTCAATCAAAATATTGGTGCTAAAACAACATGACTTGAAAGAGAACTTGAAAGAGAACTTGAAAGAGCAAGCCAAAAATAAGTAAAGAGGTCAATGTTTTTAAATTACAGCGATTTTCAATATCACGTTCTAATGCCATTAATCGAGAGTATTTCAACAGCGCTAATTCCCGTGCGAAACTTACCGTATTCGGAGAGCTTCATACGGCCATCGTTCGTAAATATTCTGTTGGCCGTTGTAGTTATGATCGTACGATGTTATTTGTCTGTACGATGTTCTTTATTGTACCCTATATTTCAGTGAGTTCGGCAGAACGAACCTTCTTTGTATATGGGAGTCGGCTAGCTGTTTTCTCAGACGGCTACCTTTGTCCGCATACTATTGAAAATCGCTGTAAATTGTGTTTGCCCGGTGTGTTTGATAGTCGGGCAGTTGGCTAGCAGTACGTTGTATTCTACGTAGTTCGTGACCACTGAATCAAAGATCTTGACTCTTTCACTTTCAGGATACGTTAATGCAGCAGCACTGAAGTGGAAAGTTCCGGTAGTACCCGAACAAACACTCACGATCCTCGAAAATGAAGACAAAGATCTGAGTTAATTAAGTTTTGTAAAGGATTGCAACTGCGTTACTCAATTTAATCGTGTATCAGGATACATAACTTTTGTACTTGTATCTGTTATCCTCTTACATGTTAAAGTTATAAAAAGAGAAGACATGTAATTAGGCTTTTCAAGTAGATGAGTTATTTAAACAAAGAAAACTGTGTTAATTAAATGTCTACAATCGATCAACAACGTTTTCACGTGCATATCATATATGAAACTAGTAATATTGTGAGACTATCATATCCTGGGGAGACAATGTAGAGGTAAAAGCGCAAATAAAAAGAACTACGATTGCATTTATTATAATTAGTAAGCTTTTCAAAAGGATATTTGACAGCCGGGATCTGCAGTCAATATGACAAAGCCCAGACACAGGACGCTGATAAGTGACCTTTATTTCAAGCCGAAATCCGATACTAAAAAGGTTTGTAACAGGTCTGTAAGGTCTGTTACAGGTATGTAAACATGTCTGTTCTTTGCCTTACGGTTGACTGTTTCTTACAGGTCTTTTCTTCACCTTATTTTCACCTTATTTTCACCTGATTTATACAGGCGAACTCCCTACAACATACAGGTGAACAGCAGATCTGCCAGTTAATAAAATTTAAGGCATGTTTAAGCTAATCTACAGGTATGTTAAAGGTCAAAAACATGTCTGTAACAGGTCTGCGATTTTGGTACGGGATACACTTAACACGACAACCTCATGGCGCGAAATGGTGTGCATAAAAATCTACCCAACCTCACAAAGATAAATATAACTTTATCCTTGTGTATGTGAAGACGTTTTTAGTAGAAATATGTTGTGTTCTGCAGACAAGAGTTAAGTGTATGACATCACTTCCGCTGAATAAACCTTTGTTTAAAGCTGAACAAAGGGAATGGCCTCCAGTAATGGCGGACGTTTAGATTCAATGTTTGGAGCTAAAATAATAAGACTTCCTTTTGTTGTATCAGAAAACAATTTAAAATGGTAATAATATAATATCAACAGTCTCTACTTTATGAATAATTATTCAAAAACATTGATATGTCAAATTTGATCGTAGTGGCACTTTAAAGTGCATATGAAGCGAAAATTACGTTGAGCTAATGTTAAAATGCTTTCGAAATGAGGAATAATGACATTTTCCATTTGTCAAAATCTTGTCTCGTTTCAGAGATATTCAGGTTTTTGTAATATGCAAATGAGATGACGTATGACGTCACCTTGGAGACAAATCACAAATGAAGAATATCTCTACAAATTCCGATTCTGAAATTACTGAACATTGCCTGTTACTTTTACCTGCCAATCACGTTTCTAAAGCTGGATACCATGTAATTAACATAATCAATGTTCTCTGTCAAATCTTTACAGCAATCCCAGAGGATGTCTTGCCAGAGGAGAGTGATAATGAGGATGATGATGACCCAGGACAAAGAATAAGTAGTAAGTCTACAGTGACTGATGCTGAGACAGGCGTGGAAGAATGTTGCTTCCCTAGTTCCTTTAGTCAATGGAGAGTTTTGGAGTTCTAAACGGTCTGAGTATCTTAAAGTGCCTATAACCCTTTTACAATTTATAGCTTATGAGTACTTCTGTGAAGAAAGCTTTGGTTTTGAGTGAATACTTTATGTTCTACGCTTGTTTGAAATCATGTAAATGTAACCTTTCCTGACCCATGACCGTGTAAGTAAAAGCCTGGGTCAATACCTGTATAGACGTCATATAATTAATCCGGCTTTGCAATCATTTGAAGAAATAGTTAACATGTTGACTAAAATGACTTTTTTCTATGCATCGATGTTGTTGTGATAAAAAGGCGCCATGGAAAATAATGCATTAATGAGATGTCAGACGTCTATCCAGGTTTCGACCCAGGCTTTTACTAACACGATCATGGGTCAGGAAAGGTCACATTTACATGATTTTAAACAAGCGTAGAACATAAAGTATTCACTTTTAACCAAAACTTTCTCAAAACTTTTCGGAGGTTATAAGCTATCAAAATTACAAAAGGGTGATAGGCACTTTAAAGCCCAATTGAAGGGCTGTGTGCAAAAAGCCGGGCGTAAGTGTAAAATTCGATTTAGAGATACATTGTAATTACAGATGAGACTTGAAACTTACAGGTTGGCGCTTCAATGCAAATGGTATAAATTTTAATCAAGGTAAAAGGTGTGTTTCTTTACTCTTAAAATATACAAGCAGAAAGATACATGTATTACTTACAGCCTGATTAAGCTAATCTAGTGTTAGTGGTCATCTTTAGTTTCATTTGGTAACTCATGGCCTACTGATTTGAGCTTAAAACTCATTGTGTATAGTGTATTTCTCAGCCAGGGTGGCGCAGTGGTTTAATTAGCACCACCTCTCACATCTGTGGCCCAGGTTTGATGCCCGATCGCGGAACCATATGTGAGTTGAGTTTGTTGATATCTCACCCTTGCCCCAAGGGTTTTTCTCCTGGTTCTTTGGTTTTGCTCGCTCCACAAAAACCAACAAGCTAAATTCCAATTTGATCTGTGGTTTGGCCGGGTCCTGCCTTTGATCAGCCACTATGGTCCAAGTTACCAAATCGAATTAAAGATTACCATTAATCCTAGATTAACTTAATCAGGCTTAGAGGAACTGGATCCATGGTAGGAAAAATCGAAGCCATGATTAAAGTGCACCTATCCTATTTTACAATTTTTATAGATATGAACATCCGCAAAGTTTTGAGTACTTCTGTGAAAAATGTTTTGGTTTATAGAGAATATGCTACATGTATGTTCTACCCTTGTTTGAAATCGTGAAAATTTGACCTTTCCTTACCCATGACCGAGTGAGTGAGTCATCTCATTAATGCGTTATTCGTCAATCATGATGCCTTTCATTCACAACAACATTATTTGATTTATAGAGAATATACACAGTTTGTGAGTTGTTAGCAAAGAAAAAAGTCATTTTAGTCAAAATGTTTATGACATTAATGAGGTGACATCTACTCAGGAATCAACCAAAAACCACTGACTTAATGTATTTAAAGGCACTTGTGTGAGATTGGTAGTGTTATTAATAGCCAAACGTGTTTGTAAATATTATTTTTCACCTCCAATAAATTTATATTGATCGTTGATCTTTCTAAAACTGCGTTTTTGAAGATTGTCTGCCATCCAATAAAGCTTTCCCATGGGATCACAAGCTTGATTCATTGGTCATTGAAGTGATATATCAGCATGTGACCATTGCAGGGGATCTACTTGTATTATTATTGTTGAGATTAACCTGTTAAAAATCATAAGAATGTGTTAGTTTATGTTGTTTAACACAGACTACATAATATCAACTCCTAAAAGTTTATGATAAGTTCTGAAATTCTTTTTCGTTAAGGTTTTAAGACCTGGTTTGTATCAAAATAGGATTTAAAAAACTGTTTTCTACTGTGAAAAGGGATAAAATCTCCAATACCCAACACATCACAAATCCCCAACAGTATTTTAGACAATTTAGTTGGGATTCTAAAGCGATAATTAAAAGTTTGTTTTCAAAGCTTCAAGGGCTGAGATGGAGTCATTTCACATTGAAAAATGTACAATATATGTACACTTTTAACTTTTTCATCAAAAATAAATAAATAGTAAACATTATATATAGTACATGTATGTCTTTGTGGCTTTAATAGACCCTTTCAGACCATGTGATAGTTCTCCAGAGGATTCAGTGCTTTGTTGTCCAATTATAGAAATGGGTACATTTCCACTTGGGATACAGAAAAAATATTACTCAAGGGAAAAGTCACTGGTTGTTGCCCCATTTCAGACCACGTAGCTGAAAGGTTCTATTGTGATGCTGCAAGAGCACTTTCCCAAAATGACAACTCGAACCTTTATTGAGACCTTAAAATACTGCCATTCTCATTTCAAAACAATTTGACACAAATAATATTATTTTATTTTGCCTCGTGTGAAAGTACCATTCATTTTGCGGCACTGGATCAACATATTAATAATTATTTAAACAATGTTATTACCTTTCCTTCACAGTACGAGCATCTGACAAACATATTGCTTGTGATGAGGAATTTTCGGACTCTGAAGATGAAGGTGAGGGCCGCAGAGATAACCACCTTCGTCGTGAAGGACGATCTCGTAAACGAATCTGCCCCTATCCTATTGAGAAGATGGTGTCTAACGGTAGTGCTGAGAATGCAAATGGCAGTGATGATATCAAGTCTACAAATTCAGGATCAAACAGTACTGTACCCAAACCACTGCCTGTGGTAGAAGAGAAATCTAAAAGCTCCAGTGGAACCAGCACACCCAAGGAGGGCTTCCCAAAGACAGTTGGCAGTACAACAGCTGGTGAGACCACAACCGAGGTACCTTCCCCACAGGATACAAACAGAAAGAGGTAATTACGGTGTTTGCATACTTCCTGCAGTCCTAGAAGTGCTTTTCAGTGGTATTTAACTCTACTTGCAATTAATTACCTCAAGTACTAAAACATTTATAGCAGTTGTCGTTTAGTAGAATTCGGAAGTTCACAGTTTGAGACCTTATACTGTACATAATAGTTCTATCAAGTTCAATTTGGAGTTGATCTCTTTAAAAGAATCCTGTCTTGAAAAGCATTCAAAAATTAGTCACACTGTACAGGGCCCGATACGGTTGCAAATGCGACCAAAATACTATCACTTGCGACTAAAACTTTTCCGGCAGTCACAAATTTTGCGAGTGGTTTTTGCCTAAATAAATGATAAATAAAATGTCCACCAGTCTCATGTGTTATGCATCATTGATATTTTATAACTTTTCAGTGAAATCATGCACCATTTTAACCTTCATTTTCCCATTTTTTATCTCCCTTTAACCAAGTGACAGGAACCTTTGCTCAGACACAATTTTAAATGGGCGCAGCTTTTTCTCATAAGACCACTGGATTCTTTTTTTTTTTTTGTGACTAAAAATTGCAAACTTGCGACCAAATTTTCGTAACTAGTCGCAGATGCAAGTAGAACTTACCGTATTTTATCACGTATAAGCCGCACCTTTGTTGACTTTTAGATTTTGAAAGAAACAAAAAATTGCCACAAAGTTGGGGGTGCGGCTTATACATGTATGTGAGTATTTTCTGAAAACTTTTTTTGCAATGACCATAAACAAAGCCATATGAACAATAGAAATGGCACATTCAACTCACAGAACACGAGTGTCAGCAAGATTTCTACTCAAACTCCTCTCCTTCGCTTTCCAAAGAAAACCAGCTGTCCAGTTGCCTGTCATCTTCTCTGCTAACTCCTTGAATGGTGTTGTTAAAGGCCTTGATTGGTCTTGGAAGCCTTCAAATTTTCAAATAAAGTATAATTCTCATCAAGTTCATGTTGAACTTTGGAGCTCGATCACGCTCGATCGGAAGTTTGCGAAAACTCTCACCCCAGGCCTCCTTGAAAATCCAAGATCACGGACTCAGACACGTGCTCATATAGTTTTGCCAAAAAACTTACTTTCTTGTGTGCTTAAAGGAATGAAGTTCCTTAAATATTGTGTTGTTGGTTAATGGGGGAACAACAGAACAATTCTGAAGTGATTTAAAGACATGAGGTTAAAATATACACAAGAAAGGACAAGGAAAGTTGTAACCAATTCGTTGTTGTGATATGACGATCTCTTATGAAGAAGTTTTGCTTCAATTACGGGCATTTATGAACTCAAACACAAGACTACTCTTACTGAATTTTGTGGTGCGGCTTATACACGAGGTTTCTCCTTAAACCTTTTGGGAAAAACAAGCTTCTGTTTATCAGGTTGAAGTTAGGGGTGCGGCTTATACGTGATAAAATACGGTAAATTTAATTTCGAGCTACGTGTATGCTATACTTTACCTCTCAGGCATCATGCACTGTACATGTATGTGTATTAATAATAATACTACGGTAATAATAGTTTATTTCACCACATTCACAGTCAAGGACTGAATTACAATCGTAGTCAGCAGACACATACATGTAAGAACGTTACAATAATATACCAAGTTCCCACACTCGGGTATTGAGTTTGTTTGTATCCTGCCCTTACTGTGAGGGTTTCGGGGTTTGCTTCCTAATCAAAAACCAACCTAAATTCCAATTAAACTAAGGAATTCATGTTCCCGATTAGTAGACCTCACCACCAATAAGACTAAACATGTAACTAAAGTTGCTTATTTATTCATCAAAATCCAGAATTTGATCTTATTTCCTTATTTCTATCCAGTCCTGTGGAGCCAGAAGTACAGAACACAAGCCCTGCCAAAGAAGAAGAAGTCAGTGAACCCATGGACATCACTGAGGAGGAACCTGCACAAGAGGAAATCAGGTTGGTGAAGGAGTTGTATGCTCTGATCCTTAGATTTAGAAGAAGACAGTGTTTGTGTACAACCTACAGTCTGTTTCAGTACCAAATACAATACAATACTTTATTTACCCACGTGTCAGCTAGGAGCTACAGTATATAACTCGTTAAAACTTGAATGTGAAAACACATTGATGGCTAAAGTAAACATTAAGTTGCATGTCCCGTAAATATGTCAGTAGCCGACCACTTACTGACCTCATACATGTACATGTATGTACAGGCAGCTTGTTCACTTTAGCCCACATTGATTTACATGTACACTCTAATATATGATTATTTATGAATAATTATATGGCTTCTCTGGGAACGAAGAATCGTGGCTTAATATTCTTTTTAGAAAGCAAGGTTTGCGTCAAAGAGGAATATTATTGAATATTATTATAAGTCTTGTAAAAAAAACAATCTAAAAGAATTATAAAAAAAATATTTCTTCTTTAACTCTTTACCGTCCGAGCCTGTAAATAGGAGACGCATGAGTCCGTTACTAGAAAAATTATTGCATCACGTCTAGACATGCTGGAAAGACGATGTTGCGATATTATGCGAAGGATGTATGGCTTCAAAGTCAGAGCTATAACAGGGATCGCTCGACTCTTTCACTATGGAGAAAAGCCCATTTGTTTTGGCGATTGTTTCGTTTCTTTGATTTTCACGAATTTTGAGGAGCTGAAAATCGGCTAAAAAAACTTCCCATTCGTACTTGAAATCAAGAGCAAACACAAAATCACCACTCAGTCGTTACAGTACCTTGTTTTGTTTTCACAAAACACACCAAGCGACGGTGAACCATGCCGATGTTTGCACTGCATTTCACTCAACCACATTTTCCTGCTCCCACCTCCGATTGTATGCTGGGTAATGGACAAAAATTCCACAAGGGGTTCCCCCCTCTGGGACTCCGGTAGGGTTTTTTACATACAGCCAAGAGCGGTGATTTGGACTCAAGCCGTTGCTTTAAAGTGACAAAAACACATCCTAATAGGTTGAGCAGGGGTAAAAGACTGCCAACTGCAGGATTTCAAGGATTTCATTGAAATTTTTTTTCCTGTGTCTCAAAGCACAAACACAACGGAAAAACCCTGTGAAATCCCCTCACAAGGCCTACTAAAAGCAAACCAAGTAATTTTCAGCCGTCCTCAGACTTAGTGATGTCCTCAAGCTCTCTGACAGTGGCATTTTTCTCCAAAATTAGAGCACATTTCATTGGAAACCCTACAGAAGTTGCAATACCTACCGTCGACCAGTTCGTAGAATTCACCCGAATGGCATTGTGGAGAAAGTTTGGGCCCTCTGCTTAAAAAGTCAGCAGTATTTAACTACCCCGGGCTAGCCAAACTTGAACTGAGGGGGGAGGGTTGAGTTAGCACTCAGGATTTCACCAATTGAGCTCACACATGATCAGATCTAGACGACAAAGAGTTAAAGAAAGTTTTGTGCCTTCCTTTAATAAAAATTATGATTCTTCATCCCCAGAAAAGGCATAATTCTTGTAAAAAAAAAGAATTTAAAAGAATCTCATTTTAGAGTGTTACTAATTAAAGAATTTAATACAAAAAGGATTTAAATGGCTTTTTCTCGATTTTCCAATTATTAAACAACTCTGAGTGAAATATAGAAACAAATATTTTATTAATGTAACATATAAACTGTTTAACAAAGATTTTCACCACAGTCACAAAATATGATAAATTAATTTACATGTGTTAATATCACCTATCTGATAAAATTGATTCAGTAATGTGCTTATTAGTTAACAAATTGAAGTTAGTTTTTTGTGTCTGTCTATTATTGACAATGATTTTCGACATAACAAGGTCAAAATAGCTGTGGATCCATGACGCGTCTTCGCCAAGTGGGTCCGCAGCTATTTTGGCCATGTAACTCCTTATGTTCCTCGGCGTGCTCTCAGATCTGCGGATAAATTGCTGCTACAGCAGCCGATCTTCAGGCTGAAATCGTACGGCCTCAGGGCATTTTCGGTGTGTGCACCTAGTCTCTGGAATGCGCTTCCCCATGAAATCAAGAGTAGCTCTTCCACTTCTATTTTTAAGTGTAAACTTAAGACCCATCTTTTTAAACTAGCTTATTATTGACTCTTTTTAGTATTACCTTTTTTATCTTAGATTAGTATTTATTTTATATTTTAACATTGTGTTGTGTTGCATAGAGTTTTATTATTTTTATGTGATAAACGTATAGTTATAGATTTTTACTTGATGTAAAGCGCACTTGGGCATTTATGGAGATTGCGCTATATAAATACATTATTATTATTATTATTATGTTATGATGAAAACCATTGTCAATATTAGACAGACACATAAAAAACTAACTTCAATTTGTTTTTTACAACAACAACAAACTAAATAGTCAATTTTACAAACACTTAGCTTCAAACGGAAGCTGTACACACACTCTTTGGCAAATTAATGAAGTCCGCTTTTGTTGTCTGTCCAAATATTGCATATGAAAAACAGCCAATCAGATTGCGAGAAATTTGGCGGTTGTTGTAAAATATTGTATATAAAATAAACAGAATAATACATGGATGTTTGGAGATCTTCTCATGTTGAACTGTGTCGTTGTGACACTAATCGTCCAGGACTTTAATCACGATTTAAAAATCAGGGATTATACTGATTTCATTTTTTTTTTCTGTCATCCCCAATTTTTATCTAGACATTGAAAAGAGATAAAACTAAAATTAGGCTAAGGACACTTTTAATTCATGTTGTCTCTTTCCTGTAGTGATTCAAGGAGGGAGTTATCAAAAGGAGACAGTGCACAGGAAAGTGCTGCAGGTATTACAGATGGCTGCAAAATTACTTTCTCTAAGAACAGAAAGATTAATAATAATATTATTATTTTAACAATTATTCACTTCCAGTCTCAGTGTATATCGAATCATTATTCACCAAAGTGGAGGTGAATAGTGGTGGATATTTACCGAGCAGCAAGGTAAATATCCACCACTTTTCACAGACACTGAAGTAAATAATTGTATATACATGTACCACACAAGTTAATAGCCAGCGCCAAATACCGGTAGCTTTAATTTTATTTTCTGTCAAATGGACAAAAACTTGTGCGAGGCGATTGCTGCTATGCTTGGAGTTGAATAGCAAAGAATATTCACCTCCTGAGTAGCCAATCAGAGCATGTGAAAAGCACTGTTCACTTGTGTGGTATATACTATTGGTGAATATTTACTGAGACCGAGGTGAATGATACTTGTTTTAGTATAATTTCAGAGTTGAGTATCAGAAACGTAAAACCAGACCAGTCTGCTAACTTTTTTTAAATTCTTACTGGACATGAGAGTGTGAGAACACCAAAACACAAATCTAATTTTATTTTGTATTTAGACAAAAAAATTGCTGGCAGTGATTTTTGAACTTAAAGTGTATATCAGGTCAAATATTAGTATCACTAATATCCATTCTAAATCAAGTGAATAGTAGAATATTTCTCGATTTGAGCGTTGCCTATTCAAGCTGGTGACATAAAACCAGTCTTCATTTATTATACAAAAACATACTGGTAGAGATAACTGACCTGTTGTACAACATACTGGTAGAGATAACTGACCTGTTGTACAACATACTGGTAGAGATAACTGACCTGCTGTACAACATACTGGTAGAGATAACTGACCTGTTGTACAACATACTGGTAGAGATAACTGACCTGTTGTACAACATACTGGTAGAGATAACTGACCTGTTGTAAAACATACTGGTAGAGATAACTGACCTGTTGTAAAACATACTGGTAGAGATAACTGACCTGTTGTACAACATACTGGTAGAGATAACTGACCTGTTGTAAAACATACTGGTAGAGATAACTGACCTGTTGTACAACATACTGGTAGAGATAACTGACCTGTTGTAAAACATACTGGTAGAGATAACTGACCTGTTGTACAACATACTGGTACAGATAACTGACCTGTTGTAAAACATCTGTTATATTTGAAGGTTATATCATTGATGTTACCGTTGTCAGATTTTTGAACCGTTTGACATGCATGCTCTCAACATCCTTCAACAAATGCTGAACCGAAGTTGAAAATATGTTGAAACTGTTAAACCTAGGCTTGAGCTGGAATGAGTAGATCTAATTATTATTCAACATGCTGCATGGTGAATATAGCAACACAGCCAGAACCTCTTGACAAATCTCTAGGAAATTATGTCTAATCATTACTGCTGCTGCTGCTGTTATTATTATTGATGATGCTGCTATTAGTATTAGTATTATAATTATTACTATATTTATTTCAGCTGTTACTACATGTAATATTAGACGGTTGCTCCAACATCGGTGTTGATGATTTAGTTGAACTAAATTTAGTACTAATTTAGTTGACGTCACCTAATTTGAAATTTCATGTGTCAACGGTCTTCAGATCCAGGGGACACGTTGACTTGCAGGATCATCTAGACTAGTAAAAGAATATCATTGTGTTCATCCTTGGATGAATGAGGCTGATATCTCTAGCAAGATATGCTAATGTGATTGTCTCCAAGACACATTCCACACACACTCCTTACTACATTCATATATTCTCTAGTAAGATATGCTAATGTGTCTGAGACTCATTACACACACTCCTTACTACATTCATATATTCTCTAGTAAGATATGCTAATGTACCCGAGATTTATTCTACACACACTCCTTACTACATTCATATATTCTCTAGTAAGATATGCTAATGTATCTGAGACTCATTCCACACACACTCCTTACTACATTCATGTATTCTCTAGTAAGATATGCTAATGTACCCGAGACTCATTCTACACACACACCTTACTACATTCATATATTCTCTAGTAAGATATGCTAATGTGTCTGAGACTCATTCCACACACACTCCTTACTACATTCATATATTCTCTATTAAAATATGCTAATGTATCAAGACTCATTCCACACACACTCCTTACTACATTCATATATTCTCTAGTAAGATATGCTAAAGTATCTAGACTCATTCCACACACACTCCTTACTACATTCATATATTCTCTAGTAAGATATGCTATTGTACCCGCGACTCATTCCATACACACTCCTTACTACATTCATATATTCTCTAGTAAGATATGCTAATGTCCCGAGACTTATTTCTACACACACTCCTTACTACATTCATATATTCTTTAGTAAGATATACTAATGTATCAAGACTCATTCCACACACACTCCTCACAACACTAAATTTATCTAAATTGTCAACACCGCTGTTGGAGCGACTCTACTACTACTGTAAGTAACTGTTACATTTGTTTTTCTTTTACGATGGTTTTCTCCGGGCCTATAAATGGCTTACAATTAGGGTACTAACCGGAAAGTTTGGTTGCTGTCATCTGAAATTCGGCCTAATAGATAAAAAGAAAAAAGAAACTTATTTACTATTTAGTATTAACATGTAACACTGATAAACTTTCTTATTAAGATTCCACATTTCAAGAAGACAAACATTAATGCTGTGCTAGTTGCTTTTATATTTGCACAGCATTTGAAGGCTTGAGTGCCAGAACAGCTTATCAAATAAGTGATTAATGATCCTGTTCCTTATTCTTTCCTAGGAAACAAACCATATAGATAGAAATTTGGAACTTGTCATACGCTGTAGGCTCCTTAAGCTTTTTTTTTTACACTCACTCCTTCATCTAGAGAGTTAACTGTTGATTTCATCATCTTCGCAGTGGAAGCAGAGACCACGAAATCAGAACCGGTAGAGGAAGATATCCCGAAGCCAAAGGAAGGAGTAGAAAGCATGGAGTAATAATAATGTAGCCATGCCTGCAGTCTATAATAAACCACTTGCTTCATCAAGGGTTCTTACATCTATAATAGAAACTGTAATTATGTTGTTTTATATTTGTTTATCAAAATGCGAACTTCAGGAAATTGTTGTTGTCATTGTTGTCAAACATGCTTTGTGTAATATCCCGTTCACACCAAAGCCTAAACATGTCTAAAGCTGTTTAATTAAACTAGTTTCAAACTGACCTTTCTTAAGTAAACAACCTGTTCGAGGTACTTTTAATCCTGTTTAACTATAAACACATTCAATATAGGGGCTAGATAAACTCAGTTTAACTAAACAACCTCTTAGTTAAACTGATAAACTAGATAAACTCAGTTTAACTAAACAACCTGTTTGAGGTAGTTTTAACCCTGTGTAACTAAACACATTCAAGATAGGGGCTAGATAAATTCAGTTTAACTAAACAACCTGTTCGAGGTAGTGTTAACCCTGTGTAACTAAACACATTGTAGATAGGGGCCAGATAAACCCAGTTTCAATAAACAGGTTGGTGTGAATGAGGTATTAAGTCTTACAATGCTTTACTGTAATTCGGTGCTAAACCTCTGCTTTGGGTAAAGCATTTCTCAGTAGCCTTGAGTTACTATTGTCTTTTGGAAAACTCTTTTCCTGTCTTTCCGAAATATTTACCACATGGAAAAGTAGCTATTATTATTAGTAATATTATCATTAAAACCTCTCACACCCCAAGCCCTAAAGTAATGTTAATATATTTAAGTAAAGCACTAAAGTTGTTTAAAATTTCGTAACTGTCAAAAAAGCTGATCTTTCTTTCTCTAAATTTGAAGTCTTTTTGAAGTAATTCTTTGTGTCATTCTCGTTCCCAGTCCCTCCTCGACATAACTAAAAAATCGGAGGCCCTGGTAAGACAAAAACCGGATGTCCTAGATTCTAGGACATTGAAACTGCGCATGGCAGTAGGAAATTTTACTTCCGGGCGTCAGAGTGCACATCGAAAATCACAGAAATAAAACAATATTATGCAATGGACTTTGTGCAAACAAATAGAAAATGATACGTATCTAACTCTCGGGTTTATTTTACGGCGTTGTTTGCATCTCTTGTATCCGCCTTCAGTCGGTGCTGGCGAAGTAAAGATTTCTATTGATTTAAATATTGATACAGTTTCGGTTTCAAATTTCCGGCTTTGACTTGTTATTTTGCTTAACTGCACAGAAGACCTTGAAGTTACCGTTCAATAAATCTACCTTAATTTAACCTAAGTAATACCATGATCGCCTCGGATTCCTTTGTTTGTTCACGCACATTTAATCTCTAAATTTCCCTGCAAGAACAATGCATATTTCTAATTTTCCCTTGCATCGTAATGAGAGAAAACTAGAAGACAATGCAGGCTGGACATGAGAGGGTGAAAAGCATCCACTCTTGCTTACCCTCTGGCACGACTAGCCCTGCGCTCCCGGGTGAAAGGAATTGTACCCAAACTGACCTGGCTTCATCATAACCTTCAACGAAATCCATGTGGGATCACGTATTTCAATCCGCACGTTCTTCTTCTCTTATTTCTCAAACCCGCTTCTTCCATGTGGGATATTTAAAACCATATACGCATGACTTTGAATATTTAGTCAAACACATAATTACATTGTGTTTTACTGCTATTCTTCTCAAAAACAAAACACTTGTTCCCAGGGAAAGTCAAGGTCATTTAATCCAGCATTAAAACGTTTTCGAAAGCAACTCAACTGCGACGTCTTTAGTTTAGGCAGAGAAAACTAAACTTCTCAGAGATTTGTTCCGTTCCTCGCGATCAGTTATACCATGACAATTCGGGAAATTAGTGATTAAATTTCCCCTCAAGCCTCAGGAGAGTTTGTAAAAGTCCCTCGGCCGCTTCAACAAACTCTCCCTCGGCTTGCGGGGAAATTTAATCACTAATATGCCTCTTGTCATGGTATTACTTATAAAAAGCTTTCAATGATTTCTACCCTCGAAGAAGGGAATTTATTTTATTTTCCCCGCTACGCAGCGTCCTCGTGTCCTTTTAGCCGTTACAATAGGAAATGAGCAATCTGAAATCAACAATGTTTACTGTCTCGTTTTTCTCAGCTGATGGAAATCGAGATACCGTTCGGGTGCGTGAAGAGTTTTAACTTTTTGACTGATTCGCGCAGCCTTTGTTAAACAGCCAATCACAGTCGTGCTTCATTTGTGTCTAACAAGGGCCTCCGATTTTTCAGTTAAGTTGAGGAAGCACTGGGAACTAGGTGTTCATTGTATCAGTTTGTGTGCGCAGGTTTCTATGAATGAGATGTAACTCTTCTGGTGCATTTTTATTACTTCGCATGCAGATAAACGTGATCATGATGCCGGTACGAAATATAACTCCGGAACGAGTCATTTCAGACTCCTGTCCTCGTTCGACACGACCGTAGTCTTAGTACTTTACCGGCTGAAAATGTTTTTCTTACTACCGTGAACCACTCGGTGGTTTTCATTAGTCGAGAGAAAAGAAAGAAATCACCAATCTCCGGGTTGGGATGTACTCTTGTCTTTGCTGTTCTGCTATGAATTAAAACTCGAATAAGGAAAAGATTTATAAAACATAATTTCATCCTCGAACCCTGCCATTATGTGCGTAGTTATGCGCGCAAGGGTACTAGGGAAGCTAAGAGATGTCATGCGCAGTAGAGCGGTTTCCGATTGAGTGTTGAAAGTAATAAGTGATTGCTTTGGTTTTGCGTTTGTTGAGTTTTTTTATTGGCTGTGAGAATGTTTTGTAATTATCAACCAACCAATTTCTAAACTAAAACCAAACATTGTTTTGGTCCGTCACGCAATCAATTTTCATTTTAGCGAGCGTTACTCTTCTCTTCCTAAATATGGGCGTACTGGCTTATGTGCTCGATGCACAGTCAGTGGAGCGGTTTAGTTGCTCCCGCGATTGGCTCTAATTACTTTGGTTTTAGTTTTATCATACGTCCGTTCGTGATTGGCTCATTGCGGTTTAGTTGCTCCCGCGATTGGTTCTAATTACTTTCAGTTTTACGATACTTAATCGACAACCGCTCTATCTTGTATTTGCCACGTAACGCTGAAATGGCGTAAACTGGACTATTTAAAAAGAAATCCTGCTCGTCTTGCAAAATAATTGTTTATTGAACTGAAGCTTTTTTGCCACAGACTGCACGAAGATATTTCCGTTCACGGTAAGTGCAGCCAAAAATGTAAAACATTTCATCATAAGTGTTTATATTATTCAATCCTTAAAATCTTTGATTATTGCTCTTCGTGCTTCAAGGGTAGTCGTTTCGCCTTATCATCATGTATATTATACTTCTAATACTGTTTTGCTATATCTTTAATAAAAGGAATTGTGCAAATCTTTCAAATTGTGGTATTTCTTCTATGGTTTGTTTGTGCGGTGGGGTTTGGTGGGATATTTACGAAATCCGGATTTGGAATCTAAAATAATAACATATTTGTTTTGGCCGGCATTTTGGGGGAATATCAAAAATGGATAATGAATCCGAGAAATCTATGACAAACAAGAGGCTGGCATTGCCAACCGAACTCGGGCCAATAGATATCGTTAGGTTGCTTTACCGAAATGTTGTGGAAAATAAAACTGAAAAGTTTTCTACTACGTGATTAGGGACCTTCAGCAACCACGACGGCATAAAACAACAGCCTTAATTACAAAATACAATAACTGCACGTGAAAATGCACGCAGTTCCATATATTTTGACCGTTCTCTCAAAAAAGCACAACGTGAAAACAACAAATTTTACCTTCAAAGGAGAACGCGAGCGTAAGAAAGTAAATCACCGTTTATCATTCGGCCTGAACGGAACTCTGTCCTGATCACATTTCTGAAAAAAAAAATGGTTTTAAACGGAATCTGAAGGCAACTAAAGGAAATAGTAAACTCTAAATTTCGGGAGAACCTAATTGGGTTCCCTGTGACCAAAGTTAAGCCATGCCTCGGGCTGTTGCCATTTCGTTTTGGTTCTTTTTCCTTTTTTTTTGGCCGATTTCTGATCGCGTGTAGCAACACCTTTAAAAAGGGAATTGGGAGTCCTCAATTTTATTAAGTTAAAATATCTCAAATCAATCCCTGGCCTTGCGAGGGATCGATCACCAGGCTAGTTCGCAGCAAACAGGATAAATTAGAATTCAGAAAAACTAAGAGTGCTGCTGACATAATATCGTAGCTGACATAATGTCGTAGCTTTGTATACAATATCGAAGCTCTTTCGACCATGAAACTATAAACCATTTCAAAATCTGGGCACTGGCCGCGCTTCTGAATCGGAGCAATAGAAGGCTAGCAAGTTATCGGTGAATGTAAACAAATTCAACTATATGATTTTTAGACCAAGGCAGAGAAGGCAAACATTTGATCTGGCGATAGAAATAAACAATGTTAGGATTGACAAGGTTAATGAGGTCGTATTCCTGGGTGTGATCTTGGACGAAAATATGTCTTGCCTGGGAAGTTCCACATTTCCCATCTTGCCAGTAAAATATCAAAATCAATAGGAATTATACACAAATCAAGTTTTTGCCTTTCCAAGCAAGCATTACGCACTTTATAATATTCCTTAGTTTATCCATATCTTCAATACTGTATCACGGTCTGGGGCTCTACCTATCCATCCAACCTTAATCGTATTGTTCTGCTTCAAAAACGCGTAGTGCGAGTTATTAATAATGAGGCATTGATGCGCATACTGACCCTATATTTACTTATTCAATTTAGGAAAGTTCATGTTCCTGTTCAAAAATAATTTATTACCTAGAAGTTTTGAAAAATCTTTTTTACGAATTTATCAAGTTCACAGTTATAATACTAGACATTCTAAACTTTTTTATGTTCCTTTATGTAGAACCAAAATTAGACAGTTTTCTGTTTATTATCAGGGTCCAGTATTTTTTAACTCGCTGAACGCAGACATTCGTGATGCCATGACCGTTTTCTCGTTTCAATCCAAGCTGAAAAAATATCTCTGCTCCCGTCTTTGAAATCGCTTATTATTTATTCATTAATTTCTTCAAATACGTGTTATCTCAATACTGGTATATACTGTTATCTTAGTGTGATTTTCTCCATTCTGTTATTCTTGTTTTCGCGCCACTCTCACTTTGTTTTATATTCCTTTTGAATTTTTTTTTTGTTGGCAAAAAAAAAAACTGTTAATATGTAGTGGAGCGAGATCAGTTGATGTGTCGTGGTCGGAACATTTAGAAAAACAATCGAGAAGTTTAGCGGCAGCTGTTTTATGTCTTGTGTTGTATGTGTTTTAACTTATTGTAAGAGGGTCTGAATGGGGGGGTCTACATGTCAGTTGTCAGTTAAAATTTTGGCCATTTGTCAGTTGTCAGTTAGCCCTAGTTAATCATTACTAGAGAACGTTTACAGTGTTTGACCCATAAAGACCAAATTTGCCAGTTGTCAGTTATTTTTCGGTTGTCAGTTGTCAGTAAAAATATCGTCATTTGTCAGTTGTCAGTTGTTTTTGAGGCCGTTTGTCAGTAGTCAGTTAACCCCATTCAGACCCTCTTGTAACCGCGCAACCGAACGTTAAGCCCAACGGCTTGGGATCCCTGTGGTGACGTCATTATTTCCCGCCAAAATCTAGTGAGCATGACATTGTTTGTGGTCAGCGGCACGTACCGTGTTTTTCTATTGGTGCAGATCGATGGAGCTTCTATTAAAAATGGACAAGAAAATGGAAAGAAAACCCACAAACAGAGTTTATTGGAGTGTTTTAGAGCTGATAAATACGTTACTAAAGCTCTGTACGGAATGATTCTCCACTGGATTGGATTGGAAGGTGCTAGATGTGATTTACCAGCGAGTCGATCGACTCACTCCAAACAAACATGCCATGCTACAAGTACAAGCCTACAATACCCCGGGATGTACCAAATGTATACTACTGACTTATGATTATTGGAAAACGTGCCGAAATACCCGGTGAAAAGGCAAAATGGAGACAATAACACGGGGAATAACAACACCTAACACTACATGGATGCCCTTAATACCACTTGAGATCATGGAAAGAACAGTACCTTCACATAATGAGTGCGTGTGAACTGGAAGGAGGAAATTGACATCAAAATGGCTAATGTAATGCACCTATCAATGTCAACCCCCAGGGGGGGGAGGCCGGGCAGATGTGGGGCATTTGACTTTTTGAGATAATTTTTGGTCAAAATCCCGGTAATAAGTTCATGTCCTAGATACAACAATAGGTTAATTACGTTCTATTATGTTTCGGTCATAGAACGTCAGTAACATATTGGTGTATCTAGGACATGAACTTATTACCAAAATCCCCACCCTGGAGACTAAATTCTGGGTCAAAACGGATCAAATCCCCACCCTTGTATGAAATTGATTTACACAAATTCAAGAAGTATTTGGAATTATCTACAGTAAATAGGAATGTAGCGTTGAAGTATTAAATTAATTTATATTTTTAATGTGAACTGGACGGTAAACCTACCTTTTAGACGAATCCAAAATGGCCGACAAACATGAGGCACCGATAATTAGTACCAGTCCCTCTCTTCCAAAAGTCAAATGTCCCCACCCTGGGGTCCAGGCTCCTGTTCAAATTCCCCAGGGTGGAGAGACCAAGAATGGTCAAATGCCCCACATCTGCCCGGCCTCCCCCCCCTGGGGGTTGACATTGATAGGTGCATAATAAACACAGCAAAGACTTGGTACTATACTATATCATATGTATACAGGAACAGGTCATGATTTATTATGTAAGCTGACGTGTGAAAGAACAAAGCTGCTTCTAAACCGGTAAGATATGTTTTACAATGTACTTATTGCTGAGTGTTATGTACCTAGAAATTAAAGCCACTAATTAAGGCTTGGACTACTCTATAAACTCGGAGTACAGCTCGCTACTCGAGACCTCCTCAATCTACATGTACCTATCACATTATACATGGTTTCCCGAACTAGGAAACTCCCAGATGTATAAACACTACACTGAGGAATATATGTTTCTAATGCCTTTTCGTTCATGAAGGGGAGGAAATGTTTATGCACCTATCAATGTCAACCCCCAGGGGGGAAGCCGGGCAGATGTGGGGCATTTGACCGTTCTTGGTGTCCCCACCCTGGGGAATTTGAACAGAAGCCTGGACCCCAGGGTGGGGACGTTTGACTTTTGGAAGAGAGGGACTGGTACTAAATATTGGTGCCTCATGTTTGTCGGTAGGTTTACCGTCCAGTTCACATTAAAATATAAATTAATTTAATACTTCAACGCTTCATTCCTATTTACTATAGATCATTCCAAATACTTCTTGAATTTGTGTAAATCAATTTCATACGAGGGTGGGGGATTTGATCCGTTTTGACCCAGAATTTAGTCCCCAGGGTGGGGATTTTGACCAAAAATTCTCCCAAAAAGTCAAATGCCCCACATCTGCCCGGCCTCCCCCCCCTGGGGGTTGACATTGATAGGCGCATTAGGTAAACTTTACAAATACAATGTAACGTACAATAACAACCAGAAATACACCAATAACAACCAGAATAATAACCATAATAAGGAAAGTTCCTTCACATAATGAGTGTGAAATGGAAGGAGGGAATTGAGATGAAAATGGCTAATAAACACAAGAAAGACTTGGTACTATAATATACTAAATATATATAATGACAGGACATGATTTATTGGGTTTACTTCGGTGTAAGGACCACTTGCTGGAGACTGCATGCCATCGCACACTCTGTGAGTTGTTGTATTACCGATTATAGTGTATTGAATACTATAATACTATTATAATTTATGTACCTACTCATCATTAGTTGATATAAATACCTGAAAAAAACAATTGCTACCAAGCAGTTCACTCATGGTCTAGTGGTTAGGGCATGCCATTGCACACTCTGTGAGTTGTTGTATTACCAATTACAGTGTATTGAATACTATAATACTATTATAATTTATGTACCTACTCATCATTAGTTATATAAATAGGTGAAAAAACAATTGCTACCAAGCAGTTCACTCATGGTCTAGTGGTTAGGGCATGCCATTGTACACTCTGTGAATTGTTGTATTACCGATTATAGTGTATTGAATACTATAATGCTATTATAATTTATGCACCTACTCATCATTAGTTGATATAAATACCTGAAAAAAACAATTGCTACCAAGCAGTTCACTCATGGTGTAGTGGTTAGGGCATGCCATTGCACACTCTGTGAGTTGTTGTATTACCAATTACAGTGTATTGAATACTATAATACTATTATAATTTATGCACCTACTCATCATTGGTTATATAAATAGGTTAAAAAACTATTGCTACCAAGCAAATTCACTTGTGGTGCAGCAGTTAGGGTTTGGGTAGCTGGGTTATATGTCAGCCATTGTAATCTTATTTTGCTGGGTTTGATTCTTACCCTCAGTACAGTGTAATTTGTTTTCAAGTAGAGGCTGCCCAATTCCATGTAAAATTTATAAGTGCTGCTTCAGGTGCTCGGGAAATATTCTAAGTAGCAAATTATTCATAGTTAACAAAGGGAGTTTTATGACGCAGTTTGTGTGGTTCTCACATTGAGGTACATTTGTAATAACACCAAATTATTATATATGTAAACTTACATGTGTTAGGAAAGAGCAAAGCTGCTTCTAAACTGGTAAGATATCCCTTACCAAAATTGAGTACATTTGGGGTATACTTCATTTGTACCTAAAGTATACCCCAAACCTACCCGAAATAGGTACAAAATAGGTATACCTAAAGTAGCGCACTTTTGGAACCATTATGGGTACATCTGAGGTATACCTCAAATGTACCTCTTTAACTAAAGACAGTACTACAAATAATATTCAAAAAAATGTGGGGTATACCTCATTTGTACCTAAATTATACCCCAAACGTACCCGAAATAGGTACAAAATAGGTATACCTAAAGTAGCGCACTTTTGGAACCATTATGGGTACATCTGAGGTATACCTCAAATGTACCTCTTTAACTAAAGACAGTACTACAAATAATATTCAAAAAAATGTGGGGTATACCTCATTTGTACCTAAATTATACCCCAAACGTACCCAAAATAGGTACATACTAGGTATATCCAAAGTATCACACTTTTGGGAACCTGCATTTTGGGTACACTTGAGGTATACCACAAATGTACCTCTTCAACTAGACTGTACTCCAAAATACTGCATGTACACCTGCAGGTAGGGTATATAACTTTTGCAGGCATTCAAGGTGTACTTAAAAAGTTCCACCAATGATGTTGAAACTCGTAAATCGTAGATACATTTTTTATTACTTGAACTGATCATTAAGCAAATGCTACAAGGTACAGTACATGGCCAGAAATGCCATTTGCAGTATAAAAATTTAGTCTGATTCACAAATAGTCCAACTGAAACTATAACCACAGTTTGATTTGTAATAATATGGACTTTAACTTTTGTTTTTGGATGTTTCAATAACATTGGACTCAGCTGCATAATAGTGCCTTGTCTTGCTCTCCATGGAATCAGCATTCTTCAGTTTCATCTGTTTGCTTTATTGTTCTACAAGAAACAAATGTATACTCTATAGATTACCAACCAGGCATGGGTTTCAATTGATAAGTGCATTATATATATTTTATACACTAGAAAATAACCGGTTACTTTGTGCTGAAATTCATCAATACAAAAAAAATAACATGGTTCAAATTGTATTGAAAAACTAAAACCATACCATTGTCTTGCAACTGATTTCAGTATGACATGCATAGAGATAGATAATAATAATTATTATTTGACATACTGATTCGACACAATCATTCTGAGAAAAATTATGCTTCTGTTCTGCAACGCAATATGTTGGCAGTCTGTAAGATACTTGGAATAAAAATAAGAAACTAAATAATTTGATTTGGTACCTCAAAACCATCATAAACCAGTGAGCCTGGTTACAAAGCATGTTGAATGGTTGTGTTGAATGAGTACATATCTATGTTGAATGATTCCAGCCCTATACATGTAATGGCTAAACTGCAGAACACAATGCCACTTCAGTGCCACTTAAAAAGATGACTTGAAAACTTTGTTAAATTCTCCATTATAGTTCAGGTTTATTTACACTCGTTATATGAACAATTTTAGGTTTTAAATGGTTAGGGTTTTTTATTTGGCCATGGGGGTTAGGTTTTTAGAACTAATTATATAAGTGGTGTTGTATTTGCTAGTTGCTCCTTAATTTGAAAAAGCTAAATAAACATGAAATGTATATCTAGTTTGCCATGGTGTTATTGCATGTATGGTAGACCTACATGTATGTGTTTCTAAGTGGCAGTAAAAAATCAATCAGATCGAGTGCAGATCAGATTTGAGGTAGAAATAATACGGCTCCGAAATTTCTTTTAATCAACTGCATGATAACACAAAATTATATATAAATTAAGTGCGTGTGTATATCACTACATGGTACATCATGGTACATGTACTTAATCCAAAGCAACTGATCGAGACTAGCTCGTGATCATGCACAGATCAGAGGTACAACTAGGCGATGAACATGTACAAGAAATTATGATGTAAAAATTACCAAAGTCCAAAGGTTTTGCTCTACATCCATGATCACAAAACACAATTAATTCACAAGCAATTTACCTTAAATATGCGAGTAATGTCCCGAGGCTGAGGATTCCAATAAAGAAGAAGAACGCACGTCTGATATGGTTGCGAGTATTTGTTGCGGCTCATTTGTTGAACATATCCCTCCTGAGCAAAGACCGTTGGAAATTTAACGACTTCACATTTTGAGCGCCAGAACTGTTCCGGTAATCTGATTGGTTATGATGCTGACAGTGACATTCCAAAAATACTCGGTGTTCAATTTCGGATGCATCTTTGAGCCACCTTTGAACGGTTTCCTTGATTAAAAAAGTCGGGAAAGCACTCCTCTTTTCCTAAATGCCTGCTTATCCAGGTTTTGATGGCACGAGAATAAGAAGAACTAGTCATCAAATGGTTTAACTTCAAGACGCCAGTTCGCTACGTTTAGGGTCCGCCATCTTGTTTTGATGTGGTTACTGCTGACCAACTGTTGAAACATGCGGGCACATCCAAGGTATTGTTGATACACAGGCTACCCGAGCGTAAGGTTTTTGATTAGGAAGAATTATCACCCGAATGCGCTGAAATTGCACACAGACACAGCATATTAACTGACAAACACACAAGTAAAGTCTAATTTCTTTTATTTCAATATTTACAGAATTATTGCAATTTCTAAAAACTATAAATTCCCAGTCATCTTGTAAAATAAACGGTTAATCAAAACCTTACGCTTGAGTAGCCTGTGGTCGATGATGGCTAAAATCGATATCTCAATCGTGAAATATTTTCATTCTTTAACCCTGCTTTAATGCACTAGTCAATTGAAACCCCGGCCCCCCGACCCCCGGGACATTAACGGGGCCATGGCCGTGGAATAACGCACATTTAAAGCTGCATTTCTCCGGTGGAGCGGGGAAAGTAACGATCTGCAAAATTTGCGGGGATTTTAGCGGTGGTTGTAACGCCAGCCACAACAGAGCGGGACTGGGCCCGAGCATGAACAACGCTGGAAAAGGCAAGTTGCATCCTTTGAAATCATTCCTTTTTTTTTTCATCGCTATTTTTAGTCCTAAACGCTTGGTTTATTAATGCTTAGAGACTGTAATTTTCCCGATTTTTTGCTCTATTTCCGTAACAATTCGTTTTCAACATGAATTATTCATGTGGTGATCAGTTTATAAATATTCAATCATTATACATATTCAATATGTCGCCATTATTCACGAACTTCGGTTGTAATGCATGTATTTACTTTTCATATCAGGTGCTTCTTCATAACAATAATGATCGTACGAAAGTTGTGGTTGTGGATAGAAATTCCACTATAAGTGAGTTTTTGTTCCAAGCAAGCCAAGCGTTTGGCGTATCACATGCGGTGTTTTTGCAAAGATTTGACGAAGACTGGGGCGAACGGGTCGATGTCGACGATAGCAATAAGAAAATATAGCAATAGAAAGTGTGCTTCAGAAATGTAATCTTTTTCAAATAATGGAACAACAGATTGAGGCTTATGTATATTCAATTCTCAATGCCTCCTCCCAATTGAAAATTCTGAAGCACATGCCAGGGCCATAGGGGCGGCGGGTACGGTAACAGCCAACTGTCCCCCGATGGGCGGGGAAAAGGTCAAAATGTAACACTGTATAAATGTTACATTCCCCGCTATGTCGCGGCGGTCGGGGGGCCGGAGTTTCAATTGACTAGTGCATAACTCATGCAGTCATGAATAAATTAATTTAAAGAAAGAATATTATGAAATCAATTTAATTTTGATTAATAAATATTACTTATCTGTCTGAAATATGTTGTGTCGTAATTTATGCACTGAATAAGTGAATTTATAAACACCATGATCATGTTTTTCTGTCATCAGTACGTTTCAGTGGTTTGTCTGTCATATGTTTTAGTGGCTTTTTGTCATATGTTTTGTCATGCGTATTTTAGTGGCAATTATGTTACCAACCACTTACCGACACAGTTTTACCGACCACTTTTTTTTGGTTCAGATTTTTCACTTTAGCCATGTAAAAATATATAAAATTATCTGATTCTCCAGAAGTAATTAAAGTACATGTGAAGTGTACCTGAAGTGTACCCATTCCTTGAGGTTTATGCAGGACTATGGAGAGGTACATTTGGGGTACATGTGAAGTGTACCTCAAGTGTACCCATTCCTTGAGGTTTATGCAGGACTATGGAGAGGTACATTTGGGGTACATGTGAAGTGTACCTCAAGTGTACCCATTCCTTGAGGTTTATGCAGGAGTATGGAGATTTACATTTGGGGTACATGTAAAGTGTACCTCAAGTGTACCCCATTCCTTGAGGTTTATCTAAGAGTATTTAAGGTACATTTGGAGTACAGTGGAGTGTGCCTTAAGTATACCTCAAACACTCCACTAAAACATTGAGGTCCATTCTTGGTATACCTAGATTGTACCTAATCTCACATAGGTACATTAGGGGTATACCTTAGGTACAGGTGAGGTATACTTTTGTGTACCCGATTTTGGTAAGGGATGTTGTGTTATTGCTGAGGAAAAGATGTTTCATGGCTATTCGTTTCATCAATGATTTTGTATCAGTTTGAGCGACTGTAAATTAATGTGCAATTACTCTGGCTGCCTGTACATGTACATACATGTATAGCAGAATCTATATTATTTTGTATGTGAATTTAAATTGATGAATAGCATTCAAAATGAAAGCTAGGAGAGAGTTTGTTTGGGCATGTACATTGTAGCTGTGAATTTGACTCCATTTTATGTGTATATAGTAAAGGTAAGGTAATGGCTTAATTGGAAGTAATGTAGAATATCCCCTCCATTCAAAAGACCACTTGAATGGCTGTGTGCAAAAAGGGCATTAAGTGATTATTGATCACATTCTAAATTCTCCCTTAGAAAACAAATAAATCGAAGGAGAATATAGAATGTGATCACATTTGATCACATTCTAAATTCTCCCTTAGAAAACAAATAAATCGAAGGAGAATATAGAATGTGATCAAGAGTCACTTATGCCCTTGTTGCACACAGCCCTTCACAGTCTTGAAAACTGTGTTAAATTCTCCATTTTATTACCGTTTTCATTGAAGTGCGACCTTGAAAGTTGACTGTCAATCAGATGCGGAGCCTAGTCTCATACAAATCTTTACCACCTGGACTTAATTAAATTGTGATTGACGTTGGCTAAATGCAATTTTCCAAACGAGACTTGTAACTTTCAGGGTCACACTTCAATGAAAATGGTAATAGTTCAGGTGTAGTTAGACTTGTTCTATGAATCATTTGGGGTTGAAAGTGGGTAGCTTTTTTTGTGGGGATTTAATGAACAATTGGAAGTACTGTGTGCTATAGGAGAGTTTGAACTCGGTTTGAATTGAATTTGTTGGTAAAACTTGGCATTTTGTTGAGTTCTCCACCCTTTCTACTTTTTATGAAGGGGATGAAATGTTTCATAGGTAAACTTTACAAATACAATGCAACATACTGTACAATAACCAGGATAACAACCAGAAACGCTGCACCAATAACAAACAGAATAACCAGAAACATGCACATACAAGATGTCCAACTGCATGTAATTATCAAGCTACATGTACATTGTATCTAAATTTAGTATGAGATGAATCCCAACAATCTATTCTTTACAAGCAACCACCCTAAATGTCTATCAAAGGTGGTCACTTAAGAGAGGGGGTCGCAATTACAAGATGTCCAACTGTATATCAAGCTATCTGAAGTATGAGATCAAACCCAAAAATCTATTCTTTATATTAACCAATCTTAATGTCTATAAAAAAATACATGTACGGTCTTAGGAAAGTTTTTTGTAATTTTCTTCTTGATGGGAAATCAAATATAATTCCTGTTGTTGTGTTCACCACGTACCCTTGAGACTCCACATGTCACATAGTTCTAGCTGGGTTGTATTGCTACATGCATTCCATTTGTATTCCTTAGTCTGGTTAGTTGACCCAATAGTTCTACTGGTCGGGGTTGCATTGTATCATTCTATGCTATAGTCATAGTCCTTAGTCCAGTTAGTCTCCTTAGTTCTAGCAGGGTTGTATTGCTACATGTCATTTGTATTCCTTAGTCCGGTTGGTCCCCTTAGTTCTAGCAGGGTTCTATCACTGCATGCTAGTCATAGTCCTTAGTCCGGTTGGTCCCCTTTAAGTTCTAGCAGGGTTGTATCTGGTTAAGCCCCTTAGTTCTAGCGGGGTTGTATCACTGTACAGTATGCTAGTCATAGTCCTTAGTCTGGTTAAGCCCCTTAGTTCTAGCAGGGTTGTATCACTGTATGCTAGTCATAGTCCTTAGTCTGGTTAAGCCCCTTAGTTCTAGCAGGGTTGTATCACTGTATGCTAGTCATAGTCCTTAGTCTGGTTAAGCCCCTTAATTCTAGCAGGGTTGTATCACTGTACAGTATGCTAGTCATAGTCCTTAGTCCGGTTGGTCCCCTTAGTTCTAGCAGGGTTCTATCACTGCATGCTAGTCATAGTCCTTAGTCCGGTTGGTCCCCTTTAAGTTCTAGCAGGGTTGTATCTGGTTAAGCCCCTTAGTTCTAGCGGGGTTGTATCACTGTACAGTATGCTAGTCATAGTCCTTAGTCTGGTTAAGCCCCTTAGTTCTAGCGGGGTTGTATCACTGTATGCTAGTCATAGTCCTTAGTCTGGTTAAGCCCCTTAGTTCTAGCAGGGTTGTATCACTGTATGCTAGTCATAGTCCTTAGTCTGGTTAAGCCCCTTAGTTCTGGCTGGGTTGTATCGCTGCATGCTGGTCATAGTCCTTAGTCCAGTTAGTCCCCTTAGTTCTAGCAGGGTTGTATTGCTGCATGCTGGTCATAGTCCTTAGTCCAGTTAGTACCCTTAGTTCTGGCTGGGTTGTATCGCTGCATGCTGGTCATAGTCCTTAATTAGTCCAGTTAGTACCCTTAGTTCTGGCTGGGTTAATTGTATTGCTGCATGCTGGTCATAGTTCGTTTAGTAGTTGTACCCTTAGTTCTGGCTGGGTTGTATCGCTGCATGCTGCATGGTCATAATCCTTAGCTAGTCCATACATGTATATATCCAGGGGTAAAATAAGCAGAAAAGTAAAGAAAGGGGGTCCTAAAACAGGCTCCAGATAAGAAAGGAACAGTTGAATGACAAGGAATGTTAACAGATGTTAATTTTCTATTCTTCTTTCTCATAATTTCATTCAATAGAAGACCATTGAAATAATGCACTTTCATTAGCTAGTTTAAATTTATTTTTGATCAAACTAACTGTGGTTTGATTTTGGAGAAATTTGTATGTGGGGATCGAATATTATAAAATTTGTGATTCAAAAACTTGTTTTCTTTACGTTTTCACAGTAAAAATGGTCAACAGCATAGAGACTCCTCCAATTTTCGCTTGTAACTTTGACTGTGAACATCTCAAACAACATTTAAGGCATGTTCTAGAAAAATCGTATGTGCGGATATGCTGATTGTTCCAGGTCTATTGTTCTTGGGGTACAGTTCATACACATGCCATTACTTAAAAGAAAACATGTTCATTTTGACACTAAATCACTCCATATATAGAAGTGTGGCATCTGAATCAATTGACCGAGTTAGCTTGTACATTATTTTGTTGTTCCAATTCAGAACATGTGACAGCTCTCCAGAGCTAATTCCAGTGCTTTGGTTGCCATGAATAATATTAATGAAATTTATACATATTTCCTCTAGGGATATAAAAAAAAAAAAGAAGACATTACTCAAGGGAAAAGTCAGGTGACCTGAATTGGGACAACAAATGTACAAGCTAGCTAAATCGGTCAATTGGGTTCAACATGTCTGTATTAGCTAGGTGCAGCAGATGAATTAGGTTTGGCACAATGCTGCATTGTGGGACTCTGGAGCGGTTGACTCAATTATGCCACTTTTTTCATGTGACAAACTTAATGCATATTAAATTATGCCATCTTGAAATTTAATGTATGTGCAATCTAGACCCAGATTCCCTAATTGCTACAATCAGTTCAACGAATTAAGTTCAACATCTGAATCAACCAGTCGCTTTGACATCAAACGTATTAAGTTTGGTGCACAAAGAGTTCACCATCTGAAATGGACATAAGACTACGTTAACCAGAGAAGTCTTAGGCCTGGTTTAGTGAATGAAATAGCAAAAAGAATAACAAACAAATTAAGATAATGAATTTAAAGTAAATTAAGTAATCATAATTTATTTCTAAAAACCTGTTTAGTATTTTTTTCTTCAGTCAAATCACTACATTTTAAACCTCTCTTAAGCGACAACCTGCTTTTGAGAATAATGGTAGAGTCACCTACGAGAAGTTCCTCAGTCTGTAGTCAACACTTCTATTTGTTTTATGCTAATCAACAAACACTTCAGAAAGGATTTCCTATCAACACCTTACTAAATTGTTAGTCTGTAATCTGGCTGGACACATGAATTAAGAACAGGGCCTGGTTGTTCAAAGCAAGAGTAGCTTTATAGCACTAAATCTGTAAGTGTAATCAACAACAAGAAGTTTATTCATACATACCAAAAAAAGGGAAAATACATTTATACTGCTAGGAAAAGAAAATTCAGTATAAAGGGTAATTGGATTGCCTAGAAATATTTATTTAG
This sequence comes from Actinernus sp. WN-2022, assembly GCA_030867875.1. Classification (NCBI taxonomy): domain Eukaryota; kingdom Metazoa; phylum Cnidaria; class Anthozoa; order Actiniaria; family Actinernidae; genus Actinernus; species Actinernus sp. WN-2022. Next base: position 705,342 of record JAOWCC010001629.1, read on the forward strand.
TTAAAAGGTAATCTGAAATCTGCACAGTTTAACTTTGGGTTAGTGATTTAACCCCTGGGTTAAGTGCTTACATTACCCTTGCTTTGAACAACCAAGTTCAGGTGGATAAGGAATGGGCCGTTTGCAGAAATGCAATCACGTCGTTGTACTGGATGGCAAAAAAATCTGACTTCATTTATTGAAAGGCGCTTGTACAAGATCAATAGTGTTATAGCAAAACCTGTTTGTGAAATGTCTGTTCCACCTCCAATAGGCCCTTTGCAGCTATTACAGTCATGTGCTGATATAATACTTCATTAACGAATGAATTGAGCTCATGATTCCCATGGGAAAGGCATTGCCATGAATACTAGAGTCCTCGAGCAAGCTACATGTATCTTTAAAAACGCAGTTTTAGAAAGATCAGCAATTGATTGGAGGTGGAAAATAGCATTTGCAAACAGGCATTACCGATCTCGTACAAGCCTTTAAATAAATGAAGTCAATAATTTTTTGCTCTCCAGTACGATAACGTGGTTAACCACGTTATTTGTTAGCTGCAAAGGGCCTATCGATCGTCAATCTTTCAAAATCAGTGTTTTGAAGTTTCCTAGAAAAGGCGTTTTGATGTTTCCTGCAAAAGGCCTATTAGACAGACAAAACACATGTATTGAAATTGTATATTCCTGCCTTGTGTGTTATATTTTAACAGTTTTGTTTTCACATGTTCACAGAGTTCTTGGGACATTATTGAACCTGCATGAAGGAATTTTCACAAGTATTCAAGTGTCCCGTGGAGAGCCCAATGAATCCTGCTAAGAAGTGTGTCATCTGGTAATCAGCACCCCCCTGAATCCCAAGGATACTGATAGGAGTGTTGTTTGACATACTGTATAAAACAGGGGGTATACGTATTTGGTTTTTCTGTGTTTAGCAGGAGTAAGCAAAGGCTAATAGGAGAGTTTGCCTATTATTTTATACTCTTTTGAGCTAAACTTTGTTTAATTCAGAATTGGATTACAGGAAAGGAATCTGTAGCTTGTGCTGTGTGAGTCTGGTTAAGATGACCAGTTAAGTTCCTTCCATAGACACTTTAATGTAGATATCTCTTGTAAGCAAGGTTCTGGCAAGGGCTATTTGTAGTTTTATAGTTGTTAAACAAGGCCAGTGAAATTATTCACATCATTTTGATTCAATTGCCTGATTACAAATTAGGAATCTTGTAATAATAATTAATAATAACTTTATGTAAACTGATAAGACCGATCAGCTAATCGTTTTTGATTAGCTGGTATCAACTGGTGACCAGTAAATAGGGGATTATTTTGTTGTACGATATTCGTTTATACCTGCTGGTTTTAAAGAGTAAAACAGTAAGATGAACAAGATGGTCACATTTTCACCAAAAATTTCTTTTCTGCAGTCATTCTGCCCGTCGTAGCTCATATGATTTACCAATTTATAGTACAAATAAGTTATCATCTGAGGATTATCCTCAGATGATAACTTGTACATGTACTATTGCTAAAATCTTATGAGCTACGATGGGTAGAATGACTGTAGGCAGTCCATTTGCAACTGCTAAAATTGCGATCAAACCTTGTATAAAATTTTGTTCTCTATTTCACTTGTCAACTAAATCAAATGAACATTGTTCAAGTAGCAAAATGTGGCACTTGCGATGTAGATCCTAATAGCCATGTACATGTACATGCATACAAAACGAAAAGCAAATTCAAATAATATTTACATTTTGTTGTCTGGGTCCTTTTTGCCTGACGTGGCCCAAATAGCTTATGCTAATATCTAATTTTCCCATTATTATTGTATCATGATGATAGCTATTTCTTTCCCATTTCTTTCTATTTTTGACCCCTGGAGCATCAATAAAGTGATTTTAATATCTTGACGTTTTCACTTGTCTCATGCAATCGTTAAAAGAATTCAGCCAGTCATAAACAGAGGAGCAGGTCATTTATTGACAGGTATCCCTAACGAATAATTACCAAAATAATTTGATCGGCTCAAGATCCCCCAAAAGAGAAAGGCCAGCTACAGTATGTTCACTATATATTATAGCCCCTATTCCAGTAGGGCTGCTCTAATTTGCATAATGCAAAAAGGTAGGGTATAAATAGGTGAAGTGAATGCTGTCTGTAATAATTAGAAAATATATTACATTACACTCTAAAAAAGTAACAGGCCCTAAAAGGTACAGAGGCAAACATTTTCCCCAAAACGTAGTGCATAATACACGTATATCAGAGTTCAATATAGAAGAGTCCCCTGGGAAGAGATAATGACAAGCAAATGGACAGCGAGCCTTACTTTGTAAAACGAAGGAGAATTAGAGCTTGCCAAGAAAAACTCAGATACTTTGTGCTCTATTGTTGAACATGTAGCATTGCCATTGTATTTCAGTCATGTAGGGCGGGGGCAGTTGCCCCACTCTCAGAAGAGAGATTGACAGAAGTCATCAATGAAAATCTCCCAAAATTTATCATTCCCCCCCCCCCCCAACACAATTTTCAGAATTGTTTACAGCCATAATTGCAGAAAACATTTTTCCGTAAAAACTTGTAAGCTGCACTCCTGAGGTAATTTTCGTTACTTTCAAAATTTGAAAGGTTATAAATCTGTGGTTTATACATGTACATGTATGTGAGGAAATACAGTATTTAAAAAATTGAGTTACTCATTTTTCAGGTAGCCTTGAAGTAAAATAATTTGTCCATTTTGATGAGTTTCAAAATTACCTGGAAAATCCATACTCCATATTTTTTTTAAAGGAATCCAAAATCATTGAATCCTTCCTTTATTAATTGTAAATGTTTAATTACCCTCCAATTTAAATGAGGGGTTCTGAAAATGCTCTTTCGACCCCCGTCCTCCACTTTGGTGGTAACATGTCCAGCCCTTTAACTGTTAACAGATCACCAAACTCAAGTCTTAAAATCTTACCCACAACTGCTATATAAATCCATTTCTGTTATTGTAAAACAACAAATTGATAGATGTACATTGTACAACAACATTATTTTATTCCTCTTTTTATACAAAGGTTATATACATTTGTTTCATTAGGCCATCCCAATCAAATGTTTTGTTTACTATTGCCCTCGGGTTCATGATGGTGGCATGGGTCGGTCGGTTAGTCGATTAAACTTCAGTTTCAGTTGAAGACTCTTGTAAAAATGTTCATGTATTCCTCAACTACATTTTGTCCTCTACCAGTTGTGGATTGACAATTTGCAATTGAATGAGAAAGGCAAGAAACTAATATTTATTTAGAGAGCTCAGAAGAGGTGTAGTTAAAAAAATTATCTTCCATCTTTTTTCAATCTTCAAAAAAATTCCAAGACATTGGGTCAGTCTTAAACCAATTTTTTTAGGCTTTTAAAAAAGGGTAGTTCATGCAGGCAATAGTAAACAAAATATTTTCAGGCTTCTCACACATTTGCAGTGGAAAAAAAAACTACATTACACTGACCAAGAAGCATTTTTCACTGACCTCCACTGCATGCTCGTATTTCCCCAAAAAAATATTCAATTGCTATTTTGGGACAGCAACATTGAATGTTGACCGTGATAACCCTGATAAAAATGTATTGGCAGGACCTTACATGTACATACATTACATTTTTAGTGACAAATAATACTCTAACATAAAAGTAGAACTGAGTCACAGTATACAAAACCAATATTCCTAAAATAACAGGATTCAAGTGTAACCAATCATGCAAATAGAGCTATTTAATTGACAAAACTTTAAATTGATACAAAATAACCAAAAAATGAGCAAATAGCAAAATTAATGGTTTATCATGATTGTGCTAGAAAATATCTTTTACTTTAGGATTTGTTTCTCTATACACATTTAATGAAATTGCTGTTTCTGTTTAAAAAAAAACTACATTAGTTCACATACCCCATCAATTGACACTACAAACTGCAATATATACACACACCACTCTATATACAAGACAACATACAAGATAAGTACACTAACAGCATGTTAATATCCTGATGAACATGACAACAATGGAGAATTTGTTCGCCAGAAAGACAGTGTATGGAATAAGCCATTTACTGGTCTGTGACAAGAATTCTCAATCAAATAAATAAAGGTTGAAAGCTCTGAATTTATGATATGTGCACCAAAGAAACAATCAAAAGAAATAATGTAATTACCAAAGAGAACTTTTGACAACAACAAAGAAAACGAACTACTTTATGAAAATAATGTCATTGCTTATCTTGTCAGACACCTGAAACAGTTATCTGAATAAAACTTAGCTGACATAAATTTTACAAAGAAACTACAACTAAATTAATTTTGTATCAGTGAAATTACCTCTTTTATAATCTAAATTGTTTTAGTAAAGTCAAGCTAATTAGTTCTAAAAGAACTCTTGACAATTTAACAGAAATGGTTTACAGGGAAAACATTAAACCGATAATCAGTAGTGAAGTCTACAAATAGTAAGCTCCGGCCATTTACACGGCAAAAAAACTTGGTTGTTTCAGTAAAATAATGAAAAATGCATCAATAATAAAACCTGTTGTCTATTTTACAAGAATAAGAACGAGAAGTTATAAAAAGGAAGGAAGAAAACATTTCAAACTAAACATTGTACAGAAAACAATAAAAAATAACGCGCGAGTTTTATCGGAGAAAAAAATCCAACTCGTAAAAATGCCCAAAAAAAATAATAGTTTGATAAATGTTTCAGTAAAATAATGAAAAATGCATCCATAATGAAACCTGTTGTCTATTATAAAAGAATAAGAACGAAAAGTTATAAAAAGGAAGGAGAAAACATTTGAAACTAAACATTGTCGAGAAAACAGACAGCAATAAAAAATAACGCGCGAGTTTTATCGGAGAAAAATCTAACTCGTGTAAAAATGCGAAAAAAGAATAGTTGTGATAAATAGGAACAGTTGCAGATGTTGACGTACTTACGTGTTGAAGGTTGTAGATATTGTGTGTTGATAGAGTAGAGTGGATTCAGTTCTACACTAACGCCATACATGAACACGATGGTTGTTGTATTCTATCACCATCACAGTACGGCCATCAGGGAGAACTGTCAGGTCTACTGGACAACACATCTCACCAAGATTAGAACCTGCACTACCGAATATACTCACACATTCACCTTCCTGTGTTATCACCTGAACACGATGATTATAACAGTCACAGACCAGTAGATAACTGTGTCCATACACTGTAAGGCCACGGGGTTCATTAAACTGACCATTACCTTGTCCACGTGAACCGAACTGACGAACGAATTGTCCATTATCATCGGCAAACACACGAATACAATGTTCATCAGAATACGATACAAAATATGTACCGTTAGTGTACGTTATATAACATGGGGCTGTATATTGATTACCAAACTCTCTAATAAACACTCCATCTCTACTAAACATCTTTACCCCTCGCTTATCTCCACGACTACACACCACAACATTACCCTGGTTACAAACACATACTCCACAAGGACTCTCAACTCTCCCCTCACCAATACTACGAATAAACACTCCATCTACTGAAAACACTTGAACCCTGTTATTACCCGTGTCACTAACAATAATATTATTATTGTATTTATCTACTGTGACTCCGCGAGGTGAGTTCATTTGTCCTTTTTTGCTTCCCTCACCACCAAGTTCGCGTTGATATTCTCCACTGCTATTAAATACTTGAACTCGGTGGTTATAGGTGTCCGCTATGAGAACACACTGCTGTTCATTCACTGTTATGCCACATGGACAATTAAACTGTCCTCTTCCTTTACCAGGAGAACCAAATGTTTTAACAGGTTTCAATTCACTGATAATATTTACAATTCTCTCATCAATGTCGTGTCCTTCAAATGTTGTTGTAATTCTGTACTGTCCTTCCTTCACTTTTTTTGGTGCACAATGTTATTGCCGTTTTCCTTTTCATTATAAACAATCTTTACGTCTATTTGCCGTCTTTCATTATCCTCCATTTTAACACGTAGTGATTCCTCAGGACAAAAGCACAATTCTCCCGTTCTGTTCCTTGTTAATAGTCTTAGTTGTATTCCAAGAAAAACATTTTCTACTTGAACTGTGCTGCGACGAGGGTCGACTGTGAAGAGAAAACAGAACACAAACCGTTAGTTGAGAAGAGAGAAATAAAGACAGAATTAAACTGAAATTTATACATGTATTAAACACTTAATATTACATGAAGAGTTCTTATTGATTAGGCTAAGGTAGTATTTCTACACACTAATACAAACTAGTGTTTTTCAAGTTCTTTACCAAGGTTTCAAGATGAAGATTATTTTCAAAACGGCAGACTAAAAGTAAACTGATTCAAGCTGACATTTGCTAAAACACCGAACTAATTATTACTACAATATGAGCAGGAGAGATTTTCCAGTTGATATATCGCTCTCAGCAGTAGAGAATGATTAGAAAAATAACCGCAGCAGTTCAAAGAAAATTAAACGAGTTCTAACTAAAACAACTTCAATAAAAAAAGCTTACCCGGCTATAAACCTGCACATTGTCGAATTCCTTGTTTGAATGATAATCTGTTTTCACCCGATAAACTGAATGAAGAAACTATTCTATCTTCATCACGAACATTTCCTGTTAATTTTGTGGACCTACTGACGTCCTTTTCAAGAGATTTTGTTCTTTCTAAACACAGAATCAGGTTCTGTGAAGAACTCCAACGTTTTCTTTTCGTTTCTTTGGTGAAGTTGAGCTTAAAGGGATACCCGAGTGAAAAACACATTGGGGCTCAAAAGAATCTTCAACATGTTCTTTGTTCAGAAAATGTATTAAAATTTGATCAAAGGTTTTTAGTATTAAGAACGAGCACCTCAAAGTTGGCCCCACGAAGACATGGGCGCCGCCATCTTTGTTTGCATTTACGGAAGTGACGTCACTTCGTCCCACCAGCGTTCTACTCTCTCACTTATTAGGTGTTTTTAGGATGATAAACGCCTTAACTGTACCTCACATACATTGTAGTTCTTATACTTATTCAGAAGTCACTCGAGTCTTTTAAGCCATGTTGTTTTGCTTGTTATTAAATGGCAGTTACGAGATCTTGTTGTTCGTCTGATAATTTCTCGCCTTCCCAATGCTTTTCTTCCTCCTCCCAGTCTTCTGAACTTTTCTCATAATGTCGTCTTCATCGTAATTCCGGTTTCTGTAAGAATTCCTCTGCAATCTCGATGAAAATATATCCACTTTAATTCCGAGCGTGTGACAATCATACAAAGACAAGTAGCCGCGATACGCTGGTGGGACGAAGTGACGTCACTTCCGTAAATGCAAACAAAGATGGCGGCGCCCATGTCTTCGCGGGGCCAACTTTGAGGTGCTCGTTCTTAATACTAAAAACCTTTGATCAAATTTTAATACATTTTCTGAACAAAGAACATGTTGAAGATTCTTTTGAGCCCCAATGTGTTTTTCACTCGGGTATCCCTTTAAGTAAGAAAAGTGAACCAATCACAACACAGGAAAGTGCACCAATCACAACGCAGGAACATCCTCGGACGCGTGAGGAAACGAGATTTGCGTGTTGCAGTTAAATGGTATCTGTAATCTGATTGGTGGACTTCGATCCGGTTTTTGCTAGTTATTTTCGTGGTTGAGAATATATACCTAGACGGATTAACAAAATATATATTTTGTAAAAAAGAATTGCTTATCATAGAAAATACAAACACATACCAACTCGATCGAAATCACCCTAAAAGCGAGTTCTGGCTGGGTTAATTGTATTGCTGCATGCTGGTCATAGTCCGTTTAGTACATGTACCCTTAGTTCTGGCTGGGTTGTATTGCTGCATGCTGCATGGTCATAATCCTTAGCTAGTCGGGCATACATGTATATCCAGGGGTAAAATAAGCAGAAAAGTAAAGAAAGGGGGTCCTAAAACAGGCTCCGGATAAGAAAGGAACAGTTGAATGACAAGGAGTGTTAACAGATGTTAATTTTCTATTCTTCTTTCTCATAATTTCATTCAATAGAAGACCATTGAAATAATGCACTTTCATTAGCTATTAATTTTTGAAGTTTAAATTTATTTTTGATCAAACTAACTATGGTTTGATTTTGGAGAAATTTGTATGTGGGGATCGAATGTTATCAAATTTGTGATTCAAAAACTTGTTTTCTTTACGTTTTCACAGAAAAATAGTATGTACAGATATGCTGATTGTGCCAGGTCTATTGTTCTTGGTGTAGTTTATACATGTGCCACTACTTAAAAGAAAACATGTTCTTTTTGACACTAAATCACTCCATATATAGAAGTGTGGCATCTGAATCAATTGACCGAGTTAGCTTGTACATTATTTTATTGTTCCAATTCAGAACATGTGACAGCTCTCCAGAGCTTTCCAGTGCTTTGTTTCCCATGAATAATATTAATTAAATTTATACATTAATTTCCTCTAGGGATATAAAAAAAACAAGAAGACATTACTCAAGGGAAAAGTCAGGTGACCTGAATTGGGACAACAAATGTACAAGCTAGCTAAATTGGTCAATTGGGTTCAACATGTCTGTATTAGCTAGGTGCAGCAGATGAATTAGGTTTGGCACAATGCTGCATTGTGGGACTCTGGAGCAATTGACTCAATTATGCCACTTTTTTCATGTGACAAACTTAATGCATATTAAAGTATGCCATCTTGAAATTTAATGTATGTGCAATCTAGACCCAGATTCCCTAATTGCTACAATCAGTTCAACAAATTAAGTTCAACATCTGAATCAACCAGTCGCTTTGACATCAAACGTATTAAGTTTGGTGCACAAAGAGTTCACCATCTGAAATGGACATCAGACTACGTTAACCAGAGAAGTCTTAGGCCTGGTTTAGTGAATGAAATAGCAAAAAGAATAACAAACAAATTAAGACAATGAATTTAAAGTAAATTAAGTAACTATAATTTATTTCTAAAAACCTGTTTAGTATTTTTTTCTTCAGTCAAATCACTACATTTTAAACGTCTCTTAAGCGACAACCTGCTTTTGAGAATAATGGTAGAGTCGCGACCTACGAGAAGTTCCTCAGACTGTAGTCAACACTTGTATTTGTTTTATGCTAATCAACAAACACTTCAGAAACGATTTCCTATCAACACCTTACTAAATTGTTAGTCTGTAATCTGGCTGGACACAAGAACAGGGCCTGGTTGTTCAAAGCAAGGGTAGCTTTATACCTAGGATATCACTAAATCTGTAAGTGTAATCAACAACAAGAAGTTTTTTCATACATACCAAAAAAAGGGAAAATACATTTATACTGCTAGGAAAAGAAAATTCGGTATAAAGGGTAATTGGATTGCCTAGAAATAAGTTAAAAGGTAATCTGAAATCTGCACAGTTTAACTTTGGGTTAGTGATTTAACCCCTGGGTAGTGCTTACATTACCCTTGCTTTGAACAACCAAGTTCAGATGGATAAGGAATGGGCCGTTTGCAGAAATGCAATCACATGATTGTACTGGATGGCAAAAAAATCTGACTTCATTTATTTAAAGGCGCTTGTACAAGATCGATAGTGTTATAGCAAAACCTGTTTGTGAAATGTCTGTTCCACCTCCAATAGGCCCTTTGCAGCTATTACAGTCATGTGCTGATATAATACTTCATTAACGAATGAATTGAGCTCATGATCCCCATGGGAAGGCGTTGCCATGAATACTAGAGTCCTCGAGCAAGCTATCTTTAAAAACGCAGTTTTAGAAAGATCAGCAATTGATTGGAGGTGGAAAATAGCATTTGCAAACAGGCATTACCGATCTCGTACAAGGCCTTTAAATAAATGAAGTCAGTTATTTTTTGCTCTCCAGTACAACCACGTTATTTGTTAGCTGCAAAGGGCCTATCGATCGTCAATCTTTCAAAATCAGTGTTTTGTAGTTTCCTACAAAAGGCGTTTTGATATTTCCTGCAAAAGGCCTATTAGATAGACAAAATACATGTATAGAAATTGTATATTCCTGCCTTGTGTGTTATATTTTAACAGTTTTGTTTTCACATGTTCACAGTTCTTGGGACATTATTGAACCTGCATGAAGGAATTTTCACAAGTATTCAAGTGTCCCGTGGAGAGCCCAATGAATCCTGCTAAGAAGTGTGTCATCTGGTAATCAGCAGTCCCCCCTGAATCCCAAGCATACTGATAGGAGTGTTGCTTGACATATATTGTATGAAACGGGGGGTTATACGCATTAGGATTTGCTGTGTTTAGCTGGAGTAATTATATAAGCAAAGGTTAATAGGAGAGTTTGCCTATTTATACTCTTTTGAGCTAAACTTCGTTTAATTCAGAATTGGATTACAGGAAAGGAATCTGTAGCTTGTGCAGTGTGAGACTGGTTAAGATGACCAGTTAAGTTCCTTCCATAGACACTTTAATGTAGATATCTCTCGTAAGCAAGGTTCTGGCAAGGGCTATTTGTAGTTTTATAGTAGTTAAAGGGATACCCGAGTGAAAAACACATTGGGGCTCAAAAGAATCTTCAACATGTTCTTTGTTCAGAAAATGTATTAAAATTTGATCAAACGTTTTTAGTATTAAGAACGAGCACCTCAAAGTTGGCCCCGCGAAGACATGGGCGCCGCCATCTTTGTTTGCATTTACGGAAGTGACGTCACTTCGTCCCACCAGCGTATCGCGGCTACTTGTCTTTGTATGATTTTCACACGCTCGGAATTAAAGTGGATATATTTTCATCGAGATTGCAGAGGAATTCTTACAGAAACCGGAATTATGATGAAGACGACATTATGAGAAAAGTTCAGAAGACTGCGAGGAGGAAGAAAAGCATTGGGAAGGCGAGAAATTATCAGACGAACAACAAGGTCTCGTAACTGCCATTTAATAACAGCAAAACAACATGGCTTAAAAGACTCGAGTGACTTCTGAATAAGTATAAGAACTACAATGTACAATGTATGTGAGGTACAGTTAAGGCGTTTATCATCCTAAAAACACCTAATAAGTGAGAGAGTGAGAACGCTGGTGGGACGAAGTGACGTCACTTCCGTAAATGCAAACAAAGATGGCGGCGCCCATGTCTTCGTGGGGCCAACTTTGAGGTGCTCGTTCTTAATACTAAAAACCTTTGATCAAATTTTAATACATTTTCTGAACAAAGAACATGTTGAAGATTCTTTTGAGCCCCAATGTGTTTTTCACTCAGGTATCCCTTTAAACAAGGCCAGTGAAATTATTCACATTTTGATTCAAGGGCCTCAGATTACAAATTAGGAATCTTGTAATAATTAATAATAACTTTATGTAAACTGATAAGACCGATCAGCTAATCGTTTTTGATTAGCTGGTATCAACTGGTGACCAGTAAATAGGGGATGATTTTGTTGTACGACATTCGTTTATACCTGCTGGTTTTAAAGAGTAATACAGTAAGATGAACAAGATGGTCACATTTTCACCAAAAATGTCTTTTCTGCAGTCATTCTGCCCGTCGTAGCTCATATGATTTAGCAATAGAACAAATAAGTTATCATCTGAGGATTATCCTCAGATGATAACTTGTACATGTACTATTGCTAAAATCATATGAGCTATGATGGGCAGAATGACTGTAGGCAGTCCATTTGCAACTGCTAAAATTGCGATCAAACCTTGTATAAAATTTTGTTCTCTATTTCACTTGTCAACTAAATCAAATCAACATTGTTTAAGTAGCAAAATGTGGCACTTGCGATGCAGATCCTAATAGCCATACATGTACATGCATACAAAACGAAAAGCAAATTCAAATAATATTTACATTTTGTTGTCTGGGTCCTTTTTGCCTGACATGGCCCAAATAGCTTATGCTAATATCTAATTTTGCCATTATTATTGTATCATGATGATAGCTATTTCTTTCCCATTTCTTTCTATTTTTGACCCCTGGAGCATCAATAAAGTGATTTTAATATCTTGACGTTTTCACTTGTCTCATGCAATCGTTAAAAGAATTCAGCCAGTCATAAACAGAGGAGCAGGTCATTTATTGACACTCGCAGGTATCCCTAACGAATAATTACCAAAATAATTTGATTGGCTCAAGATCCCCCAAAAGAGAAAGGTCAGCTACAGTATGTTCACTATATATTGTAGCCCCTATTCCAGTAGGGCTGCTCTAATTTGCATAATGCAAAGAAAGGTAGGGTATAAATAGGTGAAGTGAATGCTGTCTGTAATAATTAGAAAATAAATAACATTACACTCTAAAAAAGTAACAGGCCCTAAAAGGTACAGATTGAGGCAAACATGTTCCCAAAAAAGTAGTGCAGAATACACGTATATCAGAGTTCCAATATAGAAGAGTCCCCTGGGAAGAGATGATGACAAGCAAATGGACAGCGAGCTTTACTTTGTAAAATGAAGGAGAATTAGAGCTTGCCAAGAAAAACTCAGATACTTTGTGCTCTATTGTTGAACATGTAGCATTGCCATTGTATTTCAGTCATGTAGGGCGGGGGCAGTTGCCCCACTCTCAGAAGAGAGATTGACAGAAGTCATCAATGAAAATCTCCCAAAATTTATCATCCCCCCCCCCAACACAATTTTCAGAATTGTTTACAGCCATAATTGCAGAAAACATTTTTCTGTAAAAACTTGTAAGCTGCACTCCTGAGGTAATTTCCGTTACTTTCAAAATTTGAAAGGTTAAAAATCTGTGGTTTATACATGTATGTGAGGAAATACAGTATTTAAAAAATTGAGTTACTCATTTTTCAGGTAGCCTTGAAGTAAGATAATTTGTCCATTTTGATGAGTTTCAAAATTACCTGGAAAATCCCATGCTCCATATTTTTTTTAAAGGAATCCAAAATCATTGAATCCTTCCTTTATTAATTGTCAATGTTTAATTACCCTCCAATTTAAATGAGGGGTTCTGAAAATGCTCTTTCGACCCCAGTCCTCCACTTTGGTGGTAACATGTCCACCCCCTGTTAACAGATCACCAAACTCACGTCTTCTTACCCACAACTGCTATATAAATCCATTTCTGTTATTGTAAAACAACAAATTGATAGATGTACATTGTACAACAACATTATTTTATTCCTCTTTTTATACAAAGGTTATATACATTTGTTCATTAGGCCATCCCAATCAAATGTTTTGTTTACTATTGCCCTCGGGTTCATGATGGTGGCATGGGTCGGTCGGTTAGTCGATTAAACAAAAAAAGCGTCTGGTCCAAGTTGGCTTCAGTTGAAGACTCTCGTAAAAATGTTCATGTATTCAACTACTTTTTTCCTCTACCAGTTGTGGATTGACAATTTGCAATTGAATGAGAAAGGCAAGAAACTAATATTTATTTAGAGAGCTCAGAAGAGGTGTAGTTAAACAAATATTCTTCCATCTTTTTTCAATCTTCAATATTTTTTCCAAAACATTGGGTCAGTCTTAAACCTATTTTTTTTTAGGCTTTTAAAAAAGGGTAGTTCAGGCAATAGTAAACAAAATATTTTCAGGCTTCTCACACATTTGCAGTGAAAAAAAAACTACATTACACTGACCTCCAGTGCATGCTCGTATTTCCCCAAAAAATATTCAATTGCTATTTTGACCGTGATAACCCTGATTGTATTGGCAGGACCTTACATGTACATACATTACATTTTTAGTGACAATATCATTTAGATAATTAAATAATACTCTAACATACAAGTAGAACTGAGTCACAGTATACAAAACCAATATTCCTAAAATAACAGGATTCAAGTGTAACCAATCATGCAAATAGAGCTATTTAATTGACAAAACTTTAAATTGATACAAAATAACAAAAAAATGAGCAAATAGCAAAATTAATGGTTTATCATGATTGTGCTAGAAAATATCTTTTACTTTAGGATTTGTTTCTCTATGCACATTTAATGAAATTGCTGTTTCTGTTTAAAAAATAGAGGATATTACATGGCCGCGCGGAGATACCGATTTTATCTTCGAGTGTTGATGAAATATCTTACGAGTGAGCGCAGCGAACGAGTAAGATACTCATCAACACGAGAAGATAAAATCCGTATCTCCAAGCGGCCATGTAATGTTCTGTTTAATATATAATTATTGATGAAATACTAGTTTCAATCTCTTACTAAAAAGGCTAGAAATCTTTGAAATCGAGTCATATTTTCAAAAGTGATATCTTCACGTGTGAAGATATCATTTATATCTTCACGTGTGAAGATATCACTTATTAGAAAGAAATATACACTGGTATTTCATCGAAAATTATATATTAAAACTACATTAGTTCACATACCCCATCAATTAACACTACAAACTGCAATATATATACACACCACTCTATATACAAGACAACATACAAGATAAGTACACTAACAGCATGTTAATATCCTGATGAACATGACAACAATGGAGAATTTGTTCGCCAGAAAGACAGTGTATGGAATAAGCCATTTACTGGTCTGTGACAAGAATTCTCGATCAAATGAATAAAGGTTGAAAGCTCTGAATTTATGATATGTGCAGCAAAGAAACAATCAAAAGAAATAATGTAATTACCAAAGAAAACTTTTGACAACAACAAAGAAATAGAACTACTTTATGAAAATAATGTCATTGCTTATCTTGTCAGACACTGAAACAGTTATATGAATAAAACTTAGCTGACATAAATTTTACAAAGAAACTACAACTAAATTAATTTTGTATCAGTGAAATTACCTCTTTTATAATCAATTGTTTTAGTAAAGTCAAGCTTAATTAGTTCTTAAAGAACTCTTGACAATTTAACAGAAACAGTTTACAGGGAAAACATTAAACCGATAATCAGTAGTGAAGTTTACAAATAGTAAGCTCCCATTTACACGGCAAAAAAACTTGGTTGTTTCAGTAAAATAATGAAAAATGCATCAATAATAAAACCTGTTGTCTATTTTACAAGAATAAGAACGAAAAGTTATAAAAAGGAAGGAAGAAAACATTTCAAACTAAATATTGTACAGAAAACAATAAAAAATAACGCGCGAGTTTTATCGGAGAAAAAAATCCAACTCGTAAAAATGCCCCCAAAAAAAGAATAGTTTGATAAATGTTTCAGTAAAATAATGAAAAATGCATCCATAATAAAACCTGTTGTCTATTATAAAAGAATAAGAACGAAAAGTTCTAAAAAGGAAGGAAGAAAACATTTCAAACTAAACATTGTCGAGAAAACAGACAGCAATAAAAAATAACGCGCGAGTTTTATCGGAGAAAAAAATCTAACTCGTGTAAAAATGCGAAAAAAGAATAGTTGTGATAAATAGGAACAGTTGTAGATGTTGTACTTACGTGTTGAAGGTTGTAGATATTGTGTGTTGATAGAGTAGAGTGGATTCAGTTCTACACTAACGCCATACATGAACACGATGGTTGTTGCGTTCTGTCACCATCACAGTACGGCCATCAGGGAGAACTGTCAGGTCTACTGGCCACCTCATCTCACCAAGATTAGAACCATAACTACCGAATGTACTCACACATTCACCTTCCTGTGTTAGCACCTGAACACGATCATTAAGACAGTCACAGACCAGTAGATAACTGTGTCCATACACTGTAAGGCCACGGGGAAAAATAAACTGACCATTACCTCGTCCATGTGAACCGAACTGACGAACGAATTGTCCATTATCATCGGCAAACACACGAATACAATATTCAACAGGATACGATACAAAATATGTACCGTTAGTGTACGTTATGTACCATGGGTCTGTATATTGGCTACCAAACTCTCTAATAAACACTCCATCTCTACTAAATATCTTTACCCCTCCCTTATCTCCCCGACTACACACCACAACATTACCCTGGTTACAAACACATACTCCACAAGGACTCTCAACTCTCCCCTCACCAATACTACGAATAAACACTCCATCTACTGAAAACACTTGAACCCTGTTATTACCCGTGTCACTAACAATAATATTATTATTGTATTTATCTACTGTGACTCCGTGAGGTGAGTTCATTTGTCCTTCTTTGCTTCCCTCACCACCAAGTTCGCGTTGATATTCTCCACTGCTATTAAATACTTGAACTCGGTGGTTATCGGCGTCCGCTATGAGAACACACTGCTGTTCATTCACTGTTATGCCCCATGGATAATTAAACTGTCCTCTTCCTTTACCACGAGAACCAAATGTTTTAACAGGTTTCAATTCACTGATAATATTTACAATTCTCTCATCAATGTCGTGTCCTTCAAATGTTGTTGTAATTCTGTACTGTCCTTCCTTCACTGTTTTTTGGTGCACAATGTTATTGCCGTTTTCCTTTTCGTTATAAACAATCTTTACATCTATTTTCCGTCCTTCATTATCCTCCATTTTAACACGTAGTGATTCCTCAGGACAAAAGCACAACTCTTCCATTGTGTTCCTTGTTAATATTCTCAGTTGTATTCCAAGAAAAACATTTTCTACTTGAACTGTGCTGCGACTCGGGTCGACTGTGAAGAGAAAACACAACACAAACCGTTAGTTGAGAAGAGAGAAATAAAGACAGAATTAAACTGAAATTTATACATGTATTAAACACTTAATATTACATGAAGAGTTCTTATTAATTAGGCTAAGGTAGTATTTCTACACACTAATACAAACTAGTGTTTTTCAAGTTCTTTTTCAAGTTCTTTACCAAGGTATCAAGATGAAGATTCTTTTCAAAACGGCAGACTAAAAGTAAACTGATTCAGGATGGCATTTGCTAAAACACCGAACTAATTATTACTACAATATGAGCAGGAGAGATTTTCCAGTTGATATATCGCTCTCAGCAGTAGAGAATGATTAGAAAAATAACTGCAGTTCAAAGAAAATTCAACGAGTTCTAACTAAAACAACTTCAATAAAAAAGCTTACCCGGCTATAAACCTGCACATTGTCGAATTCCTTGTTTGAATGATAATCTGTTTTCACCCGATAAACTGAATGAAGAAACTATTCTATCTTCATCACGAACACTTCCTGTTAATTTTGTGGACCTGCAGACGTCCTTTTCGAGAGATTTTGTTCTTTCTAAACACAGAATCAGGTTCTGTGAAGAACTCCAACGTTATCTTTTCGTTTCTTTGGTGAAGTTGAGCTAAAGTAAGAAAAGTGAACCAATCACAACACCGGAAAGCGCACCAATCACAACGCAGGAACATCCTCGGACGCGTGAGGAAACGTGCTGTACGTGTTGCAGTTAAAGGGTATCTTACATCTGTAATCTGATTGGTGGACTTCGATCCGGTTTTTGCTTGATAATTGAAAATTTCCTCAACTTTTCAACCATTACATTATAAAAATAGACGGGATAACAAAATATTTATTTTGTAAAAAGAATCGCTTATCGTATAAAATAGAAACTATCGACATTTTCAAGTTACTTTTGATTAGTAAAACATAACTCGATCCAAATCACCCTAAAAGCGAGTTCACAATGGCGATTTATTTTTCTGCGTTTATATATTGTAGCGTTGATTTGAGCCAGGTGGCGAATCACCGGGAACAAGATTTTCGAAACAGCAGTGATTCCCCGGTGACTTGAACTCTTGAAGCCTTTGATAATCCAACTCGTAGCCTAATCATCGTGAAATCTCTGCTAGATTGGTGATAGCTGCCCAGCAATGTCTTTGTTAAAATATTTGACCCACCTCAGATCACCTGATACGAAGAATTGCATACACTCTGAAGAGAAACTGGGTGGTAATGTGTTGTCTCGTGATACCGTGGATGAGAGAATTCATCCAAGTGAGGATTTTTTAGTTGCTGGTGAATTGTTTCAGTTCAACTGATGAAGTCAACTGAATTACAAATCATTCAATCACTAGACAAAATATAAATCTGCTGAAAGTTTTCGACAGAAGTAATTAAAGTCGACATGGTTTGTGGTTAGGAAAACTACTGAGGGGAACAAGGGGTTCCCCGTAGACATGTTTTGAAAATTAGTAATAAAAACACAGTTTTCTGTTAATTCTGCGACAACAGCTATTATTTCGAGATGTGAAAACAATCAGATAATATTTAAATTTCCTTAATCAAATCCGGGTTCACCAGCCAGTTTGGCGTATTAAATAACTGTCCAAACGGTATACTAGGGTTGGGTGACGATCCTAAGTACGGCTGAGATAAAGATTACATAACTGTAGCTTGATTGCTGATATATGGAAAATGAAATAGGGCCGTATTTGGAATACTGAGGCGGTTAGATGTTGAAAAGGAAAATCAAGTATTAAATGGGGCGCTCATTTGATACAGGGCGCTAAATCGACTCCTTACGATATAACAGTTGCATGAGCTGTTTTATAGAAAAGTTAGCAAGTATACTCGTTACAAAACTAAAAGGTGTGTTCAAAACAAGAATGCCCAAAATACCCAATTTTCGAATGTCGCGTGCTACCGAATCGCTCTCTCTTGATCTTCTCGTGCTCCTTGTATTATACTACACGTTTAGGTTGATTTACAACAGTCGAGGACAATAAATAGTTCAGTGAAAAACAAGCTTGTACAACATTCTGTCAATACAGTCAGTCAGCACTTAACTGGGTTTCATAAAACAAATCAATTGTTGCCTTGAACAACAACCTCGAGGGATTTTTGCATATTTTCGTGTTTTTTTTCGCCAAGCACACAAAAAACCTTTTTTTTTATGTTATGCGCTCAAGCCCCAGTTGTTGAAAGGATGGATAACGCTATCCACCTGATAAATCCCTATCTAGTGCATTTAGGGGCACTAGAGCAGATTATGTATCTGAGTGGGATAAACTACCGCGCGGACTACAGCACGGTTAGGGATGGAACATTATAGTTATAAGTGGGGAGGGTTGTACATTTTTTTCTGGATCGAATGTTTTTTGTATAACTGAAAGTTCTGCACCAATTTGTTTTTCACACCGTTTGCTTGCACGAATTTGCTTTCCTAAAAAAATAGAAGTTGTAATAGTAATGACGTTTGCACGATATTTTTCCTTCAGTTTGTTGTGTACGATCGATTTTGTTTTATTTTCAAATACTGTGGTCGAATTTTTTTGGCTATTAAACCAACACCACACCCCCCACCCCCCCTCTAAAATATAATGGGCCATCCCTTACCGTATGGCTTTCGAGACATTGAAATGGTTTCCCATTGCTCTTCTCCTGCCGATCCTTTTTAGTCGTCCAAAAGGACAAACAGTAGCGGAAATATCCAACTCTGACAAATGTTGCCAAAGCCAAATTAAACTACATGTATGGATTTTGCGTAGAGTTTACCGTCCAAATCACGTCCGCCATTACTGAAGTGTGTTCTAAATATTTCTCCATTCTCATCCAGCGGTTTCCTGTCGTGACCTCATTTTCTCAACACCTCGCTCTTTTAAAGGCACATTTCTATTATTCTACTAGTAAAACTAGTTTGTACAGGAACTAGTTGCCTATCATATCTATTATTAGTACACGCGAAGTTGAATAATTGCCGTCACTCCGCTGAAAATTAGCTCTCAGTAGCAGTCACTGAGGATCTGAATGGGGATGGGGGTCTACATGACAGCTGTCAGGTAATATTTTGGCTATTTGTCAGTTAGCCCTAGTTAATCATTACTAGAGAAAATTTACAATGTTTGACCCACAAAAAACAAATTTGTCAGTTGTCAGTAAATAAATCGTCATTTGTCGGTTATTTTTAAGGCCGTTTGTCAGTAGTCAGTTAACCCCATTCAGACCCTCGTCACAGGAACGGATTCGGTTAATGGCGCACATAAATCCTCAAGATTTGGAAATGAGACTTCCCGTCGTCATATCGAAAAACAGTTTGAAGAGGAAAAATATAGCAACCTTACGTTACGAATACGCAAAAACCGCTATTATGAAAATTTGATCGTATGGGCACTTTAAATAACGTTTCCAAACTAATGTGTAAAACTATTTTCTATTTAAGATTGGTTACAATTACAGTAAATACATTTAAGGTAATTCAATGGCCTGGATGAATACCAATAATTACATGATGGCGATCAGTTTAATTAATGAGTGTAAATAAACTGAAAAATTCAAATTTCATCGGCTGAGCTTCATATCACGGTTTTCTCGAAATAAAATATTTAACAACTTATTGTTATTATTCCGATATTTATGTTGAACGTAATATCTAAACCTGCCAAATCCTCTACCAATTTGACAAACTTATAAGCGTACTAAATAGCCTATTTTCTTTATGAATACCGTAGACTGCATGTATAGTCCCCCTTGCACAACCACCCCCTTCCACTTGTAATTATGACCTCCATGTATATAAACCCTGCATCTCCACCTACCTCTGTAGAGATCCTAAAACAGATTTTGTTACTTGTAAGGAATAAATGTGCCCTGTTATTTAGTTTCTTATACTAAACTAAAAATATAAACTGCCGCAGGAGATTTTATGCAACCGGGTCCTGGAGTTCAAGTAAAAGTTTTCAAGCCACACGGGAACATATTTCGAAGTACTCGCCGGTTTCTCGGGTGAGGTCAAAAATATTTTACCAACACTGAAAAGCTATTCTAACGTGGCGGGTATTTTTTCTAACGAGACGTGTGTCGCGATTTGAAAAAAAAATCAATTGTTCTATTTTATGGTATGTATTTAATAACATGATTGGTCAATGGGCCAACGCACCACTTGTTTTCGTTTTCAGTCTTGCAACGGCTGTAGCACCACCGAAAATTCAATTGAATGTGTCAGAAATCTAGCTTACATCAAGAACAAATTTACCCTTCTATAAAATGTTTCTCCTTGCCTCCAAATAGGTGATTGTTTAATCTCTGACTTAAGTGCAAACTCGCTTGGATTGGTCCATAAGACACTAAGGCTTAATTGCATATTGTAAACTGTAATTAAGTGCTCTTGAGCAGATGCTCCATTTTTCTTCGAATTTACTGGAGTGAAAAAATGTCTGCAGCAGGCTACTAATGGCAGAAACCAATTTTAAAAATTGCAGCAGTCCTACACCCATCCAGGAATTTAAAATATGTCTGGATTTTATGGGCAGTTTTAATATACTGACTGGGGACTTTTTGCTATCATTTTAGCAGCAATATAGAATTGCTACTATTAAATTGCATCTAAATTAAAACATTGCAAGCAGCAGCTATTGAAAATCTAATAAATTCCAATAAACTTTTCAGTACACACAATTTCAAATTGTCTGAAAATTGCTACTGAAATAGCCCGTGAAATAGCAGCCACATGCAGTTGCAGCTCAAATTGCAGCAAGAAATCACCAGTGTTTAAAACTCAGATCTCAAATTTACGTAAAGCTGCCAAAGAGTAGAGCAAATAAGTAGATTTAATATTACTTACCATCAGAAAAGTTACGTTCAAGTTTGAGGGCCAGAAACTCCTGGTCTGTTTCACGGAGAGCCCTGCAAAATGCATGAAATGCCTCATCTTGTTTCTTCAGCAGAATGTTAATGATCTTCTCAACTTTGTTAGTTCTTGTTACTTGATCACTGATATCTTCAAAATTGTGTTCATTAAAAACTCCCATCCTGTAAAGATACGCTGACACAGTTGGATCCAAACTGTCAATCAATGACACTACTGTCGTTTGGATTGCCTGCTTGTGCAAGCTGGTCATTGGTACTGAAGCCATGCCAGAGGATTTGTTAGTCTTGTTCATCTTAGATGTGATATTGAAGCCTGATGCTCTGATCTTCTCAGTTTATATTTCCTAAAAACGAAAAATATCAGATGTTAATAAGGCCATGACATGAATGAAATTAGTGATTACTAGATTTTGCTGAAAGGCAAGGGAGGGCTTGCTTACAAGATAATTTAGAGATTTCGGAAAATGTCCATGCAAGAAGAAAGTAAACCAAGGTCATTAT
Organism: Actinernus sp. WN-2022; assembly: GCA_030867875.1. Classification (NCBI taxonomy): domain Eukaryota; kingdom Metazoa; phylum Cnidaria; class Anthozoa; order Actiniaria; family Actinernidae; genus Actinernus; species Actinernus sp. WN-2022. The sequence goes on from JAOWCC010001629.1 coordinate 727,209, forward strand.
GGTATTATTTAGAATACATCTTAAAATGTCTGGACTCTCCCACCTCAATGAAGAAATGCCTGCACTTCCCATTAAAATATGAATGGTGGAGGGAGCTACAAATGTAGTTTGTTTAACGTACAGGACGAGAGTATAAAGATGTTGAGGAGGAACCTCTTTCATGTTAATTCTGAGGATATTCTTTAAAGGGGACCCTTAACTCTATTTCACTCTAAAACAGCTTTAAAATCATATCCTATGGAGCACCACATACCACTACTGGGACATTATATGTGAAATATGTTTCTCAAACTCATTAATAATTCATGAGATAGTCATCCAATGGAGGAACTGTACTTGGTCACATGCATGGGTCTTGATACCAGGTGAAACCCTTGTGTTTGATCATGTTTCCAACCCAAGTGATCAATATTTCTTAATCATCATATTCATGAACCACTAACTAATTACATACTGATAAACTACAAGTAAGGAGCGAAGAAGTAAAGAAATAAAGAATGACATAGAAAGAAAAAGTCTGCCTCCACTGGAGTTCGAACTATACGACCCTTCCGACTGCTTGTACCAACTCTTGTCCACTACTCTACCAGTACGCTAGTTGAAATCACTGCCATCAAAAAAGAATAATAAGCCATCTATTGAATAATTAGATACAACAGTCAAATGGTAAACAATACTTGCTAATGAAGTTTGAAAAGAAACGTATGTAAATTGTCGGTTTTGCATTCGCATGAGAAGACATGTCAAACACTCATTGTTCGTCTTTCATCAGGGTTCCAAATATTGAGAAAACAAATGAAACCCGAGAGGCGTAGCTGAAAGACTCCAATTCGTGTTTGACATAGTTCGTGAAACACATATAAATTGCATGTGAAAGTTTTTATACTGTGAAAAACTAATGTGAAAGCAGTTATGTGAAAATGTTGGTAGTGTGAAAACGTGTGTGAAACATTCGGTGGAACTGGCCACCAAATTTCACATGTATGTGAAATTCATGCCACCCTGTGAAATAGGATGTGAATATTTTTTAAACATCATGCAATTCAAAAACAAAGTGAAATATGGTGTGAATTATTTTGGGGCAGATCATGTGAAATATCAATAATGTGAAATATGGTGTGAATTTGTTTTATCTTATCTAGATTATATTAAACAGATCCAAATAGTTTCTCACCCCTCCCCCCCCCCCCCCCAAAAAAACACCCCCCCTCCCCCCCGTCAAAAAAACGTTGACGGTTAGGGTGTTTTTATAAGTAGGGATAGGGTTTGGATAGTTCACAGGACCATTGAAGAAGCTACATTTTTCTGCATTATTCAGTGTTTTAAGCCCTAATAAGCCTAATTTAGTGAATTAGCAATAAAAACCCTAAATTAGTGAGCACTTCGGTTTACTGAGGTTAGTTTTTTTATGTTGGGTTAGGGATTCGATTGTGTTAGGAATGAGTTTGCCTGGAGTGGAGTGTTGATTGGCTTAATAAATCTGCTTGTTAGTGGCCCTAATGTTCGACATGGAAATGGCAAAGTGAAACAGAAATGTTGACTTTTTAAAGTTATTTGTGTAGTTCTCAATCATTTATCAGTCCATTTTTGCGTCTTTTCACATCCTCTGTGGGCAATTATTTGATGAGAGAACAAGAGAATAGTAGGGTGCAATATTATCTCGCCCTTGCTCCATGGGTTTTTCTCCAGTTTTCCTCCAATTCAAATCGATATGTGGTTTAGCTGGTTCCGGACTTAATGGTTGTTTCAGGTCCCGTTAGAAATTCAGAGTTTTTTTAGCCACATCTTTGTTACCAAGAGTTAGAAGTTTGTTATTTACGTACTTGCATTTTCTTCTAGTCAGTGTTTTATTCCAATTGGAAAGCTGAGTCTAATGAGTATGAGGGCCGGATTACTTCAAAATTCTCTGCACTTGTTACTTTGACTGATCAGCCCTTTATCTTAGAAGTTTTAGTCTAGATACAATGTTGAGGTGATTCGCTTTTCTTTTGCCTTTCAGGTGGAGTAATATACGGGCAACAATTTCTTGCAACTTGTCTCGCAACAATGTTGCGTTGCGAGTTGAAACACGATGTTGCACGTATTACCACCCACTCGAGCAAGTTGCCACGCAACAAATTCCCATGTTTCAAGTTGCAGCAACATGTTGCAGAAAGTAGAAGTGATTTCTACTTTTTACAACAAATTGAAGGGCTGTGTGCAACAAGGGCATAAGTGACTCCTGATCACAATCTAAATTCTCCTTCAAATTCTTTGTTTTCTAAGGGAGAATTTAAAACTTGATCAGGAGTCACTTACGCCCTTATTGCACACAACCCTTCAATTTTAGTTTTGTTGCTCGTATTACCACTGCCGCTGCACCTTGTTGCACAACGAATCTAGAAAGAATGCTCGTAATTGGCTGGGATTCGTTATGCTTTACTGCAACTTGCAACATGGAAATTTGTTGTGTGGCAAGTTGCTCGAGTGGGTGGTAATTAATACGTGCAACATTGAAACGCAACATTGTTGCAAGACAAGTTGCAAGACATTGTTGCCCATATTACTCCACGTTTATTTTAGCTCGGTGACTACTCTGTAAAATTCAATTCGGTTGACACAGTTTGTTTCAATGTATGAGTGGACCTGTAAAGTACATCTGATCATTATCCTATAAACGATGTATTTTTCTGGATTGAGCGTCCTTACTTCCCTTGAGTTGCTGCAGTTTTCATAAAAGAATGCAGAGTCAACACAAACTTTGTCTGTTACCCCCATGTTATATTTTCGAAAGATGTTTCCAATTAATTCTTGTTCCCAGTGCCTCCTCAACTTAGTTAACTGAAAAATCAGAGGCTCTGGTACATGTAAGACACAAATGGGGCAAAATTGTGATTGGCTATTGAACAACGGCTGCACGAAGTTCAAAAAGTTTATAACACTTCACAAACCCTGACGGTTGCCGTGTATCTTGATTGCCATTGGCCGAGAAAAACAAGACGGCAAACATTCTAGATGTCCTATTGTTAACGGCAAGAAACAAGAGGATGCTGCAAAGCAAGGGAAATAAAACTAATTCCCTTCTATGAGGGTAAAGATCAAAGAGCTGGGAGATATCGTTTTTGGTTTGGAACAGGGTATAAATTTTTCGAAATTCTGGAAGGGAGGTATCGGTTTCAGTCCAGAATAGGGTACAATTTTTAGCCCCCCCCCCCCCCCCCCTTCCGGAGGCCTCTGTTATCTGCTGATTTCAGTGAGCTTTTTATGCAGACATTCAAGTCAGACTTGAATGTGTCCTTCATTTTTGTGATATCTGAAGCAAAACTATTATTTTCCCAGCTTGTTATGCTCTACGTTCAACATGCATAACTTGTATGTTGAGCCTTGTCATACTCTCTGATCACAAGCACTGAGCTTGCGAGTTTTTGTGACGCCACCAGGGCCCGGTTGTTCAAAGCCCGATTAGTGCTAATCCAGGGTTAATTTCCATGACAACCAATAGGTTCTGTGCAGAGTTAATCCAGGATTAACACTAATCGGGCTTTGAACAACCCGGCCCAGTACTCCAGCAAGGGAGTGCGCAAGCACTGAAACGAGTTATTGGTGTGGGGGAAATCGTGTCAATCACTACGTAACTCACTGAGCCTCATTTGAGGGCTTCAAACATTATTAATAAAGATGTACCCCGGAGATGTACAGAAATATAATGGGACAACAATCAACCATGTCCGCCGGCACAGATCGAATAAAATGAAAGTCAAGGTAGCAAAGTAATGAAATCGAGTATCAGTCTTGCGTCGTCGCTAAAATGTTTGATTTTGCAGTGATTTCGCTTATTTCACGAACTCGCTTTTTCGGCCTCTCCGCTACATAATTCAGTGAAAATATCTCATTTCCTTATTTCTGGACGGTATATTTAATTTACACTATAAGAATCGCAGAAAATCATTGGTTAAACACAATTTGCTTCGACATTTTGATTCCCGTACTATTACCATGCCTGGTATTGGTTAAGATGTAGATTCATATTTGTCTTCAGCTGAGTGTTTAATCCCCTGAGTTTCCTTTGCCGGCATTTTCTGTTTGAATTCAAATGATACGTTCTTAAATCAAAACATTTCTAGCTTCAGCAAACTTTGTTTTCGCTAGACAATGATGATGGTGTCTTTTGAGTGTGTCTTTTGTTGCTTTGGATGGATGGTAATGAACCATTCAAACATGTTTGCTTCGTTACGAACTGTATTCATAAAAAGAATGTTCTAGAATTGTGATGCGAAGCATAGAATTGTGTTGCCAATAGTTATTAAGAAACTAAACATGAGCCAAGTCATTAACTGTAACAGTAAGTATTACTCGAACTACCTAGGTTTACAAAGCGTTTTCGGTTTTGGGCCTGCTTTAATATTTGACCAATAAAACTTCAAGTTGACTACAATCAACTACATATCATACTCTGTAATAGCAAATATGCAGCAGCACGATTTAAATAATTACCTTTTGTTGACGAGATGTTGAACAAACTATTTCGTCTCCTTCGTAGTGTATGTTATCGCTTGTAATAGCTGTAGAATAAACAGATGCCAAGCTAATTAAAATGCCGATGCACATAAATTTGTAGCATTGATCTATAGCGTTATTGCTTCAGAGAAGCGACTTGGCAAAACCGCACCCAAACTATGCACCTAACACTGAAAATACCTCCTCTGTTTCCATATCGCGATAGGCCGATGACTCATACTGAGTTGTCTAATAGAACTACTGCAAGATGTCATTCCACTATAGAGTTGTCGAAGTAAATCAAAACTGTTTAGGGTGATGGAACATTTATTAACATTTCACAGTGGTAATCTAGGTGTTCTAAGTCGATACACTGATCGAATCTCCGACTTAATCAAACAAGAGATAAACAAAGTACAAGAACAGAGTGCACTCATCTGAATCAATTAGGAAATATACTGGAGAAACTATTCCTATATTCAGACTGAGGAAGAAACTGAAATGATCTCAGCATGAGAGTCGCAACGTCTTCTCATCAATCAGTCGAGTTATTGACAATTCATTCCCTAAATGTTACCTGGTAACCTAAGCACTGATAAAGTCAGAAAAGAATGCTTAAACACAATTGGCTTTGAGCTATTGCTCCAGTTTAACTGCGATTGGTATGCGATCATGTTAAGTTTCAGATGGAATTCAAGTCAGGCTTGCATGGATGCATCCTTCATTTCTTAATGATATATGAAGTAAGACTGGTTAGCTCAGTTGGTAGAGCACGGTATAGAGTGCTGGAGGTCGGGGGTTCGAATTCCGGCCGCGTCCTTGGGCAGGGACGTTTATAAGCCGTTGGCCTTGTCTCCTACTTCTAATCAGTATTTGAAGGGGACGTGAAAGAACCTGTTGTACTACTCAAAAAAGAGCAAGGGATTATCACCTGGTACAGCAGCCTGGCCATTGCACTAACCACACACTCAACATTGTAAACTGCGTGGCAGCTATTAGCGCCGTAAAGCAGTCCGAAATAGTTCACTGACGGGATATGTCGGTAATATGTAAAGCGCCACGAGACTGTGGTGATATGGCGCTATATAAATATGGCCATTATTATTATTATAACCCTATTATCTTCTTAGCTCTTCTTGTGCTCTAAGTTATCATTCAACATGCATTATTATTTTTTTCAACTTGTCTCTGGAGCTTCGTCGTACTCTTTGGTGATGCTTCTTAAAACAACTACTTAATCTTTATTCTAACTTATGCCTCATTATTTGATAATTAAGCTTAAATGAAGTAAATAAACGTTTACTATAAGAGATTATATAGGAAAATCACATGCCTGATGAGGTAATTCCACGTTAAATTGCACGAGAAAACCGATATCGCCCGAGTCGCTTTTTTTTTCCCTTGAATCGCATAGTCCGATGAATTACTTGAAGATTTAGTACATTTGTTGATATTTTGCTAAGTTATAAATAGCGCGCGTAAGTCTACAGTGGTGATCAGCGTCTTATTTCGCAAATGGACCATGCGATTCAGCTTTGGCTATGCGATTCTGCATCATATACTCCAAACGTATAATATACAATTTATTTTACTACTTCGATAATTACCTTTTGTTTATGAACTGTTCAACAGAGATTATGACATTCTTGCCAAATATATATATATATATTCATCATGTTCTATACTTTAAGTGCGCGCATCCTGGTTCTTAGGTAGCGGCGCGCATTGGCTTAATTTCGGTTAATTTTACAGTTAGTTTGTATATAAGCACGCACTCAGCAGTATTATTATTACGAATGTACACAGTAGGTTGTTTTATGACGTATGTAACGGTTTTCAGTCATTCACCCTGAAGAAGGCTGCTGTATGCGGCCGAAATATAGGTGGTTTACGTTTAAAATCGTTTAAACTCTCATTTGTGTCGAATTATATATATATAGATATATACCAATGAATGTCGATCAACTCCTTCTTGTATTCGGTAAACTATAAAGCTAAAATGTCCGGCAATGCACGTTTATGATGTTTGTGAAGTGTCTTCGCAAAACCGCTCCCTTATGTAAGCACCGAATACTGAAATGTCTGTCTATCCAAAGGGACGGCCTATCTTATCATTTGACCAATAGAACTGCGAGATTTATTACTGATCACTATGTGGCAAAGTCAATCAAAATATTTCCGGTCGATAAAACATTGCCGCAAGCACATTCCACACATTTTGATGAACTAGTTGAGGTATTGAAAATCTAATATATTATTTCCTTAGTCCTACGTGGTAAATTTTAGACTAAGATATCATTGGTTAATTTGCTTCGAAAGTTAATTCTCGTTTTATCTAGGTTGTTTCTGACTGAATTATATTGCCTCTGTTATCCCCTGATTTCAATGAGCTACACTTGTGCATTTTCTGTTTCAATTCAAGTCAGTCTTGAATATGTCCTTCAAAGATGGGTTATTTTTTGTAATATCTGAAACAAAAGTATTATTTTCCTAGCTTCTCGTGCTCTAAGTTCTTAGTTGACATGCATAACTTTCATTTTTTAGGTTGTTTGTGAAGCCTCGTCATGCTGTGTGATCACGCTTATCAAAACAAACCCACACAAGAACTGAGTCTTTTTTTTTTTAATCGATTAATTTCATATGCAAGAAAGAAAAGATGAATATAAAACCATCTCAACCTGCAAAATACGCCATAACAGCCAACTTAATTAAGTAATTCTCTTTTCTTTTAATTTGGAATATTTTTGTATAAAATGCGGCAACGCCACACAAACATGTATCGGATCCGCAGGAAAATACTAACAATAATACCCCAGAAAATAATACAGTCTCCGCGGGGTTGGATTGGTATTAATCACTGCTGCAGCCATAATAACACTTCGAAATTATTATTCAAGTACTCCCTGATTTTCCTATTATCTTTCCTAAAATAGATTCACATAGTACGCGCAATGTGATTGGCTGTTACCTGTGTTGGTATGATGCTTTGTAAAATAGATTCACATAGTACGCGCAATCTGATTGGCTGTTACCTGTGTTGGTATGATGCTTTGTAAAATAGATTAAATAATACGCGCGATCTGATTGGCTGCCGACTCGTGCTTGCACGAGGCTATGTAAACATGATTTCAAAGAAGTGAGATTGTAATTTTTGAAAATAAACTTGAACCAATCATTTTAGGGCGATTTGTGGTTGTAGTATTGTTATATAAAAAGCATTACCAATCGTTGAAATGACGTCATTTAAGGGACGTTATGTTAATGAATTGAAAATGAATTGAGTTATAACATTGAATTTCTTTATTTATAGACCCTATGTACAAGTCCTGGTGACTTGCATGTCAACTAGGCTGGTACTGAGATCCTTTGGAATGTTGACTGAATTGAAACGCCCAGGGAGATGTGTGAAATGCACTGAACGAATGTTCAGTGAAACAATGCTATTAATTTGCTTCACAGGGAAGTCACCAGGACTTATGCATAGGGTCTCCACAGTTGTTTTTCAGTTGTCAGACATGTGATACTTACAATCTTAGAGAATGATGTTATAATAAGTGGATCTGACATTTTAAAAAACAGAGCAAAAGAAACAAGAATTAATTTGTCCTTTACCTAAATGATGTCATTGAAATTTGATTCATTAATAAACGAAATTGGCAGACTACAATGATTAGTTTTCCTATGTCGGTCATTTGGTTTCCCAGTTCGACTTTTAAATCTAATATAACTGGCTAGGGCTTATGGACACTAACATTTCAGAGTGATTAAATCTAGGTTTTTGTAGTGTAAATCGATATATACTGAACCTCCGAAGCCTCGTCGAGGTTTAAATAAGAGTTAATTAAACGAGAGAAAAGCAATGATTCCAGTTTCACTGCGATTGGTATGCGATCATGTTAAATTTCAGATGAAATTGAAGTCAGTCTTGGTGATGTATCCTTCATTCTTTAATGATATATGAAGCAAAACTATTATTTTCCAAGCTTCTTAATTAGCTCTTCTTGTGCTATTGTTTCCTTTTTCAACTTCTCTGGAGCTTCGTCGTACTCTTTGATGATGCTTCTCAAAACAACTACTTGGTCTTTATTCTTAAATGCTTCATTTATTTGAATCCATAAAGCTTAAATGCAGTAAATAAAGTTCAATATAAGAGATTATGCATCATATTCTAAACGTATCAACAGCACAAAGTATTGTACCACTTCAATAATGACCTTTTGTTTACGAACTGTTGTACAGAGTTATGACATTCTTGTCAAATATATATGTACCAATGAATGTCGAACAACTCCTTTTTGTTCGGGATCGAAACTATAAAGCTAAAATGTGCGGCAATGCACGTAGCATAGATAACGTTTATGATATTGAATTGTGAAGTGTCTTTCTAAAACCGCCCCCATTGTAAACAACGAACGCTGAAATATCTGCATTAGCAAGGAACGCCCTATTTTATTATTCCACCAATAAAACTGCAGGATTCGTTAGGTCACTGTGGCAAAATCAACCAAAATTGTTCTGGTTGATGTACCACTATAGGAAAAACATTTTGATGAATCGAGATATTGAAAATCTAACTTATTCCTTACTTCTATGTGGTATATTTTACACTAAGAATCATAGAGAATCGTAATCGTTAAACACAATTTGCTTCGACATTTTGATTAACCATATCAGTGGTACTGGTTAAGATGTATTGCCTTCAACGAGTTCATCTCCTGATTTCAATGAGCTTCTTATGCCGACATTTTCTGTCAGTCCGAATGTGCCCTTCGTGTTTATTGTACTATCAGAATCCATTCGAACATCAAACATTTTAGAACGACAAAACTTTGTTATTCCCTGCTAATCGGTCGAAGGAGGGCATATTCTAAACAATATCCTGTCTGAAGCCAAAGTACAATTTCCTAGCTTCTTGTTTGGCTCTAAATACCCAGTCTTGCTCTTTGATCTTCTCAAAACATTAAAAATCACACACGCACTGAGCCTTTATTCTTAACTGCCTCATTATTTGAAACGATAAAGCTTAAATGAAATAAGGTAATGTTGACTACGATCAACTTAAGTATCAAACCCTGTTAGCAAATATGCAGCAGCACGATTTAAATAATTACCTTTTGTTGACGAGCCGATAAACAGCAGTCAATGTTGAACAAACTATTTCGTCTCCTTCGTAGTGTATGTTATCACTTGTTTGCTGTAGAATAAACAGATGCCAATTAAGCTAATTAAAATGCCGATGCACATAGCATATAGATCTATCTGTAGCGTTATTGATTCAGAGAACTGAAGCGACTTGGCAAAACCGCACCCAAACTATGCACCTAACACTGAACATACCTCCTCTGTTTCCATATCGCGATAGGCCGATGACTCATACTGAGTTCACTAATAGAACTACTGCAAGATGTCATGCCACTATAGAGTTGTCAAGTAAATCAAAACTGTTTAGAGCCGGTAATGGAACATTCATTAACATTTCACAGTGCGGTAATCAGCTAGGTATTCTAAGTCGATATACTGAATATCCGAAGCTTCATCGAGACTAGCTAAGAGTTAATAAACAAGAGATAAACAAAGTACAAGAACAGAGTGCACTCATCTGAATCAATTAGCAAAGATACTGGAGAAACTATTCCTATATATATTCACACTGAGGTAGAAACTGAAATGATCTCTGCACGAGAGTCGCAACGTCTTCTCATCAATTCATTCCCTAACGTTTACATGGTAAACTTAGCACTGAGAAAGTCAGAAAATAATAGCTTAAACAAAATTGGCTTTGAACTATTGATTCCAGTTTCACTGCGATTGGTATGCGATCATGTTAAATTTCAGATGGAATTCAAGTCAGTCTTGGTTCTTAGCTCTTCTTGTGCTAGGCTAAGTTATCATTCAACAAGCATTATTATTTAGCACAAATTATTTTACCACTTCGATAATTACCTTTTGTTTACGAACTGTTCAACAGAGATTATGACTATATATATACCAATGAATGTCGAACAACTCCTTCTTGTATTCGGTAAACTATAAAGCTAAACTGTCCGGCAATGCACGCATATGACGTTTATGATGTTTGTGAAGTGTCTTTGTAAAACCGCTCCCTATATGTAAGCACCGAACACTGAAATATCTGTCTAAAGCCAAAGGGACGGCCTATTTTATCATTTGTCCAATAGAACTGCGAGATTCATTTGGTCACTATGTGGCAAAGTCAATCAAAATATTTCCGGTCGATATAACATTGCCGCAAACACATTCGACATATTTGATGAACTATACTTGAGCTATTGAAATCTAACATATTATTTCCTTAGTCCTGCTTGGTAAATTTTACACTAAGAAATCATTGGTTAATTTGCTTCGAAAGTTAAGTCTTGTTTTATCTAGGTTGATTCTGACTGAATTATATTGCCTCTGTTATCCCCTGATTTCAATGAGCTACACTTGTGCATTTTCTGTTTCAATTCAAGTCAGTCTTGAATGTGTCCTTCAAAGATGGGTTATTTTTTGTAATATCTGAAGCAAAAGTATTATTTTCCTAGCTTCTCGTGCTCTAAGTTCTTATATTAGTTAACATGCATAACTTTCATTTTTTAGGTTGTTTGTGAAGCCTCGTCATGCTGTGTGATCACGCTTATCAAAACAAACCCACACAAGAACAGAGTCTTTGTTCTTTTTGAATCGACTAATTTCATATGCAAGAAAGAAAAGATGAATATAAAAGCATCTCAACCTGCAAAATACACCATAACAGCCTCTGTTATCTCCTGATTTCAATGAGCTATAATTATACATTCTCTGTTTCAATTCAAGTCAGTCTTGAATGTGTCCTTCATTTTTGTGATATCTGAAGCAAAACTATTATTTTCCAGCTTGTTGTGCTCTACATTCAACATGCATAACTTGTATGTCGAGCCTTGTGGTACTCTCTGATCACAAGCACCGAGTCTCATTATTTGAATCGATATAAAGCTTAAATGAAATAAAGAAAAGTTGAATATAACAGAATATAGGTACATGTATCATACCCTATTGACACTGAAATAAACACCACAAAGTATTTGCGTTTGTTGACGAGAATTGAACTGTTCCACAAAGAATGAAAATCTTTCGGCCAAGCTGAAAGCCAGACAACTCACAAATATACACCAGTCAATGTCGAACTAATTCTTCCATGTGTTCCGTAGAGTATACTTTCTTTTGTCAGTAATAAGATAAACGCTTACGAAGTTAAAATATCGATGTCCGTACCATAGATATAACGATTTCGATGCTGTGAAGCGGCTTTGTAAAACCTTTAGCGCCTAACTGAAATATCTGCACAACCAAGGAACGGCCAATCTTATTAATTTGACCAATAAAACTTCAAGATGTGTTAGGTTACTATGTGGTAAAGTAAATCAACATTGTTCTGGTCGATGTAACAGCTACCGGAAGCACATCCCACACAACACATTTTTATAAAATCCAATGAAAATCTAACTTATTTTCTTACGGTATATTTTACAACGAAAACTCACCTTAGAAAGTGTTCAACGCGAAGGACAAAGCTATTAAAAGAGGTACGACTGGCATGGCAACGCGTGCGAGAATATAGATCATGTGCTATATTAAACACAAGAGTGAGTGTGTAATCAGTATGTGATAACGAAAACTCATCTTAGAACGCGAAGTACAAAGAGGTACAACTAAATTACTTTGCAGAGCACAAGAGTCAAGATTGGATTGAAATGGTTGAAGAAGCGTTGTTGCTTTCATAGAAATACTTTAAAATCTCTGACGTAATGACCCCAGCCGCGCGAGCTAGCATACAATGGAGAAACATTATTAATAAAGATGTACCCCGGAGATGTACAGAAATATAATGGGACAACAATCAACCATGTCCGCCGGCACAGATGGAATAACATGAAAGTCAAGGTAGCAAAGTAATGAAATCGAGTATCAGGCTTGCGTCGTCGCTAAAATGTTTGATTTTGCAGTGATTTCGCTTATTTCACGAACTCGCTTTTTCGGCCTCTCCGCTACATAATTCAGTGAAAATATCTCATTTCCTTATTTCTGGACGGCATACCTAATTTACACTAAGAATCACAGAAAATCATTGATTAATTTAAACACAATTTGCTTCGACATTTTGATTCCCGTGCTAACCATGCCTGGTATTGGTTAAGATGTAGATTCATATTTGTCTTCAGCCGAGTGTTATCCCTTGAGTTTCCTATGCCGGCATTTTCTGTTTGAATTCAAATGTGTCCTTCATTTGTATGATATCTGATGCCAAAGTATAATTTCATAGCTGCTTGTGCGGCTCTAAATACTCGGTCAACATGTCATTCAACTTTGATTGATCAATTAAATGTCTGTGTAGACTCGTCTTGCTCCTTGGGCATGCCTCTCAAAATAATAAAATCGCACAAGCACTGAGTCTTTATTCTTAATTAACTGCGTCATTATTTGAAACGATCGATCAATGCAAGCTTAAATGAAATAAAGCAAAGTTGAGTACGATAAGTAAGCGGGGTTAATGAATGGCCACGAGTGGGATATGGGATTTATCATCGCGAGTAATGCTTAACGGCCACGAGGGCCGAGCATTACGAGTGATGATAAATCCCATATCACACCACAGGCAGCCCAGACTCGACATATACTTCTCGCTTTTTGGGTTGCCTGTGGTATGTTTCATAAGCGATCTCGGAAGAGTTTATATAATTGCTCCTTGTGAATTCTCTTTTCCGATTCCTACGAAATAAATCTTCAATAATAAAAGATTGATACTTAATGAAGTTGTGTGAGTGGTTTTGGGGTGATTTGGGGACTTCTATTTAAAGCAGTTTATTCGGGCCTCGAGGTTTTGACGGTTGGCCGCGTGCCTACCTCAAAGACACAAATATACACAAGGTATGCAGCTTCGAGGCGCTTTTCATCGATGTGACCTCACTCGCCGCCGAAATTCGACAAGAAATTCAAATCGATTTCGCCTCTGCTTTCGGCACACAAATCCAGAGATGTGTAAGCACTTCTCATCCATGTTTCAGGCCAAAAGACGTGAAAACGGCCTGGAAAATAAATTCCGAATTCAAAATATTTCTCTCGGTATACGATCTGCAGATTGATCGGTCCACAAATCAGCGGTAGACATCGCAGGCGGTGCTTTCAAGATACGTGGGCATGGCAACTGCATGTTGTCGAATTTCGGCGGCGAGTGAGGTCTGCACCCGGGGGTCTGCAGCTTCGAGGCGCTTTTCATAGATGTGATCTTGTGTATATTTGTCTTTGAGGTAGACACGCGGCCAACCGTCAAAACCTCGAGGCCTAATAAACTGCTTTAGAAGTCCACAAATCACCCCAAAACCACTCATACAACTTCATTAAGTATCAATCTTTTATTATTGAAGATTTATTTCGTAAGAATCGGAAAAGAGAATTCACAAGGAGCAATTATATAAACTCTTCCGAGATCGCTTATGAAACATACCACAGGCAACCCAAAAAGCGAGAAATATATGTCGAGTCTGGGCTGCCTGTGATCACACGAGTGGACATTCATCAACCAACTTAGCTGATGCCGTTTAACCAAGAAAGAAATAAAATTTTACCGAGTTTACTGAGTTTGTAGGAGCAGGCATGATAAGTTCTTCAATCAAAACATTTCTAGCTTCAGCAAACATTGTTTTCGCTAGACAATGGCTATATATGGTGTCTTTTGAGTGTGTCTTTTGTTGCTTTGGATGGATGGTCCTAATGAACCATTCAAACATGTTTGCTTCGTTACGAACTGTATTCATAAAAAGAATGTTCTAGAATTGTGATGCGAAGCATAGAATTGTGTTGCCAATAGTTATTAAGAAACTAAACATGAGCCAAGTCATTAACTGTAACAGTAAGTATTAGGGACCATTCATTATTTATGCCTGGGGGGGGGGCTGGCAAGATTCGTTCTAAACAACAACGAAATGTCTTGACCCCCCTCCAAACCAAAAAAAAAATTTCATAACCCCCCCGCACACAATTCTGAAAAATACAGAGCCCCCCCCCCCCCCCCCCCCCCCCCCCCCCCCCCCCCCCCCCCCTCCCTCCCTCACACTGTTCACAGTTTTACATTTACAGAGGACTAAACACGGACTGAACATTATGTGGAATCGGCTCTACTAAGGGGGTCCGGGGAAATTTTTTTGAAATTAAGGTTTCTGAGATCGCTGGAAATGCACCCAAACCTACCTTTAATTAATTTCAGATGGATCTAGATGATATTTTTTTACTAATGGCGTTTCAAAATTAAGATGAGGCAAACAAAATATTAGGCAAGACAATTGAATGGTGGTTGCATTAGGTGCTCTGTATGTTTCTCATTGGATTGGCTGATTACTATTTAATAAAGCAAGGTATTTCTCTGGGGGGGGTCCGGAGATGCTCCCATGGGGGAAAATTTTGAAAATTGCGGCCCCTTAGATGCCTGGAAATGCACCCAAAAATATAGACAGCCCCCCCCCTTCTATGCTTATTTTTTTCTATGACCCCCCCTCTCATGCTCTTGAATTTTTGATGACCCCCCCCCTCATTCTTGCCAGCCCCCCCCCAGGCATAAATAATGAATGGTCCCTTACTCGAACTACCTAGGTTTACAAAGCGTTTTGGGCCTACTTTAATATTTGACCAATAAAACTTCAAGATTTGTTAGGTTACTATGTGGTAAAGTAAATCAAAATTGTTCTGCTTTAACAGCCACCGAAAGAACATTCCACACATTTTGATAAAATCCAATGAAATCTAACTTATTTCCTTACGGTATATTTTACAAAGACTCGCCTTAGAATGCCTTCAACGCGAACGACAAAGAGGTACGACTGATTTGGCAACGCGTGCGAGAATAGAGATCATGTGCTAACACAAGAGTGAGTGTCGTAATTATATTTATAACGAAACTACCTTAGAACGCGAAGTATAAAGAGGTAAAACTGATTTGGCAGTGCGTGCGAGAATATAGATCATGTGCTAACACAAGAGTGAGTGTGTAATTATATTTATAACGAAACTACCTTAGAACGCGAAGTATAAAAGAGGTAAAACTGATTTGGCAGTGCGTGCGAGAATAGAGATCATGTGCTAACACAAGAGTGAGTGTGTAATTATATTTATAACGAAACTACCTTAGAACGCGAAGTATAAAGAGGTAAAACTGATTTGGCAGTGCGTGCGAGAATAGAGATCATGTGCTAACACAAGAGTGAGTGTGTAATTATATTTATAACGAAACTACCTTAGAACGCGAAGTATAAAGAGGTAAAACTGATTTGGCAGTGCGTGCGAGAGTATAGATCATGTGCTAACAGAAGAGTGAGTGTGTAATTATATTTATAACGAAACTACCTTAGAACGCGAAGTATAAAGAGGTAAAACTGATTTGGCAGTGCGTGCGAGAATAGAGATCATGTGCTAACACAAGAGTGAGTCTGTAATTATATTTATAGCGAAACTACCTTAGAACGCGAAGTATAAAGAGGTAAAACTGATTTGGCAGTGCGTGCGAGAATAGAGATCATGTGCTAACACAAGAGTGAGTGTGTAATTATATTTATAGCGAAACTACCTTAGAACGCGAAGTATAAAGAGGTAAAACTGATTTGGCAGTGCGTGCGAGAATAGAGATCATGTGCTAACACAAGAGTGAGTCTGTAATTATATTTATAGCGAAACTACCTTAGAACGCGAAGTATAAAGAGGTAAAACTGATTTGGCAATGCGTGCGAGAATAGAGATCATGTGCTAACACAAGAGTGAGTGTGTAATTATATTTATAGCGAAACTACCTTAGAACGCGAAGTATAAAGAGGTAAAACTGATTTGGCAATGCGTGCGAGAATAGAGATCATGTGCTAACACAAGAGTGAGTGTGTAATTATATTTATAGCGAAACTACCTTAGAACGCGAAGTATAAAGAGGTAAAACTGATTTGGCAGTGCGTGCGAGAATAGAGATCATGTGCTAACACAAGAGTGAGTGTGTAATTATATTTATAGCGAAACTACCTTAGAACGCGAAGTATAAAGAGGTAAAACTGATTTGGCAATGCGTGCGAGAATAGAGATCATGTGCTAACACAAGAGTGAGTGTGTAATTATATTTATAGCGAAACTACCTTAGAACGCGAAGTATAAAGAGGTAAAACTGATTTGGCAATGCGTGCGAGAATAGAGATCATGTGCTAACACAAGAGTGAGTCTGTAATTATATTTATAACGAAACTACCTTAGAACGCGAAGTATAAAGAGGTAAAACTGATTTGGCAGTGCGTTCGAGAATAGAGATCATGTGCTAACACAAGAGTGAGTGTGTAATTATATTTATAGCGAAACTACCTTAGAACGCGAAGTATAAAGAGGTAAAACTGATTTGGCAATGCGTGCGAGAATAGAGATCATGTGCTAACACAAGAGTGAGTGTGTAATTATATTTATAGCGAAACTACCTTAGAACGCGAAGTATAAAGAGGTAAAACTGATTTGGCAGTGCGTGCGAGAATAGAGATCATGTGCTAACACAAGAGTGAGTATGTAATCAGTATGTGATAACGAAAACTCACCTTAGAACGTGAAGTACAAAGAGGAACAACTAAATTACTTTTCAGAGCACAAGAGTCAAGATTGGATTGAAATGGTTGAACAGGTGTTGCTTCCTTTCATAGAAATACTTAAAAAAGTTTCTGACGTATTGTCCCCAGCATACAAGGGAGAAACAACATTTTGATTACACGACATAAGGTATCAAAAACCATCACAGAAATTGTTCTTTCCACTCAGTTCGTTGGCGAATAGTTGTTTCTCTTATTATGAAGTTCGCAGTGATCTATTTTATAACACCTTGGAAAATGTCACATCATTGTGCTAGTCTGAGTCAAGGTACTACACAAACTGAGGACTTAATGGTGAAAAGACGATCAAGTACGAAATTCTCCATATTTCATTCGTTTGATGACGCATTCAACATATATGCCAGTGGGCGTGGATTTGAGCCAAAGCAGTTAGCAAGTATTAATCGCATCGCCTACAGCTCCTTGAAAAATGAAACAAAACACAACCTTAGCTTGCGAGTTTTTGTGACGCCACTAGTACTCCAGCAAGGGAGTGCGCAAGTACTGAATCAAGTTATTGGTATGGGGGAAATCGTGTCACTCAATCACTACGTAACTCACTGAGTAACTCATTTGAGGGCTTCAAACATTATTTTAAAATAAAGATGTACCCCGGAGATGTACAGAAATATAATGGGACAACAATCAACCATGTCCGCCGGCACAGATCGAATAAAATGAAAGTCAAGGTAGCAAAGTAATGAAATCGAGTATCAGGCTTGCGTCGTCGCTAAAATGTTTGATTTTGCAGTGATTTCGCTTATTTCACGAACTCGCTTTTTCGGCCTCTCCGCTACGTAATTCAGTGAAAATATCTCATTTCCTTATTTCTGGACGGCATATTTAATTTACACTAAGAATCACAGAAAATCATTTGTTAAACATAATTGGCTTCGACATTTTGATTCCCGTACTAACCATGCCTGGTATTGGTTAAGATGTAGATTCATATTTGTCTTCAGCCGAGTGTTATCCCCTGAGTTTCCTATGCCGGCATTTTCTGTTTGAATTCAAATGTGTCCTTCATTTGTATGATATCTGAAGCCAAAGTATAATTGCATAGCTGCTTGTGCGGCTCTAAATATACTCGGTCAACATGTCATTCAACTATGATTGATCAACTAAATGTCTGTGTAGACTCGTCATGCTCCTTGGGCAGCCTCTCAAAATATTAAAATCGCACAAGCACTGAGTCTTTATTCTTAATTAACTTCGTCATTATTTGAAACGATCGATCAATGCAAGCTTAAATGAAATAAAGTAAAGTTGAATACAATAAGTAAGAAGGGTTAATGAATGGCCACGAGTGGGATATGGGATTTATCATCGCGAGTAATGCTTAACGGCCACGAGGGCCGAGCATTACGAGTGATGATAAATCCCATATCACACCACAGGCAGCCCAGACTCGACATATATTTCTCGCTTTTTGGGTTGCCTGTGGTATGTTTCATAAGCGATCTCGGAAGAGTTTATATAATTGTTCCTTGTGAATTCTCTTTTCCGATTCCTA